>OZ030013.1:54102688-54725188 GCA_964023405.1 Apodemus agrarius | reverse complement strand
GCTATATTGGTTCTTTACTCCTCGTTGCTTCACTTAATTTGTTCTCAGAGTTGACTCGTATTGCTTTCCTCCCAATTATAGCCTTGCCTTTCATGTACAAGTATAGCTATATCTGAGAATTCCACAACTCTGGTAAGTACCAGCTAGAGAATCTCTTCTTTCACCAACATCATTTAAATCCTCCAACACCCATGTTCCAGTTAGAGTCTGACTTTTAGTTAGATTCCAATGAAACAGATTCTGTAGAGCCAGAAATCTCCTCAGCTCTAGGCATGCCTCTGTATAGTATATGTATTTTAGAGAACAGCATCCTTCAGATACATACACTCTGATCCTGGCATTCTGTGTAAGCTGAAATCTCATTGGACCTGGATTTATTGTGTGTGTTCACACTTGTGGTTCAATGTCAAAAGGCCACATCTGGTGAAGGCTTTGTTGACAGAGTATGTAGGCGGAGTAGAGTATGTTATGACAACAAGCAAAGAAACATGCATGATGCTTTGGTGTCTCTCCTTATAAAGCCATCAGTGTCCAAGCGTAAGAGCCCAACATTATTGACTTAACCACCTCCCCAAGACCTTGTCCTTTTAATACCTCACAGTAGGTTTTATATTTCAACTTGAGTTTCTCTAGGGAAAAGTCAAGATCTCACTATTATCAATTTACCAGCTGTTAACATCTATGATCTAAAGTATGCATGGTCACACAGCTGGCTAGTGCAGATATCCCCTAAATGCCCAAATTCCCCCTTTACTAGTAGAATGTAACATTGCACTCTAGGGGAACCACAGGAGCCTTCATGTCTAGTTCCAGCCATAGTTACCAGAGGTGTTACTATCAGCACAACACAGCCTGGCCATTTATACACCTATCTTAAACTCAGGCAATAACTAGTTAGGAGATCTGCGAACAGAATTTCATGGCATCCTGAGTAAGTACTGTACCTGGCTATGCTTAGGGTAGACGATGGAGAAAAACAAAATGAGCCTGACATAGGCCTCAGAAGCAAAGAGGATATTTGTATCTTCATCCTTAGCCTTTCTGTACAGGCACATTGGCTCAGCCTCTAGTCTCATAGCTGCTTCTTCAGTACTTTCCTGGTTCCACTAATAGCTAAAGTCTCTTCACTGTCTGAATCAGCAGGACCCACTGCATATACAGCCCAGCCTTCAGATACTAATGGCTTTGGATTCAGTTCCAGGAGCTGGCCCCAGCGGGGATCACATTCTTGCTGTGCTGGGCCTGGGTGTCTCTCGGGCAGATTAGCTTTTGATGGGGCATCCCTTGCACCATTTCCATTAAGTACCATAATGCAGACATCATTATCGGCAGGTGCCCTGACCTCTTCCCCGCTAATGAGCAGTCATCGATATGTCAGTCCTATAAACATTTTCCCCTTCTGGACCTCCTTCCTTATTGCATCTTCACCGTTCCATTCCCATATTCCCCCCTCTCCCTTTCTTCTCCTGATAGATGGAGTCAGGACACAGGAGAGCTTGAAAGGAAGATTACTTAGTCTCTTAGGTCCCCAGAATGATGAAAATATTCCTGGCCAGAGAGTCAAGATGACAAGGATTCCTTCTCAAGGGACATAGAGCAAGACACTCATGTTGCTGGTCTTTTTTGCTCATTAATCAAATGAGCTTAATAACATCTGCTCTACCTACCTCACAGGAATATTGTTAGGATCAGATGAGATTAAAGGTATGAAAATGCTTTGAAAAGTTAAAAGCTCCATAGAATTGGAAAGGGTTGCTTTAAAGTCAAGTGCAAAGGAACCCAGGGTTTAAGAAGTACTCCAGGCAGGGGAAAATTGAGGGTAAAAAGGCAAATTATAGTTTCTTTGTTTGGGGGAACAAGGTGGCTCTTCTAACTGATAGTGGTTTCAAGTGTCTTGTGTTCTGATTCTACCTCAACATGTTCACCTCATAAGAGCAGGATAGTAGCACAGAAGAGAAGGCTGTATTTTCTTGCCCGGGGTTGGGTGATTGATAGTAAGTTCTGTCCAGTTCTTCCGCTGATAATTGGGGATTCTGGGAAAGGATACAGATAGAGTAACTTGCTCTTCAGCTCCACATTGAGGAGCTCAAAGGCCCAGCAGAGATATCTCTGCATGCGGGGCAGATATGACCTCCAAAGCAACTGAGAATTGGAAAGAATCATGTAATCAGAAAGCTACAGGTATAGTGCAGAAACAGGGACAGTAGGAGAGCTCTCAGGACTTCCTAATAGAGGGAAAGATGCTCAGTAGCTTTTTATGGGATAGGAAGACAGAACCGTGGTGTCTAAAGACAAATTTTGGATTTGTGAACATGCTTAACTAATATTATTCCTCTAAGGAGGAGCATGGAGAAGAGAGAAGAAAAGGTGTGTGTGGGTGGGGGAGGGGGAGAAGATTCAGAGATATGTCCTCCTTTCTCTCTCCTCTTTTCTCTTATCCCCCCTTTTCCCCATTCCTTGTCTTCTTCCTGCCTTCCTTTCCTTTCTCTGTCTTCTTTTTCTCCCTCCTCTTCTCTCTTTGTTTTTCTTTGAAATATCATTTAAATCTACTGCTGGTCCCACGACATTCCATCACTGATACTTGCTCAGTAGTTGGGAGCCACACACCGCAGCCCGTACATCCTACTGAATGCATTCCCTGCAGAGCATGGACAGCCACGTTGGCACTTAACAAGTGTTCAATATGATGATATGTTACCCTCTCCCACCCCCAAAAGATCTCAGCAAAAAGCTAATGCAGGAACTGCCCCTAGGGACACATATTTGCAACTTGCTGCCTATGGACTCAGACCCATTAAAATGCAATCTCCACATTAATTTTTTTTAAACAGGACTCTTAAAGCCGCATGACGTTAAAACTGTCTCGCCAATAAGCCACATTAACCAGCTCATCAATTTTTTTCCACTAGTCCATCCTCCCCATAGGCAGTTACACTGGTAGTTAAATGAACATAATCAATGTGTGTTTATTCATTGGCTTGCATTCCAATTTGTGGGTTACCTACCCTGCCTGATGGAGTAGCTACATCCATCTGTGACCTGCTTTTTTGTTTTCAATTTATTTTTTGTATTTTTTATTGAGATACAGATTTGCAAATAACACTGTTAATATCTTATATCTGTATAATGTATTAAACATTTCTGGTTATTATAAATATCCCTAGATTCCCTAAATGATTTTTAAATGTAACAGATAACTAAATAACTGTTTATTAGTTTTCTAATAATTTGTAATTTTATTTATTTATTTATTTTTATGCATATTTTTATTGGATATATTCTATATTTACATTTCATTTCCCTTTTTCTGATTCCCTATTCCCCAAAGGTCTCACATGCCCTTTTCCCTCCCCCTGTTCCCCCATCCACCCCTTCCCACTTCCCTGTTCTGCTATTCCCCTACACTGATGTTTTGATCCTTTCCAGCACCAGTGTCCACTCCTTCCTTCTTGTTGGATATCATTTGATACGTGGATTGTGTCTTTGGTGTCCCAAGAGTCTAGGCTAATATCCACTTATCAGTGAGTGCATACCATGGGTATTCTTTTGAGACTGGGTTACCTCACTTAGTATGATGTTCTCCAGCTCCATCCATTTCTCTAAGAATTTCATGAATTCATTGTTTCTAATGGCTGAATAGTATTCCATTGTGTATATATACCACACTTTTTGTATCCATTCCTCTGTTGAGGGAAATCTGGGTTCTTTCCAGCTTCTGGCTATTATAAATAAGGCTGCTATGAACATAGTGGAGCCTTGAACATAGTGGAGTTATGAACATAGCATGTATCCTTATTGCATGCTGGGGAATCTTCTGGGTATATGCCCAGGAGTGGTATGGCTGGGTCCTCAGGAAGTATCATGTCCATTTTTCTGAGGAACCACCAGACTGATTTCCAGAATGGTTGAACTAGCTTGCAGTTCCACCAGCAGTGGAGGAATGTCCCTCTTTCTCCACATCCTCGCCAACACCTGATGTCTCCTGAGTTTTTAATCTTAGCCATTCTGACTGGTGTGAGGTGAAATCTCAGGGTTGTTTTGATTTGCATTTCTCTAATGACTAATGATGTTAAACATTTTTTTAAGGTGTTTCTCAGCCATCCAAATTTCTTCAGGTGAAAAGTCTTTGTTTAGCTCTGTACCTCATTTTTGGATAGAGTTATTTGGTTTTCTGGGGTCTAACTTCTTGAGTTCTTTGTATACATTGGATATTAGCCCTCTGTCGGATGTGGGGTTGGTGAAGATCTTTTCCCAATTTGTTGGTTGCCGATTTGTCCTTTTGACAGTGTCTTTTGCCTTACAGAAACTTTGTAATTTTATGAAGTCCCATTTGACTATTCTTGCTCTTAGAGCATAAGCAATTGGTGTTCTGTTCAGGAAGTTTCCCCCTGAGCCAATGTCCTCAAGGGTCTTCTCCAGTTTCTTTTCTATTAGTTTTAGTGTGTCTGGTTTTATGTGGAGGTCCTTGTTCCACTTGGAGTTGAGCTTAGTGCAAGGAAATAAGAGTGGATCAATTCTCATTCTTCTGCATGTTGACCTCCAGTTGAGCCAGCACCATTTGTTGAAAAGGCTATCTTTTTTTTCCACTGGATGTTTTCAGCTCCTTTGTCAAAGATCAATTGGCCATAGATGTGTGGGTTCAATTCTGGGTCTTCGATCCTATTCCATTGATCTGCCTCCCTGTCACTGAACCAATACCATGCAGTTTTTAACACTACTGCTCTGTAGTATTGCTTGAGGTCTGGGATATTGATTCCCCCAGAAGTTTTTTTACTGTTGATGATAGTTTTAGCTATCCTGGGTTTTTTGTTATTCCAGATGAATTTGAGAATTGCTCTTTCTAACTCTATGAAGAACTGAGTTGGTATTTTGACGGAGATTGCGTTGAATCTGTGTATTGCTTTTGGCAAGATGGCCATTTTAACTATATTAATCCTGCCAACCCAGGAGCATGGAAGATATTTCCATTTTCTGAGGTCTTCTTCCATTTCCTTCTTCAGAGACCTGAAGTTTTTGTCATATAAATCTTTCACTTGTTTGGTTAGAGTCACACCAAGATACTTTATATTGTTTGTGGCTATTGTGAAGGGTGTCATTTCCCTAATTTCTTTCTTGGCCTGCTTATCCTTTGCGTATAGGAAGGCTACTGATTTGCTTGAGTTGATTTTACAACCAGCGACTTTGCTGAAGTTGTTTATCAGCTGTAGGAGTTCTCTGGATTTCTTCATTCTTTTAGCACCTCAGCCAGACAGTGGGCCAGGGGCCCAGAGAACACTCAAAGTCAGGCTCTTGATGGCTTTCATTAACAAAATACTAGCAAGAAAGAAGGAAAGAAAACTTTCAAAGAAATAACTTCAAAAACTTGTGGGGATGCTCATGAATAACCAATAGTAAGCTGGCATACAAACATCTTTTGGGGACTGATCATTTACCTTAAATCGACTGACATGGTTGAAATAGCTGTCTTAATACCAAGCTGGGACTAGGTGGAGCAACAAGTGACAGACAGCTGATTGGAGACAGATGTTGGAAAGGCTTCCTGAGTGTATCATGAATACAACAGTGACTACCTGTGTCTGAGTGAGTGGCATTTGGGTGTACCCATTCTCTCTACACCTTGCTCTTTTGGGATGGAGTCATATAAGACTTTTCAAGTAAATGAAAACCTTTTGCACATTCTGGTGTACTGTTAGTGTGAAAGATGGGATTTCAAAGCTTGTTTTTTGTACTCATGGGTCTCAGAGAAAGATGGAGGCATAGTAGACTGGTCACCATCCTGAAGTCAGCAACCTGTCCCCTGTCAACTCATTGTACTCTAGACTTGACTAGCACAGAGATTCTGTGAATTTGGCTTCACTGAGACAAAAAGCCAAAAGGAAACAACAGAATCAAAAAGGATTGTGGGGTACCATATCAGAGTACAAAATAGTAGCCTTTGCAGTGACCAAAACAATTACTCTATACTTCTTCCTGCTCTTGAACTTGCTTTGAGAGTAGGACAGCTAGTGGCAAGTGTAGTTTTATTAGAATCATACGCAATAAACTTTGTGTCTGTCACTCTCAGTACTGACTGATAGACATGAACCTGATATATATGAGCAGAGATATTAGATACTCAGTTAATAGACAGACCAGCATGTATATTCGGGCTCAGGTCTCTGTCCATCATCAGGTGGCTTTACAATCTATGGGAACAAATGATTTCAACCACAAATGGGGATAGGATGGTATGTAAGTTAACTCTGTCACCTCTATGAGAAAGTATCATAATGTATTGTCATATATATGGAAGTTGGGACAGGGTAAGGGTTGTCAAGGAATGGGCAGCCACAACTTTAGTGTTCAGGAATTGGAAAAAGAATAGTGTTGTATACTGAGTCATTCTTTGTCCCAGCATTTCTTTTTGAGAGGAGAAATTATGGATTATTATTTTTGAGATGGGTCAGTGGTCCCATTCCTTAAACGTGGGCCTTGCCTATCCACTGGATATGGTCTCTACATGTTCTTTCTCCCCCTTTGGGGGTATTTTGGCTAATGTCATCCCTACTGGGTCCTTGGAACCTCTTGGGTCCCTGACATCTGGGACTTTCTAGTGGCTACCCCAAGTTCCCCATTCCCCACTGCTACACTCATCTTTTCACTTTCCTGACCCTCAGTTCTTCTCCCCCATCTCTTCCCACACCTAATCCTGCCTCCCTTTTTCCTTCCCTCCTCTCTCCCTCTAAAATCCCCCCTCTATGTCCCTTCTGAATAGGACCAACCAAGCAGAGAAACCCCAATGGATGAGTTAGGGCAAGGACTGAAGGATCTGAAAGGGTTTGCAACCCCATAGGAAGAACAACAATATTAAACAACCATACCCCTCAAAGTTCCCAGGGACTAAACCACTAACCAAAGATAGACCCATGGCTCTAGCTACATATGTAGCAGAGGATTACTTTATCTGGCATCAATGGGAGGGGAGCCCCTTGGTCATGTGGAGGCTTGATGACCCAGCATAGGGGAATGCTAGGCAGGAGCAGGTGGGTGGATGGGGAGCACCCTCATAGAAGCAGAGGAGAGAGAGGAAGGAATAGGGGGTTTAACTGGGAGGGAGGGTAACATTTGAAATGTAAATAAAAAAAATAACAAACAAAATTTAAAAAAAGGAAAGAAATCTCTTCCTCCATTGGGGGTTGGAAGCCTCTCTGAATGCCTCCAGAAGGAATCACCCCCAGAGTAAACATTGGTCAAACTTTGCCATTTGGTACCTCCTAGGACTCAATCTCACCTAGTGGTATAGGCTGCCTGATGCAAGGACACCGAAATTGAGAAAGTCATCACAAAGGCCACTCATCACCTGGCATCCCAGGACTTTCTTCTCTGGTCACCGTTGCCATGGTGTGAGAACTGAATAGGATCCCTACGTTTCTGAGATGACTTGACCCTGAAAAATCCCATGTGGGAACAGAAGCCCACTCGTGACAAAAACAGATATGAAGACAGAAGCCTCTGTAGATGGTGTTGCCCTCAAAAAGGGACGACCCACCCCAGGGCCAGCAGGAAGACATCATCGGAGCAGAAGTCATCCACTCACCTCTTTCCAGTGGCCAGAGAAGTACAGAGCGGGAGGACTGAGCTTCAGATCAGTGGGTAGTAGAGGATGGTAGATAGAGATCAAAGCATACACAAAGAAATAGCCAAGACAAGGTGTCTCATGTGCAGTGAATCCTAAAGTATCCAACCTCATTTCTTTCTCTAGGGAAACATTTTTTTTTATTTCTTGAAATACAGACTTGATAACAATGGTAAATGAAATTTACTTTCCAGGTATATCTGACCCAGAGATCTCAACTGGAATTATATATGTAGAGAATAAAATGTCATATTGAAGTTAACAACGCAAAATCAAAATATGCAGAAGAAACTATGCATTTACAACAATAACAATATTAGCAATAGTGCAGATCTTTCCTTCCATGTGTGAGCAATAGGCAGCCACTGTATCTCTGACATATTTCAAAGCTGTCTGAAACATTCCCAGAAATTTTGGTTCTAAAACTAAATCTCCCCCCTCCCCAAAACAACCCATATTCCTATCTGTTTACACATTCATTCTTGCTGATGCTGATTTAATTTGAAATCAGCCTCTTGACTTGTGCATACCTATATAAAATTTATTATCTTGGAGGTTTGGATGGATTTGTGAAGTCTTAGAAAATGAGTGGGACCAGGTGGCCATTTGTAGATAGCCCGAACTCCCTGCAGGAGGGAGGCTTGTTTACTTTAGGCTTTGAAACAACAATATTTACATGTATTCTTCAATATGTCTCTGTGCATATAATGCAGAAAGGCAGAGGGAGGGAGGGAAGGGGGAAGGGGAGAGAGAGAGAGAGAGAGAGAGAGAGAGAGAGAGAGAGAGAGAGAGAGAGAAACAAGAATTACATAGACAAAGCCACCAGCCATAAGAAGTTATGAACTTTGAGTTGGCTGGTAAATTGTCAAAAACAAACAAACAAAACAATACAAAAGAAAACAAAGCAAGCAAGCAAGGAAATCATAAGATAAGGAGGGGGCGGGGTGCAACAAAGAAAACGCCTTTTAAGAAGCATCCCAGAACTGCAAAAAAGTGTGGTAGTTCCAGCTTGCATTTTGGCTCACAAATAGAATGGAAATGAGCAGTGCATCAGCCTTTTGGGTTGGGGTGGGGAACAGATGAGAGTCTCTTTTCCCAGGAAATGAGAGGGAACCCTGGGATTTCATCTCATCATGACACCGTGTGGAAAGCAATGGATGGTAAGTCTAAATTCCACTTCCCATTAGCCACCCTCAGAAGCCACCCTGCTGAGAGTTTCAATCCTCCAGGGCCTAATGAGACCTTGTCATAGGAAGCCAGAAAACTACTATGGAGCCCAGGTGCCTGTATTCCCTGAATGGTGCATCGTGGGATTGATATATATCAAGAAGTGCAAAGATAATTTAATGCCAAGACAATTTACTAATCCTTTCAATTATGCACTTGGTGGGTCACACAAACCGGTTCATCTGTGCAGAATGGCACAGGGAAATGACTTGTTGGTGCAGTATTCCAGACAGGGAGAAGATTCACAAGCTGTTGTTGAGAAAAAATAGATCACTTGCTTTTTCTTTTAATACAGAGAGGTTAGCTCCTGGGATTTTAGAATAAATATTTGATCTTTAAAGATCATTTTGTAGCTTGTAGCCATCAGCCCAGCCAGGTTTTTAGTGTTTGTTTATGGTTTACACCATATGATTCAATAAACTCCGCCAGAGACGCATGTGCATAATTAAGTTTAAAAGCCAGCCCCAACTTCACTACAGGATCAGCTCTTCAAATCACAGTTTATACAGCTAATTCCATTTATTGTTAGTGGGATTCTTATCCAGCACACTCAGTGATGTAGAATAAGAGCTACAACCCAGACATTTCTTTGCTTTCTTCTTGAGGACTGTCTACACCAGGGGTATGAATCTGCACACACACACACACACACACACACACACACACACCTCCCCATCACCTCATTTCTAGTTTTAAATTTCAGTGATACAAACAACATCATCTCAGTCCACTGAATAGACATCATTGCAGACAGGGTACTTGCTATGTTGGCTCAGTACTACAGTCAGGAAAATGAAGGTATGTAGTATTAGTGCCATTTTATAACCTTAGAATGAAGTCTAAGAGAAAGAATAACTTAGTATTCCATGTCCTAACATGACACTACAAATGGAAACTCCCCTTCTGTCCCCCTGGGACAGCTCATAGCCCAAATGCAGATCTACCACAAATATGAAATTACCTATCATCTTAGTTACTAGGTGTATATGAAACAAGGATAATTCAGTGGTTAGAGGTGAGTCCCATCCCCAAGATATCTCATTGTACATGTGTAAGCATTTTCAAATCCAAAGTATCTGGAATCTAATGCTTCAGACACTAAACACTTTGGTTGAGGGCTTCTTAACCTGAACTATTCTCCCTGTTTCCAGATTTTTTTTAAAAAGGCATAAGTCCTACTTAAAGACAGAATTAGACAACTTCTTCGAGTCTTTCATCTCAATAAGGTTATCAAATAAAAGTGATTTTTCTACACATGCAAAAGAAAAAGAAAGAAACCTAGGTATAAAGTGACTTAAGATATTCAAAGTCACAGAACAAGTGAGTTGCCCAATAGCTGGAGTCTGTGTTCACCAGTATCCTGCCCTCTGTTAGGCACAGCTGAGTCACTAGGGTCGGTAGCATATACAAGGAGCTCACTGTATCATGTAAACTCCTATCCCCTTAGCAGAAGCAAGGGAGCCTAAGGTTAGGACACAGGGTCTGTCTCACAAATGGGTTCCAGAAATCCCTCCAGCAAAATGGACAGCAGAGTTGCTGTAGTAGAAGATCAGTAAGTGTTTCTTCATGTGTGGTGCCACACACCTGGGAGGCTGAGGGAGCAGGTGTGCCACAAGCTTGAAGTTAGCCTGGGCTATATAGTAAGATTTTGTAGTCAGGGCCATCCTGAGATAGAGTGAGATGTCTCAAAGATCTGAAATGAAAATTTATAAAGGAAAGAAAAGGAGATGGGGGAGGAAAGGGGGAAGGACAGAAGGATGGAAGGAAAGTAGGAAAGAAGGAAGGGAGGGAGGGAAATAAGGAGAAGGAAAGAAAAGGTTCTAGGGTTGGGGCTCTGCAGTCAGATGGAAGGCAATACATCTATCTCATTCATTCACAGCATCTTGCTTCAGCACTGACTTCACTACACCAAGGTCACCATGGCTCTGGAAATGTGTCAGGCTTGGTACCCATCCATTGATGGGTCATCTTCCCCCAATTCTGTCTTCCTGAGTATAGAAGAAGCTAAGCCTCCGAAAGCTGAGGGAAAGTGGGACGAAGAGAATAGGAAGATTGGCAGAATCCCAGACTCTACAATTCTGTTACTGCAAGTCAATGCTACTCACTGTGTGCATGTCATGACAAGGAAGTTGGGAGGATGCAGAAACAGGCACCAAACTCCATCTCCCTCATCAACCACATGCTGGGTGTGGAATATGCAAGGGACAGAGCTGCTTACATCCTATATACAAGCAGGGCCAGCTCATGCAACCTCAGGGTTAGGCGAGCTCCTTCTTGCTCTTTCAGGCCAATATCACTTTTGCTTTCTTGTTTCTCTTCCTTCTTCCTTTCTTTCACCTGATTATTCTTTTATCTTTACCTCTTCATCTTTTCCTAACCCCCTACTCCATCCTTCCTTATCTTCCCCTTCCTTTCACTATCCTTCCCTTTATTCTCCTCCCTCCTTCCCCCTCTCTTCTTTCTACCCCTCGATGATGCTTCTCCTTCCAAACGAACAGCTTTCCTACCATTCTGTGTACTCTACCAAATTTATGAAATTCAGCTGAAGATTATTTTTTATATCTGTAATATTTCCACATGACTAATTGCATTTAGCGAAAAGCTGACACTAGACAATTTCTTGGGCTCATTCAGTGTTAGATTTATTAAAGCTCCAGATCATCCATCATCTCAAAATTTGGCAGGTTATGTTTATAAATAAATTAAATTAACAAGTGTGTGCTGTGCTGAGTGTTCATGTGTGGGAGAGAATGCAAATACAGATGTGTATATGTCTATGTATAACCGTGGCTGCATTCCACAATTCCACGGTGCTGTTTCCTGACACCCTAACCGCCTCGGCCCCTAAATTTAGTGTTAACCCACAGTGACTTTTCTAAAAGAGGTGTACTCAGTTTGTCATTGAGAACTGCAGGATGAGGAGTCACACAAAAAGAGTTGATCTGAGGTTCAAGTATTGCGAATCTTGAATCAGGAAATCTGGATTCTTTCTGTGTTCTGGTGCCAACCTTTTGGGCAGTCACTTTCTCAGTTTTGATTGTGGCCCTGTAAACTATAAAGAGGAAAACCTTGGAAATACCATGAGCTGGAAGCCCAGCAGAGTGAAGAAGGTGTCTAGCAGAGATGGATTATCTTCCATACAACAACCCTGGGCATGGGGGCCACAGGAAGAAAGAGGAATATTATGCTGCATGAATCTAAGAAATTGTCTTTTTTAGTGAACCAAAAATTGCGGGGTGGCCTCTTGTTGTTATTAATAGTAGTAATTGTAATTAGCAGACTCCTGCCATCAACAACATTTCATCAGCAGAAAATATGTGGCAAACTGAGATCCTCTGGCATACAGAGGCAAATAAAAACTCCACTAAAAATGATGGAGAACCCAATTGGATATTAATGCCATCATTGAATATTATGGAATCCTAGGACTTAAAAGATCCCCTTAATAGCATCCCTCCGCTACCCTGATTCATCTAAACTGGAGATGTCAAGTATATTTTAATAGCACCTGCCATTCTGGTTGATTGATAATGGCTGCCTGGAGTGTTGCTTTGAGAAGCATTCTGGGCTTCTTATGAGCTCAGCGGAAGAGAGGGCCATGATCAATTAGGTGTGTCTGCCATGACACCCATGGGAAGACTAAGTACCCATGCTGAGTATTTACCAGATCATAACGTGACTATTCTGGAAAACAAGAACTTTTTTTCTGACTTTAAATTTACCCTTGAAAAACTACCTTGCTTTCCCTCAAGAATTCCTTTTTAATGCCTTTCATTTGAGAAGTTGCCCTTTTCTCAGACACAACCTGACTTTGTTTTCGCTTGATTCACAATGAGGTGGAGTCCCAGTAGATAGACACATACACTTTCTAATAACAAGGGCCTTCAGTTTGTTTATGGGCTTGGCATCCTAGCATCGATGTCAGGACACGCAGTGTGCTCTATGGGCTGGCTGCTCAGTCTCAGAGCTGAAATGTACACATCTCTATATTTTGAGCAATGAACTGATCTTATGGGAAGAAAGTGTGAGGTGTTTAGTTTAGTAATAATGTCTTTGGGGTTAGAGAGAAGTGCTGTGGCTCTTACCACCCACCTCCATTTGTATACTCTAACTGGGGAAGGAAAAGCATAGGACACAGAAATGTGGCTTTCCCCTTAATATCTGAAAATTACCAACACATAAGTATTCCTCTTTGCTTCCATCTTAATATACAAAATTGCAAAAGAAAAAGAAACTGTTTTCTATCATGTACTAACAATAGTGTTGGTAAAGTTGCTAAGGCATGATACTGGTATTAGCAGAACCCAAAGCACATTTACTGAAGGAATACAATATAGCAGGTCCTGGGCTAACCATTCCACATATCAGGTCATTTGACTTCAATAGCAACACTATTAAATTCAAACTATGTTACATAAGGTATACAGTAGCACAGATGGAACATGCCAAATTAAACTAAAGAGCTGGATAGCATTCTCTATATCTGTGTTCTTGACTATGTCCTATTCCTCATTAGCATACTAGCAGAATGAATAATGCCATCAGTTAATGGGTTCTGGTAAGTGGGCTTAAAGGGAGCTGGCAGGAAGAATCCTTATTGGTGCCATTGCCCCTTTTGATGGTATAAAGACTCCTATAATGTCTAGCTACTAATATGAACACAGAGTTGGGATGAAAAGGGTGAATGCAACTCTTAGTTGACAGAAGTCATCTCTTGCTTACCACTGGACCACATCACGTGTTTCTCTCAAAACCCCCACTGGGTAGGTACAGTAGGCACCAGCAGAGAACAGGTTCTGTAGCAGACAAAGGCATGCCAGGCATCAAGCTTGGTATAGCAGAGAATAGGTAAAATGTTTTATGCCAGGGATATTATTGAATATTATTCCCAAACTCATCAAACTTCAAAGGTTAGAAATGCACTAGGTAATGTTCTCAATGTTTAGATGAGAAACTAGGCATTGCCTTGTCCCAGTGACCCATGTGACAAAGCTGACCTGAAGATAATTGGTATTACTGTTTTGGATCCCTTCTATCATATCAAGGTGGTTACATTTCTAGTCTTTTTACATACTCTATTTTGAGAACCCTTTCTTCTTTATAAAGTCTCCATACTTTTCCTTAGGAGTTGAAGATGCATTGCCCTAAAATGGACTCTAACTAGGCAAAATGTGATAAAAGAAAAGAGGAATCGCCACCAGTTCCTGGCTCAAGGCTATTGATTCTACACATTGATCCAGTCTCCAACACATGGCTTGCCAACTCCAATATTACATCTCTATAAAAGAGTTTGAATTTCTCGACTTTCCTTTTAAATCCACATTGTCAGGGCTCCCTGTCTCCAAAGCAAGCCTACATGCCTCAGCGCACTCAGCTACTATGGCCCAGACTTCCAATACCTTGCTCAATGAAATGAGTTAGAAACTGATTCAGCCTGACTTCACTCGGGGGCTGGTGATTTCTGAGATGGAGTCAAGCCCTTAATGTATCCTGCTCCTGCTTTCTCAGTCTATTAATTTTCCTTCCTTTCTTCCAGTTCTGTACCCTCAAAGCAGCTGCTTCCAAAGCAACTGCAGCAAGGTTGAAGAGAGAGAAAGTTAGCAAAATTGAGCTAATTGGATGGGTCCTCACTGGGGTCTGGCAGTCAAAATGATGGCTCCACAAAGAAGGCCACCTGCAATTTCCTAACGTGTTATCTTGTGCAGCAAAAGGTACCTCGCAGGTCATTTTCAGTTAGGGATTCTGAGATGGAGAGATTATTCTAGATTATAGATTTAATCACAGATACCTTTAGAGATGAACAGGAAGACAAAGATAGCAAAACATGATGTAATGTGAAGAGGACTTGAGTTATCATTGGTACAGTAAAGGTGAGGAAAGGACATGAAAGAGTGAGAGACACTCTTGAATCTGGAAAGACAGATTGTCCTCTACAGAATCTAGAAAGAAACAGCACTGATGACATGTTGAGGAACATGAATTAGACCTCTGTCTTAGAGAAACACATGATGTGTTAGTATTGTTTTTAGCTACTAAATTTGTAACAATTTGTGACAGCAGTGATAGGACATTAATACAATGGGCAATGTCGTTGACTTTTGCACATCATTGACGATACTGTTGGACTGCACTCCCTATCAGTTTGGGGTAGAATAGAAGATCCCAAACACGGCCAGCTTTGTCACTTCCACAGGGATGATTTGAGGTACGCTTACCTCTCCAGAGAGTTTTTCCTATTCTGATTTGAATCTAAAATGTCCCCACATGCTTACCTTTTGAGTCCTTGTGGTGCACTAGTTGGTGTATTATCCTGGGTTACTGTGGAACCTTTTAAAAGCATGGCACAGCTGTTGAAATTATGTCACTAGGTCTCCAAGGATGAGTGTTAGAAAGTTCCGGTGTCATTCTCCACTTCTTAGTTTACCATGATATGGGCAGCCTCTACCATGTTCCCCTACTACTAGTGTGGACTACAGTTCTCTCAAACCATGAAGTAGATCTGACCTCAAATTGTTTATGTCAGGTCTCATGTTCACAGTGGTACCTAACTAAATAAAACAGATTCTTGAATCAAATGAATCCCATCTCTGGTCATGGATTGTTCTCGGTTTTGAGTTGGGCATAGTTTGTATTTATTTACTTATTTTTTATAACATACATACATTTACAAACATACTACCCAAACAATATTTAGGTTGATCTGTGTGATAACTTCATCCCATTTCTCTACAAGAAAGAACTATCAGCCTTCTAGGTATTTTTTCTTTTCATTTATTATTTTGTACAAATTTCCTTTTGCAGAAAATACATTCTTTTCTCATACAATCTACCCTGATTAAAGTTTTCCCTCATTCTATTCCTCCCTGCTCCTTTCCTCTTCCTGTTTCAGCCAGATCTGCTCCCTTTCTGTCTCTCCTTAGAAAAGTAGGGGCTTCTGAGAGGGAAGAACAAAGCATAAGTCTGGTAGAATTCTTTCCTAAAACCATCTAGCCCTGGTCATGTTCTTTTGGTGGTGGTGGTGGCTGGGTTGGGGGGAGACTTTTAATGACTACTTAGGGGTATGTAACTGTTTAGATAGTTTACCTGATCTTGATTTAACTATGGTAAAAATTATCAATTTGTTTTACTTTTGGTAAAAGTTATCCATTTCATTTAGATTTTCCAGTTTTGTTGAGTATACGCTTTTGAAGTAAGACCTATTTTTTTTAATTTCCTTGCATTCTCTTGTTATATCTTCCTTTCCATTTCTGATTTTGTTTATTTGGATACAGTCTCTATGATTTTTAGTTAGTTTGACTACGGCTTTTTGTGTCTTGTTGATTTTCCCAAAGAATCAGCTTTTGGTTTTGTTGATTCTTTGTACTGTTCTCTTTGTTTCTCCTTGATTCCAGACTTGAGTTTGGCTATTTCCTACCATCTACTCCTCTTGGGTGTGTTTTGCTTCTGTTTGTTCTAGAGTTTTCAGGTATGCTGTTGCTAGTATCTCTGATTTCTTTGTGAAGGCACTTAGTGCTATGAACTTTCCTAAAGTGAAGTTTCTGGATATGTCAGGTGATATATATCCATGTGATGTTTTCCTAAGTCAGACTCACATAGTATTTTGCTGAAGCAAGACTCATGGAAGGACACATGGTATTTGGAAAGAGTATAAATAGGACACAAAAGACAGTGATGTCTAGCTTTCATAGCTAGCTTTGCAGTCCTTCATTGGTCTCACATCATCGTCTTCACTAAGCTTCACTTAATTGAGAGAGGCATAGCAAAGAACTGCTCCCGGCATCTCTGTCCTGGTCAGTCCTGCTGACTTGTGCCAACAGTAGAAGATTGGCTGTTTCTGCCAGATCATGCCACTGCTGTTCATTTGATTTGCTATCCTGACACTACTGAACTGGACTGCTGGTATTCTGACAAACGAGATTTGAATAGGAACTACTTCTAAACAGGTATATATCCTCTTGTCCTATTTACCATCTTTTCTCCCTTACCTTTGGATGGTGGGATAGAAGGGGAAAAGGGTGTCAAAGTGTTTGAGAATCCTTATTAAAGGTAGGTTTTTAAAAATCTAAGTTTACACCAAAAGGTGGTGGTGCACGCCTGTAAACCCAGCCCTTGGGAGGCAGAGGCAGGCGGATTTCTGAGTTCGAGGCCAGCCTGGTCTACAGAGTGAGTTCCAGGACAGCTGGGGCTACATAGAGAAACTCTGTCTCAAAAAATCAAAAAAAAAATCTAAATCTCAGTTTACCCTTTCCTGTTCGCACTGCTTTCACTGTGGCTCGAATGTTTGGGCATGCTGTGCCTTCATTCTCATTGAATTCTAGAAAGTCTTTCATTTTTTTATTTTTTTCCTGATCAAGTGATCAGTGAGTAGTGAGTTGTTCATTTCCATGAGTATATGGGATTTCTGCTGTTTCTGTTGTTGTTGAAGTCCAGTCTTAATCAATGGTAAAATACAAAGTTATTTCAATCTTCTTGTATTTGTTGAGGCTTGCTTTGTGTACTACTGTATGGACAATTTTGGAAAGGGTTCTGAGAAAAAGTTAGGGTTTTTTTTTTTTTTGTTTGGGGGTGAAAGGTTCTGTGGTTGTCTGTTAGATTTATAACTTCTCTTACTTTCATTATTTTTCTGTTTAGTTCTGTTTCAAGGAACAGTCCCTTGGTGAAAGTGGGATATTGAAGTCCCTCACTATTATTGTGTGGGGCTCAATGTAAGATTTGGGTTTCGGTAATTTTTTTTTATGAATGTGGGTGCCTTTGTATTTGGGGAATAGATGTTCAGAACTGAAATGTCATCTTGGTGGATTTGTCCTTTGAGGCATATAAAGTGTCTTTCTCCATATCATTTGATTACTTTTAGTTGAAAGTCTATTTTATTAGGTATTAAAATGGTTTCTCCATATTTTTTCTTTGGTCCATTTGCTTGGAAAACACTTTCCCAGTCCTTTCCTCTGAGATAGTATATATCTTTGTTGCTGAAGTGTGTTTCTTATATGCAGCAGAATGATGGTTACATGTCTATATCCACTTCGTTAGCCTTTGTCTTTTAATTGATGAATTGAGTTCATTGATGTTGAGAGATATTAATGATCAATGATTGTTAGTTCCTGTTATTTTGACTTTGTGGTGATATTATATGTATGTGATTCTCTTCTTTTGGTTTTCTTGTGAAATGTGCTTTCTTGTATATAGTTAACCTCCTTGTATTGGAGTTTTCCTTCTAGTATACTATGTAGAGATGGATTAGTAGAAAGTATTGTTTAAATTTGGCTTTGCTGTAGAATATCTTGGTTTTTTTCATCTATGGTAATTAAAATTTTTTCTGGGCATAGTAGTTTGGACTGACATTTGTGGTCTCTTAGGGTCTGCCAGACATCTATCCAGGATCTTTTGGCTTTTAGAGTCTTTGTTGAGAAGTCAGGTATAACACATAGGCCTGCCATTTTTGTTGGTGGTGTTGCTTAACTTGTGGCTTTTAATATTTTTTGTTCTATATATTTAATGTTTGCATTACTATGCAGGTGGGGGAGGATTATCTTTTCTGGTCCATTCTATTTAGTGTTTGTAATCTTCTTGTACATTTACAGCCATCTCTTTCTTTAGTTTGGAGATGTTTTATTCTATGATATTGTTGAAAACATTTTCTGGCCCTTTACACTGGGAATCCTCACTCTTCTATTCCTATTATTCTTAGGTTTGGTCTTTTTATAGTGTCCCAAATTTCCTGGATGTTTTGAGTAAGAATCTTTTTAGATTTAGCACTTTTGACTAATGCATTAATTTCTTCTATTATATATTGTACATCTGTTGGTGATGGTTGTGTCTGTAGTTCCTATTCTCTTTCCTAGGTTTCCCGTCTCGAGGATTGCCATGGATTATATTTTGTATATTACTTCTATTTCCATTTTCAAGTCTTGAATGGTTTATTCATTTCTTTAATCTATTAGATTGCATTTTCCTGTATTTCTTTAAGGGATTTATTTATATCCACTTTAAAGGCTTCTGTTGTCTTTATAAGATGATATTTAAGGTCATAGTCTTATTCTTCAGGTATATTAGAATATCCAGGACTTGCTGTAGTAGGAGAGCTGGGTTCTGATGGTGCCATATTCGACTAGTTTCTATTGACTGTGTTTTTGCACTTTCCATTAGCCATCTGGTTGTCTCTGGTGTCAGCTGGACTGACAACCCCTGGGAGTAACAAACCCTCTGGTACTCTTCTTGGATATCAGCAGGCCTCCAAAAGGCTGGCAGATCTGTAAACTGGGGAGTAGGTTATAGGAAGAGGAGTGGACTGCAAGGAAGATGGATCTCTGAAAGGATGGAGCAGATCTCACAGCTTCTGGGCTTACTGGAGTCAGAGTAGGCAAGTGATTAGGGCACAGGTGTCTCACCTGGTGTCCCAGGTGGGAACAGGTTACCTGTGATGCAGACAGAATTGTGAGCTGGGAGTGGGGTGCTGACCCATGTGTGCAGGTATACACCAGAAGGATGGTGACCAGATATTTAACAAAGAGGTAATTTTACTACTCTTCAAAATTTCCACAAAATAGGAACAGAAGGAACGTTGCCTATTTTATTCTATGAGGCGACAGTTACACTGATACACAAACCACATAAAGCCCCAATTGAAAAAAACAATTACAGACAAATGTATCTTGTGAACATAGATGTAAACATATTCAATGAAATCTTGAAAACTGAATTCAAGAACAGAAGGTTTCTTCCCAGAAATGCAGGGATAGTTCAACATACATAGATCAGTAAATGAAAGTCACAGTTTAAACATACTGAAAACAAAAACCACATGGTGATGTCATTAGATGAAGAAAAGGCCCTTGACATAATCTGAAGCCCCATCATGATAAAAATCCTGAACAGATTAGGGATTCAGGGGACATACTTCAGCATAATATAGGCAGCTTATGGATATAGCCAAATTAAATGCAGAGAAACTTAAAACAACTCCACTAAAATCAGGAACAAGACTAGATTGTCTACTCTCTCCAAACCCACGCAATGTAATTCTAGATGCAATACAGTTCTAGATGGAGCAATAAGACAACAGAAAGAGTTCAAGGAGATATAAATTGAAATGGAAAAAAAATAAGTATCTTGCATATCATGGTAATACATATAATACATGGTAATACAAGACTAGATTGTCTAATCTCTTCATACCCACTCAATATAATACTTGAAGTTCTAGATGGAGCAATAAGACAACAGAAAGAGTTCAAGGAGATAGAAATTGAAATGGGAAAAAAGTATCTTGCATATCATGGTAATACATATAAGAGACTAAAAACCCCACTGGGGAACTCCTACAACTGATAAATATGTTCTGCAAAGTAGCTGGATCCAAAACTATTTCATAAAAACCCTCCTACATACAAATGGACTGAGAAAGATACCTGGAAAACAACACCTTTCACAACAGCCTCAAATAATATAAAATATACTGGGGTAGTTCTAACTAAGCAAGTAAATGATTTGTATAATAAAAATTTAAAATCTTGAAAAAGTAATTGAAAGAAGTTATCAGAAAAAGGAAAGATCCCCCTGCTCATGCATTGGTAAGATTCACACAGTAAAAAGTAGCCATCCTACCAAAACAATCTATGGATATAATGCAATATCTATCACAATTCCAACATGCATTCACAGATATTATACAGGCAATACTCAGTTTCCTATGGAAACCCAAAAATCTTAAGATAGCTAAAAGAATCCTGAGCAATAGAACTACAGGAGGTATCACCATTCTTGATTTCAAGTTGTACTACAAAGTATAGTAACAAAAACAACATGACATTGCCATAAAAACAGACACATTGATCAAGGAATAGAATTGGAGATCCAGAAATAAATCCACAGACCTATGGACACCTGTCTGTTGTTGTTGTTGTTGTTGTTGTTGTTGTTGTTATAAAAGGCCCAGCTTAACATTACAAACCCCATTTTACTTTCAGACTCCATTATATGATTAACATGACCTTTGAATGAATTCAGCTACTTGATAACATCCCAACTTGTTCCAGGAACCATGTCACCCTGGCAACAGCCACAATTCCCCTAAACAAATAGCCATTTGATCCCTAGCAACAACCAAACAGCTCTTAAGGGGAAAGTACCTAATGACTTAAAGTAGATTAATTAAGCTAGCAACTATTGTTCATACCAACCTGAAATCATTATTAGCCAATAGAAATGTGTCAAGCAAATGTTAGCCAATCATGTAACTGCCAAGCTGGAAAGTCCCTTAATCTTCTATAACAATGATCAAAAGGCAAGGCTTGTATCAACTCAACACCTTCCACACCATCCACTGTGTTGGAGAGGTTGGAGGATCAGAGCTCAAACTTGAATAAAGATGCTTTAGTTTTGCATACAAGTTGGATTCCTAATGGCCTCTAGTGGTCTATCGGAACCTTGTGATCTGGGAATAACAGTTGTTTTGTCATTTTGTTTAATAAAGAGGCCAGAAATACACACTGGAAAACTAGACACCATCTTCTAGTCAAATGGATGGCTGCATATAGAAGAATCCAAATAGATCCATACTTAACTACCATGCACAAAACTCAACTTCATATGAATCAAAGACATTAACATAAATCCAGATTCACTGACTCTGGTTAGAAAACAAAGTGAGGAATAACTCATTGGCACAGGAGGAGTCTCTTTTATTAGAATGTCCATAGCACTAAGATCATCAATTAATAAATGGGACCTCATAGCACTGAAAAGCTTTTCTGTAAGGCAGAGTGCCACTGCTCAGACGAAACAGCAGTGTACACAAAGTGAAAAGATTTTTGCTAGCTCTACATGCAATAAAGGACTAATATACCAACTATATAAAGAACTTAAAAACTCAATACCAGAAAACCAAATAATTGAATTAAATAATGGGGTACATATCTAAACAGAGAAATCATAATAAAGGAAACTGAAGTGACTGAGAAATATCTATAGAAGTGTTCAACATTCTTAGCTGTCAAGGAAATGCAATTTAAAACTACTTTGGGATTCCATCCTACTTCTATCAGAATGGATACGTTCAATAACACAAGTGACAGCTTATGGTAGCAAGGATATGTAACACGGGGAACACTCATCCATTGCTGGTGGGAGTATATACTCATACAGCTATTATGGAAATCAGAGTGCCAGTTCCGTAGGAACATGGGAATTGGTCTACTTCAAGATTCAGCTCTACCACTCTTGGGCATCCAAAAGGACATTTCATTCAACCACAAAGATACTTGCTCAACCATGTTTACTACTGCTTTATTCATAATACCAAAAATTATAAACAACCTAGCCAAAGAATGGATAAAGGATATGTGGTTCATTTATTAAATAAAGCATTATTCAGCTGTTGAAGAAAATGATATCATGAAGTTGTAGACAAATTGATGAATCTAGAAAATATCATTCTGAGTGAACTAAACCTGATCCAGAAACTTGAATTTTTATGTATCCACTTAATGTGGATACTGACTGTTAAGTAAATGATAACCAGGCTACACTGTGGGGGAAGGGGTGAGACTGACAGTGAATGTGAGGAGAGACAACTAGAATTAAGAGGCATTTGAAGGGTGGTATAGAAAGCTAGTTCAGTGGAAGCTTCATAAAACATCTAAAAACAATCCTATTTAAGTTTCCATAATTGGGGAAAAACAGTCTCATCATTTGTCACCATCATTTGTCACCAAAGGAGGCTTCCATACCAAGATTTGGCCACCATGGCCGGCTCTGATAATTCTTATTAGGCCAACCCCAGTAGACTGTACCTTAATTACTTTCACACACCCCTCTGAAACTTCAAATATTATATTAGGAACCATATTGAAATCTGACTTTGTGCTAAATACAAAGGTCTGAAAGTAGTGGGAACTCATTTTCCTTCTCTAGTATTCTCTCCCTAATGTTTTCAATCCAGAAGGAAGGTCAGCTCTCCTGCAATGATTAAGAAAGTCAAGGTGAAATCTCCTATTATCTACCACATGCTCAAAGCTTCATCATCTGGGCACCAGTGAATAAGTTTACTTTGGAGGGTTTCAGCCTTGATCTGTCTTCTATACAAATAAAATCCATAGACACTAAAGGAGGCACTGCAGAAGCAATAGCAGCAGGCATTGGCTGCTGCTCAATGCAAGGGAAAGGGAGGTGCATCTAGATAGAACACTTACCACTGCCTCCCCTCCAATATCAAGCTGGAGGGAGGGTTGTCATGAGCACAGCTTTCCCTGACTCTACCCCAAACCCAATCTTCACATTTAACATTCTTCTGTGTTAAAGGTAGAACCAAAGACTACAAGCTAGTAGGAAGATGCTCTACATCTCAATTATGTCTTTAGGTCTTCACAACACTACAAATAATAATCCTGCAAGTTGATATTGAGTTGAGGTAGAAGCCACAAAACATGTATACAAATTGCTCTTTATGACTATATGAAGAATTGAGTTGGAATTTTGATGGGGTTGCAAATTCATCTGGAATACAAACAAACAAACAAACAAACAAACAAACAAACACCCCAGGATAGCAAAAATTATTCTCAACAATAAAAGTACTTCTGATGAAATCACCATTCCTGATCTCAGACTGTACTACAGAGCAATAGTGATTTAAAAAAAACTGCATTGTACTGATACAGTAACAGTCAGGTAGATCAATGGAATAGAATTGAAGATCCAGAAATGAACCCACACACCTATAGTCACTTGATCTTTGAAAAAGGGAGCTAAAACCACCCAGTGGATAAGAGAGCATTTTCAACACATGGTTAATTTGGTGGTTAGCATATAGAAGAATGCAAATCGATCCATTTTATTTGCTTGAACAAAGCTCAAGTCCAAGTGAATCAAGGATCTCCACATAGCATCAGATACACTGAAACAAATAGAAAAGAAAGTGGGAAAGAGCTTTGAGCAGATGGGCACAGGGGGAAATTTCCTGACTAGAACACCAATAGCTTATACTCTAAGATCAAGATTTAACAAATGGGACTTCATAAAATTACAAAGCTTCTGTAAGGCAAAGGACACTATCAATATGACAAAATGGTAACCGACAGATTGGGAAAAGATCTGTACCAACCCTACATCCGACAGAGGGCTCATATCCTATATGTACAAAGAACTCAACAAGTTAGACTCCAGAGAACCAAATAACACTATTAAAAATGGGGTACAGACTGGGGCTGGAGAGATGGCTGAGTGGTTAAGAGCACTGACTGCTCTTCTGGAGGTCCTGAGTTCAAATCCCAGCAACCACATGGTGGCTCACAACCATCCGTAATGAGATCTGATGCCCTCTTCTGGTCTGACTGAAAACAGCTACAGTGTACTTAAATAAATAAATAAATAATTCTTTTTAAAAAATGGAGTACAGAGCTAAACAAAGAATTCTCAACTGAGGAATACCGTACCAAATTGCTGAGATACACCTAAAGATATGTTCAACACCCTTAGTCATCAGGGAAATACAAGTCATAACAACCATGAGATTCCACCTCACACCAGTCAGAATGGCTAAGATCAAACACTCAGATAACAACAGATGGTGAAGAGGATGTGGAGAAAGGAATACTCCTCCATTGATGGTGGGATTGAAAGCTGGTACAACCTCTCTGGGATCAGTTTGTCAGTTCCTTAGACAACTGGATATAGTAATACCTGAGGACCCAGATATACCACTCCTGGACATATACTAAAAAGATGCTCCAACATATAACAAGGACACATGCTCCACTATGTTCATAACAGGTTATTTATAATGGGCAGAAGCTGGAAAGAACCCAGATGCCCCTCAACAGAGGAATAGATACAGAAAATGTGGTACATTTACACAATGGAGTACTCTCAACTATTAAAAGTGATGAATTCATGAAATTCTTAGGCAAATGGATGGAACTAGAAAATATCCTGAGTGAGGTAACCCAATCACAGAAGAACACACATGGGATGTACTCACTGATAAGCAGATATTAGCCCAGAATCTTGGAATGCCCAAGATACAAATCACAGAAGACATGAAGCTCAAGAAGAAGGAAGACCAAAGTGTGGATATGTAGGTCTTCTTAGAAAGGGGAATAAAATACCCATGGGAGAAAATACAAAGTATGGAGCAGAGACTGAAGGAAATGCCATCTAGAGACTTCCTAACCTGGGGATTCCTCCCATATATAGTTACCAAACCCAGACACTATGGTGGATGCCAACAAGTACTTGCAGATAGGAGCCTGATAAAGCTGTCTCCTGAGAGGCTCTACCAGTGCCTGACAAATACCAAGGTGGATGCTCAAAGCCAACCATTGTACTGAGCACAGTGTCCCCAATGGAGGAGACAGATAATGGACTGACAGAGCTGAAGGAGTTTGCAATCCTATAGGAGGAACAACAATATTAACCAACCAGTACCCCCAGAGCTCCCAGGGATGAAACCACCAACCAAGGAGTACACTTGGAGGACCCATGGCTCCAGTCACATATGTAGCAGAGGATGGCTTTGTCGTTCATCAGTGGGAAGAGAGGCCCTTTGTCCTGTGAAGGCTCAATGCTCCAGTGTAGGGGAATGCCAGGATAGGGAAGCAGGAATTGGGTGGGTTGGTGAGCAGGGGGAGGAGGAATGGGATAAGGGGCTTCAGGAGGGGAAGCCAGGAAAGGGGATATTTGAAATGTAAATAAAAAGTATCTAATAAATAAAATATGTATACAAATGCCAAATTTGCATGAATATAAATATGATTCTTGGAGAAAGACAATAAAAGTAGTCTGTGGTAACGAGTCCTGTGTAAAACCACCCTTTTCAGTATTTCTATCCTTCCCTCTCTAGGTCCTCTCAGCCCTTTGACTCTCAACTCCTGATTCCACTTCCACTCCTCTAACCTTCTCACCTGAGAGAAGAGACGTGGTATGTGGTTTTGTATGCTAGTTCTCGCAAAGACAGCCTGAGAATGCTGGCTATACCACACTCTCCACACACTTAGAAAACAGCATCCACTGTGGCAGATCCAGGAAATCTGTAGTAAGGAGGAATCACATTGTGTAGGACAGGAGGTCCATGAGCTCACAGATAAGCACTAGAGAAGCCAGAATGGTTCAACACTCATTTTTCTTCAGTGGAAGAAACTGACTCCTGTTTACCTAGAAAGCTAGAGTGGATGCTGTCTGATAACTAGTGATCCTTTGCTATTCTACAGAGACAGCCATCACCCAAACTCCCCCAGAATCCTGAGCATTGTTTCTCAGACAGCAGAACCCATCCTCATAAAAGTGGTCCCATGTACACTGCAAAAAGTTTTTTATTAAGCTTATTACAAACCCTTCCTCCCTGGCCCAGACTTCTTTGTACTGTTTCTCAGTCAATAGATCCTATCGTTATGCTCGTTACAAACCCTTCCTCCCTAGGCTCTTCTTCTGATCATTGTTCACAATCAGTAGAACCCATTCTTGTGGAAAAGGTCACAGATGCTTTCCCAAAGAAATGTAGTTTACTGGGGAGTTTCAATGTAGTCATAGCTAAACCTTTGTCATGATAGTTGTCATGAAGAAACTAATTTTCCAGAGTTTTACTGTGTTTACATAGGTAAAAAAATAATATAAAATAAACCCCTTTGCATGAGTCTCCCGAAGTTTGAGCCAGCGTTGGCTAATTAAGTTGAAATGAACGGAGTTTCATTTTTGTCTCTCCCATGGATGGTTTCACTGCTGACTGGAAGCTTGCAGCGACTCCCACAACATTGCCAGAGTTGGACATTCTTTGTGAAAAAGGAAAGACACAATACGTGCAGGTGCCTTTTCCAACAGGGAAGAAGTCTCTAGAGTCACTGGTTGAGGAATTGGACCATTTAGAAGACCGGAGGCAGCTTACTACCAAGAGCTCACTGGCTGGGGGTTCTCAGGATGCTAGGCAGGCAGGTCAGTGCTGTCAAGGGAACATTGAACTTACTTATGCAGAGAAACCTTGTGGCTCTTGACCTAGACTTGTAATATAGCCTCTCTGTGGTGAGATGCAAAGTTTGCCAGCATCTTCCCCATTTCTTTCCCATTTCATCCCTTGAAGATGACACTGTATGGGAAACTTATTTGGTGTAGAATTACATTTGAGGGATGCTAAATCTGAGAACTTTAGAAGCATGGCTCCTGGCCATAAAGTTGTTCTTTATCCTACAGGCGAGGATTCTGAGCTCCAGAATATGACAATGTAACCAAGGTCACATGGCTATTAAAAATAAACAAAGGGAAAATGGTGTGCAGACAGTACTCTTTTCTCCTGTGCAAATTACAAGCTTCTAAACCAGTTTGTGGGGGTACAAAGGCTCTCTTCCTATAAGAAAGAAAACCATGAATTGTGTATTAATTTTTTTTCCTTAGAGACACTATGAGAAATTATTTAGATAGTCAGACAATCATTTCTCATATTCTCTTTCAGTCTTTCTCGCTGTCTCTCTGTCTCTGTCTCTGTCTCTGTTTCTCTCTCTCTCTCTCTCTCTCTCTCTCTCTCTCTCTCTCTCTCTCTCTCATTCTCTCAGATACAGGTTCAGTATGAGAAAAAAACCTTTGGCTTATTCACAAGTATTCATTGACTGTCATTTATTTTATATGTGATAGCAACACTGATGTGGCCTGAGTGCAGGGAGGAACAAGGCAGTGGATTCTGCCCTCAAGTGCCCTTAAGCAGATCACTTCTCTCTCTCTCTTTGCTGAGGGTCTCTTGTGACTCTAAAGGTGAAAATCCCTTAAGAAGCTTATAGCCTAAAGGAAAGGGATTGAGACTCAGGATTCAATGAACAGCAGAATAATGGCAACCACTGCAAGAGCTGTCACAGCCTACCCCCAAGGTAATGCTCACCATTCTGTGAGGCAGAAACTGCCTACTCTGTGTTTTATTTGATCAGGTCAACCATGCTAGACGATTGTGAGCAGTGCTCAACTCCCACGTAGAAGACTAAACTGAAGCCTAACTACCCATCATCAGTTGACTCATAATAGGCTGGGCCGAGATCCTCCATTCTTGGATCCAAAGCTTTTCCCACTGACTTGTAATATTTCAACCCGGCCAAGGATTGTAGAGCTCTCTTGCACTATGTGGGTGTACCTGACTATTTAAAAAACCCATGTCTGCAGCTGCAAGGAGAGAACATAATAAATGAGTTGAAAACTATGGCCACAGTATTTTTCAGCTCCTCCTATCAACTAGCAGAGGTTAGTTCCTACCTCCACCACTGTAAGTTATCCTCATGGCTTTCCTATTCTCATAGAATATGATAAAGTGAGATTAGAGAGTCTACAGAGGCACAGAATGGGGGAGAGGACCATGTGGCTTCTACAGACTGAGACCACCTTGTTTAGCAGAAGTCAGGGCTGGCTTGTGGGTGAGAATGAGAGGTCCAGAAGTCCAGCAGTGACTTCACACAAGTGAGGGAAAGCCCACCCAGTTCCCATGACTATCATACTCTAACTAATTGTTATTAGGATTTTTGTTATTCTTGTTCTCTCAGTCCTCATGTTGATGCTTTTGTTTGCTGGCTGAGAATTTCAACATACCCATTTCATCTCTTTGAACCTTTATTTTCTTACCCAATGATAGGAAATAATGACAACTATCTATCTCATGGGGTGGATTTAAAATTTTAATGAGGATTTATATGTGAAACTGACTTGTAAACTATTAAATGCCATATCAAAAAAAAATAAGTCTGGTACTACTTTTGCACCTGGATTCTCACTTAAGACCATGTGACCAGAATATATAAGATGTTAACAGCATTTATGGGAGGAAAACGAGGAGAGCTCACAGCTAGAAGCTATTATGCCTAAATCTTTAACATCTTAGAACTGCAGACTACTGTGCCTGCCTGGGTACATCTGAGACCCTCTCCAGGAACTGCTTTTGGTCCTCAGCAGAACAGGTGTGGTTTTATAACATTCCGGTGGGATAGAGAGGAATACCTTGGACTTAGTGGGAGAGGGAAATGGTGTCTTCAGTTATAATAGGAGCAGCACTGAGAATAGGATGCTGGTAACAGACATAGGAGCTGGCTCATGTCTGTTTAATAAAACATTAGAGATCACTCATCTTTGGGACAATGATTTTGCCTGGAGGAGCACACAACACTAGCTCATTATGAAGGAACTGATTCCATCCCCTCTTTTCTTCTCCATTACATGATATTCTTTGGCTTAAAGGAATGGGCCCATTCAAGGACTCCCATGGAGTCCATCTTTTCAGGAAACAAAATCAGAAACTGATTCCACTGAAGAGATATCAAGTCTGATTCCTAACCTCACAAACCCAGAAAGAGCTACTACCTGCCTGCAATCCCACTGCTAATTAGTATAATGAAGATTTTAAAACCTGAGCTTTCTCCATTCTATAGGACAGCCTTAGGGAGAAAAATAGGGGTGGTTCACCAGACTCTAGAATTTTCAGATTGATGAAGAAAGGAACTGGGATCCAATTCAGACAGAATTAGGACCTGCCATTTCCTAACCAATTACTACCTTGACTCCGTTAGCTTTTGTCCGGGAAGGCAGTGGAACACTGTTTATGGTGAGAATGACTAATTTCATACACAGTTTAACTAGGTGGTTCGATCAAACTGTTCTTTCCTATGAAATTTGATGGTGGGAAATGATTACCATATAAAAAAGATTTCATTCTGTTTGATTGAGTGATTTCTATAAAGCGTCTATAGCATAATTCCATGCCTGTGAACGTTAATTTTGCAGCAGCCAGCTGTAATTGGGTTCCAAAACAGGAAGAGTGAGCCAAGCCTCTTCTCCCACAGCTTTAGCCTCTCTGGTGTGATATTGGATGGTGGAGGCGGAACCAGGGGCAGTGGGATGACGGAATAGGCAGGGATGGAATTGTACTAAAATGTGCGGATAAGAGTTTGTAACATTCTGCTCTGAAAATGCCTTTTAATAGGAAACAAGGAACTACAATGCTCATTCATTTCTGTAAGTAAAGGAGAGCAGGATACCACACCGAGAGCCCCTTCTCTGTGTTTGTTCACAAGGAGAGGAATGGATGGACTGGAGATAACATCGTTACAGTACTGCCCTGCATCATCCTCATTTCCTTAAATCCCCTGATTCTTCCTGGTGGGAGACATACCCTCACAGAAAGGGAGCCAAGGCAGTTTTTCTGTGTAGCATTTGTAGAACTAAAGGGAAAGATGGGCTGGTGGTTGAGTAAGTTGCCCCACATAGTCTATTTGCTTAATTGGTGGTGCTGTTTGGGGAGTCTTAGAACATGTGGCCCCGTTGGAGGACATATTTTGCTGGAGATGTGCTTGAGAGTGTAAGGAGGTGAGACATTCCTAGTTCATTCACTCTGCTTCCTGCTTGAAGATGTGAGCTCTCAGCTGCTTCTTCAGGCAACATGCATTTGCTCCAACATCATGGACTGCAGCCCTCTGGAACCATAAGCTCCAATCAAGTCTTTCTTCTTTAAGCTGTCTTAGACATTGGGATTTTATTGCAGCAATAGAAATAACTAATACTATTGCATAATTCAGGGTAGATATTTGCCATAAATAGCTAATCTATGCCACTGTTACTCCAATGTAACTTCTCAGGAGTCAGGGTAGAAGTTGTGATCTACATCAATAATGTTGCCCAAAGACTGTAGAGCAGTATTCATTATTTGAATATAGACCATAAAAGAGATTCAGGTTCAAAGATTCAAGCAAACTCAACCATGGCCTTTGCAATGAGCTCTGGAAGTCTCTCATTTCCCCTGGCTGATAGTTCAGCATACCACTTTGTTCTTGTGGAGCAGTGAACTGGTGCCTCAAGGTGAGCTTACAGGAGAGACAGGCTGGATTCAAGCACTCAGCTACCTACCAGCCGCTATCAGTGATTCTACCTGGCACAGCAGGCATACTCCCACGTGGTTAAAATAAATTTCAGTTTTAAGAGCTAGTTTTCTACTTGGGAAGGTTCTTTAAAAATAGAAAATTTGTAAACTGGTCTCTTACCTCTAGGTTCCTGAGAAAGGAAAGCCAGAACGAAGGCAAGTATTTGTTTGTTTGTTTGTTTTTGAAGTGGGAGGGAGCAAGTACACTGTACCTGGGAGGAGGCAGTGGGCAGTCAGAAAAAAAATGTCAAAATGTGATTCCTGCCAGATCTGATGATCAACAGGAATCAGGAAGTTCTGGCCACCCATCTGGAGCTCTTAGTGAACACAAGCAGTGTGCGCGTGCACAAAATGTGTGTGTGTGTGTGTGTGTGTGCATGTGTGTGTGTGTGTGTGTGTGTGTGTGTATGTGTGTGTGCATGTATTTCTGTGTGTATGAGTGTGTGTGTGTGTGTGTGTGTGTGTGTGTGTGGTATGTATGTGTGTATGGTATGTATGTGTGTGTGGTATGTATATGTGTGTGGTATTTGTGTGTGTGTGCATGTATTTGTGTATGTGGAGTGTGTGTGTGTGTGTGTGTGTGTGTGTGTGTGTATGTGGTGTTTGTGTATATTCAGGAACTATCAGGGACTTCTCTCCTAGCTTCCAATCTCTTCTTCGCACCACAGAGTCCAGGGAGAGGCCATCCTGTGGCAACCATTGTAACTCATTTCTTTCTCTTCAACATCTCAAAGAAAACCAACAGCTTCTGTTTGTCTCCCTCTCTTGCATTCATACACCTCCTCTGGAAACAAGGAGGGCTTTTAAACCCTTTTGGGCTTCTCTCCTCCCCATCCCTTCTATCATTTTCATCTATTATCATAGGAAATAAATCATGTAAACAAACATTTTTTTTTAATCTACAGTACTCCTAATTGAATCGTTTTGCTGCATTGTTATAGAGAAACAAGGCAATTTCCTGTCAGTTATTGAGCTATTTAGCAATTATTTCTTATCATTAGTTTGCAAATTCAAACAGCATCAAATTCTGTTTGCCAAATTACAAAGACATAGCATCACAGGGTCCCCTTCGGAGAAACCAGGCCAAGCTGTTTAGGTGTTTTCTGCCTTTACTTTGGTCCTCCTCATCGCTACACCCAGCTGTCAGTCTGCAGCAACCTGGGCAGGAAAGGCCAAGCACCCAGGGAGAGACTGCCTAAGCTGTGTTTACCTCTGTGTGGCACTCTCATTAGCTAATGGAATCAGCTGCTGCCCATGGGAGTGACAGCCCCACTGGGTCACTTGACAGGCCAACTTCCACTAAATAGGAGAGATGAGGATGAGAACATTCTAATCAACATCACAGATGGCTTTCTTCCCTTAGGAATCTGTTTCCCTGGAGGTGTTTCTCCAGTTTTCAATTGTCCATACTTAGGAGTAGAACAGTCATGGCTGCTACACCAGGACCCAGACATAGGCTGCAGGTAAACATCAGAGTTGGGTAAGTACAATCTGCACTCTATCTTTCAAGAATACAAGGATTTTATACAATTCTTACTTTTACTCACACTTGCTTTCCAGTGAGACTGGGCCAGGTAAAAAGAGATGGAACTCATAGTTTCAATGACATCTACAACATTCTCAACATTCTCATTCCTTATGGTCACCTTGGAAACAGAGCTAGGTTGAGTTGATGGTTTGATTGACCACCTGCTCATTTGGTGCCAGCTCCTTATCTTTTAGCCTCTGTCTTCTTGAATGACTGTTGAGTTGCCAGATTCTGTCTTCTGTCCCTCTCACCCCTGAGTTCCAGCAATCTAGCAAGGTACTTAGCACATGAAGTGACTGAGGGTATCAGAATTAGTGAAAGCAAGGATGAGTTGTAGGTAGGACAGATTAGTTCTTTGGTTACTGTTTCTTTTTTTCCTATTGTTACATACACATACTCATGCATTATCTATCTATCTATCTATCTATCTATCTATCTATCTATCTATTGATAGATATAGATATAGATATAGATATAGATGTAAATATGTTTTATATATAATATATTTTGTAATTATAATTATATAAAATTATATAAAATATAATTATATAAATATATATAAAATGTGTGTATGTGTATATGTACATACATACACATGTAGATAAACATGTATATATGTATGTATATTATATACACATATGCACACAAATATACACACATATACATATATATTTATGTTGATACGTATATGAGATTGGACCTAAGGTTTCATGTGTGCCTGCCAAATGATTTATCATGAAACTTAAGCTCAAGCTGGGTGGATCAGTTGTCTTTAGTGTATTATTGTTTTACCTGTGCTTTTTTTTCCATTCTTGTATAACAAATCACATACATTTTGGCACATTAAAGCAAATTTTATTAACTTATGATTTCTGTGGGTTGGTTCAGTTGTTTGAGTGGATACATTTGGACCACCAGCCTTTCTAAGTTGAGTTCAGGCTGTTTGTGGGCTAGGACTCATTTGTAGTTGAAACAGTTTCAAGACTGACTTGATTGCTTCCATGTTCATTCATGGAGCAAGCATATAGGCAGGCCTTAGCAACTTGTGCTGGAGGGAGCTTCTCCAGAGAACTTCCTCATGAGGCACTCGATTTCCCAGAAGATAGTTGTAATTATTTGGTCATCTACTTTGAAGCAAGTTCTGTCCCCCTTTCTGTATTCTCTTTGCTATCTGACAGTTATCAAGCCTTGCCTGCCACTTAAGAAGAGATGAAAAAATTGGTGCAGGAATACCAAGGATCACTGACATCACACCAGAGTTGTCCACCATGCTGATCTTTATTAATTAAACAACCTTTGGCACTTACCCTTCCTATTTTTCATTCCTTAATATATCACAGAACAATTCATGGAACATTCACCACACCATGCTTGGTGTATCATGAGAAAGTCAATGCTTAATAATGACTTTGCTTTCTTCAAACTGTCCCAATGCACAAATGGAGGAAGTATGACCACAAATGTTCTAAGACTAGTTCAAATGCTCAGCAGTGAAATAGGCAGTGGTATTGGAGAATAAGGTGCTTCTGTGGTGGATATTAATCAGAGAATTCTCTGTTCTTTGCATTTCACAAATAGGAAGGCAGGAAAAATTGGAAGGAGAAAGGAAGGAAGAAAGCATCTGGAGAAGGAAGGGGAGAAAAGAGGGAGCAAGACATGGAGAAAAGGAGAAAAGAGCAAACGAAACTGTCAGTTTTAATGTATACATTTTCAACAATATTTCAATATTTCTCATCAGTATAAATTTATATAGTTTATATTGATAACCACCTTTTGTTCTATTTCCCCTTTTACATCCTCTCCTCTTCTCTTCATACATTTAGATGGGAAAGTAGTCATTGATGGACCCAGAATTTAACCAACTTCTAAATTTTATATTGTTTCTACTGTCTACCCAGATATTCAAATATTGTACATTGACAACTGCTTAGATGTGCATAGTGAGAAAAAGAAGTAAACTGATGAGCTTACTCCAGATGAGTCTCCATCCAGAATCAAGAAATAGCCCACCTATTCCGGATGTAGAACTATCTGGAAGAGTTCAGTTCTGGACTTGCCAACACGATGTTCTACCTGCCATTTTGATAAATTGGTCTGATGTGACAGAGTGAACTTGTAGACAACAGAGGGCAGCCAGGGTTTTCCTATGGATGTGGTTAACAGAGCTGTAGGGGCAATTAACATTAACCAGAACTAACCAATTAAATAGTTTACAGCTAACAAGTTGTATTCTTGGTCCACATATCAGGAGCATACAGAAATCAAACTGCAGAGACTAGGTGGTTTCATTTAGACAATCTTAAAAGCCAAAGAGTTAATAACCATTGTGAATGCAGTGCTAAATGGAGAGGGCCTCCTCATCAGATTTCAGCATGCATCTGTGTGAAACTTGATCCCAGTTGCAATGAGAAGCCTCAAAGACACACTTTAGTAAATGTACCTCCTCGAGTTTGTCCTCAAGTACTTCCCTTGAGTATGGACCATTCACACTGTCTTGGCTGTGGCAGAAACAAAACAGAGGTCGGTGGAGGTTATTGATAGATTGTTTAAAATTGGATGCACCTTTAACTCACTCACTTGCCTCTGAGAAAAGATAACTCCCAAGTCCCATTTTGTGAGCTTCCTGGAAAAAAAACATGAGGTCTGGAGGAACTGAAGACTTCCTTCAGCTGACAGATGTTCATTCGATCTTGAAAATTCATCCTGTCCCAACTGCCAGCTGAGTCCCAGGAACAGCCCTGTTGATAGCTGTAATATATATATATATATATATATATATATATATATATATATATATATATATATTTGTGTGTTGAATATATTCATTATATATTGAAATTAACTAAAATATAATTATTTCTTTCCACTTCTCCTTCCTCCCTCTAACCCTTCCCATGCACACTCTTTGATATTATTTATGGTTCCTATTATCTCCATGTTGTGGTGTGTATGCTTTTTCATACTCAGTCCTTATAATGTTACTTGTATGACACCTGGAGAAATAGTTTTCTTCAGGGAAGAGCCCTAAATTGGTTATTTAATGACAATCTTTGTCAAGAATATAAGTCGAGATTCCCCCCTCCATTGTGCCTGCATCTCTGAACTTCAGTATCTCTGAAGTGATCATACCTAAAGCTTTAAACTGCAACCTGAAATGGGAGGTTTGTTATCAATGGAGCTAGCAACTCCCTGCCTCAGGTTCTCCAGGGTGGAATGAGTAGAACTCCCCTCACATGGCTATTGGCTACTGGAGCTGATACTTGCTTAAGTTGCACAAAATGATCCAGCTTGCCAGATCTGGAGAACAGCAGGTCAGGATAGAAACATCTGTAGCGATATCATGCACATTAACAAGTTTGGCCTGTTAGCCACTAAAACATAGAAAACGTTTATAATCTAGCAGCCACAATATATGGTGGGCCTGAGTAAGAATGAAGTAGAAAATAGGAATCAAGATTTTACTAGAAACTAGATTCCACCACCTCTAAAGTCATAAGGCTTTATATATAAATCCATAATATCACTATTCTTACACTACTTGCTAATTATAGTATATGCTACACCAGCAAAAATCTTAAAACTAAACCCAAAAATTATTACAGTAATTCCAGTCAAATAAGTCTGCTATAACAGCCTAAGTCTTCTTACAGTTTTCGGAGCACTTTTGTTTTTAAAACGTTCTATTCCAATTTTGTTTTTGTATTATTCTACTTTACATCCTAAAAACATATTCTCCTAGTCACCCCTTCCCCCCATCTCCCCCTCCTCCCTCTCTTTTCAGAAAAGGGAAAGCCTCCCATGAATATCAGCCATTCTTGGAAATATCAAGTTGGAAGGAGGGTAGACTGAGGCATCCCAGTAAGAGAAAAGGGTCCCATAGGCAGGCGACAGAGTTAGAGATAGTCCCTACTCCCACTGTAAGGAGTCCCATGTGAAGACCAAACTGCACAACTAGTACATATGTGTGGAGGGCCTAGGTCAGCCCCACACATCCTCTCTGGTTGGTGCTTCAGTCTCTGTCGGCCCCTATGGGACCAGGTTAGTTGATTCTATAGATTTTCTTGTCGTGTTCTTGACCTGTATGGCTCCTACAATCTCGACTCCTCTCCTTCCACAGGATCCCCCAAGCTGTGTCTAATGTTTGGCTGTGGATCTCTCCATCTGTTTCCATCAGTTGCTGGGTGAAGCAGAGACCCATGCCATGAGAGGAACCCTATGTCTGACACTGTTCATTATATTCTGCTATACATGCAGTCAGGAGCACAGAATAAGTGACATCAGAACATTCCTAAAGAACTTATGTGTCCTTAGCAACCTTATGAGGTAGGTATGTTACTCTTCCCTTGTGAATGAGGAAACTGAGACACAGAAACCTTAAATAACTTGTACAGTGTGAAGCTGGGATTTAAGTAGAGGCAAGGTGATGGCTATAGAAACAATATTGCTGACACTACACTGGCATTTTTTTAGAAGAATCTGAATGGAGTGGGACAGGGAAGGACTGATCTTCTTCCTTCACAAAAATCATGAAGCTAAAATTCAAAGAATCCTTGTCCTCCTGGAAGGCACACAAGATAAAAAGATAGACATGGTACCTGGACACTTCTATTGTCCCTTCACTGTCTACTTCCAGGCTTATAAACACAGATGTATGCTTTGGAAAACTAATTTATAACCAAACAAGCGTTGATTCTTTTTTTCATTAGATATTTTTTATTTACATTTCAAATATTATCCCCTTTTCCTGGTTTCCCTTCCAAAAACACCCTATCCCATTACCCTTCCCCATGCTCACCAACCGACCTACTCCCACTTCCCTGTCATGCTATTCCCCTATACTGGGGCACAGAGCCTTCTCAGGCCCAACAAGGCTATCCTCTGCAACATATGCAGCTGGAGCCATGGGTCCCTCCATGTGTACCCTTTGGTTGGTAGTTTAGTCCCTGGGAGCTCTGGGGATACTGGTTGGTTCATATTTTTGTTCCTCCTATGGGGCTGAAAGGTTCTTCAATCCTTGGGTCCTTTATTTAGCTCCTCCATTGGGGGCCTTGTGCTCAGTCCAATGGTTGGCTGAGAGCACCCATCTCACATCAGTCAGATGGCTAAGATCAAAAACTCAGGTGACAGCAGGTGCTGGTGAGGATATGGAAAAAGAGGAACACTCCAACCCTGCTGGTGGGATTGCAAGCTGGTACAACCACTCTGGAAATCAGTTTCACAATTCCTCAGAAAATTGGACATAGAACTACTGGAGAACCCAACCATACCACTCCTGGTCATATACCCAGAGGATTTTCCAATATATAATAAGGACACATGCTCCACTATGTTCATAGCAGCCTTATTTATAATAACCAGAAGCTGGAAAGAACCCAGATATCCCTCAACAGAGGAATGGATGCAGAAAATGAGATATATTTACACAATGGAATATTACTTAGCTATTAAAAACAATGAATTCATGGAATTCTTAGGCAAGTGGATGGAACAAGAAAATATCATCTTGAGTGAGGTAACTCAATCACAAAAGAACACACACAGTATGTACTCACTGATAAGTGGATATTAGCCCCCAACTTTGGTTCTTGTTTTAGCTTCTGATCAGAATAACATGGGAAGCTATATTGTGAATTACTACCAATACCATGCATTGTAATTCAATAGGAGGTTGGAGAGAAGGCCTATAGCCACCCACTTGTTCAGTTGTGAGGTGGTAGAATGTAATAACTTCTACTACTGTTCTCATTGATCAAGGCATCCTTGCAAAGTACCGGAAAGCACTTGCCTCTAAAGTCCCAGCTGTCACAATAGTTCTATTATCTTGTGTGGTTATAGTTTGTCTATATTTGTACAAGTTATTACACTAACTGTTCTTCCATTTGAACCTAGCACCTGTCTCCTGATTTAAGACTGGGTGGGATCAGAATTTATAAACCATATAGAAGAAATTTTCATCTCTAGAGCTTCAGGTGGGAAATATTTTGAGAAGTGGCACTGTTTGGTTTCAATTATATTGCCTACCTTTACTTGCTCTTGGGGTCTCTCAAGAAAGGTACATAAGTGGCTTCCACAAAACAAAAGGCTGTGATCAAGAAAACAAAACAGGTTGAGACCAGGTACCCATATGGATGTTCATAACAGCTGCTACTCAGAGACAACTTCCAGACAAGCACAGGGTTGCATATAACTAGAAGGCAACAGTTGGAGGACTGCTTCTCTGGCTCATTAGCTATAGAAGACTATAAACCAGATAATATTGCCATTATGACCAATTTCTCATGATTGCACTCTCAATCGATGTGACTCAGGGGAAGTTAACATTGTATATATTTATGCTAGTGAACATAATTGTTAATTTATGTAATGTTCAGAACTAAAATAGTTCCTTAAGGTGTACTGATAAAGGACACATTTCACACATAGCTGGTGTGTTAGTCAAAATCTGGGGAACAACATTAAACAACTGTAGACAAAAGAAAATTTAACCATTGGTGTTATAGTAGTTGAGGAATTCAGGTACTTTCCAGAGATAATGAACCTGCACATGAGACCCCTGCCAAGCATATTCATCCGCTCACAAGCTAGAGCACAGAATGGGTTAGGATCGGTCTACTACATTAGCAGAGCTTCTACTCCAGACTCTCAAACACACTCTGGAATTCCTTTATAGAAGACAAGGGAACAACAAACTACAAACAGATGCCCAATCTGTCCTGATTCCGTGTGTGTGTGTGTGTGTGTGTGTGTGTGTGTGTGTGTGTTTGTTTTCCCCTTCTTTTCTTTTCTTTTCTTTTCTTTTCTTTTCTTTTCTTTTCTTTTCTTTTCTTTTCTTTTCTTTTTTCTTTTCCTTCCTTTTCTTTTACTTTATTTACATTTCAAGTGTTATCCCCCTTACCCGGTTCCCCCTCTCCCAGAAACTCCCTCTCCTATCCCTCCTCCCTCTGCTTCTATGAGGTTGTTCCTCCACCCACCCATTCACCCATCCATTGCCAGTCCATACCCTTGATTCCCCTACACTGGGAAATCTATCAGACCTTCATAGGACCTCTCCTCCCATTGAAGTCTGACATGGCTGTCATCTGCTACATAAACAGCCAGAGACATGTGTACTCGCGGTTGGTGACTTAGTCCCTGGGAGCTCTGGGGGATCTGGTTGGTTGATATTGTTGTTCTTCCTATGACACTGGAAACCCCTTCAGCTCCTTCAGTCCTTTCTCTAATTCCTCAATTGGGGACCCTACACTCAGTGCAATGGTTGGCCGCGAGCATCTGACTCTATTTGTAAGGCTCTGGCAGGGCCTCTCAGGAGACAGCTATATCAGGCTTCTTTCAGCAAACCTTTTTTTCTTTTGTTTTTTTCCTTTTTTATTAGATATATTCTTCATTTACATTTCAAATGTTGTTCCCTTTCCTGGTTTCTCCCCACCGCCACCCCTGTTGAAAATCTCATAACCCATCTCCCCTCTTCCTGTTCCCTAATCAACCCTTTCCCTCATCGCTGTCCCAACATTTCCCCACACTTCAGAATCAGGCCTTTCCAGGACCAAGGGCCCCTCCTCCCTTTGATGTCCAACAAGGCCATCCTCTACTGCCTATGTGTCTGGAGCCATGGGTAACACCATGTGCTAAAAACAAATTAGTAGCCTTCTTATACTCAAAGGATAAACAACCCGAGAAAGAAATTAGGGAAATAACACCCTTCACAATAGTCACAAACAATATAAAGTATCTTGGTATGACTCTAATCAAACAAGTGAAACATCTGTATAACAAGAACTTCAGGTCTCTGAGGAAAGAAATTGAAGAAGACCTCAGAAGATGGAAAGATCTCCCATGCTCTTGGATTGGCAGTATTAATATAGTAAAAATGGCCATCTTTCCAAAAGCAATCTACAGATTCAATGCAATCCCCATCAAAATCCCAACTCAGTTCTTCATAGAGTTAGAAAGAACAATTATCAAATTCATCTGGAATAACAAAAATTCCAGGATAGCCAAAATTATTCTCTACAGTAAAAGAACTTCTGGGGGGAATCAGTGTCCCAGACCTCAAGCAGTACTACAGAGCAATAGTGCTAAAAACTGCATGGTTTTGGTACAGTGATAGACAGGTAGATCAATGGAATAGGACTGAAGATCCAGAAATGAACCCACACACCTATGGTCACTTGATCTTTGACAAAGGAGCTGAAACCATCCAATGGAAAAAAGAGAGCCTTTTCAACAAATAGTGCTGGCTCAACTGGAGGTCAGCTTGCAGAAGAATGTGCATTGATCCATTCTTATCTCCTTGTACTAAGCTCAACTCCAAGTGGATCAAGGACCTCCACATAAAACAAGACATACTGAAACTAATAGAAAAGAAACTTGGGAAGACCCTTGAGGACATGGGCACAGGGGAAAAGTTCCTGAATAGAACACCAATAGATTATGCTCTAAGATCAAGAAGGCAACCAACAAATTGGGAAAGGATCTTCTTCAACTCTACATATGACAGAAGGTTAATATCCAATATATACAAAGAACTCAAGAAGTTAGACTCCAGAGATTCAAACAACCCTATTAAAAATGGGGTACAGAGCTAAACAAAGACTTTTCACCTGAAGAAATTCAGATGGCTGAGAAGCATCTTAAGAAATGTTCAACATCATTAGTCATTAGAGAAATTCAAATCAAAACAACCCTGATATTCCACCTTACACCAGTCAGAATGGCTAAGATTAAAAACTCAGGAAACAGCAGGTGTTGGCGAGGATGGGGAAAAAAGAGAAACACTCCCCCACTGTTGGTGGGATTGCAAGTTGGTACAACCACTCTGGAAATCAGTCTGGCAGTTCCTCAGAAAACTGGGCACAACACTTCCAGAGGACACTGCTATACCACTCCTGGGCATATTCCCAGAGGATTCCCCAGTATGTAATAAGGATACAAGTTCCACTATGTTCATAGCAGCCATTTTTATAATAGCCAGAAGCTGGAAAGAACCCAGATGTCCCTCAATGGAGGAATGGATACAAAAATATGGTATATATACACAATGGAGTACTATTCAGCCATTAGAAACAATGAATTCGTGAACTTCTTAGACAAATGGATGGAGCTGGAGAACTTCATCCTAAGTGAGGTAACCCAATCTCAAAAGAATACCCATGGTATGCACTCACTGATAAGCGGATATTAGCCTAGAAGACTGGAATACCCAAGACACAATCCACATATCAAATGATGTCCCAGAAGAAGGAAGGAAGGGCCCCTGATTCTGGAAAGGCTTAATACAGCAGTGTAGGAAAATACCAGAACAGGACAAATAGAAGGGGTAGATGGAGGAACAGGGGAGGGAAGAGGGCTTATGGGACTTGTGGGGAGCGGGGAGCCTGGAAGGGGGGAAATCAAATGAAATGTAAATTAAGAATATATCAAATTAAAAAAAAAGAAAAAGGTTTTACCTAGGCCTATGTCTTGAATATAGACTCAAGTTTATCCTCAGCAATTTCAGAGATTTGTGTCTTATATATCAATTTCTTTGATCTGTTTGAAGTTAGTTTTGGGGCAGAGTAAGTAATACAAATCTGATTTTATTCTTGTACATGTAGCTAACTGACTTTTCCAGCACCATTTGCTGAAAATGCTGTTTTTTTCTTCTCCAGGATATATATTTGACATCTTTATCAAGATCAAAGAGCTGCAGTTGCATGGACTTATTTCTGGGTCTTCAATTATATTTCATCGATCATACCATATTGTTCATACTTCTATGTCTCTATAGTATAACTTGAAGTATGGTGTGATAATGACTTAAGTACTATTCTTTCACCTCAGAATTGCACTGGAGAAAAGACAAAATCTTAAACAGTACTGAGAAACTTGGATATCAACATGTATGAGAATGGAACTAGATCATTATCTCATGCTACATTAGAAAATCAACTCCATCCCAAATAGATGAGGGATCTCAGTATGAGATTGTAAACTCTGAAAATAAGATTAAAATATGTCATATCACTCATGACAGAAAAGCAGATAGGCTGGCTATAGATCCTCACCTCTCCATCATCTCCAGATCCAATCCTTTGACTGAAGCTCACAGAACACCTGCTACAGTTATCCCCCCTCCTATTTCCATTGGATCACACAGATCTTCTCCAAACATCTTTACAACCACCTTTGCCTTGTCCTAGCCTTCAACTCCACCAGGCAATCCCTAGGAACCCACAGGCTTCTCTGACCAGGGAAACAAATAGAATAACTGATGATCTTTATCTCTCTTTCCATACCTATAAGTCCAATGACTCAGTATTATCCCTATCTCTATAGCTTCTGCTGTGTCTTCTTCCCATTCTATGTCTGAAGGACTAACTAAGCAGATCATAGATAGGACACTCTGCATTCCTTCCCTCTGGGAAACACTCCATCCACCCAGGCCATTCCAACTTATAAGTGTTAGCTCCCTATACCCAGAAATGCATTTTACCTGGATCCCAAGTGGCCACACTTATCAGGACTAAGAAGAATTTACTAGTTAAAACACACTTACCACAACCTCCTAAAAACCAAAGAAAAAGAAATCAAGTAACAAAACATCCACCCAACAAAGACAAGCTTAGATACAAGCACATAGAATGTCAAGCTCCCCAAACCCATATGCTTAGATGCCATAAAAACAAAACAAAACAAAACAAAACAAAACAAAACAAAACAAAAAACAATAACAGCCAGGTCCAATAGAGTTCAGCAATTTTACTACAGCAAGCCATAAGTGTGCAACACTGCTGATACACAAGAAAAAAAAATCATTAAATCCATCTTTACAAATGCAATAGAAGTTCTTAAATCCCTTAAAGAAATAAATGAAAACACAAAGGAAAGGAAGGGTCAAAACACTTCAAGATCTGAAAGCAGAAATGGAATCAATAAAGGATCCTAAACTGAGGAAAATCTGAAAATGAAAAATTTAGAGTATCAGAGCGACAGAAGCAAACTTTACCAAGAGAATATACAAGCTAGAAGAGAGAAAGTCAGGCATTGAAGACACAATAGGAGAAATAGATATGGTCAATAAAGTAGAATCTATATAACTCCTAATGCAAAACTTCCAGGAGCTCTGGAACACTTTGAAAAGACCACATATAAAAATAATAATAGAGGAAGGAAAAGAGATTCAGGTCAGAGGTACAGAAAACATTTTCAACAAAATTATAGAAGAAAATTTCACTTACCTAAAGAAGAGGATGCTATAAAAGTACAAGAAGTACAGAACACCAAGTAGACTGGACTACAAAGAAAAAACACTATAAGTATAGAACAAAGAAAAATGTTAAAAGCTGAAAGTGATAGAATTATACCTAATTACTCAGTAGAGACTCTAAAAGGCAGATGTGGCCTGGACAAATGAATGGAGACTCTAAGATAACTAACAAAACTTTCAATTACAATATATCTAGAAAATAAAGCTATGATAAAAAGGACAAATTTAGGCAATATCTATTACAAATGCAGCCCTATGGAAATGGCTGAAAGGTTAGGTACAACCTAAAGGGGTTAAATAAATCCAAGAGAACACAGGGAACAAGTAATCCCAGAGCTGGAGACTCCAAAGTCAAAAGAAGATACACACAAACACACACACACACACACACACACACACACACACACACATAAAATAGAGACTCAAGACAGAGAAAGAGAGGCACAAACAGAGGTAGATAACAATAAAAAGAATCAACAATTGTCATTGATATCTCTCAACATCAATAATCACAATTTCCATGTATAATGAAACATTATAAATGTGAAAACAGGATCCATCTTTCTGTGCATCTAAGAATCACACCTCAACACTAAGGAGTGGAAATTCCAGGGAATTTTAATGTCTGGCAAACAGACTTTAAACAAGAGAGGGATACTATACATCCAAAAAAGAAAAATCCCACCAAGTGGACATTTCAATTCTTTTTTTTTTTTTCTGAGACAGGATTTCTCTGTATAGCCCTGCCTGTCCTAGAAATCACTTTGTAGACCAGCCTGGCCTTTCACTTGCCTCTGCCTCTGCCTTTGCTTCTGCCTCTGCCTCTGCCTCTGCCTCTGCCTCTGCCTCTGCCTCTTCCTCTGCCTCTGCCTCTGCCTCTGCCTCCCAAGTGCTGAGATTAAAGGCTTGTGCCACCACTGCTCAGCTTGACATTTCAACTCTTCACATGTATGTCCCAGACACAAGGATACTCAAGTTTGTCTAAAAATGGGGTACAGAGCTAAACAAAGACTTTTCACCTGAAGAAATTCAGACGGCTGAGAAACACCTTAAAAAATGTTCAACATCATTAGTCATTAGAGAAATGCAAATCAAAACAACCCTGAGATTTCACCTCACACCAGTCAGAATGGCTAAGATTAAAAACTCAGGAAACATCAGGTGTTGGCGAGGATATAGAAAAAGAGGAACACTCCTACACTGCTTGTGGGACTGCAAGCTGGTACAACCACTCTGGAAATTGGTCTGGCAGTTCCTCAGAAAACTGGGCATGATGCTTCCGGTGGACACAGCCATACCCCTCCTGGGCATATACCCAGAAGATTCCCCAGCATGCAATAAGGATACATGCTCCACTATGTTCATAACAGCCTTATTTATAATAGCCAGAAGCTGGAAAGAACCCAGATGTCCCTCAATGGAGGAATAGATACAAAAAAATATGGTGTATATATACACAATGGAGTACTATTAGAAACAATGAATTCATGAAATTCTTAGAGAAATGACTCTTGGGACACCAAAGACACAATCCACATACCAAATGATGTCTGACAAGAAGAACGGAGTGGACACTGGTGCTGGAAAGGATCAAAGCATCAGTGTAGGGGAATACCAGAACAGGGAATTGGGAAGGGGTGGATGGGGGAGCAGGGGGAGGAAAAAGGGCATGTAGGACCTTTGCGGGGGCAGGGAACCAGAAAAAGGGAAATGAAATGTAAATATAGAATATATCCAATAAACCATTTAAAAGAAAAAGAAAAAGAAATACTATAAAAACCTAAACAACATATTGATTCTCACATTGGTAGTGGGTATCTTCAGTACCCTACTCTCACTAATACACATGTGATCCAGAGAAAAATTAAACAAGAAATATTGGGACAAATTGATATTATAAACCAAATGGATGTAACACATTTATAGAACATTCCACCCAAACACAATGGAATATTCCTTCTTCTCAGTGCTTTATAGAACTTTTTCTAAAATTGCCTACATACTCAGAAGTTAAAAAGTATCATCAGATACAAGAAAATTGAAATAACTCCCTGAATCTTATCTGACCACCACAGATTAAGGCTGAACATTAACAAAATGATCCCTTCCACAATGATAACTAAACTTGTAAAGCTGCAAGCTTTACAATAAAATGCTTCCTTTTTTTATGAGTTGTCATTGTCATGGATCTTTTTTTCACAGAAATAGAGCACTGATTAAGAAAGTATCCAAATATATGGGCAAAAGAAGGCAAGGCAAGGATACTAAAAAGTTCAGTTGAGTTTAGTAGAGAATTCTATAAGATTTTCAAAGAAGAGTTAATGCCAAGTTCATAGGAGTAGATTCCCATATAATATATTGGAGAGACCTTCTAGTAGCAACTTAATAGCACATGTAAAAGCTTGAGAAGGAAAAGAAGCAAATCACACTAAAGTAATAGATGACAAGAAATAATCAAATTTGGGGATGAAGTCAATAAAAGAGAAACAAGAAAAAAACACAAAGAATCCAGAAAACAATGAGTTAGTTGTTTGAGAAAATCAGTAAGACTGACAAACCCTATCCAAATTCCCTAAAAAGGGGAGAGAGAATATCCAAGTTAACAAAAATTAGAAATATAAAGATGGTCATAACAATAAACAGAATGCCAGAGAATCATAAGGATATACTTTACAAACTTTTACTCCACCAAATTATAAAAACTAAAATAAATGCATATTTTTTGCATTTCACTTATCAATAGCAAGTGAAAATCACATGAACAATTTAAACAGACCTATATAACCCCAAGTAAAAAACAAGTATTTTTAAAAGTCTTAGTCAAAAAGGCCCAGAGTCAGTTGAATTCAGTAGAGAAATCTATCATACTTTCAAAGAGTTAATGCCAATACTCCTCAAATTATCCAAAAAAAGTAAAGACAATAGGAATATTACCAAATCCATTTTATGAGGACACAATTAACCTGATACCAAACTGCATAAAGGCCCAATAACGAAAATTACACATAAATTTCCCTTATGAGTATAGATGCAAAAATAGTTAATATAATACCCAACAAAATCCAAGAACATTTTCAAAAGATCACGCAACTTGATCAAGCAGGCTTCATCCCAGAGACTCTGGTATAATTCAACATATATAAAAGTCAATGAATGTGTTATATATAAAAACAAACTGAATGACAAAATTACATTATCATCCCTTTAGATAAGTAAAATGGCTTTGAAAGCCTATACTCTAAGATAAAATTCCTGGAGAGATTAGGAAGTCAGAGAACACACCTCAACATAATAAAGGCAGTTTACAACAAGCCCATAGCCAACATTAATTTAAATGGAGAGAAATTAAAATCAATTCTACTCTAATCAGGACAACGTTGTCCACTCCTCATGTATTCCACAGAGAACTTGAAGTCTTAGCTGGAACAATAAGACAATGTATTAGATCAAAGGGATACAAATTAGAACTGAAGTCAAAGTATCTTTATTTTCAGATGATATGATTGTCTACACAAGTGAATAAAAAAAATATACCACCTAACTCCTACAGCTGATAAACACTTTCAGAAAAGTAGCTGGATATAAAGCTAACTAGCAAAAATCCTAGCCCCTCTATATACAAATAACAGATGGACTGAAAAAAGATCAAAGAAAACAATACTCTACAATATCCTCAAATAATATAAAAAATGACTAAGAAACAGTTAAAGAACTGTTCAATATCCTTAGCCATCAAGGGAATGCAAATCAAAATTACTATGAGATTTTGTCTTACCCTTGTCTGGAACAGCCAAGATCAACAAAACAAGTGACAGCTTATACTGGATGTGGGATAAGAGGAATACTTCTCCATTGCTGGTGTGAGTAAAAACTAGTAGGGCCACTAGACCAATCTGTGTGGCCATGTTCCAGTTTCTCAGGAATATGTTAGTAGATCTATCTCAAGATCCATACATTACTCTTGGGCATTTACCCAAAGGACACTTCATCTTGCTACGAGGACAATGGTTCAACCATGTTCATTGCTGCTCTATTCATAAATAGCCAGAAATTTGAAACAACCTACAGGTCTGTCAACAGAAAAATGGATAAAGAAACTATGGCACATTGTACAGTAGAGTATTTGTTCAGCCATTTTAAAAATGACCATGAGATTTTTCAGGTATATGGATGGAAACAGAAAAAAATCATTATGAGTGAGGTATCCCAAACTCAGAAAGACATGTATGGTATTTATTTATTTATATGTGGGTATTAGTTATCAAATCAGTGATAACCAAGCTAGAGTCGATAGAACTATAGAAGATAGATATACAGTAAGTACTAAATGTAATATATAGATCAAATTAGGAAAGGAAAATAGGATAGATAGTAATGGACAGATAAGGAGGCTGTTGGAATGGGAGAATCAAGTCAGAAATGGAACAGAAAGGTGGTTGCTAGAATACAGGGAGAGATAACCAAAATTAAAGGACAGTTTAGGACTGAAACCTAATATAGTTGAAACTTCCTAAAATAAATACATATATATATAGGCAATGTAAATGAAATCATCAAATGATGAGGGGGACAGAGTCCCAACTGACCATCTCTTGTCATCAAACGAAGAGTCTAGTTCCAAGTTTGGGTTACATCTAATTGATGTTTTGGGCACAGGGGTCCCATGGGAATTCCCAAATGATCCAGGCTGCTGTCATGATTATAGGTTGCTTTCTACAAACTGACAGCAAGGCTCCATCTAAACAACTCTCTGAAGATGCATATGTTAAGCTTGTGCCTAGATAGAGGCTTTAATGTAATAGTTTTTTATTTTATTCAATTTAGTTTTATTTTGTAAAATTTTAAAGTAATAAATAAAAACATAGCCACTTAGTCAAAGGTTAACAACTGAACTTTCATACCTGCTGGGAGAAGAGAAATCAGTTTTTTCCAATAGAGTGACAATAGGTATACCAGCCACTCCAGAACAGAGCTTATGTTCAAGAGTACTAAACCAATATATAATTGACTCCACAGTTGTGTGTGTGTGTGTGTGTGTGTGTGTGTGTGTGTGTGTGTTTGTGTGTGTGTGTATTATTTGGTTACAGTTTAGTGGAGGGTTTTTATTTGTTTGTTTTATAAGTTTGTTTTTCTTTGAGGATATGGTTTTAATTTGTTTTCTTGTTTTGGGGGTCTTGTTTTATGGTTTTTTTAGTTGTTGCTCATTTTTTGAGAAAGAACTTAAAGTTGGATGGGTGAGGAATAGAAGAAGATCTAAAAGGACTTGACAAAGGGAAGAATAATTTAAAAATTATTTTAAATAATAAAAATATGATTTAAAAATAACATAATGAAATTTGCAGGTGAATGTGTAGAAATAGAAATAAATGATCCTGAGTGAGGTATTCCAAACCAAGAAAGACAAATATGGCGTCTATTCACTTATATGCAAGTATTATATGTGAAGTCAATGATAACCAAGGTATAAACCATAGAATCACAGAAAGTAGGTGTAGAGTAGGAAACAAGAGGTCACAGATAGATCTTGTTAGGAAATGCAAATAAAATAAATAATTATGGAATAATGGGGGTGGGATAGGACCATAAAATTGGGTCAGAGAAGTGAGAGGAATTTGAGGAAAGGAACTCAGAGAGAGAGAGAGAGAGGGAGGGAAGGAGGGAAGGAGGGAGGGAGGGAGAGAGAGAGACAGAGACAGAGACAGACAGAGAGACAGAGAGAGAAAATTTTAATTATTTGAAGGGTAGCATTAATAACTAATATAGTAGAAGCTTCCTAAAATACATATACATATTTGAAGGCAGTCTAAATGAAACTGCCAAATAATGCAGGGATGGGGGAGTTCCAACTGGCCATCTGTTGTCACCAGAGAAAATGTCCAGCACCAGGACTGAGTTATCTTTTAATTGAGTTGTTGGCCAATGTGGTCCCATGTAAATCCCCAAACAACTCAGACTGTTGCTAAGACTATGCACTGTTCTCTGTAAACTGACAACAAAGCCCTATTTCTGAAAACACCTATCTATACAACTGACTGAATATGGAGAAATTGAGCCGTTGCCAGTTTTCATTCCAATATTTTATAGGTAAAGTCTTTGGTACAGGAAAGTAATCTGTATGCTACCAAAAGAGAATTGGAAGCACCAAGGCAGCCACAACCCTTTGATCTACAATGATGTCCTGGCTGCAGGAAAGGCTGGTGCAATTATGGCACAAAGCTTGTGGGAGAAACCAACCAACAACTGATTTGAGGAGCCCATATCTAATACTGCTTGGGTAGCTAAGATCTAGAAACAATGGGTAAAACCAGAAACTGTTTAAATAAATAAATAAATAAATAAATAAATAAATAAATAAATAGTGGTAAAATGTCTCCTAAGGACATTCTGATAGATCAGTGCCTTGCTCAGTCATTATCAGACACGATTCCTCCAGCAGCAAATAGGAATAAATACAGAAACCCAAAGCCAAAAAATATTCAGAGAATGTAAGACCTTGACACACTCAGTCCCAAACGGCATGTCTTCACCAAATCCCTCTCCTCCCTTAGGATGCAGAAAGAGTGTAAGGGGGGCGGGGGTGAATAAAGGACACCAAGAAAATAAAGTCCTATGAATTAATTGAGCAAAGCTGCTATGGACTCACAGAATCTAAAACAGTATGTATAGGTATGCTTCCAATCCTGACAGAGTTTGGAGACCTGTAAGTATAATGTTGCTGTGCCTTGTGTAAAGATTATTCTTGTATTATTCAAATGCTGATTTCTGTGCCCTTGTGTCTGTTTGCAGTTCTTATTCTGTGCAATCACTGCTCCACAATTATTCCCTAATTGGTCAGTAAACTAGCTGATCTGCCAATGACTGAGTAATGATTCTTTCCAATGAGAGAGAATAGGACTGGATGCTCTTCCAAACAAGGGAGTAGGGAAGAAAAAACAAGGAAGTGAACATTAGCTATGGAGGGAGGGTCCAGGAGACATGATGAAAAAGACACCTGAAGCAGAGAGAACCAGATCAATACTAAAAGTAAAATATTTCAGGAGTTTCAGCTGGAAGGTAGCCAGATTATTTTAGAGGATTAAAATAGATTAATAACTGCTCAGATGTTGTGTCAAAGTTGTAAATAAAATAGTCCAGTCTCTCAATTATTTGGGAGCTATCCAGGTTAGGACAGAAACTGCTATCATTACTTATAAAATTGCCTTTAACAGGAGCCCAACAGTGAAAAGATGACCAACTGAAAGAAAATAAAACAGTTAATGGCTGATTATCTGGAAAAGCTTCAAAGTCTTCCAAAAATATGAAAACCTACTACTATCAATGCGTCTTAAACTATATATACATATACACATACACAAAGCATTTTGAAATAAAACATAAACAGAGAATTACTACACACAATCTACTATAAAATTTTTCTAAAAGGGGTGTGGAAAGCTGAAATGAAAGCAAAGTCAACTGTAAAAGTTTTGAGAAGTTATAGCATAAGTCAAAGATCTCTAATAAAGCTGAGTACAAGAAATAATAAAAGCAAGCATTAAGTTATATGGAAACCCACTATTGTCAAATCTTTTTCAAATTACACATACACATATACATATACATTACATCACATAAACACACACATATACATATACACATATATTACATCACATAAACACACACACACACACACACACACACACACACACACACCAGAGATTAAATGAAGCTACTTTATAATAGTGGGACAACAGCTCTCCTAAACACCATAGTGTAAGAATAAAATCTCAGTGTCAGATATGCTTTATTCTTTTGAAGTTGTTGACCAGTAGGGTCTCACAGACCTTCAAATGTCCTAAGGAATTGTCATTACTATTGTTTAACCTTTAGAACTTCAAGGTAAAACACTATTGATGAATATATTATGTACTTGAATCACAGGACATGGGAAAGTTATGCTGCTACTCACTCAAATTCCCCATTCCTATTGAGCCCACAGTGTTCACAGTGTGCTGTTTATGCTACTAGAAGAGAAAAACTAACCATTAGCCTTCCCTTGCTGTGAACCCTGAAAGCCGTGGTAACTTAATCATCCTGGAAAGACACACTTACTTCTATCATAGTGGTGTGAATGGTTAACCAACCATTTTCTACTTGGATGTAAGGCTACTATACATTACAGAATGAATGCCTGGCATTTTTAATAGGTCTGCAAACCCTGTGGCTAGTTACGTCAATAGACACAGAAAAAAACCTACTACTATTATTCTACAAAGTGAAGATAGTATTATACCAACTTCTAATGACTTATTGTTATAACTATAGAGTAATTTGGCTTTCAACCATAATCAGAGAAGCTTCTTTTTTAATACATGGTGATTAACATAGAGATGTATAATTGGTCAACATGCATAGAATAGAGAATCTCAGCCCTAACATATCACACATCAGAGATCACCATGGAAGAGAGTCAGAAAGCTGTTAAGAGCCAGAGGCAGTGGCTAACTAAAGTGAAACAATGTTTCTTCAGGCATAACAGGGAATTGTATACATGTGGACTCATAATAGCATGTAAGAGCATGCACAAGACCTGAACAAGATCAAACTAGAAAAAAAATATCAGAATAGAAAATAGTCATGAAATCCCACCAGAACTGAACTGATAACCGTTATGAGAAGATCACATTTTCTTAAAGATGAGGCCTCATACACATGGTAGTATTTGGGCTCGGTGGGTTTGAAAATAAAAAGAATGCATAAAATTGATAGGAATAGTGAGGTGTGGCTAGAGGAAGATTGTTAGAGAAAGGAATGACCTGTGGGGTTTTCAAACACTCCAAACTAGTAAAAAGTTATTATTGTAATTTTGGCTTAAAGTTTCCATTTCAATTATGTATGATTTTAAAGGCATCTGCATGGAAAATGATCAATATTGATGTAGTGTGTGATGACACTAACAAGCAGAGTGAAGACAAAACTGCACATGGGTAGAGTTCTGTAGGTGTTTTTGTAAGTTCTATTGGTATAAGTCAAATTAGATCACCCTAACATTAGGATATTAAATTTAATCTCTATGCTAATTACAAGGAAATAATCTGCAGGGTTAGGAGGGGAATTAAAAAAATTCATCATAAAAAACTTAAGTTAAAAGAAGACAGTACAAAAGAAACAGGGTCAAAACAAACTCCATGATGAATAAGAAAATCTGCTGAAGTTAGACTCTCTTCATATATAATTACTTCAAATATAAATAGTTATATAATAGAAAGAGATTAGAAAAAAATTTTTAAAAAGATCAACAGTAAGTTATTTACAATCTGGAGTAACTACACTAATATAAAATAGACTGTAAGTCCATTGGGATGACAAAGGAGGAAGAAAGACATTATATAAGAATGAAAGTTTTAATATTGCAACATAATGTCACTGAGTAAGCATTTATGCACCTAGTAACAGGATGTGAAAAAACCAAGAACCCCCCACAGGGAACATTAAATTGTAGAACTACAGAAGAGAAAACACTGTGACAGTTCCTCAAGTGGGTAGTCTCTCTGAGACTACCCATCCAGCACAAAACTGGTACTCAGCAAATATTCCAGAGAATTGAACTTAGAATCTCACAGATATTTATACCCCAATCTTGAAAGCAATATTTTTCATAATATCTAAGAAGCTGAACTGGGCCAAGAATCTATCAATAAATGTATTGTATAGGTAATTTTAAGCCATTTAAAGAAAGAAAATTTGATACACACTGCATGGATGGATCTTGAAAAATTAGACTAAATAAAACATGTCAGAACCAGCAAGGCATATATACCTGTTTCTACTTGTGTAAATAATCTAGACTGAACAAATTCAGAGCACAAGAGAAAGTAGAGAAGAAGATGTCATGGAGTTGGAAAGGGACAACAAGGCCTGGGCATCTGGTAGAGAATTTTGGTTGAAGACAATAAATAAACATATTCTGCATGTAGATAGTAATGATGATTACTCAACATTGTAAATATTAATGCCACAAAATTATTCACCTGTGGGTGGTTAAAATTAGGTATTGTATGATATGTATATTTTATCACAATAAAAAAATTCTCTGGAGAACTGCAGTGGGAGAGATGGTGTAGCAGTATATGCAAACTCCTGACAAGGGGAAATGAAAGCCTGCTGGGATTTGAGGAACAGTTATATTTCTGGAAAAGCATATCTCTGTTTACCATTCCTATCCAGGTTTTGCCAGCATGATGTGAAAACCAATCTTACTGTAAATCCATCCACAACACAGTCACTGTGCTGTAGACTCTATGCTGCAGAGAGCTAATAATGTCTGTATACAGAACTCAGTCAGAGGCTACTCAGATAAACTGATTGGTTACTGATGGAAAGATCTATTTGTACTGGAATGGAAACATTCCCATACCTGGGCAAATTCCCAGAATTTTGGTGGAATATCAATGGAAAAAGAGTATATTATGAAGCCATTAGAGTTTTATTTTGAGTTGAATATTGCCTTTCACCTCTGTATATTTACTACCATGCCTACAGCACTCACCACAGTACTCATAACATTCATAGGCTTAGACAATATCTGTCATACGAAAAAGTGACTGACACCAGAATCTGGGGAGACAGTTCTCTGCAGGCCTGAGACTGAGCTCAATTCCCTAGCACATACATGAAGAAAACACACAGTATTGAGAATGTAATACCAGCATTGAGGAAACAGACATAGAGATGGGCAGATTCCAAAAGTTTGCTGGAAAGGCAACTTAGCCAAATGGTGAGTGTCCAATTCAGTCAGAATCTCTGTCTCAAGATAATTATAGGGATTTAAAAGAATAACTGACGTTTGGCTCTGGCCTCTTTACATGAATGGCCATTCACATCCACATATATACATACAACACACACACACACACACACACACACACACACACACAGAGAGAGAGAGAGAGAGAGAGAGAGAGAGAGAGAGAGAGAGAGAGAGTCACAAACACCTCAAACACAAAGAAATGGTTCATAGTGAGTTTATAACAGCAATCATAATCATGGTATTGCTTAAGTCCTTATTGATCAAGTATGCTTCTTTCATGTGCAGCATCTAATATACACATACATACACACACACTCAATATGTTTATATATAACACATAAATTTATCTGTATTTTATATATGATGCATATATATAATGCATATATGATGCATATATATTATGCATATATATGATGCATACACACTTTTAAATAAATCCCTAGTGGGGCTTAGAATTTTCCTAGATATAACATTAGGGTGGACCACTATGGAAAATGTCAAAATTGATTGGTTAAAATCAATAACAACAGGACTTTGGTCTTATGTAAGTAACATCAGTACTCACCTGTCAATTACTACTTGCATTGATCTGTCATGTGATCCTTTTATACATTTAAACTTTAATAATTTTGTTTTAGCATTGATTAAAATAAATCTTTAAACAGCATTTAAACAAAGGTATTAATCTGTGATTGTATGTTGTATTAATGCAATAATAAGTATTTCCGATCCTGGAAAGGAGAAGAGGGATATGGGGAAAGTTTCTATGATGAGTAAATGTAATTTTAATCTACTCTTAGAAGTGAAGTACATCTCAACTGCACATTTTATCAATATATAACATTACCATCATTTTTGCTATATCTTTAATCTATGTTGTGAACTGTAAGAGAGAAAAGTTTTAAACTAAATTCAGAATTCAGCAGGCTCCCATGGATAGTAGGTGAGTTCACACAAACAAGCTCATACATTGGCAAGCTGACATTTACAAATAAAGATAACATCTAAACAGGGTCGTACACAGAAATCCATGTCAACACCGCTAAATTATTCATCTGCTGTTCTCCAGACTGAACACTATCAGGTAATGATCTGTAATTATTAATAAATAATTTAAGTTTTAATAGCTCTGAAATGAAATGCTTAATTACATCACAACATAATTAATGAAATTTGCTGCAAACTTAAAATGAGAAATTCTTTCTGCAATCCTTCTTGTTCAGACTTTTGTGGCCTAAATAATGGTAACTTAATGGATAAATACAATAATCAAACTCTGTGGGATGTGACTATGTGCTTGTATGTGTATTGTGGTATGTATTTTGGTATGGTGCATGTGAGGGTTGCTCTGCAATTCTTGCAGCTCAAAGTATTGTAGAAAATAATGAAATGGGTTTGGCCAACTCCTCTCTGACAATGACCCTAGCTATGACTTCCCTCAGATGGCACAATTACTTGTTCAGAAAATGTATATTTGTGTATTCATATATGAATGCACATAGTGAGAAGACATAAAAGGAGGAAAGGTTGCTATAAGGACAATTTGCAAAGATTTTTGGTCCCGTTTAATTTATTGCCTCCTTAGGCAACAGGTTCAATAGGATGCAAAATATATTCAGATCTGTAAACTCGTTGGTGAAACTGGAAATGGCATAAATCAGGGTCATAAGATGAAGATCAATTCATTAGTTACCTTTCTTGCTATGACAGAATACCTTACACCAGAAACTTCAGACTGTAGGTATTTATTTGGGCGCACAAGTTTATGAATACTGGTTATCATGGTAGAGAAGGCAGGACAGCTGGGACAGCTCCATCCTAATGACAGTAGAGGAGGCAACAGTTCCTCACATCTTGGCGTATCCAGAATATGACTTTCAAGGCTCACTCTTCATGATCCATTTCTGCCAGATGAGTTTCATGATCCAAGGGCTCTAAAATATTTCAAAACTATGTCATCAGCTGGGGACCTATAATTTAAACACATGTTGGGGACATTTCAGATTAAAATCTGACTTATTATTATAACATAGAGCAATTATCTCCCAAACCTCACCAAAGAAGCTTCTATTTATAGTAGATGGTGATTAATACAGTTATCCACAACAGGACAAGGTGCAAAGAATAAAAGACTGCAGATCACTCATCCCTAAATGGATAGCACGTATCCCCAAGCTTCGGGGATCATTGCAAAAAGGGTATAAGAGACACAGACAGTAAATTACTACAAGGAAAAATATTACATACACAGTGGAATATCTACACATATAAACCCACAGTTATTATAACAACATACACAAGACTTGTACAAGACCAAAACAGACCAAATCCCAGCATGGAGAGGGGAGGTGACCATACAATCTGTTCCTGTAATAGTGGAGACCCTGGTAAGTCAACCATCCTCCTGTAGAGGGCCACGCATCCCAAGAACCTTTTTTGGCAGCACAAATTGGTCTTCAAAGGTGTTTTCAAGAAGAATATAAACTTGGGTAAGAAGGACAGTGAGTGGACCTGGGGGCAGAGCTGCAGAGAGAGAGTGGAGGGGAGTGGTATGTGGATCGGGTCAAAACACATTGTAAGAGACTCCCAATGCCCAAAGAATTAATTAAATACATGCTAAACTAAAAGTGAAGTGTTGTGAATCTCAGTACCTCTTGGGGCTGTTCAGTTCCCTGATCCTTTAGATCTGTCATAATAGGTCCCATTGTGAGTCAGAGAATTCTGCATATGCTTATTGTCTCTAGGCTTCTAGGCTTTTTCAACCTTCCTTTGAGAACCCAAGCTTCCTCTTGGTTAGTTTGTGGCCCCATTGCAAACCAAATCTTGTGTTATGCTTTGAAGGAGGCTGAGTGTGGGGCCATAGGAAGAAGACTCAGGCTCAGATGGAGTGTGCCACTCACTATGGCAGTCTTGGAGTGGTGAGTGGGAAGAGAAACAGAAGTGTCCAAGCATAGGCAGAGCAAAGACTCAATAGGTAGGGATGAAGCAAAGATGGTGCAAAGGGCAAGAGAGGTGGCAGAAAACCTGAGTGCCACCTATACCAACTAAGGTCTGCTAGGTGAGATTCAATTTAATGTGAAGACGTGTCAGTCATCCTGTGAAAGAAAAACTATTGCTGTTGTTAATCTCATTTCAGAGATGGGGGTGAGTTGGAGGGCGTGTACTTTGTGCATTGTGTACTCATATGCTAATTTGTATGCCAAGACATCTGGTTGCAGATTCATGGATGGCATGGGCAACCATATTAAGTCTCTTGATATGTAAAATATGTTTTCCATCACCTCTGATTGGTTAATAAAAGAGCTGACGAGCCAATTAGATGGGCAGAAGAGAATAGGGTGGGACTTCTGATCCTGGTGGGGTGGTGGTGGAGAGTCCCAGAGGAAACAAGAGGGAGAGAAGGACCACGGGAAGAAGATATGTGGAGAAACCATGTGGAAGGGACAGGGGGAGTCATCGTGAATACACATGTGGAAGGGACAGGGGGAGTGACCGTGAATACACATGTGGAAGGGACAGGGGGAGTCACCGTGAATACACATGGGGAAAGAACAATGCAGGGTAGGATTCAGATTGAAAGTAAAGGACCATGTGGTGTGGGACAGTAAACCATGCCAGAAAGTTTGGCAAGGTAGAATGGGTCCAAGTCCCTAGAAACTTGGGGTACACACATGAGATAGTAGGTAGCTCCCTGCTCCCTGCCAGATTCCTGGCCTGAAACATATGCCACACGTCCTACATAAGGAAATGTGACCTGTGGTCATATAGGCCCAGAACAGAATTCTCCATAGTAATGAGGTACCTAGAGGCCCTGAGGGTTTAGCCAATAAGCTTTCCCTCCCAGATATTTGTCCCTGCAAAAGGTAACCAATAAACAGCTTGGAGCCAAGGACTGTCTCATCTATCACCACCATGGAGGAGTATAGAGAAGGCCTTCACCTACAGAGCCACAGCCTAAGTCTCCCATAGAAGGCCTCTCTGTGCTTCCACCCAACCACCTCCAAGTTAAGGACAATCACATCTGAGCTAAGCTGGAGCTCCTAGCTCCAGTTCTGGGCTAGACGCAATCGTCAGCCCGAGTGCCCCCAAAGGTCCCAGCCTTGTCGTGGGCCTGTAGGTCCCTGACACTTAGTTTCTGACTTCTCTCTGAGGTTCTCCAGAAGTGACTGGAGGCCTAGAAGTCAGGAAATACCAGCTTCAGCTTTCCCACGTCTCAGACTGCATTTTTCCACCACCAGAACAGTGTCTTGGCACTTGCCTAAAGCCCAGCACTGGCCCAGTGGTGTTGGGGTAAATGTAGTCACAAGCTCCCTGTGTTTTGCCTCCCTAGTGGCCATGCCCAGTGGCTGGGCAGAATGTGGCCCCACAGTGTGGCTGGAAAAGAGGCAGCTTTAGAGGGTTGGAAATAACTCAGATCCTGCCTACCTTAGCGACTGTAGCTTGTTATCTAAAATATTGTGTCTCTGTGTCTTTATTCAGTAGCTAAAATGGGCTAGCATGGGTATAAAAATGACCAGCAGTTATGTGAGAACGAGAGTGCATAGAAAATCACTTTAAACCAGATAAGGTGATAACACTTGAAATGTAAATAAGTTAAAAATAAAATAATAAAAATTTAAAAAAGAGAGAGAGACAGAGATGACGAAACTAAGGCACAGAACAGTTAATTTGCTCAGGGACAACTAGATAGTCTGCACTAGGAGGAAGACAAATTTGAGACTGGAAGCATCATCCATGCTGTCACCTTCTTTAACATCTAAAATAGATGGCCCCAATTTACCCACAAGAAAGTAGAAGTGGACATTAGAAATTCTAGAAAACATTTCCAAGGTCAAATACGCAACTGTACTAAAAAGTATCTTGGCCCCAGTTCTTCCTTCTGCTGATCTTAGTCTCTAACCACATCCTATCGTGGCAGCAGAGAAGACTGCATTACCTATCATGCATCTTCAGGCTTGGGCTAACTGAGCCTGGCATTAGCTGATGGAATGTGTCTTGGTTAGGGTTTCTATTGCTGCAACAAAACACCATGACCTAAAAGCAAGTTGGTGAGAGAAGGGTCATCCTTCTTACACTTACAGATCATAATCCATCATTGGGGGAAGTCAGGACAGGAACTTAAGTGGGACAGGTACCCAGAGGCAGCAGCTGATGCAGAGGCCATGGTGGAGTGCTGCTTATGGCTTGCTTCCCCTACCTTGCTCAGGCTGTTTTCTTATAGAACACAGGACCTCCATCCCAAGAATGGTACCACCTGCAATGGGCTGAGTCCTCTCCCATTGATCCTAATTGAGAAAATACCCTACAGCTGGATCGCAGGGAGGCATTTCCTCAATTGAGGCTCCTTTCTCTGTGATGACTCTAGCTTGTGTCAAGTTGACACACACAAAAAGCAGCTGGTGCAGGAGATCAGTGGGTATGACATGGACAGAGGCCTAAAAGATGCTCCTGTGATTGAGCTCCTGAATGCCTTTTCCTTGAAGGGCAGGGGCAAATGGCCAAAGTTTGAAAGAATTACCAGAGAGAGTCACCTGAAGCCATGCTTTGCCTACAGCCTGAGTCAGATGGAAAGCGAGTTGAGTTGCGGTGACCTTCAGATCTGTAGCTGAGGCAGAGCTACCAGCTGATCCTCAGACCAGTGAGCATGGGAACACCAGCTTACAGCAGTTTGTCGCTGAGATTGCCTGGCTGTTGTAAAGCATTCTTTGTGACGACAACATCTGACTAATGCTCCACTCTTTCACCTTCAGGCATTCTAAGAGCTGGACACTCAATTTCTTTCGGTATTACTTAAGGGTGTTGTGTGAACGCAGCTTCAAGACAAGTTCTCAAGTGCTCACTCCAACCAGCTGGTTCCCCTCAGGCACTGCAGCATCAAAATTCTGAATCACTTTCCGCACAGCTGTGATGTAAATCCGTCTTTTGGACTCATAACTTGAGAGTTCAGCCACTGAAGTAGAGGGTCCATCAAATATGAATGAGCTTCTGCCTAGTGAGAGGCCTGCCCTGGCTGTGGGCAGTGGCCTCTGCCTGCCGAGCCATTCATTCTGCCTTTGAGGTGCTTATCACGGTTTCCTTGACTTACCATTTCACTGAGAATCAGTTTGGCTCCACATCATAACTCACATTTCTCATCTAGCTCAGAAATATACATGATTTAATTTGAGATTACTGTCCTATGACTTGGTGAGAGGTAACTAACCTATTGCTTTTTCTCAGTACCATTGGAGAGAGTTTGGTCTTAGGTAAGAAGATTCCTTGCCTGCATAATTCCTTTTGGTTTGGTCTTTCTTCCATCTTCACTGGAGGATAAAATAGAGAGAGCCCAGCGTATATGCAGCTTCTTTGTAAAACAACAGAAGAGATCTTTAAAATTGTATATGCTCTAAAGCATCTAGTGTCAGACCACACGGGTTTAGGACACTCCAGGATACTTCACATATGGTTAGGAACCCAGAAGACCTATCATGATGAGAAACAATCAGGAACCAAGAGGAAACGAGGCTGGGTTTACAATCCAGGAAATGGGGATGGAGAAATGGGGTAAGGATGATGCACAGGAAAGCAACACTGGGAGTTCTCCCATATTCCATAGTGGCCTGGCGAGAGGAGACTGTTCTGACCATTGCCAAGGTAAAACGAAGATGGAACCACAGTGTGGTAGGAATCTTGCCATCCTACTGTTTTCAAACGGTCTGCTTCACCCAGGTTGCTGACTGAGGTTTTTATGACTGAGCCAGACTATTTCAAGTGGTGCCTTCCTGTCCCATCTGGTCACATCCAGTCTAAATACCCCATTGCTTTCATTATGACCAGGATTATTTTCTCACATTCCATTGCCCTTTTATATTGATATTTATAATGCAGTGCTCAATCATTTTAATTCAAGCTTTTAGTGCTAAAAGGTAAAGGAGCTATTGGATTTCTCTTCCTCTGTAGCAGTCAGAAGCACATTTCCCTTCCTCTTCTTTCCATTCATCAATAAATTATTACTACTATTATTATAATGAAAAGAAAAAAATGGGCCCAGTATTTATCTAATTTAAGATAGACCTCTGTCACGTGGCATACATTACAAGAGGGTTTATTTACTATCTCTACTTTGTATCAAATAAGCTCCTGGAAGGGAGATGGTGTTTTTCTACAAAATCCTAAGGATGGATTGTTTTAGAATTCATTTCTCTGTCATTCTTGAAGATGCAAGTGCAATTAATGTGGCAATTGTTACCAAGGCCTGTTTGCATTGCAATTACTTACACAAACATAAAATCCTTTAGCTGGCCTATAAGACTGATTATTGAAAAGTTCTGATCCTAACACCTGTTTCAAAGTAAGGAATCTTACAATTTAGGAGCTATTGGATTTGGTGATCAGGAATCTAAACCCATATTTCACAAGGATTCCATATTGACGGCACAATGGTTAATGGTAGCGGTCAAGTTGATTGGGTTTGGGTGGCTGCCAAGTAGATTGGGTTAATAAGATTATACTACTGTTTGTGTCTTGGGGCATCCTCCAGAAAAGAATAGGTAATGAAGGCTATGATCTAGGTAATAATTTTATATATTGATGGAGTCATACAATAAAGGGGTCATTGGGGGGTGAAAACATGAAAGAGATGATGGCTAGTTAAAATATGCTGGCCACGGAGGTTGTTCCTTAAGCATTTTGAGTCAACTCTTAATGTTCTTTCTTAATGTCCTTTCTGCTTCCTGGTTGCCTTGAGTTGAACGAGATTATTGCACCAAATCTATCTATCTATAATAAATTGATACCTCAAAAAGAGCATGAACTGAAACACTTCGGTCTTCCTTGAAGCTGTTTGTTGGATACTTGGTCACTGGATCACCAGTGACTAATGGTGGAGAGTGCCTTGTAGGGAAGAAGTATGATGCTTGGGGCTATGAAGTAGGCAGGGGAGAAGCCTCAGTTCCTGTTCCACTTGTGCTGGTCACTAGCATTGGAAAATGTACCCAACCTTTCTCAATCTCATGTTCTCAAAAATGACAAAATGGCACATATCTTATATGTTTTCTGTGAGGTTTAAAATAATTTGGCTAAAATTCCCAACATTCTTAGAATATTGTAAAATTCTGAAAGACACAAATTGCTTGAGAATATAATGTAATATATCCAAGGAAGATGGTCTAGAATGCTAAAGAGGAAGAAACTATGAATTACAGACAAGAGATTTTTATTTTTTTACATAACTGAGATCTTTGTATCCAAGAAAATATAAAAAAAAAACAGATTAGCTAATATGTATCTAGAATATGCTCTGTAAAAAGAGATGAAAGCGTTCCTCCTATTTGGAGAGGCCAGAATTAATGCACACAGGTTTGACCAAGGAATACACTGGTCAAACATTTCAAGAATCCTCCATCAGTTGTGGAATTAAATTCAACCAATCATACACACTTTTCTGTGACCCGTCCCTAGTAAGAGCCACCGGTTGTTATTAACAGGGCTTCTATTTATGAGCTTCATATTTACTCATATCACATGTAGTTTTCCTGTTCCATATGATTAACCATCTATACTGTCTTTGTTCCTTGAACTGTTTTTGGACCTTGTTCTATGAAATGAGTTAGAGCAAGTTCTTGGACCTGGGATTGATTTTGGACATTAGACTCTTCCTGCCTCCCTGCCCCCCTGCCCCTTGCCCCCTCCCCCCTGCCCCCTGCCTCCCTGCCTCCCTGCCTCCCTGCCTCCCTGTCTTCCTGCCTATAGTGATGCAGCTTGGTTCTTGAGCCCACGTTTTACCTCTATTTGAGGCTTTAATCCAAGTATTTTTCTATTCTGCAACTTGTTAAACTTGGCAGAGCTATCCCTCAGTCTCCTATATACCTACACATCCATCCTTCTCACTTAAAGCATGTGTCAGTATTAGATGTGAGAATATACCTCATGCTGTGTAGCCTGAGGTCCACATTTATACCCATTTTCTCATAAACCACACAAGAAGTAATTGGAGAGGACGACAGTAAGAAATGCTGAATTATTTATTCTTCCCTAAGGAACTACCTCTTTAAAGAAAGACATAATTACATGACCTTTATCAATACCCTCTACATATATTCTGAGATGCATACATACACTTTATACTTAAGTTGCATGGTTTGATTTGGGGGTCTTCTGTATCAGGTGTACTATGATTATTAAGTTATAAAATCAAAGTAAAATAGCTTTCATCAAGGTAGGAGAAATTCAAAGCATGCTAAATTATCTTCCTTATGTCTTTGTGTGAATTTTAAGAACTACCTCTTGCATAAATGAACTAGATAATGGCAGCAGAAATGAATCAGAGCTAATGGTCAGAAGGCAGAAGGCAGATTCAGTTCAACAAGGGGAGATGTTCCAAAACCAAAACTTATGCCTAGAAGAAGAAGCTATCATGATCTAATGAATTAGCCCATTAGAAAGACACCCGAAGAGGCCAGCCAATCACCTATCAGCAGTGCTGTGGCAAGCAACCTTTTTTGAAAGTATCCTTGGTGTGTTTTTGAAAAGAAAACAAATCTGGGTCATGAGAAATCAAGATGCATATAACACGAATCCTTAGAGCCATAACTTCTATGTACCCATCCATATTAATTACTTTGTGTTGCTAGGACAAAAATACTTGATACATGCACCTTAAGGAAGGAAAGAGTTATTTTAGTGCAAGGTTTGAGGGGTCCTTCACAGGTAATCACAAATACTGAAACTTGAGAACTCCAGTACAATGCACCTCTAGCCTCTATTCAAGACACAGAGGAAGATAATTGCTGGTGTTCAGGCACTTCCTCCTGTTCATTCAGGACAGTGCCACCCACACTGAGGGAAGGTCTTCATTCCATTAAGCTAATCTAGAAAACTCCTTACCTACATGCCTAAGGATTTGTTTCCATGGTGACTCCAAATCCCAGCAAACTGACAAGCATAACCATTACTCCATCTCAATTACTTATCTTAAACTTTTAATTGCCAACCAACCTATTCTCTAAAACCTGTGATTTTTTTTGTCTTCTGCTTTATCCATACTATCTGATATGCCCCTTCTCTTGCTGTCCACCAGTCTTAATCCATTAATAATTGAATTTCTGCTACATCAATCCCCTTGGTGAGGTCTTAAATTATATGTGCCTCATGCTTTTTAATTTGCTTTGTTCTGAACATTAGTGACCCCCTCTCTCCATTTCATATGTTAGACCCTAACATCTTGTGGGATAATATTAAAAAGTGAGGCAGTTTGATTATGAGGGTTTCAGCTTTATGAATGAAGTTTATGCTCTTCTGAAGGTGATTCACCAAGTCTGCTTATCCCCTTTCCTCTGTAAGGAGGTGTCTGGGTGTCATACTGGACACTTAGAGCAGCGTCCATTGAACATCAAATCGGCTGGTACCTTCACTTTGTGGTTGCAGTTTCTGGACTTCTTTGGGAATGGGTATGTCACTTCCAGAGGACCCTGTTCTTTGGGAATGACTCATTCTAAGGTGTTATGTTGAAACTGACAACTGAATGGACTGGAACTATTATGAAAATGGTTTTATTTTATCATTGAAATCCACCCATTTCACATCCAGAAGTAGGTTTGAACCACTCCATCACTTCCTCCCATGCCCTCCCACCAGCATAGTCCCTTTTCACAATTATTGCAGTTCTTTTTTTTCTTGTTTTTTTTTAAATTTTTATTTTCTATATTCTCTGTTTACATTCCAAAGGCTTTCCCCTTTCCCAGTTCCCCCCCTCACCATACGTCCCATAATTCCTCTCCCCCCCAACTATTCACCAATCATCCCCCCCTCCACGATTTCTCTGTTCTGGGTCTACAAAACTGGATCCAATCTTTTCAGGCCCAGGGTCCTCTCCTTTCTTCTTCTTGGGAATCATTTGACTTGCTAATTGTGCCTTGAGTATTTAGGGCTTCTGGGCTCATTAATATCCACTTATCAGTGATTGCATTTCATGTGTATTCTTTTGTGATTGGGTTAACTCACTTAGGATGATATTTTCCAGATCTAACCATTTACCTACAAATTGCATGAATTCATTATTTTTAATTGCTGAGTAGTATTCCATTGTATAAATATACCACATTTTCTGTATCCATTCCTCCTTTGAGGGATATCTGGGCTTCTTCCAATTTCTGGCTATTATAAACAAGGCTGCTGTAAACATAGTGGGGCATGTGTCTTTATTTTATGCAGGGGTATATGCCCAGGAGTGGTATGCCAGGGTCCTCTGGAAGTGACATGCCCAATTTTCTAAGGAACAGCCAAACTGATTTCCAGAGCAGTTTTACCATTTTGCAATCCCACCAACAGTGGAGGAGTGTTCCTCTTTCTCCACATCCTTGCCAGCACTTGTTGTCTCTTGAGTTTTTAATCTTAGCCATTCTGGCTGGTGTGAGGTGGAATCTCAGGGTTGTTTTGATTTGCATTTCCCTGATGACTAATGATGTTGAACATCTCTTAAGGTGTTTCTCGGCCATCTGAATTTCTTCTGGTGAAAATTCTTTGTTTAGCTCTGTACCCCATTTTTTGATAGGGTTATTTGGTTCTTTGGGATCTAACTTCTTGAGTTCTTTGTATATACTGGATATTAGCCCTCTGTCGGATGTGGGGTTGGTGAAGATCTTTTCCCACTTTGTTAGTTGCCGTTTTGTCCTTCTGACAGTGTCCTTTGCCTTACAGAAACTTTGTAATTTTATGAGGTCCCATTTGTCAATTCTTGATCTTAGAGCATAAGCTATTGGTGTTCTGTTCAGGAACTTTCCCCCTGTGCCCATGTCCTTAGCAGTTTCCTGGTTTTCCATTCTCATATGGTCAAAAGAAATATGCAGAGTGATATTTGCAAGACTTAAAAAGTAGTGACATTTTCCCCCTTCCAAATTCCATCATTGTCTATTTCCCTGGAGTAAATGTCAAAATCTTCAGGGTTGTTTTTAAAACTCCACAAGGCCTCATCTCTGGTCATATTTGGGGCATCTTTTCTACTTCTCGTCCCTGCTTTAACCTTACCATCCTACTAGACTAGCCTTTCTTAAAACCTGTGCTAGCCATCCTTGTTGGGAGGAACAGGCTCGCCTTCTACTCAGCTTCCTTCTTGCTGCCTCCTGCTATGGGAAGAATGTTGTGACCTCCTCCTCAATTTCTATATTGAAACCTGATCCCCAGAGGGGATGGTCTTTGGAGGGGGGCTCTTTGAAAGGTTTTTAAGTCCTAAGCATGAAGGTCTCAAAAATGGGATCAATGCCATCACAAGAAAGAAAATAAAGCTGACTGTGCTCATGCATTTATGAGTCGAGCACTGGGGAGGTTGAGGCAGGAGAACTGTGTAACCTGGGGAACTTCAGTTCAGAGGAAAAGAGAGGGAAAGAAAGAGAGGGAGAAAGAAGCCTGGATTTTCATTCTTTTTTTTTTAATTCGATATATTCTTTATTTACATTTCAAATGATTTCCCCTTTCTAGGATCCCCCTCCCCAAAAGTCCCATAAGCCCTCTTCCCTCCCCCTGTTCCCCAATCCATCCCTTCCCACTTGCCTATCCTGGTATTCCCCTACACTGCTACACTGAGCCTTTCTAGGACCAGAGGCCTCTCCTTCATTCCTTCTTGGGCACCTTTTGATATGTGAATTGTTTCCTGGGTATTCCAAGCAATCTTATTAGCAGGATATAAAAGGTTATTTATCTTTAGACATCAGGTTAACCAGTATCTTAAGCCTGGACTTTCCAGGCTCCAGACATGTCAGAAATAAATGTCTGTCATTTAAACCATCAAGGCTATGGTATCATCATCATCATCATCATCATCATCACCACCATCACCTTCATCATCATCATCAACATCACCATCACCATCATCATCATCAACATCACCATCATCGTCATCCTATTCATTACCATCATCATCATTATCATCTTCATCACTACAACTCAAACTGATAAAAATCATGTGGCCATTTTTTTAAAAAAAAATGTCTATTTCATTCATGTCTTGCATGATTAACTTACATATTACAAAGTTTTATGGATCAAAGCCAAGTCTTTAAGTACTTTATAAGCTTCTAAATGGTATGAATCCCTCCCTACTAATCTCTTATCATGTATCACAATTTTTCAGAATTACCAGAAATGTAAGCTATACTGCTAAGATGGCCTCAAGTGAGCAAAATGGTGTGGTGTGGTTGACTCGATTAGAAAAGATTTATTATTCAGGGAGGTTGTTAGGAAATCTATTCCATCTTTAGAAAAAAACAGCATTTATTCAAAGATCACATTTAAGCACAGTTTTGTCCTGGGTTACGGGACATAATTTTATAGACCACTTTTTCTCTGGAAAATGGGAGATTGTTGGATTCTCTAGAAAAGTGGTTCTCAACCTCCCTAGTGTTTTTACCCTTTAATACAGTTTCTCATGTTGTGATAAACCCCAAATATAAACATAAAATGATTTCATTGCTACTTTATAACGTTAGTTATGAATAACAAGTAGATATTTGTGGGGGGGGGAGAAGAAACAGTGGCGGTGGCGGTGGCGGTGGCGGTGGCGGCGGGGTCCACATAGGAGAAACACTGGTAGGCAAAACCGACATAGGGGGAACACTGGCAGGCAGCCCCTGCATAGGGGAACACACTGGCTAGGCCCGCACACCGCACCAGGGTAGGGACGGTGGGCACCTGACTACCTGTAGAGCAAGAGATTGCCTGGCTAGCTGGAGGAGGGGGTGGGTCCTTGCTCAGAAGATGGTGATGTTCTGGCATGGCCCTCCCTCCCGGGTGCCTGTGGAGGAGGCTTGACCTAGAAGAGAGGCTGGGTCCTTTCTTGGTGGCTGGAAACGCTGAGGCCTGCTCCATGTTCTTATACGGCAGATTTTGATAAGAGGCAGTTCATAGTTTCAATGTTTTATTATAGAAAAGTAGGAAGAAAAAGGGAGATAGAGAAGTAAAGAAAAAAGGAGAAGATAAAGGGATGAGAGCTGGCCATGACCATTTGGAAAGAGGGGAAAGAATGGGGAGGGGGGGAACCGAGAGACGGGTGCAAGGACAAGAAAAAAATGAGAGACAGCGAGAAGGGGCAAGAAACATCCTTTTGTAGAGGGCTGGGCCAGGTAATCGTGGAGCAGGGAAAGCCTGGTTGTAGCCAGGTGACTGTAGGGTGGAGTCCAGGCAAAATGCTAGGGGCCTGGGGTGTGGTCATATGTGACTGATGGCCACAGGATTCTGGAGATGAGGGATTGTGGAGTTCTGGGATTGCTCATAGGTTCTGTCCCTTGTAGAATGTTCTACTGAGTCTCCTGAGTAATCCTTGCTCAACCAGGCTACAGACAGCTCTACAAGGTCCCACAGATATTTAATATGCAAGATATTTCCACATGCTACCTCCAAAGAAGACCCATAAGTTGAGAACTGCTGCTCTAAAGTCCTGTATCTTCCTCTTCTGTCTCCAAGCAGACACATTATCTGGACAATTTCTGATGGAAAAAATAAAGAAAATGCCTGTAGGGAAAGGACCATTATATTAGATAGCATCCCTTTACTGTAATAAAATACCTGAACCCAATAGCTTATAAGACAAAAAGTTTAATAAGCCAATTGCTTTGAAGTCTTCAGGTCATAATTAAGTAGCTTTATTGCTTTGGGCCCCTAGTGGGGTGATAGGTAAGAATGAATGTAAACACATGCCAAGGGAACCCCCTGAATTAATGACCAGGCTGGTGGCCATAAAGAGAAACCAAGAATCAGGACCCTAAAACTCCTTCAAAGCCATGCAACCAGTGACCTAAGAATCCTCTGCAGAGCCCATCTCCAAGAGGTCCACAGGACTCCCAACAGCATCTTTTAACACCTGTACAGAGGTAGCCATTTAAGAAGCTCCTTCTCCTAACTGTGAGGAGGAATGTGTTTTCTAAATGGTTCCTTCTAGATACTCATTTATATTGAGCTCTTCAATCAAATCCAAATGCCTGGGGCAAGGGATTGGAGCTTCATTAACGAATGTTAGTTACATGGAGGCTACCAGAGAGATGAAAGAAAGAAACCATTTTGCCTCTGGAAACATAATCTTGTTTCCTAGGGAGGAAACACAGTTGTCCTGCCCAAAAGGGCCAGTTCTACAATAGAGGGGGAAACAGCAGACCTCCGTGGACCAAGCTCAGTGTAAGAATGCACTGAAGCTGTCTCACATTCTGCCCTGTCCTCTGCCCCCAGAAACCCCCTGTGCAACCCTCTCTGTCTCCCCAAAGTTCAGTGATTCACTCAACCTCCTGGTTATCAGGAAATAGATCAAGGCTTAGAGAAGGACAGGTTCGAGGGATAGCTCTCTCGGTCTAGTGCTTTGCTGTAAAGGCATGTAGACCTGAGTTTGGATCCCCAGCACCCACGCAAAACTCTGAGCACTGTGGCATTCACATGTAAGCTCTGTTCTGGGTAGGCGGAAATAAGAGGGACCCTGGGACCTGGTGCCCTGCCAGTCTAGCCAAATCAGCACTCCCCAGGTTCAGCGAGAGACCTTGTCTCAAAATATGTGCTGGAGAGTGGAGAAGATGCTCACAATTCAGCTCTCAGTTCTATACACATATTGGCATGTTTATGTACACACACACACACACACACACACACACACACACACACACACACTGGGATTAACTAGTACAGCAAGTGTTTATACCATACAGGAGCTTTGTTTAAGTGCCATTTTAATGACAGCAGTGACTAAGCATGAGCAGAATACTGAACATGATACGAATAGACACATCACAAGAATCAGGGCAATTGCAATCCATGCTGGAAATTTTACAACCCTGGTTGCTATGATTTTTTGTTTGTTTGTTTGTTTGTTTTTCGAGACAGGGTTTCTCTGTGTAGTCCTGGCTATCCTGGAACTCACTCTGTAGACCAGGCTGGCCTCAAACTCAGAAACCTGCCTCTGCCTCTGCCTCTGCCTCTGCCTCTGCCTCTGCCTCCCAAGTGCTGGGATTACAGGCGTGCGCCACCACCGCCCGGCCGGTTGCTATGATTTTTAAACAGTGTCTGTTCACTGCAGACTGTATAAGATAAAGTCCCAAGACTCCTGACATTGTCCTGTCACTCCCTAGCTGAAATACATAGTTTGATTCTAAACTTATGACTTAAAAAGTGAAGTGCCACTGTTTGAATGGTTGATCTTCACATTTATAAAACAAAATAAAATGCAACAAATTCAAAAACCAAAAACATCAATGTGTGTTCTGACCATCACCCTCTGAATTTCCATGACTCTCCATCCCTGCCACTGCCGTCCTCACTCAGCTCCTGGGCGCTTCAAGGTCTTCATCCAACTCTTGCATCTCAACCTGGTTCTGGCTTCCCAGTTACTAAGCACCAGTTCAGGGAGCCCTGGATTCCCACATGTCCTGCTGAAGGTTACAGTTTCTCCAGGAGTACATTCTATAGCACTCTATTTCAAAAACATCACTCTGTGTTATTTGTATTTCCTTATTTGATTCTCTTACCCACTAGACTGTGTGATCCTCAAGGACAGAGACTATGTTTTATTCATCTTTGTGTTTCTTGCGGTGCTTATCATGATGCTGAGCCAGATAGGCCTCAGTAAATGTGGGTTGAATGCCTGTCTGTCAGAAAAGTCCCCGCATGCATGCAGTCAGCCTTTCCGCCAGCTCCTAACACCTTCCTGCTCTCTCTCAGCTCAGGCTTTGCCCTGAGACAGATAGGATAAGGTCTGCACAAAAGCAACAAAATGTTTAAATCAATGACTCTCATAGAGGGGCCTGAGTAAAATCTTTGTTGACAAATTGAATGCCTAAAAGGAGATTTCACAGCCTAGCCCTCTCTAGCACAGCCACTTCTGAGAAAATGCAATCCTTCATAGCTGTCTTCCACTGGCACCTACATGCTATCCGTGGGCAGACTCCCAGGGACTGATCCAGCTGATCCCAAATGAGCTGATCTCTGTCACAGACCACTTGTGTCACAAGATAACCAGAACAGTTAGCACCTTAGCTCTCCTAGTAAATTACAGGGTGATCCATTAGTAGGATCTCAGTGAACTTCATCCTGAGAACTAATAGATGATGATCTATCTATAGCTGGCTATATATTGAGCATAAAATACTAATGGGCTATGGTTGGGTTATGCCTCCAGACTTAACCTCCAATTCAGCACTAGTGGGAGGTGAGGTTAAGGTGTGTAAGCCATGATGTCTCCACCCTCATAATCAGCTAATGATGAAGGAGTTTGAGGCTGTAGTTTGATTCTACTATCCATTCCCTCTCTTCTCATCTTTTTGCTTTCTACTATGACCAAAAAAAGTGAAACCATCACTAGATGTGGGTCCCTTGACTGGGAAATTTTCAGTATCCAGAAAAAATACATTTATGCATTGCACTTCTATAAGTTATAATTATGCCTTTAAGTCATTCATCTCAGGAATCCTCTTATAGCAGCATAAAATGAATAAAGAGAGGTTCCATGTCTCCCCAAAGACTCCCCAAACTTCTCTAAGCCCCACCTCTTATGTCTTTTCATCTCTTAGTAATTAAATGCCAACAAGTCCCTGCTCACTTCCTTAGATTTTTGCCATCCTCTCCCTCCAGAGAAAACAGTAAGGGACAAAATAGAAGCTGCTGTGGAGAAGTGGGAGAAACAAATGCCTTGCATACTTTATAAATTCTGTAGCTTGGCCTTGATCAAAGCAAAGAGCTGCAGCGTGTTCTTAATAATTCTTGGGTACTTATGGGACCTAGGCATGTGTTTGAATTCCATATCATCTTGTTCCATTCTTTGAATAACTGCACGGGCTGGGTGACCATTTCTCTGTTTTGCATTTGTAAGTGGCAAACTGATCTGTAGAGGGTTTATCACTTAAAAGGGAAGCTAATGGTGACAGACCAAGCTTGAGATTCAAGCATAGACTGCACAGATGCAACCGCTGCATAACTTTCTGTCTACACTGCCCTCTGCTCCATCCAGTGCCACAATGTAGGACATGCTCCTGCTTCTAGTTGCCAACCATTCTTGATTGAGAGAGTTCACTTGGTTGAAAGACTTACTTCTAAGACCGCATACCTTTTCTGTCTTTGCTCCTCCAAGACTTTGTGATAAACATTTCCCAGTATTTAAATTCACTCCCTTAAGTTGTTTGCTTCACAATATGCCTCTTCACCTCTGTTGTCCCTCCTGCCAAGCAGCGTTTTGCTTTGGACCTTCAGACCCTGGGGGGATATTTTATCCCAGCAAGTCTTGAACGATGTACATCATTAATTCTAACCTGTTCAGTTGACCAATCTATTGCAAAATGTCCAATAGACAGCTGGAGAGTCTTTAGTCACACCATTCTTATTTGCAGTTTTGTGATTCAAGCATTCAATGGATTCTTTACTAATAGGATGGTTGGGTACCACGGACAGTTCCTTGCACTCTTAAGCTCCCCTTCTCTGTTTTAGAAATACACTATCCAGGCATACATCTTTTCCCCCCTCAGAAAAGACAAAACACAGATAAAAAGTCAGAATTACAGGTGGGAGGGAAAGAGGGGACAATATAAGAGGACAAATTCATGTTGGTAAGCTTTGCTTTTCCCTTGGTAGGAAAGCAGTAATCTGGCTTTCCCATTACATGAGCCTCTGATTTTCATCCATAAAGCTGTTCTATCCTATTCTTTCTGGAGTGGAAAAAAAGGCATTGCAGAGCCACATACCCTGCCAGCTTGGGATGCAGAAATGATAGGGGACGATCTCAGCAACTCAGCGGGAGGAGTGCATGTCAGTGGAATGCAATCAGGCAATGTCAAGTCCAGCAAGGAAAACTCGAGTTAACAACGCCCCTCTGCTTGTGAAAATTGTAGTGGCTGGAGAAGGAAAATGTATTTGAGAATACAGCCAGTAATAAAGTGCCTTCACTGGGAGGCAAGTTATGAGAAGAGAGACATCGTAAGCTAGATAATAACATTTGAGGTTCAAGGGTTTTTCTAACAGAGACAAGGAAACTCAAGGTTGGGGAACATCACTGGAATGAGAGTGCTGTAATGAAAGTATACAGGGCATGGGTGAGGCTGGAGTAGAAGCCAACCTCCTCAGACTTCATTGGGTGGGTTTTGCAAATCTTATACCTTGACTCAGACTCAAACTTGAATTCTATAAAATGATGAAAATAAAGTTTGCCTTGAAGGGTAGCTTGATGGTAAATTGAAGTGATATCTGAAGAGTTCCTGTTAATTATAATTGTTTCATAGATGAGGCCCTATTTTCTCTTGAAGCCAAATGTCATTTCTTTACATAAAACCCTCCATAGACAGGATTGCAAAATAGAGGCAGGAAACTAAAAAAATCCTGAAGTTTAAAATCAAATTTAAATTTTCAAACAGAAGTCCTGTTTTGGGAACATGGTAGAGAATCTCCTAATATCCAAGTGATAACTGGGCTGTGACTATTCTGACAATAGGAAGGTGAAAGCCTAATCTGGGACAAATGGGCCTTTAACCTTCAAAGTCCTCACGTCTCCTTTAGGACTCATGACTGCCATACATTACTATTTCTGTTAAAATCTTTAACCCTGCAGTTTTAAGCATGGGCAGTAACTGTAATTATCAGAACATGGAGGAGTGGTAGCATAGAAAGTGTCAGAGTCTCTGTACCATATGATGTTAGAGTAATTACAGAATCTGAGACCATTACTTGAGACCCAGTTTTGAAGCTTACGAGCTAGGAGACTTCTAATAATTTAGCAGACTCCCCCAAAGCCCCTCGGAAATTTGGGAAGAACTTCACTTCCCATTTCCCAAGAATCAAAATAGATCATACATGTGCCAGAACTGATAACTGGGTACGAAGGGGTTACAGAAGTAGCACTGCCAAGAAAGGTCTTTGGGAAAACTGTTGCTGTAGATATGGACTTCAGCATGGGACTTACCTCAATATTGGTTCTGCAAGCTGCTCAGGAATTTTACATCTTAGGTGACCTTAGTAACTTTATTTGAACAACTAGTGAAATACTCATTGAAGGGAACGAACTAGGGAATGGAAATAAAATTCTTTTACTCTTCCCGAGTATCCTGGAGTTTGCTTAGGCTTTGCTCATGTGTTGATAATGTATGCCCCACTTCCACAGTCTACTAGGCACTGTCCACAGTCAAATGTCCTGTTTTATTACACTGGTTGTCTCACCAACCTCTGCCCTTGTCTCTCCACAGCTATAAGAAGCACAGATGTTGCTGGGTCCCAGGCTGGCTGGGTTCTCCTGTGAGAGTGACTGACCAGACATTTGCCCTGTGCTCAATTCCCCAGGCCATAAGCTGTCTGGAGCAGAAGGCTGCCCTTCCCAGGAAGGAGATGGCAGCTGTAACAGGTGTTAATAAATGCAGATCCATGGCCGGCGGCTGGCATGGATCATTTTATTAGGCAATCATATATTTTCATTAGCGATGGTGATGAAGCGCTTAGGCTTTTATGGGGTGTTTTAATGTTTCATTTTGCCACCAGACTTTATTACCATGCCAGCCGGTTGCCTGCTGGGGCAGGCCATGCCTACTCTTTCTCTCCGTGCAGAAGCATTCCAACATTTCCTTTCCCCCAAGCTGCAGCCAGAAGATAACGTCCCATCTGCTTAAGGAGACAATGGGACCATTAAAGGCCATGAAGTCAATGACAGCCCCAGCTCATAATTTTTATGTCCTTGTTGTAACCCAGTGCCCCCCAGAATGTTATCCTGGGGTTAATGACTTAGGATAAGCAGGAGTGATCAGACAGCTGCACAGTGGGCACCTGGCCCTTGCTATGAGACTTGACTAAAATTGTTTGAAGACTAGAAGGTGGATTCTCTCTAGTGCCCACAGGTTGTGCTAAAGGCAGAAGTGCATTATCTAATTACTAGGACTCTTCTCAAGTGGCACACAAGGGCACACAGAGACCAAAACTTCACAGTGCCTTGTCCAAGGTCACAGAGTGAGAACTCAAAGCTTCTAATCTCAGAGAAGAATGTGATCACTGGGCTGTGATAGTTTTGCTGCCTTTAGGCAGCATCTAAAGAGTAAGCTTCAGGAGACTGAATAGAAGCAGTCTTCACTGGGGAACACCAGAGAAGAAAAGACTTTGGGGACCCAAATGATCATCTACCTCTAGTCTTGAAGGCCTAGAAATTGAGCTGAAATGAGACAGGAGAAAGAGAGAGAGAGGAGAGAGAGAGAGAGAGAGAGAGAGAGAGAGAGAGAGAGAGAGAGAGAATATGCTTTTCTGAGCTATCAAAGCATCTACGGTGAGTATATACACTTACCAGGCCAAATAACCATCATTTGCTCACTGGACAGCAGGGAGTCCAGTACTACCCAGGATTCCAATGCTGGAGTCTTTGCACAGTGCACAAAAGATCCCATGTTCAGTTCATAGCACTTCCAAAAAGGGGTTTTAATTTCTGCTAATTACATGCAATTATTAGTGTGATACTATACAAAGCCCCTTGCAAGATGTATTTGCAGCAGTGTTGTAGGTGGCAGATGAAATCTATGGGTTTGGGGAAAACTACGTTTTCTTAGCAATGTGGTAAATTGAAAGAGTCAAAGCTTTATAAACAGAAAAACAAGGTTCAAATATTGAACTCTCCTTCAACAAGATGGTTTGGGTCTCTGTTTCCTAAGCTGCAAAATGGGAGTAAAATCCTTTCATATTGTGGAGAGAAATCATGAAGGTAATAATATGCAAAATGCTTTGCCACTGGCAAAACAACCTTAAAATATGAGATATATATCGCTTCTTGGCCTTTTGGCTAAGATCAAGTGTAAAATATGAGATATATAACATAACTACCATAATCATATATAGAGAGGAACAACATTAAGACTGTAGTGAATATGATGTTCAAATGCTCTACATAATTACTAGTTTCCTTGAGTTTAAATTACCTAGGAAAAATATATTGGACATGAAGAGGAGATAAGAGCCATCTGGCTTTGTAATCACTCCAGCTATGGATACACAAATTCCCACAACATTAAAAGGGTTAAAAATAAGTTAACAAAGGTCATTTGTTGAAAGGGAAGCAATGTAAGATAGAAGGTTGGTTTTCTGAAAGGAATTTGAGGCAAAGGCATAAAGAAACTCAGGATGCCACTTTGTTCACTTAAATATTTAGTACAGTCTTTTGTATATGTTTGGTGACCAATAAATGTGTGTGCAGCATGAAATGAAGAGAACTAGTGGACCATTAAAAAATGTTTCTGTTTCTTTGTAAGTATAAGAACTATAAGAAAAAAGGGTTGAGAAGATTCAGGGGAGTGTATATCTTTCACTGCAGCCAAGGGTCCCAATTACTATTAGGACCCAGAAGGGACACACACTGCATCTAGCTGTGGATCTTTTGTCCTTTCTGAAGTATCCCAAGGGAGTTAGATTCATGAAATAACCCTTGAGGTGTTTCTATGACAAGTTCTGGAATGTTGGAAAGGGGAATCTTAAAACAAACTCCTGGGGCTTAGTTAATGATGGCTCTATCTTAAACCTCCCTGATATACATACATACATGTGTGTGTGTATATATAAATATATATGTCTACATATACATATATATGATAAAACTATGTAGAAATGCAGTGTCAACTGACCAAACAATTAGGTAGATAACCACAAACAAGGCAAGATTTTCTGCATGTAAACAGAAAAGGAACATACTGACTGTATCTTGTACACAGGGCTCAATTATAATTTTAAATGTTTGTTCATATTTTACTTACCCGTGTGTATGTGTGCCATGTGTATGTTTAGTGCCCAGAGTTTAATAGAAATTATTAAATGCCCTGTTACTAAAATTGGAGGCATTTATGAACCAATACATGGAAGCTGGGAACTAAACCCAGATCCTCTACAAGAGCAGTAAGTGTTCTTATCTCCTGTGCTATCTCTCCAGCTCTGCCATGACATTTTTAATCTCAGAAATACAACTCCATTTGCTCCTAGTGTTTCAGTGTATTAATGTGTAATTTCTTTCACAGAAGCATTTATTTCTTTGACTATGATCAGACCTACCAGCCACCTGAAGTTATAACCTACAGATGTCCATTTAATCTTCAACAACCTTCTATCCATGTTCTCACTGCATGTCTCTAGACTAGGGTTGCAACTCCTATCTCTTTGATATTCAGTTGTCTGCCTTTCAGTTTTTCAGTGGTCTTGCTCCAGCCTCTTATCATTCCAATTTTGGTGCATTTTAAAGAGCTTCTGTCCTTTCTAAAGGAGTGTAAGTCTAAAACTCTATGGAGACACTCTAGTTTTGCTAAGCAGAAAGAGAGTACACCTCTCAGGACTGATGGTAACTCCATTGTCTTACTGCTATATTTTGTTTTCCCAAATGAAATGCTTTACATATGGACATCCGCACAAGGTACACCAGGCTGTTCAGTCAGGTAGACTTCAATTTGTTCTTTTAGTTTCATCTTTTTCTCTACAATTTGTGTATACAGGGAAGTGGAATTGGATTCTGGAAGAGGGTAAACAATTGCCGTTAATTCTTTCACAGAACATGACTAGAATTGGATCTGAGAAAGGAACCAAATAGTAGTGCTGATAGAGAAGTGTTTGTTTAGGAAAGATACAAAAAAGACATGAGAGAGAGAGAGAGAGAGAGAGAGAGAGAGAGAGAGAGAGAAGAGAGAGAGGAGAGAGAGGAGAGAGAGAGAGCAATGAGAATACATTATACAGATATAACAAATTATCAAAAAATTCAGTGAAAACTGGCAGTTAAATAGAAAGGTTACTTCATAATCCTAGCACTTGGGAAACTGAGACAGGAAAATGATAAATTTGAGGATATTCTGGGCTACATAATATTATGTTGCCTCAAAAAATATGATAGATGTGTGATCCATATAGATGGAGCATACTCTATAATATATTTGTTTTGTTTTTTTTTTCTATTTTAGATAAGTAGACAAAGAGTTCTCTGTCTAGGAAAGATGAAAGGTCACTATGGATCCAACCTTCATTTTGGATGAACCACATTCTTATCTGCCAATATTTTCATGGTGTTCATAGAAACATACAAGAAGTTGATGTGATATGGTAACTGACAAACATAGTTTGCATGGAAGATGTCTCTGTGCACTTGAGAGCTTCACATTGGAGATAAAAGGTAGAAATACCAACATTATTAGGTTTTCATCCTCATTGGAATCTAATAAAAAGAGAATCACCAGAGGAACTTAAAACTATTGAAAAATTAGAAGGAGGGATGCTACATGCAAAGCTCTGCTTTGTGTCTTTCTATGTACCGGCAGCAATGAACGTCACTTTGACAAAGCAGGGAAGGGAATATAACTAAATACCAGAGACACAGGTTTTATAGAGATTGGGAGGTTATTTGGCTTATGATCCTGAGACTGGGAATTATAAGAGCATAGTGAAGCATCTGGTGAGGGTTTTCCTGCTTCGTCAGAAGATGATAGAAGGCATCACATGGCAAGACAGAATAAGCATGGTGACAGAGGTTCCTTTTCCCTCTAAATATAAACTCACCAATGGCATCCTGGTACTTCTTCTGGCTTGAGTGAGAAATGGCCCCTGCGGGCTTATTTATTTGCACACTTGACTCCCACTTGGTGGGACCGCTGGGAAGTTATGGGACCTTTAGGAGGTGGGCCAAGTTGGGTGAACTCAGAAGATGGGATACTTATGGGACCCTACCAAATACCTCTAGACTTACTGATTATTAGAGAAGTGAGAAAGTCAGACCACAGTCACCACCACACAGAGCTAAGCCAGCCCCAGATGTCCTGGCATGATTGTAATGGTGTACTATTTCCTCTCAAGCCAGAGTAAACCTTTCCTCCTTATGTTGATTCTTGTTAGGTATTTGATTATACCAATGAAGAAAGATACCCAATATAAGACCCCTGCCTAATGACCTCAGGTAATCCTACATCTCTTCTCAAAACCTGCTTCACAATACCATTATCATAGCCTTTTGAGGACTCAGGTGCCAATGGCTTAACTGTGGGAGAGAAATATTCAAATGACAGCTGATGCCTACTCTAATGAATGTGTCTCTTCCATTATGCCACATCCAACCAGCAGCCTGACCTCAGGCAGGTGTCTTTTCCTCTCTAAACATGCACACTCACAAACTGCTCTTTCATTCCCTAGTAACAATGTTTTTATTTGAAATACATTGTGCTTCTACAATATTTTTTATCAGTGTTAAATCAGACCTTCCTTTAGACCCTCTCTACTATCTGTATCTGACCTGGAAGAACCCCAACCTCAGTCATCAAAGGAAACACAGTGCTTCCATCTTTAGTATGAAGATTTTAGTATTTGTGGTTCAGTAGCTTCATTTTCTTAGTGTACTGTTAAAATCATAAATCCCAAGGCTTTAAGTGCTATGCAGATAACAGAAATGAACAAAGAGCTGGGTGTGAGGCTGTTTGGTATAGACATGCACAGAGCACAGGTCCTTAGAAAATGAATGCGCCAGCAGAAAATATTTGGAATAATTGTTTTTCATCATGAACATAAACATGTTAAAGGTATGCAATCTCTACATTTGCAACACTTGAGATAAAGTGTCTGGAATATTTTTTCGCCAAAGGGCACCACTGGCTCGAATCCCCATTTGTTTTCAGATTCCATGTCTCATGGTGACAAATTGTAAAAAATGATTATATATTGTAAAAGTTAGAAAAAATATGTAAAAATATTCCTGAATCAATGTAAACAGAAAGAAATAAAACACAAATTTCAATAATTCAGAGTCAGGAGAAATTAATTCTAATTACAAGATAAAAAAAAAAGTGTGTCACGTGAATATAACTGGTGAGAACAGGACTCTGTGCCACTCCATTAGCTTCTAAAAGACCCTTAGTTGCCAGAACATATCTAAGTTTTATTTTCACTATCTCTTTTTGTCTGTCTTGTAGGAATTGTGGATCTAGATAGCATTTGCCTCTGACTTCGCCCTGTTACTCAGAGATAATCCACATGCTAATAATTTCATTTTGTGTTTCTGTCTCTGTGAGTCTTGAAATGCAGTAACTTTTCTCAGTTATGCCTTGAAATACATTTGCCCAATTGCTCAAGTATCAGCGAGCATTACTTTGCAAATGTTCACATTAACATATGTTAATGAGCACATTCACCTTTTACCCAATCAAATAGTTGCTGGATATCCCAAGACTATAGATCAGCATGGTTCTATTTACTCCCCTAATTGTCAGATAAACCTTTAAACTGCAATTATATTTTATTGAAAAAAAAAACATTATAGTAGGTCCCAAAATTTTATGTTTCTCAATACTCAATTCTTGCCCTCTATAAATGGCCAAATTCCCAGAGTATTCCACAAAAATGGTTAGCAAACAGAGACCGAGGGACCAGTCCCCAGGAGTCTGAGGCTGTCTAATCTGTGAATACAGGCACCTGTGGACTCTGGAGTTGTAAATAACCCAGTGAATCATGTAATAGGGTTACTTTGAGCTAGAAGTTGTCCTTTAAATAACTCAGATGGCCTTTCTCACATTCCTGGTAGATCCTGTTACGACTTTCATATGTTCGAACACTTTAGTACTCTCAAAATGCCCTTGCTGTGCACCTGTAGTTTAGAATGGGTGACAAAGAAAGGCCATTGAATAGTAGAGTGTAAAACATTACATATTGCAGTCTACATGGAAATGGAAATGTATGAATGCCAGGGTACCCTCTGGGAGCGTATCTCTCCCAGATAAATAATGGGAAACAGTAATAGCAGTGATCTTTTGCAGTGCTTAATCCTGGCCATGCTCTGTCCTGAGTACTTTAGGCTCAAGATCTCATTTAATCTCGCAATAATCCGGTGAGATAACAACCATTATCTCCACTTCAAACACTGAAATTGGGGCTTACCAAAGTTAAATAACTTGCCCAAGGTCGTGCAACTAGGAAGTGGAGATCATAAGATTAAATCAATTGTTCTGTCCACAAAGTGTGAATCTTAACCGAGGTATGAGGCAAATGCACATCTCTAAATCCTTGAAGAATCGGCTAAAAAAAAAGCACTGAGCCTGGAGTAATCTAGACCCTGGAGGTAACTGTTGGATTCTCTGGCTTTAAAAAAATATCCAATATCTAAGCCACTGTGGCTGGCCTCTGAGGGGCTGAGAGTGATATTCAGTAAGACTTCAGGAGTCTGTGCTGAGACATAATTACAGATATAATTACATCTGGAGAAACGCACCACTGGGTAATTTCATTGTTGGGAAAACATCATAGAGTATACTTATGCAAATCAAGGCTTCTGCTACATTGCTTTGATGGAGCTACCACCATACAGATGGTAGATCCCTGGCCAAGACATTGCTATACAGCACATGACTGTGTACTTTGTACATTTTCATTGCATATCCATCCGTTGTATTTGGTATTGTGCTATATAAGGACATTTTAATACAAGTGTTGTTCAGAGTATCAAGCCAATAAATTGATCTGTGAGTTAAGAAGTGAGTTTCAATAATATTATGTGATGATTATTGCTATCTACTTGATATGTGGTATTATGACACATGCCTCTGTGTGTGTGTGTGTGTGTGTGTGTGTGTGTGTGTGTGTGTATCTGTGTGGTCATATTTTCCCAACATTTCAAAATGAACAGTGAGAGTGAAGATGATGTTTTTATAGAGACATAAGAATATAATGTTACAAGATAATCAGAACTGCCACATAAGACAGAAATGTGTAATAAAGATACACTCTTTACTCTTGATAGTTATAAAGTCTATATTAAAATATAAGAAATAAATCCATAATAATAATGGTCTTGTATTAGTGAGCTAGAGGCCATAATTTGAAAGCACCCTCAGACATGACAAACTGGACACAGAAAAGCCCAGAAGGCCTGATCCTTAAATAAAGAAATGTAGGCATCTGAGAAAATCTGGGAATGGAAGAGGTGGACTTTTCCAGGGAAGAGCACACTGATTGGTTGTCCAGTGCAGAATGGTCAGCCCTGAAAACATGCATGCAAGTAGCATCATACAGACTGACCAGGCTATATTTAGGACTCCATGCAAGCACCAGCATTTAGTGGAAAAGGAGGCCATGAATTTGAAGGAGAGTAGAGAGATATGTATGGGAGGACATGGAGGGAGAAAAGGAAGGAGAGAAGTGTTACAATTCTAATCTGAAAAATTAAAAACAAAAAGAATTTAGAAGTAAATAAACAATTACTTTTAAGTGTATACAAATTACAGATGAGTTAACTATGATTACTCTGACCTTTAACTGTATTTTGAAGATTTTTAAATAAACCATTTCAGTGAAGTATGTTCTAAATTAATATATAACTGTCAGTAGAAATTTTGACAGAAAAATGTGACCTTAAAACTTTCCATGTCAAGAAAGAGATGATCCCGAGAAAGCTAGAAGACTTCACCAGAGCCATTCCCAGCCTCTTATCCCTCTCCCTAAAATACTGCTAGCTACTACACATAGGAGTAGTATTTTCTTTTTTAACTCTATATCCCTAAAATCTGGATCATGCATCATTTTTTCTGAATTGTTTCTCATCAATTATCTTTTTTTGTAATTCACCCACTTTAATCCATTCTCTCCAATCTTTAGTGGCTTCATAATTTTTGTTTTTATATTTTGCACAGCTTTATGGTTTATGAACAAAATTAACCCATTTCATCATTAATATTTGGGAGTATTTATACTGTTATGTGGTTTGCATATCAATAGCATATACAGTTACCCCCTTTTAACTCTGAGTAATAATAGCACATGGTATGGATGTACTGTTACATCCATAGAAAATATAAAAGACACAGGAGAATTCAAGAAATTGTGCAATGTTCCATATATTTATTATTATTATTATTATTATTTTATGTCTGTATCTGCCAAAATCCACAGCACAATTTTGTTTTTCTTCTTTTTTTTTAATTATTTTTTCTATATTCTTTGTTTACATTCCAAAGGCTTTCCTCTTTCCCAGTTCCCTCCTCACCATATGTTCCATAAGTCCTGTCCTCCTCCCCCCAAACACACCCACTGGCCTATTCCCCAATCACCCCCACACACACCATTTCTCTGTTCTGGTACTCTCCTACAAAACTGGATTCAGTCTTTTCAGGACCAGGGTCCTCTCCTTCCTTCTTCTTGGGAATCTTTTGACTTGCTAATTGTGCCTTGAGTATTCAGAGCTTCTGGGCTCATTAATATCCACTTATCAATGATTGCATTTCATGTGTATTCTTTTGTGAATGGGTTAATTCACTAAGGATGATATTTTCCAGATCCAACCATTTGCCTACAAATTGCAAGAATTCATTATTTATAACTGCTGAGTAGTATTCCATTGCATAAATATACCACATTTTCTGTATCCATCCCTCCTTTGAGGGACATTTGGGCTCCTTCCAACTTCTGGCTATTATAAATAAGGTTGCTATGAACATAGTGGAGCATGTGTCTTTATTGTATGCAGGAGAATCCTTTGGGTATATGCCCAGGAGTAGTATGACAGGGTCCTCTGCAAGTGTCATGCCCAATTTTCTGAGGAACCACCAGACTGATTTCCAGAGCAGTTGTACCATCTTGCAATCGCACCAACAGTGGAGGAGTGTTCCTCCTTCTCAACATCCTCACCAGCATCTGTTGTCTCCTGAGTTTTTAATCTTAGCCATTCTGACTGGTGTAAGGTGGAATCTCAGGGTTGTTTTGATTTGCATTTCCCTGATGACTAATGATGTCGAACATCTCTTAAGGTGCTTCTCAGCCATCCAAATTTCTTCTGGTAAAAATACTTTGTTTATCTCTGTACCCCATTTTTGATAGGGTTATTTGGTTCTTTGGGATCTAACTTCTTGAGTTCTTTGTATATATTGGATATTAGCCCTCTGTCGGATGTGGGGTTGGTGAAGATCTTTTCCCAATTTGTTGGTGGCTGTTTTGTCCTTCTGACAGTGTTCTTTGCCTTACAGAAACTTTGTAATTTTATGAGGTCCCATTTGTCAATTCTTGATCTTAGAGCATAAGCTATTGGTGTTCTGTTCAGGAACTTTACCCCTGTGCCCATGTCCTCCAGGGTCTTCCCTAGTTTCTTTTCTATTAGTTTCAGTGTGACTGGTTTTATATGGAGGTCCTTGATCCACTTGGAGTTGATCTTAGTACAAGGAGATAAGAGTGGGTCAATTCGCATTCTTCTGCATGTTGACCTCCAGGTGAACCAGCATCATTTGTTGAAAAGACTATCTTTTTTCCACTGGATGGTTGTAACTCCTTTATCAAAGTTCAAGTGACCATAACTCTGTGGGTTCATTTCTGGGTCTTCAATCCTATTCCATTGATCTACTTGCCTGTTGCTGTACCAATACCATGCAGTTTTTAACACAATTGATCTGTAGTACTGCTTGAGGTCAGAGATAATTATTCCCCCAGAAGTCCTTTTATTATTGAGAATAGTTTTAGCTATCCTGGGTTTTTTGTTACTCCAGATAAATTTGAGAATTGCTCTTTCTAGATCTATGAAGAATTGATTTGGGAATTTGATGGGGATTGCATTGAATCTGTAGATTGCTTTTGGCAAGATGGACATTTTTACTATATTGATCCTGCCAATCCAAGTGCATGAAATATTTTTCCATCTTCTGAGTCTTCTTTGGTTTCTTTCTTCAAGGACTTGAAGTTCCTGTCATACAGATCTTTCACTTGTTTGGTGAGAGTCACGCCAAGGTACTTTATGTTGTTTTTGGCTATTGTGAAGGGTGTTATTTCCCTAACTTCTTTCTCAGCCTGCTTGTCCTTTGAGTACAGGAAGGCTACTGATTTGCTTGAGTTGATTTTATAACCAGCCACTTTGCTGAAGTTGTTTATCAGCTGTAGGAGTTCTCTGGTAGAGTTTTTGGGTCACTTCCATATACTATCATATCATCTGCAAATAATGATAGTTTGACTTCTTCCTTTCCAATTTGTATCCCTTTGACTTCCTTGTGTTGTCTAATTGCTCTCACTAGAACTTCAAGTACTATATTAAAAAGATACGGAGAGAGAGAGGGCAGCCTTGTCTAGTCCCTGATTTTAGTGGGATTGCTTCAAGTTTCTCTCCATGTAGTTTGATGTTGGTTACTGGTTTGCTTTATATCGCTTTTACTATGTTTAAGTATGGACCTTTAGCATGACTTTTAGCATGAAATGATGCTGAATTTTGTCAAATGCTTTTTCAGCATCTAATGAGATGACCATGTGGTTTTTTTTCTTTTAGTTTGTTTATGTAGTGGATTACATTGATAGATTTCCGTATGTTGAACCATCTCTGCATCCCTTGAATGAAGCCTATTTTTTCATGGTGAATGATCATTTTGATGTGCTCTTGTATTCAGTTAGCAAGAATTTTATTTAGTATTTTTGCATCGATATTCATAAGGGAAATTGGCCTGTAGTTCTCTTTCTTTGTTGGATCTTTGTGTGGTTTTGGTATCAGCATAATTGTGGCTTCATAGAACGAGTTTGGCAGTGTCCCTTCTGTTTCTATTTTGTGGAATAGTTTGAAGAGTATTGGTGTTAGGGTTCTTTGAAGGTCTGGTAGAATTCTGCACTAAAACCATCTGATCCCGTACTTTTTTTGGTTGGGAGGCTTTCTATATCCCCTTCTATTTCTTTGGGGGTTATGGGACTGTTTAGCTGATCTAATTGATCCTGATTTAATTTTGGTATTTGGTATCTGTCTAGGAAATTGTCCATTTCCTCCAGATTCTCCAGTTATGTTGAGTATAGACTTTGTAGTAGGATCTGATAATCTTTTGAATTTCCTCAGTTTCTGTTGTTCCTTTTCATTTCTAATTTTGTTAATTTGGATACTGTCTCTGTGCCCTTTGGTTAGTCTGGCTAAGGGTTTATCTATCTTGTTGATTTTCTCAAAGAACCAGCTCCTCGTTTTTGTTGATTCTTTCTATGGTTCTCTTTGTTTCTACTTGATTGGTTTCAGCCCTGAGTTTGATGATTTCCTGTCTTTTACTCCTCCTGGGTGAATTAGCTTCTTTTTGTACCAGGGCTTTCAGGTGTGCCCTTAATCTGCTTGTCTATGCTCTCTCCTGTTTCTTTTTGGAGGCACTCAGGGCTATGAGTTTTCCTCTTAGCACTGCTTTCATTGTGTTTCATAGATTTGGGTAGGTTGTACCTTCATTTTCATTGAATTCTAAAAAGTCTTTGATTTTGTTCTTTATTTCTTCTTTGACCAAGGTGTCATTGAGTAGAGTATTGTTCAGCTTCCATGTGTATGTGGGATTTCTGCTCTTTTTGGTGCTATTGAAGACCACTCTTACTCCATAGTGAACTGATCGGAGACATGGGATTCGTTCGATCGTCTTATATTTGTTGACATCTGTCTTTTGACCAATTATATGATCGATTTTGGAAAAGGTATCATGCAGTGCTGGGAAAAAGCAGTATTCTTTTGCTTTAGGATGAAATGTTATATATATATATATATATATAGATAGATAGATAGATAGATAGATATAGATATAGATATAGATATAGATATAGATAGATAGATAGATAGATAGATATAGATATAGATATAGATATAGATATAGATATAGATATAGATATAGATATAGATAGATAGATAGATAGATAGATAGATATAGATATAGATATTCCAATTGGTCCAAAGTTTCAATTAGTTTCACTGTGTCCCTGTTTAGTTTCTGCTTTCCTGTTTGGTCCATTGAGGAAAGTGGAGTGTTGAAGTCACCCACAATTATTGTGTTAGGTGCAATGTGTGCTTTAAGCTTTAGTAAAGTTTCTTTTACGAATGAGGGTGCTCTTGCATTTGGAGCAAAAATGTTCAGTATTGAAAGTTCTTCTTGGTGGATTTTCCCTTTGACCAGCAAGAAGTGACATTCTGTATCTCTTTTGATGACTTTAGGTTGAAAGTCAATTTTATCTGATATTAGAATGGCTACTCCAGCTTGTTTCCTGAGGCCATTTGCTTGTAAAATTGTCTCCCAACCTTTTACTCTAAGGTAATGTTCCCCTTTGACCCTGAGATGTGTTTCCTTTATGCAGCAAAATTTAGGGCCCTGTTTCTGTATCTAGTTTGTTAGTCTCTGTCTTTTTATTGGTCAATTGAGTCCATTGATGTTAAGAGATATTAAAGAATAGTACTTATTATCTCCTGACCTTTTTAAAATTATTTTTTGTATTTGAGAGGTTATCTTCTTTTGGGTTTGATGAGAGGAGGTTTCTATCTTGCTTCTTCTGGGGTAAAGTTTCCCTCCTTGTGTTGGTGTTTTCCCCCTATTATCCTTTGTAGGGCTGGGTTTGTGGAAAGATATCGTGGAAATTTGGTTTTGTCATGAAATACCTTGATTTCTCCATCTATGGCGATCAAGAGTTTTGCTGGGTACAGTAGTTTTGGCTGAAATTTGTGTTCTCTTAAGAGTCTGCACGAGATCTGCCCTGGATCTTCTAGCTTTCATGGTCTCAGGTGAGAAATATGGTATAATTCTGATAGGTCTTCCTTTATATGTTACTTGGCCTCTTTCTCTTACTGCCTTTAATATTCTTTCTTTGTTTATTACATTTGGGGATTTGATTATTATGTGACAGAAGGTATTTCTGTTCTGGTCTAGTCTGTTTGGAGTTCTGTAGGCTTCTTGTATAATCATGGGCATCTCTCTCTTTAGGTTGGGGAAGTTTTCTTCCATAATTTTGTAGAAGATATTTGCTGGCCCTTTAAATTGTAAATCTTCACTCTCATCTATACCTATAATCCCTAGGTTTGGTCTTCTCATTGTGTCCTGGATTTCCTGGATGTTTTGGATTACAAGCTTTTTGCATTTTGCATTTTCTTTGACTATTGAATCAATGGTTCCTATGGTATCTTCGGCATCTGAGATTCTTTCTTCTATCTCTTGTATTCTATTGTTGATATTTGCTTCTATGGCCCCTGATTTCTTCCCAAGGTTTTTTATCTCCAAAGTTGTCTCCCTTTTCTATTTCTTAGTTGTTTCTACTTCTGTTTTTGATCCTGGATGGATTTGCTCATATCTTTCACTTGCTTGTTTGTGTTTTCATGTAATTCTTTAAGATATTTTTGTGTTTCCTCTTTCATAACTTCTACTTGATGACCCATGTTCTCCTGTATTTCTTTAAGTGATTTTTGTCTTTCCTTCTTATTGGCTTCTATTTTTTGATCCATATTCTCCTGAATTTCTTTAAGTGATTTTTGTGTTTGCCTTGTAAGGGCTTCTAACTTTTGATCCATTTTCTTCTGTATTTCTTTAAGAGATTTATCTATGTGTTCCACTACCAGTATCCTGACCAGCCATTTTAGATCCAAATCTTGCTTTTCTGGTGTGTTGGGGGTATCCAGGACTTCCTGTTGTTGGTGAACTGGGTTCAGATGCTGCCATGCTGCCTTGATTTCTGTTAGTAATGTTCCTATGTTTGCCTTCTGCTATCTGGTTATCTCTAGCATTAGTTGGTTTTGTTGTCACTGGCTGGTGTTTTAACCTCCTGTGAGGCTGGACCCACCTGTTGGTTCTTTACAGATGACCAGGCAGCAAGATGGAGACTGCCTCTGCGAGTGCTCAGAGGACCTCAGGGAAGGTGGTTCCCAACAGAGTTGGTGCAAGGCTGGTGTCTGTGGAGATGTCCCGCTGAGTTGCCGTCCTGGCACTGGCTAGTGGCAAGAGCCTGGCAGGTTTCCACCTGAGCAATGGTAGTCACAGATTAAGTCTGCATACCTGGGCCTCTCTACCTGTGGCCTGGTGACAAGATGGAGACTGACCACAGCTGCAAGGGCTCGGGGAAACCGCGGGGCAGGCTGTTCCTAGCCGCCTTGGTGCATGGCCGGTGGCCGAGGAGATGTACCACCGAGCCGTCACTGTGGCCCTGGCTATTGGCAAGAGCCTGGCAGATTTCTACCTGAGTGATGGCAGTTACAGATTAAGTGTGCATACCTGGGCCTCTCTACCCGTGGCCTGGTGACAAGATGGAGACCACAATTTTGTTTTTAAAATCAGGTTTCAGGCTGAGGAAATAGGTCAGTGTGGAATGTGCTTACCATGCCTGTTTGAAGACTGGCATGTGGATCCACAGAGCCCATGTAAATCTGCACACAGTAGAACATTCTGCAATTCTAGTACTCCTAAGGTGAGGTGGGAGATGGAGACTAGAGAATCTCAGGAAGATCATACACCAAGTAGCCTGGGAGATGCAAGAGAGCTCATCTCAAACATGTGGGAGGGGAAGATGAACACTGCAGCTTGTTCTCTGACCACTACATATATGCAGTGGCACATATATGCTTTCATACACATGAACTACTATGTATTGCAGCAAATATTATTTGCAGAAAACAAAATTAATGAAAGAAGTCTCCTGTGATAAAGCAGAGCCATTCTCTGCCTCATAGGAATATTAGATATAACCTAAGTTTTCCCAAGATTCACAGCCTGAGGTCTGACAGAAGCACAGTATGCACTATACTGGCTCTCTCTGCACATAGTGCTTATTATAAAACTCAGGCTATAGGGAAGTAACAGGGCACTCTTGAATGCACTGCTTCTACAAGGCATGTATGCAACATTATACTGATAGCAATGAAGACCCTACAGCTGACTCACCAAATTTAGCAGATAAAAATGCATTTGCCTGTTATGACAAAACATCTATAGAAGCCCATGCTAGAATTAGAAGTGCACATCCTTCCCACAACTATTAGGTCAAAAGGGATAAATCTTGTTATCTTAGTGTCTTACAGCATTTCCATAGTATACATAGTATACTATATTCCATAGTATAGCAGTAGTATACATGGTGTTCACTATCCTGTCTCTATGGCTTGAAGTATGATGTATCTAAGGCATGCATTGTAAGGTCAGCTACCATGCTTTCTTTATGGTTGTCCTTCTAGAAGGTGGCTCTACTACCAGGATCAAAGTGGCCCTCTGGTGAGTTTTTTACTCTTTGGATAGCTCCATGTAACTAGAAATGCCTAAATATAGGGGAAGGCTTACTTTACATAAGCATGTGTGCATTTGTGTGCACACATGCAAATGAAAAAACACAGAGAGAGAATGAGATGGGGGAGTTTGAAGACACCAGCTCTCTTCTTGACTGACTCTAGTATTTTTTTTTTGCTTGTTGAACTCCTTTTTAAATATATTTTATTATTTTCCTTATTTACATTTCAAATGTTATTCCCTTTCCTTGTTTCTCCACAGAAAATCCACTAACCCATCCCCTGTCCCTCTGCTCACTAACCTACCCACTCACACTTCCCTGACCTTATATTCCCCTACCCTGGGGCAATGAGCTTCACATGTCCAAGGGTCTCACCTCTTGATGTCTGACCAGGCCAACCTCTGTTACCCATGTGGCTGGAGCCATGGGTCCATCCATGTGTAGTCTTCGATTCAAAGTTAAATCCCTGGGAGCTCTGGGGGCACTGGTTGGTTCATATGGTTGTTCCTCTTGTGGGGTTGTAAAACCCTTCAGCTCCTTGGGTCCTTTCTCTATATCCTCTGTTAGGGACCCTGTGCTCAGTTCAATGGTTGACTGAGAGCATCCCCCTCTGTATTTGTCAGGCACTGGCAGGGCCTCTCTGAAAACAGCTATATCAGTCTCTTGTCAGCAAGCACCTGTTGGTATCCACAATAATGTCTGGGTTTTGGTAACAGTATGTGGAATGGATCTCCAGGTGGAACAGTTTCTGGATGGTCTTTCCTTCCATCTCTGCTCCACACTTTGTCTCTGTATTTCCTCCCAAGGATATTTTGTACCCTATCTAAGAAGGACCAAAGTATCCACATTTCGGTCTTCCTTCTTAAGCTTCATGCTGTCTATGAATTATATCTTGGGTATTCCAAGCTTCTGGGCTAACATCCACTTATCAGGGAGAACATGCCATGTGTGTTCTTTTGTGATTGGGTTACCTCACTCAGGATGATATTTTCTAGTCCCATCCATTTGCCTAAGAATTCCATGAATTCATTGTTTTTAATAGCTGAGTAGTACTCCATTTTATAAATGTACCACATTTTCTGTATCCATTCCTCTGTTGAGGGACATCTGGGTTCTTTCCAGCATCTGGATATTATAAATAGGGCTGCTATGAGCATAAGGGGGCATGTGTCCTTATTACATGTTGGAGCATCTTTTCTGGGTGTATGCCCAGGAGTGGTATAGCTGGGTCCTCTGGTAATACTATGTCCAAATTTCTGAAGTACTGCCAAACTGATTTCCAGAGTGGTTTTACCAGCTGGCAATCTTACCAGAAATGGAGGAGTTCATCTTTCTCCACATCCTCTCCAGGATCTGCTGTCACCTTAGTTTTTGATCTTAGCCATTCTGACTAGTGTGAAGTGGAATCTCAGGGTTGTTTTGATTTGCATTTCTCTGATGACTAAGGATGTTGAGCATTTAGGTGCTTCTCAGCCATTCAGTATAGTCACAAATAATATAAAATACATTGGTGTGACTCTAACTAAAGAAGTGAAAGATCTGCATGATGAGAACCTGAAGTCTCTGAAGAATGAAATCAAAGATCACAGAAGATGGAAAGATCACCCATGCTCATGGATTGACATGATTAATATAGTAAAAATGGCCATCTTGCCAAAAGCAATCTACAGATTCAATGCAATCCCTATCAAAATTCCAACTCATTTCTTCATAGAGCTAGAAAGAGCAATTTGCAAATTCATCTGGAATAAGAAAAAATCCAGAATAGTGAAAACTATTCTTAACAAGAGAACTTCTGGTGGAATCACTATCCCTGACCTCAAGCTCTTCTACAGAGCAATTGTGATAAGAACTGCATAATATTGGTACAGTGACAGGCAGGAAGATCAATGGAAAAGAACTGAAGACCTGGAAATTAACCCACACACTTACGGTCACTTGATCTTTGACAAAGGGGCTAAAAACCATCCACTGGAAAAAACGACAGCATTTTCAACAAATGGTGCTGGTTCAACTGACGGTTAGCATGTAGAAGAATACAAATTGACCCACTCTTATCCCCTTGTACAAATCTCAAGTCCAAGTGGATCAAGGACCTCTACATAAAACCAGATACACTGAAACAAATAGAAAAGATAGTGGGGAAGACCCTCGAGTATGTGGGCAAAGGGGAAATTTCCTGAACAGAACACCAATAAATTACACTCTAAGATCAAAAATTGACAAATGGGACCTCATAAAATTGCAAAGCTTCTGTAAGGCAAAGGACACTGTCAATAGGACAAAACATCAACCAACAGATTGGGAAAAGATCTTTACCAACCTTATATCCAATAGAGGACTAATATCCAATAGATACAAAGATCTCAAGAAGTTAAGACTCCAGAGAAACAAATAACCCTATTAAAAATGGGGCACAGAGCTGACCCTAGTATTTATCTGTATTATTAGCTTCTCTGGGAAACCTGTACAACCAATGCAAATACTTGACAGGGATATTTCTTAAAGTAGCTCAACCAAAGACATTCAACATAGATTGGGTATTTTGTTTGTTTGCTTTTTAGGGTACTTGATGGCAGCTTGGCCAGCTAGCTTTGGTGAATACATAACTGGGATTTTCAGTGGGAACTTATCAGACAGATTCAAGGAAATCTGAGCTTGTAAAATGGAACAGCTGTTGAGTCTCTAGAAGTAACAGATCAGGATCTGTCTTTGATCCTTGACTTTGCTACTGTTTTCTACCAGTTTGAGTCAACATTTGAATACTCCACCCATCTAGGGCTGTAAATTCAACAATACTCATCTATAGTCTCATTTCACTTACAAAGACACCTTTCCATACACTGACCATTCATTGTAGTTGGCCATGCCTTAAATAACTGGCCAAATGTATTTTTCATGACTATATTTTACATGCTTTCTAGAACTAAGAGATTGCTTTGAATGCTGCAACGAGAGCAGCAATCCCATGACTATCCCCATGTTGAACTCCACAGAACATTTTCCCTTCATAGAATTATACTTGGTAGCATGCCCATTCATTATATCTTTTTCCAGCTCAGACTTTAAAGATCTAGAGGTTTTCATAGCTCTCAGAGTTAACCTAATGATTTCCAATGCATCACCCCATTTGTTCCTTACCACCTTGTGAGGAAATGCATGCTGTCCAGTTTGTTTTTGATTTAGGGTATGAAACGTAAAATGGTTAAGAATCTCCATCAAATTAATTGATTGCCAGAGTCTGGATACAAGTCTTATGATCTAGACTCCATAGTTGTTTGTTGTTTTTTTAAGTGGTTTACAAACAACTTAAAAATTAGAACTTGCACATATTTTTTGCTTTACATTTATTCTGTTTTGGGAATTGGAGTCAATATTTCAAGACTTGGGGAGTCGTAGAGAAACCCAGGTCTCCACTTTTGTTTTTTAAAGATATGATGGTTTCCAGGGTTGTGTTCCTGCTTGGTAACGGCTAGTTCAGTCTAGAACATGGGCTCTGGTCGATCACTAAGCCTATTGCACATCAAACTTGTCCTTCACATCAAGATTGAGCATCAGCTGCCATTTATTATGGTGTTCTGGTGTAACAGGGCAATAAATATTTCAGAGAGAAAATATTTCTGGTACTCACGACTCTATTGGGATTGGGGAAGTGATAGAAAAGCTGAAGAGGACTTGATGTTTGCAGAAAATGGAAAAGGCTATGCCTTTATATAGACAGGTTATTTGCACATTACTTAGCAAAGTGTTCTCAGCCAGGCTTCGGGGCAGTTGCAGGAAGCTCAAACCCAGCCACTCTATCTCCTGGTTCTTTTCCACATGGGTAGTTTTATGAACTTTATACCTTGTACACAATCATCAAAGGCTCACTATGGTTTTCAGAAGAAAGTCTGACCTTTTCATCTTGATGTTAAGGAATCCAAGCCAACACCTTCTTTTTTTTTAAATTTTTATTTTCTATATTCTATGTTTACATTCCAAAGGCTTTCCCCTTTCCTTGTTCCCCACCACCATATGTCCCATAATTCATCTCTCCCCCAACTATTCCCCAACGATTCCCCCTCCCCCACAGTTTCTCTACAAAACTAACACCTTCTTTATAATCCTGTTAGCTGCAAGTTTTCATATTCTCACAACAATTCAGTTGAATTCTGTTCAATCCAGTGCATGATGACCACAAGCTTGCCAAGAAAGAGACAGTATATCTGACCTAACAGGAAAAATTGAGGCCAGCATGTTCCTCAGAATCTTCCAACTACCATGTAAGATAATCAAACTCCAATGATTCCAGTGAAGGACAGAGTGGCTTGTGAATCTCTTGGTTCAGTCTTCTGCTCTTTGTGTGACTCTCACAGCAGTTGGCTCATCATTTCCTTGTCCTGTGTAACTTAACACACTTGCAACACCATTCACCCAGTTCCAACCATCTTCCTAATCAGCCTCGTGTCTTTCTGTTGTTGCTCTGGTCTTCTATCTCATTACACTTCCCAGACTCTCTGAGCCCAGAGTATACATTGTAGCTCCTCAACACTGAGAACAGCTTGGTTGGGATTTGAACTGCCTTTTGTCACTCCCTTTCTCAGTGCAATTTGAATCCATTGTGAGAAGCAATTGGGGTGTTATAAATTCTGGCTCTGTGGAAGTTGAAAACAGACAATTAAACTCAAAAATGTATTACCTTATAAATTTACTCATCACAAATCTCCAAGGACAAAAACAGCTTCGTTGCTGATTGAGACAGCAGATTTTCTACAGTTTTCTCTCAAACCAAATAGAGATAATATTGGGCTATTCTAAAAATAACTCTCCGAACATTGGTATCTATATTACACACATATGGTGGGCAGCCATCTTGAGCCCCTTCCATCTGCTTGATAACCAGAATACTACTCATACATAATTGAAGTTATTTCTATTGTGTAGACTAGGCACTACTCTTTGTTCTGCTACAGATGAAATGTGAGTCCCTATCCCCCCACTCAGACAGATCTGCATTTGAGCACTAACATTCTAAATTAAGAAAGTTATATGGCAGTATGTACTATACATGTGGAATGGCAGTATATGCAACCTGAGATGTGAAACATTAGGTCCAGGTCATTTGTGCTCCTACTTATGTCTTCATGGATGCTTCTCACAGAAAGATTTTTTTTCCTGTGACAGTTAATCACATACAAAAAGCAAAGGACTCATGGATAGAGAGATGGTTCTTTTATGAGAGCATACTGTTCTTTCAGATGACTTGGGTTTGATTCTCAGAAACCATGTCAGAAGGGTCAGAACTGCCTGTGACCCCAGATCCAGAGGAATAAATACTCCTGGCTTCTCCAGGCTCCTGAGTACGAATGTCCCTTTCTACATATACACACTTAATTAATCTTTAAAATATTAAAGGCAAATAATGTGGCATAGGGCTGCTTTAAAAGATTGGCCACCTTGTATCTTAAAGGAAGGATGTTTGGAAGATTATATATACTGTTCAACAATATGCTTCCCTCTAGTCACTGATGCTACAGTCTGAGATGACCCAAGCACCACAAGCCACAGCAGAGTGAGATGTAAATTACAGAGTAAGGAAGAGATTTGAAGAATAAAAGGTCATGTCTACAGATCCAAAAAAGACCAAGATGCTTGCCTCCTTTGTGAGTTAATTTAAACCATGAATCACAAATCTCAGACTGTTAATACTCTCTGGTTCTTTATTTACAGAATGATCAAAGTTGGACAAAATGTTCTACAGATTCAGGCATGAAAAGGTACCATTATGATGGAAATGGCTCCCATGATCTAAATGTCTCATACAAATCATATGTGGAATCCTTTTCCCAGACAACAATGGTAATAACTGAATTCTGGTTAGATAAGTTAGTTAAAACATTCATGAATGTAGTCTGTACCCTTATAAAAGAGGACCAAGGAATGTGTTTATTCCTTCTACAATGTGAGAACTTAAAAGGTGCTTTCTATGAGACAGGACATGAGGTGTTATTTCATGTCAATCCCAACCTCCAGAATGGCTCAGGATAAACCTTTTATGTTTATCCTGTAATAAAGCATGACTGGTACAGACTAAGTAGACTAATATAGTGACAGAGGTGGTATGTCATGATGTTTTCCATGGATTCATTGGCATTATTATATAACATCTCAAAGGGCAGAATGTAGGGACATGAAGACAGAAGAATAAAGGTCTATTCTTCCATTACATCATTAGTATTTGTGCTGGTCTTAGAATGGCTTCCAACTGGTAGGGTCTTAGTAGTGTAACAAGGACTATCTTCAAGCTGGAGAATCCGAAAACACAGTAGTTGCTCTGTCCATGGCCCTGGACTCTACTGCAGTTCAAATCTAGTACTGAAGGGATGGAAGGTTTCTGGTAGATTCCTGGTCATGTGTCCACATTGGAAAGTTGAAGAAACTTGAATGCCAGCAACCACAGCAGCAGCAGTAACAACAACAACAACAACAAACTTAAGACAGGCAGGCAAAATACCACTAATTCCTTGAACCTATTTATTCCTGGGCAACTGTCCTCAGTTCTTTTATGTCAACTTGACACAAGCTATAACCATCAGAGAGGAAGGAGCCACAGTTGAAGAAACGTCTCCATAAGATCCATCTATAAGGCATTTTGGATGCCTTTCCCAGTCCATTTGGATTTCCAGTCCATTGTGGATGGTGCCATCCCTAGAAGAGTGGTCCTAGGTTCTCTAAGAAAGCAAGCCGTGGGATGCAAGCTAGTAAGCCACCCCCTCCATGGCTTCTGCATCATCTCTTGCCCCTGGGTTCCTGCCCTGTTTGAGTTCTGACCTATAATGAAGAGCAATATGAAAGTGTAAGCTAAATACAATTTTTTCTACCCAACTCGATTTTTGGTCATGGAAATTTGTTGAAGCAATAGAAACCCTAATGAAGAGAGATGCCTACTAGAAGGTACTGCTGGGGAAGGCCTTCTCCTCTCACTTAGTACTTTCTAGAAATGCATCCACAGGCCCAGTCAGATGCTTGCTGCTTCACTACTACCAGATCCTATCTTATTGACAATCAAGATTACCCATCATAAGGTTAGAGGATGACCTGACCCTGTGCAGCTAGAAGCCACGGATGCAGTGACTTGTGACTAGGTGTAGATAAAGGACTCACAGCCACTGGGATGTCTACAAGGTCCAGAAAAACCCTGGTACTTGTCCAGTTTAAGAGTTGGCCTCTAGAGATAAAGTAACAATTTGTACTTATTTCTAAACAGTGAAGAGTAAGTCTTCAAGTTCAGACAAGATAAATGTTCCTGAAAGATTTTACCATTCCTCGTCCTCTGCCAATGCAACCTAGAAGACTTCAAGGTTGTGCAACGGCAACATGGTGGAATGGACAGGCTGAGTCTCAGTTACCATGTGAAGCGGCTAAAATATCATGTATAAATGACCAGGGTGACGGAAGCATTTCTATTATTTGGGCAACTGAAAATAACTAGATACACTTCCTCCTACAAAGTCTAATCTCTCTGAATGGCTACACTGAGCCATGTAGCCATCAGGAAAACTTTTCAATGGTCACTCATCTTGTGCTTTGATTTTGATCAGGAAGCTCTTTACTCAGTCCCTGGTTCTTTAATCATTCATTCTCTGATTCAGCAAAACCCAAGTGCTCTGGTAATCTGCTATCTGCAATAGGTCTGGTATACATATGCGAACACAGAAGGTTGGACACCTGCCCATACCCATTTTTTAAGGGACAAGAAGAGAAGGCATGCATGGAGGGAAAGGAATAAAAAGAAGTGAAGCTGTGCTCAGGTAGAATTAAACATCAACAGAGTTTTCTGTGGGGTGGTATCTAAATAGCAGGGATAACAAAAAAACTCAGAGAAACAAGAATGTCCCATTCCCTTACATTTTACTTGTGAAGGGGACCACGGCCCACTAGGTTACACATAAGAAACTCTTAGAAAGAACACCAGACCATCCCCTTTCCAGCAGGCTTTTGGTAGTAGCCACATCCTAGGCATCCTAAAAGCCACACCTCCAAAATCCCTGGCTGCCTGTCTCCTCCTCACCAGTGGCTCTTTGGCAAAGGTCTGAGCAGGAGGAAGCTTCAAGGAAGTCTCTGAAAGTAATCAGATGTGCTGTCTCCTGGTGCAGTGTCCTGCTCGTTAACTTATTGTGGAGACTCATTAATCCAATGTAAGAATGTAATTAAAAATAATCTCCTCTCCTTTGAGTAGTGGAGAGGGAAAGAGGTACAGAATGGAGCAGAAATAGCTACACTGATTACCACAGAGAAAACATGGTGATAACCACTCACCTTTCTCTCTATTAGAGATGCCCCAGGCTTATGTGGGGAACAATTTTCTTTTGCATGTGTCTGTGGCTTCCTAGATTTTTAACTAATCGATTGCCGCTCTTGTTGCTTATCTGAGATGCTGATGTTGAGTCTATTGCCAGCTCTTACCAGAGAGAGTGAAAAATTATGGTCCAGAAATATGTGAGGCACACCCATGTTAGTGAATTTCCTTGCTTCTGATACAAAACACATGGCAGAACACCTTAAGTGAAGAAAGGTAGCTTTGGGCTCACATTTTAATGGGACATACTCCATTATCCTAAGAAGGTATGATGGCCAGAGTATGCAAGACCAGATAACATGGAGAAAGCAGGTCAGAGGGGCCTCAGACAGAGAAAGAATCTGCTTGTAAACCTCAGTACTTGTCGCCATCCTCAGAGATGTATTTTCTCCTGCTTGCTCCTACTTCCTAAAGGTTCTCTGACATTCCAAATCAGCAAGTCTAAGTGGATTCCAGTGTAGAAATATATGAGCTTATGGAAAAACAATTGACACTCAAGTTGTACCTCGGAAATAAACCTCAGAACCCCCAAGTTCCGGTCTTGTGCCCCACTACATTTTACTAAGCTAGGATAGAGGGATCCATGATGACTCTACTGGATGGGTAGGGTTGGCATATGGAGCCTAAGCCCTTCTCCATGGTGAGACTATGCAGAAGCAGAATCATGAACAAATGTTCATGGATAAACAGACTTCAGAGCTGAGGAGATGTACTTTGAATCCTGTCTCCACTATTAGCTAGTCATGTCACCTGGGACAATCAATAAAGATTTATGGGACTCGGGTGAACTGCTCATTAGTAAAATGGACTTAGAATATTCTTTATTCATTCAATAAATATTGATGAGGGAAAGAGAGATCACTTTAGATGCTTGAGATGCAGCAATGTACACAATAACTTTTCTCCCCTTACAGAACTTATTTGACAGTAGATCAGTGATGAAGATGAGTACTGCCTATTATAAAGATATCTTTAAGGACCAAATCAGTTGAGACCTAGGAGATGATAAAGAAATTTTCATCTATCTGAATGGTAACAGCCCCACTCACAAGGCTTTCCTGAAACAAGCTGTAAACTCGAGAAGTCACTGTTGACTCTATATTATCTGTTTCTCCCCTCATAAACTAGTCTTCTCCTCATCCTATGCCAGCTGCTGTAAGTATTCATTCCCTTCCAAAGAAGACCAGGACTTGGTGGTTATGTCAAGCAACTCCAAGAAACCTTAATGTCATCAGTGACTCTCCTAATAAAACATGGAAATTCTAATTGAATGATGCATTTTCAGTAGAGACAGAAGGAACTGAATGTCTATTTTGGGTTTTCGTTTCCATTATCTCACATTATGAAAGTGGCAGCTGGGACTCCAAGGGAGGAAGGTGCTCCAACACAGCTCATCAGAATCATAAGCAGATAGCTGAACATGAGGCCCAGCTGCATCATGGGAATCTTTCATAGGAAGGGATTGATAGGACCAGAAGATACCCCTTGCCCGAGATTTCTCCCCTTCCTACACTAATCTTAAATCTACACAGTGCTAGCAGGGCTAGTTTAACAAAGTAAAGTTCCACATGATAGCTGTGAAATAACCCCTACCCCACCGTGGACTCTATTTTTCCAGTTGTGTGTGTGTGTTTTTTTTTAAACTGGATTTTAACATTCTACCCAACCATAGAGAAAGGTAAAGGCACAAAGTCAAATGACAGGCCACAGAAATATCCTTACGTCCAGTGTCTCTTGAGCATCCAGATTCACTGTAGGTGAGTGAACCCTTCCCCAAAGCTAAAAGATAGCTTTCTGCATGTCATAGAGGCAAGGTGAGGCCATCAGTGACTAGAACTCGGTAGTACAAACAAGTGTAAAGTATACCACAGACAGTTTTGGGAAGGGTACCAAAGCAATGGACCTTGACTATTCCCAATGAATTCAGAAGACAAACTCTATCTTCCTGAGTAATGATGTCAGGGGAAACCAGAAAGGGAGAAATCACAAGTTATCTCAGGGTCAAAGGCCCTCACCCAGCACCTGGATCCTAACACACTTCTTTCCTCATCTGTGAAGAAGAATAACTCCTTCAAGTTTCTCCAGTACAGTAGACTTTAAGTTCACGTATATCTTCAGATACTTCAGGACACTGCAAAGAACTGAGTTCTATCAGAAGGCTGGTGGGGGGAGGGGACAACAGATAGAGAATAAAGAGCTCCTGCTTGGATATGTTATATCTGACATTTAGAGAAAGATTCAACTTCTGTTAAAGACTTTCCTTGTAAAGAAAAAATAACCAGAGCAACCATATTTCGACAGTTATGTGCCTGTTCCCAACATGGAAGATCATACTGTATAGATGGTCCCAATAATCCTATGTAGAATATGTTCTCTGTCTCTGTCTCTGTCTCTGTCTCTCTGTCTCTGTCTGTCTCTGTCTGTCTCTGTCTGTCTCTGTCTGTCTCTCTCTCTCTCTCTCTCTCTCTCTCTCTCTCTCTCTCGTGTGTGTGTGTGTGTGTGTGTGTGTGTGTGAGTGTGTGTGAGTGGGTTGGGGGGGATAAGTGTTTATGCAGGTTCAGGTGGAGGTCTGTTGATTTTGGATGTCTTTTTTGGTCACTTTCTACCTTATGTTTTTAAGTAGCATCTCTCCCTGAACGTGAACCTTGCCAATTTTGCTAGATCGTCTAATAAGCTTTAGGGACCTGCCTGTCACTGGCCAGGTCTTCAGGTTTGTGCTGCAAGCTCTTTGCTACCTGGATTTACAAACATGTTCAGGTTTTACATTGGGTCTGGGGATCCAAATTCAGGTAGTTCTACTTGGGCAAGTGCTGACTCACTCTGTAGTCCTATTACTGTTATTCTTACTGACATTTTCCAGAAGAGCAAAGTGAGGCTTCAAGGGATGAGGTAGCAGCCCAAGGTTGCCTATTATGGACAAAATAAAAGACATCTGCTTCCAATATACTGTCTCACAGAGCCTAAACAATATTTTCAGTGAGTAAGCCTTGTATATTGTGAAAGATGTAAAAATCAAAACAACTTGGCAGAAATATAGTGAATGTGGTTTTCCTTCAACAAAGGAAGAAGGTTGAGGTAAGAAATCAAAACAACTTGGCATCCTACTGTGTGCCAAGCAATACTTCGGTTTGTTCTGCCATTGAACCATGATCATCTCAACAGAAAGATAGAGTAGATGTTCAAGTTGTGTGCTCTGTGTACACGTATGAAAGAAGTACTTGGATATGCATATGGATTACACGTGTAAACATTGGAAGTAAAAGCCAGATGTCAAAGTCTGGTATCGTACTTAACAACTCTCTGTCCTAATCTTTGAGATAGCATCTCTCACTGAACCTGGAGCGCATACTGGCAGCTGGGAACCTCTGGGATCCTTCTGTCTCCTCACCAGGATTTTACATGAATTCTGAGGATCTGAACTCATGCCTTCAGGTGTGTGCAGTAAGTTATTTGCTACCTGAGACATCTCTGGAGTCCCAGGTGCTTGCTTTATAGCTGGTATTCAGGATCTGAATTAACCCCAGATAAAAAGAGAATGAAGAAATGCAAACCTAGGTTTCATAGTCCTGAACCAAGACCCACACTCAATAGTGGTCATGTTCTGTCATGCATTCAGGAAGAATCCTTTGTGTTGTCCTGAAAGCCAGCAAGACAAGGAAGGCTTCCTGCAGGAGCTGAAGCTGAATTGTACCCTGAGATCTGTCTAGCTTGGGGCGGGGACACTTTTTCCTACCAAATCCCTTCTTCAGTAAGGACCATGTCCATAAACTACAAATGACTGTTTGGCTAAAGGCACTGCGCATTTGAAGGCACTACTAGCAAACAGCTTAATTGCAGCAGACAAGCCTTGCTGTCCCTTCAATAGATAAATAGCTGTCACAGAAGGCATTAATTGGAATGGCTTAAATATCTGCTGTTTATTTACAGTCGTGGGATCTGCAACTGTGTGAGCATCCAATGAGAGGGGCTGTCTGAAGCCCTTCCCACCCTCCTTTCCCACACCTCCCATGCAGCCCTGACTAGTTGCCCCAGGCCTCAGACTACCTACCTCCCCTAGCTTCTTTTGGGAGTTGCGCCAGATCAGCGGTTTTTTGTTTTGGTTTGGTTTTTTGCTTTCTTGCTTTTTATTTTATGTCGTCTGATTTATCTGTTCTGCAGAGCTTTCATTTCGACTTGGAGAATGTTCAAAGTAAAGCTCACCCTGTTACAGACTTAATTGGACCATATTTCAGTCCCAGTGTATCTGTTCAGAGTGGCTTCCTTATCCCAGGTCCATAAACTTTTATTAAGTTATATATCAGCGAATATACATATATATCCCACTAACATGTTTGGGATCTTTTTCTTCCTTTCTTTTTTTTCAATGTTTTCTCTTTTTCTTTATATTGTTTTTATTTTCACTATAGGAGAAACATGCCTTATGGGCCCAAGGGATAGGGACTGGAAGATATGTGCCAGTCTATCTTTGTTTAAACCAGGACGGACTGGACCACATTAACCTCAATTTAGCTCAGCCAATAGATGTCAGAGTTGAGATTTCTCTAATTTCCATTCAGCTTACTAGGTGTGTTTGATATGCTAATTCTCAGTGTGTACTCAGCCCCTCCAAGAACTCTGCCTTTCAATTGCACAGCTCCTGGAGGGAAAGGAGAGAGATAAGAAATGATTTTGTAAAAGAACACAGGTTTACTGGTGAACAGCAAAACTGCTTCCTCAATCCTGTTTGGTAATTTGAAATGTCATTTAATATTAATACGCAATAATATCATGCCACACAGGGAGAAAACATCTCGGTTCCCCGTGGGCCTGATGTCTATGTTTGATGGTCCGCATGGAGGGCTCTAACTGGTGGACCTGAGTCTGATGGTCAGGATTGTTTGAATGTGCTAAAATAAAAGTTCCCTCCCTTGAGAGTTATCCTACATCTACTCATTTCTCAGGGTTGATGCCAGAACCAAACCTGGGTTGTGCAGAACCAAAGTAGCAGGGGGTCGTGGAGGAAGGCTTTCCCAAAGGTGATGTTGATAAACATTGATGACTAGAAATGAGAAGAAAGGCAAGAGGGATGCCTAGTGGGTCTGTTAGAGGAGGAAAGAGCCACACTTCCTAATGCACAGCAAAACAGTTAGATTAATTCTAGGCTAGTGTCCACTGAATTTTAAAAGCTCATCAAAATTCTCAAGGCCAAGTACAACCCATTCTAGCAGCGCCCTAACCTGCATATATCCATATATCAGCCAGCTAATTGGATCTACTGCTCTACTTCAGACCCTGGGAGAGCATTTTGGTAACAGAAGTAGGCTTGTCCTGTGTCTTTCCCTACCACACTGGTATTGATCATCTTTTCTTGTCTCATTCTTCTTTCTTTTACTTGGGGAAAGTAACACCTTTTTATACACACACACACACACACACACACACACACACACATAGTTCTAGTACCTGGAGGATGCTTACATGATATTCTCTGAAGGAATAATTTCTGAAGAAATATGTCCCACACAAAAGCAACCTGTATTTAGCCATCCTCAATAATTTAATTATGGGACCTTAATTTAATGTTTGTAGTACAAAAAGAACTGACCAGATCTAGGATTGTCTTCCTACTCCTCTGTAAGTCCTGAGGCTTTAAACATCTTATTTCCTCCCATCCTGAGTTTATATGCAAGGAATACAATTTCCTGACCCTACGTGATAACATGAGGTTAACGGGTAGTATATACAAACACAGTCACTTCAGAGCCTGGGCAACAGAAAGTCTAATCCCAATGGTAACACTTCATTAGTAGTATCATTATCCCATTGTCCTTCTTATTATATTACTATTTTGCTATTACTGTTACTACACTATGTTATTAATTTTATTATTGATGTTACTTTATCATTTCTATTACTGTACCAAAGTATTAATTACTATTGTTGTTGTTGCTGCTGTTTCTGCTTTATACATTTTACAACTAATTCAATGGCTTACTTCACCAATGGCCATTTTTGGAGTTGAGTTAATGAAAAAATAAAACGTGTAGCCATGCCCATATCACTTTGTAAGGTATTCAAGATAGAAGATGAGGACAGAGCCATGCCTACTCAGGAGTTCCTCTGTATATGAGGGGAGTTAAGAGTTAGTTAAACAAAAGAGCATCTTCATTAGTAAACACAACACACAACAAAGTGCTCTGAGCCAAATGTGTAGAGATTGCTGGAGAGCAGAAAGTGGACTCTCTCACTCTGGCAAAATGAGGCAAGCACTGGGGCAGGCATTTGAGCAGCTGTGGTATTCCAGATGGGTGCTGATGAAAGAGCACATTGTTATCAGGCATGAGAGAAGGGAGATGGCATTTGGAACAAAAGAAGTGATGCTTACCACAGTCTAGACACGGTGTGTGTTAAAGACAAGCTGGCTCAGTGTGAAAGGAAGATAAGGTGTGGAGGCTGAGATGTGAAATAGAAAATGTACTATACTACTTATTAATTCCTCTATAATAAATCACCTCAAAAATTTAGTATGTAAGATAAAATTGTCATCTCCTGAAGTCCCTGTGGTCAAGAGAACTGGTCTACCATGGCTGGTGTCTCTGGTTCCTGTCTGTTTCTTACAAGGCTACTGTCGTGGCATCAGCCAGAACTGTAGTCATTTCCAGCATCCACGGGAGCATGGTATTCTCTGGGACTCACATGTGGGTTGAGGGTTCTTTTTCTCACTAAGCATTGGCTTGACACCGTCCTCGGTCCCATGCCATATAGACCTTTCCACAGGGCAACATGGCACCTGACTCTACTAAATGGAGCAAGTGAGAAAGCAAGACAAGAAGCAGCAGCAGGATGAAGACAAAGCCCTTTTATATCTCACATGTCATCTTCCATTATTATAGTTATTTTGGTGAATTTAAAGACCAATACTGGGCTCTACTCATAACCATTGGGAAAAGCCTATGCAGAATGTGACTATCAGGAGGCAGGGGGCCTTTAGAACCACTTCACTAGTCTGCTTGCCATGCAGAGGCTGGCAAAGAGTGTGCAAGCATCTGTATATTTGTCCAAGAAACCTTTACTTTATGAGTAGTGGGAAATCATTAGAACTGGATGAGGCTGGGGAGTGGGGATGACTGATGGCATGAGCCTACTCTTGTTGCTAGGGAAACTGAGGTTCTCCTTAGGGTTCTCAGTCTCGTTAATGAAATAATTTAAGAATGGAGTAAAAAGGAGGCTTGAGAACAGTTTTATTCCAGTTGAAAAGAGAAATCCTAAAACAAGCAAGCTGTAAATCTTGGCAACTGCCTGGAGGAGGAAAACAAAGCAGATGGAAAGGAGAAAGCTGTGCCATTTGAGTTAGGCCCAGAGGGCAGCCATATATGGCAGACAGTGACAACAAGGCAAAAAAGGGAGGTGGAAGGAAGCTTCAGAGTAAGATTAAGGAATCCCAAAAGATTAGAGAAAGCATGACTGGAACGGAAGTAAAATGAAGAGGAGCAACACTATGCTTTTCTGAGTAATTCACAAAAGTGGGCAGACTTAACAGTGCGCTAAGGGATGGTAATGCTGGGAAGGAAAATCACATTACTTCATTAAGGTAATGACTCTCCAAGCTCTTTAATGTGTTTTAAGGTGCAGCCACCTTCCTAAGGGGTGATCCATTGGCCAAGTGATTGATAAGCCCAAATGGATGTACTGTTCTATGGTTCCTGTGATTTAGTGGGTGTTCACCTGTAGCTCTGAGCACTGATCAAAGGCTCTGACACAAGCTGGAGGACTGTTCCAGTGGAAAAGACTGGAGTAAACAAGGTTAGCTTAAAAGCCACGGTATCAAAAAGTCCCTCTCTCAGGGTCACTTACTTTCCCGTTCCTTACCCACACCTGGACGCTGTTCTTTCAAACCAGCCCTATCTTTGTCTCGGCCTGCCAAAGCCCATTCTGTGGAGATGAAGCTGAGCGCTGTCCCATAGTGCCGTCTTCACTCTCTGAGGTTGAGTTACCATTCTACACTGTGCCTGTTGCCTAGAGCTGCTGTAATCAATTACCACAAACTCAGTGGCTTAGATGACAGAAATGTATTCTCTTATAATTCCACAGGGCAGAAGTCTGAAATCAAAGTGTCAGGAGAACCAGGCTCCCTTCCAAAAGGAGAACATTTCCTACCTCTTTCAGGCCCTTGTTGCTCCAAGAACCCCTTGGCCCAAGGCTACATCGATCCAGTATTTACCTCCGTCTACGTACAGCAGTCTCCCCAGTGTATTTTATAAGGATATTTGTCATTAAAACCAATCAAGACAGTCCAGGAAGCCTTAATCCTTGTCCTTGGAGCCTTAATTTAAATGAATGTACAAGTGCAATTTAGTTTGTTTAAGGTATTTAGTAAAGATATCAAATATGTAACATTCACAGGTTCTGGAAGAGAATGGGAACATTGTTTTTGAATCTACTAGACGTCCACTGTGTCTCCTTGTTTTTCTGTGCTTACTTCCCAATACAGGAAGTGATGCGAACCTCTAGTTATTTCCATTCCAAATGTGGCGTCCATCTTCTGCAGGAACAATACCTCCGGAGAAGGGGAGGATGGATTAGAGGGAGGAAAAGCAAAGCCCTTTGTGTAGTTAACAAACGTAAGCAAATACAGAAGATGCTCGAGGTGTGAATGTGTTACGGTGGGACAACTATTACTGGTACAAGGTTTAAGATAGTTCTAGAATTGGAGCGTGGAATTAGAGTAAAGGTAAAATTGAAGAAATGCTGAACTGGGACACTTTGCATACACACACACACACACACACACACACACACACACTGGGAGAGAGAGGGGGAGAGGGGGAGAGAGAGAGAGATCTGCAGATATACACAGACACACAGAGAGAGCTGCAGACACACACACATACACACACACACACACACACACACACACACGCACGCACACACGCACGCACACGCACACGCACACCAGTAATGCCAGCACAGAGCTGAATACAGTATACAAGCTAGAAGAATCCATAACAACTGACTTGCCTTCCCCCTGCTTCTTTGTTTCATTTAAAGGAGACCTGAATGGCCTGTCCCACAGTAGAATCAAGTCAAGTTGGGTTTCAGTCTCCAGTTAATCTTCACATGTCTGACTCTGCTCCTTACCCATGTGATACAGCGTTTTGAATTATGTACTTTAATAGGTGTCTATTTTACAGCCTAAAGTCACAACGTCTAACGATTTGAAATATCACTACAGCAGTCGTTGCTCCCTTCAGAACTCTACATATTTAAACAGAATTTCAGTTATCAGAAAAACTCATCTTTAGAGAGCAAAAGGGAGGGGTGGGGTAGGAAACCCACTGATTTAATGTTTTATCAAGAGGAAGGGAGTGCGGAGAGAGCTTGCTGAACATCAAACGATCTTCGGCGCGGTGAATTTAGCGAGGCACAGAGCGGTGTAAATTGGAAGATTTAAAAGCCTGAAGTTTAAACATCACTTTTGTTTTCCCAGGCCCTAGATATTAATAAGACTATTGTGGAAATTATAAGTCTTTCCTTTGTAAGAGATGGGGAAATCAAACATTTGCATAAGTAAGCAGAGATTGCATTCTCCCCAAGGTGATCTTTTTTCCAAGCCTTCTCAATGCTGGCACTCCTGGTGAGGTGAGTGACATTGCCTCATATTGGATGCTCCGCCCTAACCCTGTGCAGTGCTGGAGGGTCCTGCCCTCCTATTCCACCATCCGTTTTCCTTGTTTTATTTGCAGGTAGCTGAGTGGCCTAGTCCTTACCCTGACCCCAGGTTTCCCCCCAAAAAATGCAGCCCCTCTAACTGTCCTGTCTTGTTTTAGCCTCTCTACCCTCCAATCCTGATCTGAAATTCTTTCCCTCTACTTGTTGATAAACTTTTTCATGAAGACATTTCTCTGTTCAGGAACCTGCAGTGGCTCGCTGATGCCGGTCAGTCGAGCTCTCCGGATCTGTACACTTCTTGGGTCAGATCTTCTAGCCTTAGGTCCTGGCTATTTTCCTTCTCCGTTAGCCTTGTCTCAGTCTTGCCTCATTCTCTCACGTGTTGCTCTCTTGTCCTCAGGACTTTGCTTCTCCAGGGTCCTCCACCAAAATCCACCCGTCTTCCCACCCATCTTATGCTTTCTTTTCCTTTAATGGTCTTCCAGACCATTCCAGTCACAGGCATTGGACTCTCTAGCTTGTCTAAGAAGGGAAGGTTTATCAGTTACTTTTCTCACCTTTTGGGCCAAATGAATACTGGACAAGAAACAACCCAAGGAAAGAGAGACTTACTTTGGTTCCTGGTTTGAGAGGACACAATCCATCATGACAGGAAAGGCACAGCAGTAAGCAGATCCAAGGTCACTGGAACACTCAGGGGCTGCCTGACATCTTGGTGAGCCAAGAGGGAAAGAGATCAGGCTAGACCCCAGGCCAGGCTGCAGCCCCTGAGACCACCTGTTCCCCAGTGGCTCCCCCACCTACTTTTCCAAGCTATACCTCTTATATATACCAAAAGCTCACAAAACAGTAGCAACAACTGAAGGCTAAGTGCTAAAATACATGGTTCTGTGGGGGACACTTCATCATTAAATTATAACAGAAGGTTAACACTGAGCCTCATTTTGCCCATATGTGTAACACAGAATGTTAAGCAGTAGCCCCTTGATGGCTGAGGAAGTGAGATGGTTCGGAATGCTTTTGTGTTCCTCAGACTTCTACACAAAAGGAGAAGTGTTATGACTACTTTGTTGATTTATTATTGTACTAGTGTATAACTGCCTTAGCTATCATTTAGTAAGTACTTACTATAGGTCATCTTACTTAAGAATTTATATCCGTTAATCCTCCCAAGCAGTCCCTTCATGGTAGTGACATTTAATCTGGAAATATGGGATAGATGAGCATAATGGATTGGAAGCATAGACAGCTTTATCCAATTCCAGCCTGTCCTTTGCTCTACACAAAGTTAAATGGTTGCTAGAGATTTGGTCTCCCTTGATAACGATGCATTTTAATCCTGTTTTTCAGATAAAGTGGAGTTCAGAGAGTTTAACAACTTTCCCCCATGCAAAGAGTAGAAGGTACAGACCTGAAAACTGGAGTCTTATCTTTCTGACTCAAAATTTGCTATATTTTAGGCTCAGTGTAGACAGGATGTCTGCACTGCTATTTGCATTTTCTTCACCTGTAGAATGGGAAGAATATTTCTATTCTGACTCAGTGTTGTTCTAAAATGGATAGTGTGCTTTTTGAAAACCCTCTCAAATACCATATGCAAAATTTATTATAAATGGTAATTATGTGGAACCTGGAAGTCCAGCCTCCACTCTTCACAAAGACAAAAAGGAACATCAGCCCCTGAGCCTTGTGCATACCATTTCCAGTTAGTCACAACTTAGTGTGTCCTTGACACAAAGGCATGAGAACTGAGACACCTGAACCTACCACTGATAACCTTGGGAAGTTATCACAGGAAAGCAGACTCTAGGAGGCATAGAGTGTGGAATTGTATGTATGTGCATGTGTATCAGCAAAACAGCTAGACATGTTTTCCTCTTCTCTTGATTTGAGTTGCTGGTACATATAACATCATAAGACACTGCAATCCAACAGAAAAAGTCAAATTCTGTCTGTTTAAAGCCCAAAGACAAGACACTGTGAGATCCTTTAAGGACTCTAGTAGAAATAGTATGTCTCCCTGGATCCTCATCCCTTCCCTCTTTAATTTATGGAGCCTCTATGATGGGCACTTGTTTTTAGCATCTTTACCTTTTCCTCCTGCCTTTCCATTGACAGAATCAGTAGAGGGCACTGGAAAATAAATATGGTTTATTGCAGTGATTTTCTTAACTTTTATTTCCATCAAAAAAAATATGCTTTTCTCCCACATAAAAATCAAATATGGAATCTTAACAAATAAAACAGGGAAAGAATAATATTTTGGTATAGATATTTATTTATGAATATAAGTATCTTTCATCCACTTATTATAAATTCTATCTAGGAAGAAAGTTCTTGAGGAGCACAGAAACTTGAAGTGAGGATTATAGATAATAAGAGTAGCCATATGCATTTAAGATAATTCAGCTTCTACATTTTCTTTAGGCTTCTTGATATTAAAATCCTAATATGAAGGAATTATCGATTAGGGTATGCATGGAACGCAATTAAAAGGAAATAACATAAAACAAAGCCCTAATCAAAATGTTGACTATAATGGCATTAATCACCAATTTGGCTTAATAATAATAATAATGATAATAATAATAACAACAATAATAATAATAATAATAATAATAATACACAGTTCAAGTACTTATAGAAGTCAGTGTGGGAAAATCTAGCCTGTAATGGAACAGAAATACATGAGTCTAACAGCCCTGCTTTATACACTCTCTTGTATCTATTTATGCAACTCACAAATATGATGCATGTAGGTAAGCGAGAATATGTATGCATGTGTGTTGCAAGCTGAACCAATAAAGCATTTAAAAAGTTATAAAAATTGAGAAATTAACATTAAATTCTTGAATTAATTGTCTCAACTAATTGGTTTCAATCAGTCAGTTGAACCTTAAAAATTTCATACACAATGCAATATGACAAAGTATAGGGTGGCAACTGAAGTAGCCAAAGAGCCCAAGTCACCGAGAATAGGCTGCTCTACCACTGTTCATCACTGTGGACCACCCACATTCAGTACAGCAAGATGCCATAGACTTCAAATAAAGGTCCATTCCTTGACAAGATAGGATGGATAGCCCCAGTAAGTCTTTCAACAACTCAATTGTGTCACTAAAAAAAACATCATTGTCCCTATCCCAAGTACACTGCAGTTTCAATTCCTAATTTTCCCACACCAAGATTTACCACATGGCCTAGGCATTAACTCATGCTATGACCTCTACTGGAGGCTTTCACTGTCCCCTGAATTTCTCTTATGTGGAGGCCTAAAACTCTGTCCCCCAGAGTTTCATATATTTGAAGGCTTGGGTCCCTGGTTGGTCCCTGGTTGGCAAGATTAGGAGGTGTGGCCTTGTTGGAAAAGATGTGTCAGTGGGAGAAGGTTTAGATTTCAGAAGCCAATGGCATTTCAACTGAGCTCTCACTCCCAGATTCATGGTTGTTGCCTCAACACAAAAGGTCTCAGCCAATGCTTCAGTGCCATGCCTGTCTGCCAACCTCCCTGACAGAATAATGTTTGTGGACCCACCCACGAAACTTAAGAGGTTTCTTCTATATGAGATGCCTTGGTCATGGTGTCTCTTCACAACAGCAGAAAAGTAACTAAAACCTCTTCTAATTTGTCTTCACATTCTTTTCCTTGAAGCAACTTTTATGATACTTCCTCTGAAAAGTTCCCAGGACATCTGTACTAAAATGGCCAAGTGGAAAACTAATACACTGGCCATACTAATTTTTGCTTACTATTAACAACTACACAGACACTCCTATGATTTGGGAGTTTGTTGTGTCAGGGAGTTCATAGGCACAGGAAAATGTGGCAAAGATTTGTTGTATTCACCACTTTGCTTCTTCCATACAGCAGATACAATGTGACCAACTGCCTCAACTTCCTGTTGCCAAGGAATTTGTTCTGTGAACTGTGTCCTTGAACCTTCAGTCAAAATAAATGTTTCCTTCTTTAAGTAGCTTTCGTCAGAGAGTTTGACAACACAAAGTGAAGAAAATTTAAGCCAGATTTCTGGTCTGTCCTAACACTGTAGTTCAAAAGTCTGTTGAATTTAATCTAAAGGAACAGAAGCATAAAACCGCTAGCTGGTGTTATTGTCTTGTCTGTTCATCTACCTCCAGGCAAGAGCTGCCAAACATCAATCCTGGGTAGCAAATGTTCCTTCTTTTAATGATCATTACAATTCTTTAGTCCTAATATTGTTCTTGAGCACAGATGTGCATTTCTCAGGGTGAGTTATTATTTAGGTGAATGAAATAGAGCTTCATGTCTCCAAAACTTTGCATATTCAACTATCTTCCAGGTATACTGAAGGCTCAGAAGACAAAGCTAGTGAACCCTGTTCTGCCTAGTTTTCTCAAACATAAATGTACACTATACAATATTTTTCAGCTAACACCTATGAATAGTATTTGAATAACTCATGGGCCAAAAGGAATTTATTGGTGGATGAGTTGTATTGGTTGTTTGAACGTTTCTTCTCTGTGTTCAGTGAGAAGCTGAGAACTGTTTGTTTTTCTTATAAAGGGCTTGGCTTTCCTAAGCATGGTTTCACCAGCAGAAGATACCTAGGGTCAATTCACATTCTATATACATCTGGGATATTGGAATCAAACACACTCCAGGATGGAATGGAAGCAAAAGTGACAAAAGAAAATAAAAGCCCTGCATGTTAAACAGTCTAGCTCAGGTGGAGGACTAACACCCCTGACATCTGTGCTCCACTGCCCTGAAAAGAAGGTGAAATTTTTCCCACCACTACTGTCAAAGTGTGACACAAATTTCACATGACTTTCGACATACAGTTCACACTTGCTCGATTTTGTCACAGGTTACTTTAAGTTGGGTTCCCGGAAAGGCAGGAGAATGTCTACACATGTGTAAGTCATGGAACTTTCTAGAAAGCACCCCATCATATATATAGGTCATATCTACCCATGCCATTATCTCCTCAGAGGACAGGTAACACACATGGGTCCTCTGCTCTCCACAGCTAGTCCATCAGAAGTTCACAGGACTCACCGGTCAGAAATCAATGGCTCCTCCCACCCCTGTAATCTATACCCTTGTTTAAATCATGGTCCTAGTTCTATGAGGCCACTGTGGCAGCTTCCCTGACTCTTCTCCCAGCCTCCACCCTGTTGGCCCCTTTGAGGTATTTTCAATTCTTGTAAAATTTCATTTTTGAAATTCACGTCAAAGCATCTTAGTTCATTACACCTAAGCGCTAAATTTTCTACTATAAGTACCCTGCTAAGAGTAAAAGAGTTTGGGTGGGCTGTAAGGCTCTTTGTGGATTTATGCCACCACTCAGCAACTTTGCCACACCTTATGGCTTGCTGAAGTACTTTAAATCTACCTCTTGTAGTTTGCTCCTTGCCTCAGGGCGAAAACTTAATGTGGGGAGGGGTGATACTGGTGTCACAGCTCCCAAAGTTCCCATCATTAATGGATGTGAGCTTAGGAGCTATACCAGAGCTCTTACTGACTGAATTGGAGTTTAGGGGGACACTTGGGACACCTCACAACCTCAAGGATTTGGCACAGGAGAGGAATGGTCACAGTTGCAAAACTGTTCAATGCATTCCTTCTGTCTGTTCCTTGTACAGTCACATGACAAACTGAAGTGTTCGCATCCTTTCTTTTGGTTGAAATGATCTCAACTCCCTATGTTAACTGATTGTATAAAGTCTGGAATCTCTGGCTACCGTTTATAAATGCCTTTGATTTTTAGACTTGGGGAAATGAATTAATTATCATGTAATACATACAGATTAGTAGCCATTTTTTTTTTAAATAAAACAAGGACTCCAGGGTTGGGGGAGGGGCACTAGCTGAGTACAAGTTATTGATCTTCAAGCCTTTTTTTTATGCAGGATGATTGACTTTCTCAAGGTCACACGGTTACTCAGTGGGAGAACAAAGATGGGACCCCAGCCTTTGATTCCCAGCGCTGTATTGGTGTGATCAAAGACACAGTTGGCTGGCTGCGGGAGGAGCCATATACATGCTGTATGTAACATTTGCATAACATATTACACTAAAGACATGATCCCAACTGAGATTCTCAGCAAGAAAATAACAATTATTTAATCAGGGCTCTATTTATACGTTTATTGTGAAGGTTAGGTTAAGATTCACTGGCGTGATTAAGGGTGCTGCTTACACATGAAAGTGTTTACTGAGCTGAGCTCCCTGGAGTGAGATTCAAACTAACTTGTGACATCCACAGCAGAGTTTCATGTTTCTGAAAGCCATGAATATCTTTACAGAGACGCAAATCTTTTGCTAAAACAAACAAATGGCTATCCTTGAGGGTAAGCCATAAACAGAATTCAACCAAGACAGAGTCCTTCTCCTACTTGCTAGTGGCATCTCATCTTGTGTTTGTGTCTTTAAGCCCTAATGAATATAAATACACTAGAGATGCAAGTGAAAAGCATCTGTGTAATCAGAGCATTGTTACCCTACACAGCACTGTGTTTGAGCCTTAGAATAATCCTGCAGGGAAGCAAAAGGATATATAGCCTCTGTTTTATGCCTTTGGAAGTTAAAAGCGCTCATGGGTTCAAGGACTTGTTCAAGGTCTCCCACCTTGTTAATGAAGGAAAATGCTATAAATCATTGTGGGGCCAGGGCAGCTTTCTTGTTTACATCATTTCCACCTATGGAATGTATCACTTCTGTGAGGAGATTTAAGTTAGAAGCTATGTCTTGAGTCCAGGAAACAGTTTTCACTTTTACCAAGCAGGAAATGAAGTGGGCTGAGGGTTCCCTCTCTGTATGCTGGGTGGGAACTGAATAAAATCAACTCCACTTTTCCTTGGCTTTGGGCCAGTCATTCCCAAACCAGTTGGCTCTCAGCTTCTGTATGGATAAAACAGCAAAGGGAGCCATACTTATTTTGTGGTATTTGTAGGATGGCCAAATGAGAAAGCACTCAAGATAGCCTACCTCTCTTTTGGCCTTTGTAGGTTCATTTTTCTACTGAACAGATGAACTGAGAAGTCTCTGTGCCCAGATTCTGGTGTAGGTGGAAGCACATTCTCTTTCCTGAACACTGCATACACCTCTGCGATTAAAAGATTTAGGAGTCCCTAGCAAGAACACCATCGTTTTAATGGATTACAAGAAAAAGACCATTATATCCTCAAAGTACAAGCTAGAGGCATTATCAGCAGTATAAGAGGCAAGTGGGAGACAGTCCTGATACCCCCAAATCACCCAATCTATCTCTTTGCCAAGTGACAGCAGGTCCCTGTCTCCACCCTCGTCCAGCTAGCATGGTGCTCTGATACAGCTTGACCAAGCCCCTTCCAACCTCACCCCATCCATCTTGTTCAGTCTCTCCCATGTCTGTAGATCTCTTCTTCCTATACAGCTTACCTAACGTTGGGCCCAAGTCAGGGCCTTTTCTTCCTCCTTCTCCCTCTGGAGAACAGAAGTTCCTTCAAGCAGACAAGCAATTTCCAGTGTGTTCTCCACACGGAGCTCTGTGGGCACAACACACACTGCTGCTGTAGGGGAGCAGGCAGCTCCCGTAATAGACCTTATTTAAGCTGATTACCTCAGGAGATAATGGCTACACATGACCCAGAATTGCTACTTTCCTTACCCTTCTGAAGGCAAAGAGAGAAGTTTTACTTTTATTTCCTTAAAAAAATTTAAAAAAAATTTTTTTAAAACAGCTCCTTTGAGCACAGCAGCACCTCCCCTGGGATTCCCATTTCAGATTAGCCTATCAGGTGTGCAGTTCAGTCCAAGCTTATTTCAGCCAGGGCTGGTTTGATATCCCTGCCTTTCACAAGATCTTCCCCCAAAGGCTGGTGGTCCCTGATGCCTGCTGGCCCCTGGCTGGCACTGTGTCCTTGAGGATAGCTCTATTATATCATCGGCTCATTCCAGTTCCTGTCTTGATCCACTGTGGCTTCTTTTACTCTCTCATTATTATGTCCCAGTCTGGTCCCATGCACTCTTCACCCTCCCCTCTCCTCCTGCCCTATCCTTGTCTTTCTCATTATCTTCCTGTCTTTTCCAGTCTGTGTCTCTACATCCTTCTAGCCCATGTCCCATGCCTACTTCAATGTCCCACTCGGCTCTAGCTGCGGCCCACTTCAGACCCCAGCAGAAGCACGGGAAAGCTGTTAGGGTTGTAGGGCGGAGCTTTGATTTCTGTAGCGCAAAGAAGGTTGGGAAAATCACACAGGTCAGGTGGAGTCCTTGGTGCCCCGAAATCTAATTCTAGGAGGAAAGCAGGTGCAAAGATGGAGGAAAGCTCATGGGATGTTGCTTGAGGTAGGCAGGTCTACAGGGATAAAGCCAGGATTCAAAGATGACAGCTGAATCAAAGGAGCCAAAGAAAGCGAAATGGAGATATTGGCAGCCACTGCCTGACTCTGGGGCAATACGGAGGGAAACCGCATCAGTCACAGGTAGATTTGTTCTATAGCCAGTTCCTCTGTGTAGATACAAAGGCACTAAGGAGAAAGTAAAATGTCAATCAATCTCTTAAAGGGGCCACTGGCTGCCTCTAATATTCTGGTAAGTGGCAGAGGAAGGCAGGTGATGACCACTTCTCTGTGGGTTCTTTAGGCTGTGAGTGGAGACAGTGCCTGATAAACACATTACACCTCATGGGGCGTAGGAGAAATTCAATTAGGTTTGAATGAGAAAGGTAACTTGAATATCAATTAATTGTCTAATTGAAGATAATGGAGACCTGGGGCACCCTGCCAGGTTGATTCTCACACCCAAAATCCTGAGATTTTCCCAGGGATTAAAGACTCAATTTAATTACACCTTCCTATTAGATTAGATGCTGATTGCATTAGGAGATCTGAGTTAATTACATAGTTAATTACACAGCCAATAACTCCTCTTCTCTAATAGTGTGCTGACTGTGGGCTGGTGCCACAAATGTGAGCGCTTTCCCTAAATGGGAGCACTGGGAGCACAAGGTGTAAGAAGAGCCTTGAGCAAGGGGACTTGTGAATACTAATAGGGAATTACTCTCACTGTCCTTTGGTCTTGATGAACAATAAATAATTCTAATAACATTTGCTATTGTATCCATTCATTATCTAAGGGTAATTAGGAAAGAAGAGTTTCCAGAGGTTCTCTGGAAGACACATAAAGGTTGTGCCCATGGACTGTCTTCATCTACTGGTCCTCTCCGGGAAAGCTTCCCTTCCCCTCTGATGGGTGTATTTGGGGCTGGACTTGGCCCTGCCTATCATCGTCAACTGTACACTAAACTGAAAGTTACATTTTAGTTTTCTTGTTTTCTTGTCTGGGAGATGTGAAGGGGGTGGAAGTAGAAGGAGGAGGCCTGGGAATTTGTCTAATGATACATCACAGTGTCTTAGGACTAGAGTTCCGGATCACGTTTGTTGCTGTATCCTGGGGAACCTCTCAACTCAAACTGCTTCTCATGGACCTTGCATCAGTCAGCTTCTCTTGTTATTATGAAAAACTATATATTGAGTGACAAAAAAGACACAACAACAACAACAACAACAAAAACCAAAACGAAAAAAACAAACAAACAAAAAACAGAAATTTCTTTTTAATCCAGAAAGTTGAAAGTCCAGGATCAAGACCCTGGAATCTTCAGTATGTAGAAGAGTCTGTTCACTTTGCCATTCATGGAACACTTCGTCATTTTGGCTTCTCCCATGGTAGAAGAGACAGGAGCTCTAAAGACTTGTGATTGCGAGCACTGGCATGTGTGTACTCACATACCTGTGCCTGCTCACGTGCGTTTGTATACAGGATATGCTAGCTCAGTGGACAACTTGAGTGTGCAATTGCAAGCACAGAGGCCTCAGGGGCATGTCGGGTATCCTGCTTTGTCACTCCTCCTTTCATTTCCCATCAATGAGACCTCTCACAGAGCCTAGAGCTGGGTTGGTGGCCAATTTGATAATGCCCTTTCATGGCACTAGGTGGGTGTGGTGGAAGACAGACACCCGGCTCTTTGTGTGAGTGGTGAGCAATTGAATGCATGCGCTCATACCTTCCCAGCAAGTGCTCTTATCCACTTAACCATATCCTTAATCATTCTATGCAGATTTAAAATTTGAAACACACTAATCCTATTCACAAGGGCTGCAGCCTTACCGTCTAACCCCTTCCCAAAGGCTTTGCCTCCTGATAGTGTGGTGATAATAGATTTCAACACAAGGGTTCAGGCGGGACATATGTTTAGCATACAACAGCTTCAACTCAAGATTGATTGGTTCTAGTTTGGGATATAGATTGAAATGAAGTTCAACTCCCCCACCTGGCTTTCAAAATTACCAGGGCTGAAACCCTTGGAGGTACCAAGACTTCCTAGACATTCCTAGACGCTGTGCTACCCCTAGACATAAGGAAATCATATGTAGAAGGAGCGATCTCTATGCCTGCTGGGTTGCCTTCCTTCACATAGTTAGAGATGGTAGCATCGCTAGTGAGAATGATACTATTGTGTCTGACCTGCCCCATCAACATCTACTGTAGAATGCTTTGTACGAGGAACCACTGACCAGGCTGACTGCAGGTAAAGGAGAGAACAAGCCTGGGTTTTTGCACTTCTGGATGAGGTGTCTTGGAGGTAATCAAGTGTCAATAGCTGACACTGATACAGGTCTTGCTAATATGAGGAAAATGAAACACATAAGAATTTAAGTGATAAACATTTCTTCACTGTCCCAACCCAATAGATGCTCTTGATATAATGACAAATATCTTTTTCATAGAGTTCCCTACTCCTGGGCCTGACAGCACTCTTGTACCATCAAAACGGATTCCTCATTGAGAATTCTTTTCTGAAGGCTTTGTCCAGAGGACCCCATTCCCTGCCTCTCTAATGAAGTTGTCTGGTATCCCCTGCTCCAAATTGTGATGTTTTGCTCATACACCTAGTTATCCCATGGTAATTGAGACATCTCAGGACACTGGTCCAGCTTTGTTTTCTCTATCTGTATATGGTCCCATTCACTCAGCAAATATTTGTGAGCTGAATTTTCTATGTTGCCTTAGGTATTTGGAAACGTAGATTTTCTGTCATACAGGTGGTTTGACCCTCCTGAATTTTTTTTCCTGAGGTTTTGGATGATGCTTTTCTGGCCATTTCATATCACCTGCATGTGACTGCACATAGGTTTTTGCTGGTCACAAGACTTTCACAGCCCTGTAGTCTTTGGACATCAATTATATATGTAGAAGGAGCCATCTCTATAATTGCTGAGCCATCTTCCTTCAGAGCTACAGATGGAATCATCCCCAGTGAGAAAGACAGTAGGTCTGACCCGTCCTGGCCAGCATCTGCTGGGGAATCTTGGCAAGGGTTTGTTGAAAGACAGAAATTCACCCTTCCCCCATCTAGGCCTCCTGCCCTCTCCCAAGCCCCATATAGCATTACAACATAGGGGTGCTGTGTGTTCCTTGGTACCAAAATGTTGCCAAGACATCTGTCTTGTGTCTTCTCACCTTCCCTTGGGAGCCTGTCCATGGAGTAAACCATGATGCTGAGAATCGTATCCTTAACTAACTTCTTTAATACCCCTTTAAGGGAAGGATCTTGTTTTCCGTTTCAGAGAGTCTAGTTGGTTCAATTAAGATTCAGAATTAATAGTTAGCAAAAACTTGAAGTGTTCCACACACTATTTGCTTTGAATAAAGTCTCCTTCAAAGGCCTTAATGCACTAGCTTTCAACTGGAGGTAGCAACTACCCCTGGGGACATAAAGAAATGGTTGGGGGTTTATTGGTTGTCACATGGGCTTCCTGAGTTACTGTCATCAGATGAGGTAACTGCAGGGACATTAAATGTTTTGCAAAGCAAGGGGTAGTGTTGACCTATGATTTATCTCATCCAAAGCACCAGTGAGCATCTTGTTTTAAATCACAACAAGGGAAGTATCAGATACCAACCATAGAACCTTGATGCAAACAAGGGGGGTTGTTCTAAGGATATGGAACCAAATGAGAAGTGGCTATTTACCCCATATAGTCTGAAACCTGCTTCATTGCCCTTCCTGACCTTCTCTAGGCCTGCCTTCCTCCCCACCTAGGACCCTGGTCCTTAGCAATGGCAGGGTGGCATCATTCCTGGACATAATTCCTCCTAGAAAGGACATGATAGGGACAAGGAACCCTAGGAGTTTGTGCTCGCTTCCAGCCAGTTCTCTCTGTGACCCAAGTGGGTCTCCACTAGGAGAACAGCCTCACATTAGAGCAGTTGGATGAGTGATTGCTGTGGCGGGGCTAAGCTCAGGGTTCCGTTTTTGATCCCTTGAGGAGTTGGATGTCTCACTTAACCAAACTGGGCAGACAGCAGCTGGAAGCTGACCTCTCCCTGGGGAGTCCTCAGTCATCAGAGTGGGGGATCCAGTGGAGAGGGTTGTATCTGAAGGAAGGAAGGCAGAGGAAGCCACTTTCAGTTGGCATTTCCAGGATGCTTACAAAACTGTGGCAAAACGGTTGTGCAAGGGACAAGCAGCTGGCATGCTCCTGTCTTCCTGGATCCTGTCCAGATGGTGAGAGATGGGCATCAGGTCCTCTTGTCTACAAGTGAGCATTCGAGAGCAACAGATGAGATAATAGAAGAGAACACAAAACTGGTTAGAGTCCTTGGTTTCCAGCAATTGAAGCAAAGTAGGTATGAATGGAATTCATTCACAGAATGACCTATTTGTCAGCAATGAGATAAGAAGCAAAATCAGAGAGCAGTCTGGAGAAATGTGGGAAAGCAGAGAGACACAGGGACAAAAGAGTCCCAAATACAGACATCTACCGTCATTGTTGCCCTGAAATGGGCAGGATGCCCGGCTCCTCTGGACACTGGGTGACATGGCTACACTGACATTCCATTTCCCAGAGCCTTTGCTGCTGCTTTAGCTGTGCCACTTCCCAGGACTCCGCTCTTGTCCTTTGTGAAGCACTTCACGGGACAGTCCTCGGTAGGTTCACCACATGACAAGCCAAACATGAATGCAATGCCCACATCTTATTTCAAGAAAGTCTGGGAGTATGTCTGGTTTTCTCAGTTTGTGTAAGAGAGAGCACGTCCTGTGTCTCTGTGTTAATGAGTCATGTGTTCATCCCTTTTCTTTTCTTTTCTTTTCTTTTCTTTTCTTTTCTTTTCTTTTCTTTTCTTTTCTTTTTTCTTTTCTTTTCCTTTCTTTTCCTTTCTTCTCTTTTCTTTCCTTCCTTTCTTTTCTTCTTTCTTCCCCTCTGTCTTTGTCTCTCTGTGTATGTGTCCATATAGGAACACATAGTTAACAGCATCCATCTTCTTCAGTTTTTGACCAAGAGTTGCTCATTGAACCTGGAGCACATCAGTTTGGTTGGCTATGCTGACTCGACAATGAGCTCTCGGCTTCCACCCGTTTCATCATTCCAGACAGGAGTTACAGATAGATGTCACCATGACTAGAGATCTTGAGTTCAGGTCCCCATCCGTGCACAACAGGCACTGTACTGACTGAGCCATTTTCTCAGCTTCTAGCCTTGGGTTTTTGTTTCTTCTACCATAACCTCCTAAGTGTTGGGATGATAGGTATTCTGTTGCTATAGCATAATGTGTAAGACTGTATAATTTATAAAGAAAAAGGTTTAATTCGTTCATAGGTTCTAATATCTGGGAAGGCCATGACAGGGTAAGGCACATCTGCTAAGGCCTCATCCTGCTTTAAGCCTTAATAGGAAACTGAAAGGCAAGCAGATAGGTACGCATGGGCCAAATTCCCACAGTAGCTAGTCTATTTATGCATAGGAGAAAGGCATAGTCATGAAGAGTTTCTCATCTCTCTCTCTCTCTCTCTCTCTCTCTCTCTCTCTCTCTCTCTTTCTCACACACACACACACACACACACACACACACACACACACCTTTCCAGGATACCTCACTTCCAAGCACTGCCTCAAAGAGGATTTAGTTCCTAACACATAAGCTGGAGTGGGAAACACTCAGATCGCTGCATATATGAGAGATGTTCTGAATATAGGGAAGGTATTCAGATGCCAGGATTCCAAGAAACATACCACAATGCAAGCAGACAGCAGGTTTTTCTGCTACAACAAATGATATATTGTAGTATTGAGAAGTATACAGAAATAGATTGGAAAGGTGGGGGCTCCCAAACTCTTGTCCCTGAAACTAAGGTAATTAAGAAGGTGAACATTTCTTATCCCACTTTGCAGGACCAAAGACTTAACAAGCTAAAATCACTTTGCTGCCAAGATAATGTCATTTAAAGGCAAGTTGAAACTATAGTTTACCCCAACCCTGACACCCACCACATGCTACCCATCCTTTTGTCTACCAGGCTTGTGTAGAAAGACTGTGTTCAGGCCTTTCTGAAAACTGAAAGCATCCCTGGAAAAGTCATCTTAAAAGTCTCAGGAACACACTTGTTCTCTGACATATCTGTTTAATCCAAGGCTATCCAAGCCCATTCGCCTATGAAGAAACATGAGTGGGACAGCTGGGGCAGTGCTAGTCTAGAATGGGGACAGAACAGGTGCCTAAATAGACAAAGATAGTGCCCAGGAATGTGATAAACTGTATTGTCATTTCCAATTCTCCACCAGACCCTGTGCTCCATCTTTTCTAGGTCCACTTACTTTATTTTGCCTCTTCCTTAGCGGTGAGAACATGTGCCACCTAGCAAATTGCCTCAAGCAAAGTAACAGTGGAAAAACCTATAGTTCAGACATCCCTCAGCCCCATTTGCAGTTATATAGATGCAAATAAGCAATAGGTGTCTTTAGTCACAGTTTGCAATGCATCCGTAATAGAACACAATAAGCCTAAGTTTTTCAATACTTGACTTGACCCTCAGAATTCAGCAACATAGAAATCATCTCCTTCCTAAGATATGAATACACATTCACACATGCGGCACACACACGTTCATACAAAGGACAGCCAGGGGGAGTTGCTCGCCTTTCGCATTTTCTGCTCTTCTACTCTTGGCGCATATCTTTCAGCCTCTCAGAATCCTTTCACAAGGGGCTGCATAGCTTTCTCTCCCTATCTTCAAACCCACTTTGAGTCTCTCTCCTTCATGTGGCCAGGGTCCAAAGCCTGTTATCTGTTAATTCTTCTGGTGTGTTGAGACAGTACTCAACAATTTGGCTACAGAATCTGGATTGATACTAGGAAAAAAAAAATCCCATTGAGGTCCCTCATTCTTGGACTTTCCAGAGTTTTCCAGAAAGAACTCTGGGGGATTAACAAGGGCATGCCAAAGAAGGTCAGGAACAAATGCTAGTGTTGGAGAAGAAGGTTAGATGTGTAGCAAGAGAAGAGCTAGAAACCCAGACAGACAGACAGAAGACAGCTTCCTGTATGTGGTGGTTATGTAGAAACAAAGAATGTGGGTGAGATCTCTGAAGTACATGTACTCAGGAGCAGAGATGGAGAAAGGAGTCAGGTTGGTGATTTTGATGTCACATGGTGTTCATTTATAGCCAACATCTTTGTGAAATATGAGTTGGAAAAGATTCTAGTACACACTGCAGCAGCCCCCATATTATGCCAAACATCTCTAGCTAAGACAGGCTGACCCAGAACTGCTCTGGGATCAGAAAGACTCTTGACCAGCAAAAATCCCCCCTTTCTTCAATTCACACATCTACAGCTATGTTGAACCTTAGCATTGCATCTCCATGCACAGTTTATTTCTCTGGCATCTCCTACATGTTTATGAGGCACCGTGTCCCTTGCTAAGGACTTTGACTTGGTTGATGTGGGAAATGGGAGAATCAAGGGTACCATGGACTCTCTTGGATCTCACTGTACTCATTAGAGGAGCTGAGTTTGTTATCACAGTGACTGGGAGCCAAGGTCTTGGATAACACAGATTCAGGGTTGGAGGCTCACAGAGGATGGAGCTGTGGTAGTGATCAGCGCTCCTGATGGCTGAGTCCACGGCAGAACTCTGGGAGCTCTGAAGCATGAAGGAAACATGAGAAAAATCCTCCCAGGAAGCATTCTATCACCAAGAGACAACACATTGATCATGGATTCTGAGCAGCTGATTGCTCAATTCTGGATGCAGTGGATACTTTAATAGATTCCTTTTCTGCTGGGAAGACTGAGATCCTGGATTCTGAATGCTGGCCACAAAGAAAAGGCAGGCAATATATTCCTGCTAGGAGAAGAAGCTGCAGAGCAAGCCTAGGCTGGCCTGGGACTGTTGGGGATCAGAATGATCCTCGACCAGGGCATACCCTCTCCTTTATGCTGGAGTCTGTTAACCACACAAGTACCTTCAACCTTAGTATTGCATTTCTGTACAATATTTATTTCTCCCGTATCCTTTGTGTGTTCATAAGATTGTATCCCTTTTTAATGCTTTCATACTCTGAGTTGATGGGAGAAATAGCACAGATGAGGGTGAAGAAAGCAGAAAGGAACATTTGGGAGGCCCAGGGATGAATACCCAACTGCTGTTTCCTTCTCTCTTTAGGGATAAAGCTCTCCATGCAACTCACAGGTCCTGAGCAGGAAGAGAAATCCAAGCCTTATATTTGTGACATAGTTCTGTGGTCAGAGCAAGAAAGTGCTGGGAGAGGCACAGCAGAGTGATGGGAGGTGGGGCTGTCCCAGAGGCTTATGGGAATAGTACCTTCTCATTTAGTAGCCAGCAGCCAGAAGGAGTGGAGAGGAAAGTTGGCTTGCCCAATGCTGAGCATGAGTGGGAACATATCCAGGCCTGACTTCTATGTTCATGGACTTTCACTAAGCCTAATTTAAATAGCTGCAACTATTGGTCCTATATAGATTTATGCATGAAAAAAGCATTTGTTTAGAAAAATTCGTCTGAGTCCTCACTCCGCATCTTACTAGCCCACCTTGGAAAGATGTTCATAGTATTTCTTTACCTCACTGTCCATGGGAATCCTTAATACTTGACTGTTAAACTGTGTCAATTATACAAAAAGCATTCTGGGTATTTTGTGTAAGTCATTACATTTAATACTACCTCCAAATTCCCATGTATTCCAATTGTAGTCCCTAGCATGGTGCTGTTGGGGTGGGGGCTAATAGAAACTTCAAGAGCTGGAGCCTGTTGGGAAGCCTTTTGCTTATTAAGGGTGTACCCTTGAGGGAGACTGTAGGGCCTCAGACTCCTCCTCTTCTGTTCTCTCTTGCCTCTGGCCATGCTGTGACTGACTTTGCACCACTGTGATGAATTCTTCTTACTACAGGCCTCTAAATAGTGAGGCTAACAGACAACCAAGAGAAACTTTCAAAACTTGCTTTTCTTCAGCTGGCCATCCAGGTTTCTAACAGCAAAGGAAATCCATGACTGGCATAGTCCTCACAGGAGCCTTTGAAGGAACCATCTTTATTTTAACAAAATGAGAAAAAAATTCCACCCATTCTTGTTTCAAATCTCCATTGAGCGGATTTTTGTCAGAACAACAAACCTGAGTTCTTGGAAAAGGAAAATATTTGTGTTGGCACACAGTCTTGTAGGTCACATCCATGCTCTGTTGTTGTCATAGCTGTGGGCCTGTAGCAAGGTTCTTTGGAGGGAGTGGTTGGTAGGGCAAATGTTTCCATGACAACCAGAAAGCCAAGAAAAGACGACCAGAATCCCAATACCCCCTTTAAGTTCATGCCTCTAAGATCTAAGGACCTCTTGTTAGCTCAGCTGCCTAAGAGAGTTAGCGCTGCTTCCTAGTAGTGGCAAGCTAGAGACGAAACATAGACCTTTGAGGGATGCTCCTGACCTGGATAGCGGAATCTCTGTCATCACAATGAGAAAAGTTAGAATTAGAGAGAGCAAGGACAATCCCTAAGGCTCACAAACACTATAATTAAGTTATCCAGAGACCCTGTGCTTGGTCATACTAACTCAATAGGCTCAGCTCTGAGCTATTATTTGTCAGGAAATAATTTGTACCATTGAAAGGGAAAAATCAAGCTGTGAGTGATGTGGCAGCTTAAAAAATCTGGGGCTGAACCTGATAGGGCACAGGGTGGCACAATGGGTCAGTGTGTGTGTGTGTGTGTGTGTGTGTGTGTGTGTTTGTGTGTGTGTGTGTGTGTGTGTGTGTGTGTGTGTCAAGGTCAGAAAACTTAAGTATGTTTTCTAACCATAACATTAAGGACCCTGGCCAGAGATGGCCTCACTGTTCTAAATCTATTATGTGGTCATTCTGGTTCCCGTTCCCAAAGCAACGCTTGTTCCTTACATAGCATTATTTTCTGCTGGGTCTACATATAGCCTTTGTATTGTCCCCTTGAGGAGGAATGCCTTAGGAGTAATGAAAGCAAAATTCCATAGTAGAAATTTATCAAGAGCATATAGAAGGATTGGAGAATGAAGCAATGCAAGGGAGTGTCTCAGCTATTCTCTAGTACTCACAAGACACTACGAAAAAGACAGGAGCATATTTGTTGCCAACAGGATGGTAAGAAGAAATTTTGTAAATTCTGATTCACCCGACCCATGGTGATCTCCTTGGATAACATGGTTTTACTTTTCTTTCTATTTGTTTGTTTGTTTAATGTATTCACCATTGTTCTCTTCAGACACACCAGAAGAGGGCATCAGACCCTGTTGCAGTTGGTTGTGAGCCACCATGTAGTTGCTGCGAATTAAACTCAGGACCTCTGGAAGAGCAGTCTGTGCTCTTAACCACTGAGCCGTCTCTCCAGCCCTGTTTTCACTTTCAAGTAGCTCTAGAGTATTGGACTTATGTCCTCATGTCTACCTGCAACCTATCTGCTGTTCATTATGCAGATGAAGACATATTCAATCCACTGGCAATATAAAAGAAGCAAGACCCACACCAGCTTTAGTACAACAGAGCAACACCGAAGTTCAAACCCACATCCAGGCTAGCTGTAGCCCTAATCCTTCAGCAATAAGGGGGTTGGCTTCACATAGTGTTCACCGTCTCCTGTTAGAGAGGCGACCAACAGTTGCAACCGAACATTACCATTGAATGTAGCACTGTGGAATCTTGGTTCAAAGTTCTTTTGAAAGAACTTTGAAGTCCTTTCAAAGCCACTAGGAGCGATTCATCTCAGGATTAGGAATATGGGTTCAGTCTGAACCTAGTTTTACTACTTGGTACCTAATAATTTGCTCAAGTTTCTACCAAGAATTAGAATCTGTCTTAGTGTGCTGTGAGCCTGAAGTATGTAAACTGCTTAGCAGTATACATAGAAACTGTATTACATGTATATACAGCATTCCTGTCAATGAAGAGTATGATGAGAAGGTGGTGTTGACCACAATTGTGTACACAGTGGATGAGGATTCCTGAAAAGATCTTGTGTTTGAAACACTGATGATTAACACTTCAGCAATGTGGGGAGATTGGAATGTTGTAGGTCCAGAAGCTAATTATCTTGGGCTGGCTTTAGCCCCTGGAACAACCACACCCAGTCCACCTCTGTGTCATAGCTAACATCCTGTGACCAATAGAAAATAACCTTTTGAAATCTATTAACTTAGTCTATTACTAGACTCCACCAACCCATAAGCTAATAATCAGATAACAACTGCAGCTTTTAGAAAACATTCTCTCATCTTGTTGCAACCACCTCTCTGGTGTACCCACTAATGTATTTTAAACTTGCCTTGATTTAGGACTCATTTCTGTTGTTGTTTTGTAAAACTCTAATAGGTCATGAAACTGCCTCCACATTGAAAGATTGAATTTTGGGTAACTTAAATCTCTGTTCCCAAACCATGATCACCCACGGTGGCTCCAGGATAAGCTAGCCTTTATCCTTGTTAAGATTAGTTTCTGTTACGTGTTAATACTATGCTGTGCAGCCTAGGCACTACATGTGTGCTTTTGTTTTATAATCTTTTGTGCATTAATCATCCCATTCATCAGATGTAGCCACAAGAAGAGACACAAGAGAGGTGTGGAAAAACAGCTTATTACTTACAGGGCTTGGAGATAGACTCACCACATAAGACAAGGAGGGACACATGGGGAAAACCCCAGTGAAGTAGCTTAACCAGATGAGGAACTGAAAGAGAGATTTAGGATAGTGTCTTTCTTCAGGTTCAGGCTAGAGCACACAAGCTAAGGTGTGTGAGAATTCCACTCATGTGTTTGAAAGTCATTCAGTCACCGTCAAGAGAGAATAAGAATGAAGACCTGAACCTGAAATGCCTGGTCACTACCTGGTATAATGTTCACACCTGGGGATGAAGATTTGAGACAGCAGGAGACGATGAAGTTGTAAAATTTACAATACAACACTATTCTAAATATTTTCCATGTTTAAATATATTTAATCTTTGCAGCAGCAATGAAACTTAAGCTTTTATATAATAATAATAATAATAATAATAATAATAATAATAATAATAAACTTTAATCATAGACCACCTTTATCCTCTCATTTCATAAGATTCCTCCTCCTACCAATAATAATGATGATGATCAAAGATGAACTCTCTTTTTCCATGTGATTTGGCTCCACTACACAATGTGATCAACATGATGTGCTATTTCTGAGCCAACCATGCATCCTGTCCTTGGGAACTCTGCCATTGCAGTGTAAACAAGCTTGGGCCATCTGGAACAAGCCTGGGGCTAAGCTATTTCCACCTGATGCCTCAACAAGTCCTTGGCCAGTCACCACCCAAACATGGAAGACGCTCATAGACAATCAGCTATGTTACCATCTCAAGACTAGGTTAAGACTAGACCTAGTGAGCTGACCCCTAGAGTCACAGAAGATAACAAATACAATTTAAGCTGTGCAGTTTGCGAACAATTGGCATGCAGCCATCACTAAATAATATAGTAATGTGATAAAATTATATACAAGGAGTAACTAGACAGTTAGCAGAACGCATAGCTGGTATATTTTAGAAGTATTCTACACACTCAGGTGGCTTAGATTTTAACTACTCCCTTAAATAACTATTATGATTCTAAGTGAGTGATGCTGTGTAGGGAAAGTTCTGTTCTTGTGCCTGCAGACTGACAGCTCATTTATTAGGAGTGTCTGGACTTTCTGGTGTCAACAAAGAAACATTACATCCCAGTAGCTCCACATAGAAAAGTCTGATTTCTGCTCAACATCACTTGTTCTTGTGGATCAGAAAGCCATACCTCACGGTCACTAAGAAAGAAGGAAACTACACTGGAGAGATGACTTAGCTGTTAGCAGTGCACTTACAAAGGCCACAAGTTCCCATATAGGGTAAGTCTTCATTACCAATAAATTCAGCTCCATGGCATCTAACGCCCTCTTCTGGCCTCTGAAGGCACCTGTATTCAAGTACAAAACCCACACACAGACACATATGACCATAATTAAAAATTTGTTAAAACTCTTAGGGGAGGGAAGATAGGGGAAGGATTGTGGGGGTGGCTAACTGCAAAGATGGCGGTGAATGGGATGTTAAGTGAACGAGTAAAAAATACTCTTAAAGAGGAGAAGGAAAGGGAACAGAGGGAGAAAGAGGAGGAATAGAAAACAGCACTGCACGAAGAGAGAAAGAGGGACAGGAGAAAGAGGAGGAGGAAGAAGTTATTGTACAGATACACAGAGGCAGTCTGGGAATATTTGTCTATATCCTATTAGACAGAAAGTAAACCCCAAGGGAACCTAGAAAATGTAGTATTTCTGCTCATACATCCAAAAGAAAGGGCACAATAAATCAATGTCATTAACCCTGAAACATACCGTGGATGTATGCATGTATGAACCTTGCAGGTGCCCAGAACCTCTGAAGGTCCCCTGTCTGGTTTCTGCCATCCCTAGGGTATCCAGTCCTATGCCCAACTGATGGTTGAGACCTTGATGCCTTACTTTTCTTCAGTGTCCCCTGGAAGCAGACTGCCTAGTACTCTCTTTACTCAACATGCAGAATATGAATAAGACTTAGAATAGTGTTTCAATGACCTTAGTGAGTCCCCTGCCTCAAAGCTTCACCCTGTTTCTCAGGGTCCTTCTTTGTAGGACCATGGTTGGAGACCAGAGGTCCTTGCCTCGTCCCAGGTTTAATACCTACACAGAACTACTTTTTTTAGATTGTGTAAAATTTCAGAGAGTTTACAGCTCATCTGAGAGCCACCAATGAATATAACACTGTGTTAGTCTATCAAGTGACCTGCTCATCTTCTCTGTGGGTAGAGGAAGTTAGAACTCAGACAAGCAGAGAAAGTTGCTCAAAGTTAGATTGCTCATGGCAGGACTAGCTGGAGACCAGTCCTGGAAAGGCTGAATCTTTGGACAGGGGAAGAGTGTGTAAAGGATCAGGCTTCTGCCAACTTCCATGAACTGGAATGCTGCAAAGGGTAACTGTGTCAGCAGAGTCAAGGCAAATCATTGTCTTGTTCTGGAAGGAATAAGATAGTTTATTTGGAGCCCAGTACAAGTGAACAGATGTGGCCCATGAACACTAATTCAGGTTTCCCTGGATCCCATGTTCCTTAGTGGAAGTAGTTACAGGAGCTTTCCCAGTCACAAAATAACAGAAAACAATCCATCGATGCGTTTGCCTCATGCACTCTAGTCATTCAGTCTGAAAGCTCTTCCACACCCATGAGTCTGTTTTAGGAAGCATCAGTTCACATGAGCTCATGAGTAGCTTGTGAGAAATTGTTCCCTATGTGTCCGAGGTCCATCGAGCCTTTTCCCTCTCTGTCCCCAGACCTCTTCGTTTGTCTCTTTCTTCCAGGCCTCCTCACTCTTTCTCTCTTTTCCAGACCTTTGAACATTATTTCCTTCCTGAAGTTGCTCTCACAGTGTGAGCTGATTGCTGTTGCCTAGAGGGAAGTATATGTGTAGAGGGGGGACAGGCAGGTGGCAGTGGAGGCGGGGGAAGGGCTGCAACAGCTAGGGCCTCTCACCCAAGAAGATGAGGTATTCAGCAGGAACAATGCAGAATAACTAGGAGGAGGAGGATGTGCCAGGCCTGTTTCCCAGGAGACCGTCTCACTCCTCTGCTCCCTGCACCTTCTCTATCTGTCATCCCCCATACACCTAGTGCTTCCACCTCCAGGACCACTGAATGCCACTCATAGCCAGGGGTTGAGAGCACACAGCTCAGCTGTCATGTAGTATATAGTCTCCTTTCCTTCTCCCTCTCTGACCTGAACCAAGGCCAACAGTGGGCCACCCTCAACAATGGCGGGAAGAGGAGGCACAAACCCAGGTCACACCCATCCAGTTAAAGATCTTTCGCACTGAGAGAACACTAAGCTAAAGTGAACATTTTAAATAAACATAAAACAGGTATTAAATCTAGAAGAAACCATGTGGGGAAGAAAAGAAGGGCAAAAGGGGGCTGGAAGAGGGCAGCTGTCAGCCACCCTGATTTAGTCATGATCATAAGAGGCACAGGAGAAAGAAGATAGACAGCCTGAGCTTCCTCAGACAGAAAAGTGTGCTTGTAAAACTATTATGTCATTTCATGGGCATGGAAACTGAGGCTTGGAAAGAGTGACTTGTCCAGGATCATACAGACAGTCCTTACAGAAGCAAGTCTCAGAGTTCTGGCATTATCCCCAAAGCCAAGGTTCTCATCATCTCAATCATGTATGTACGTGCCCTGACTATGACCTGGTGCTGGGTTGGAGGGTACTTAAAGACCAGTATCAACAAATGGCTGAATGGTGAAGATAGTAAAGATAAGGTGGAAAATTATAGCTTTTATCTTCATTCCCTGTTTTTGTATTTAAGAAATACTAGACTTTGCCTTGAGACAAAGAGACAAAGTGGAATCTGTGAGCCCTTAATTGTAGTTGCTTTCATTGCTACAGCTAGTATCACTGAAGTTCCATCCAGAGCTAAGAGGGCTCACTGAATAGCAGAGAGTGACTAGAGGTAAGGATTGGCAGTTGCTCTCTGTGTGCTCTTGCCAGGGCCAAAGTGTGTGCCAGCCTACTCTATTATTTAGCATCTGGTGAGCTCTTCTTAAATGCCAAGTGCTTTGTTGTCTTCTGATTGGTCCCAGCTTCAGTGATCCCAGGAGTGAGTCTGTTTCAGAGACTGGATAAACAAAGGTTCAGATTGAATGATGGAAATACATCACCTCAAAGGTCAGCATGCTTTGTAACATCAGTTCACCATCAGCTGCAGGTCATGCACAGGCAGCGGGTGCAAATGTCTTTAGCAATGTGTAGTAGAAGGAATGCATAAGGTTCAGTGTGATGATGATGATGATGATGATGATGATGATGATGATAATGATGATGACAATGGTGATGACGATGACAATGATGATGATGATGATGATGATGATGATGATAATGATGATGACAATGGTGATGACGATGACAATGATGATGATGATGATGTGTGACTATGAGCATTGATGGAGTATCTGGGGTATGTGTGTGTCTGTGTGTGTTCTCTCTCTGTCTCTCCTGTGTGTGTGTGTGTGTGTGTGTGTGTGTGTGTCTGTGTGTGTTCTCTGTCTCTCTGTCTCTCATGTGTGTGTGTGTGTGTGTGTGTGTGTGTGTGTGTGTGTGTGCAGTACACATACTTTGTGTCTGTGGCAACTGGCATAGTAGAAACTGGCTCAAGTGCAGTGTTAGAGAAAGTTGAACAACCAGCTGAGCAAAGATAAAGGGAAATAACGTTTTTCTTCCCCCTAATGTCAGTCCATTTCTGGGAGGAACTCCACAGATGCTCAAGTCCTTTATACAAATCCTGCAGTATTTACATGTAGCCAAAAGACATCCTTCCATATGCTTTAAATCATCTTTATTGCTTATCCTGCTTTATATTTATGCAATATAAATGATATATAGACATTATGCTGTATTGTTTTTGTTTGAATTATTTTTATTGCTCTGTTGTTAATTTTTAATTTTAGGGAGATAGTTGTGATGTACATCTGGTTGAATCTACAGATATAAGACCTGAGGCTACACAAGGCCAACTGTAGCTTACTGACTTTAATGATTTAGTGATGTCACGTGCCTATTACAGGTTATCTGACTTGTGCTCCCATGATCCTCACTGTGGTACTCACGGATTTCATTCTGGGAAGAACATCTGGGCACTGGGACAAAAAGCACTTATGGAATCACATGGTGCTCCGTCGTATTTCTGACCCGATTATTTAGGGGTCTCTTTACATGGATGACTTTGGTTATCCTGACATCTCAGGAGCCACAGGGATATAAACCTACAAGAATCCCAAAATCGGGAATTGGAAATATCCCCATCCATGGCTGATATCTCCCAATAAAGTTTCTGTGAGTAGAGGGCCCTTGAGTATCAGAGATGGCACAACCTTGGAGACTTACAACAGCTGTTCCTATTCACTAAAGATGAAGGCCCACAAAGGAAACAACTTGCCCATGCTTAGAGTTAGCTATTAGGTCACTTTTTTTTGACAAAAACGACTTCAGTGGCTCTCTGTCAATCTTGACTTTGTTTTAGATTCTGAGGTAATATTGACTTTTAGATTCTGAGGTAGGATCTCATTCTGCAGTTCAGGTGGACCCAGAACTCATGATCTGCTGGGACTTCAGGCACATATCATGGTGCCCAACAGTACTTCCTGACGCTCATGATGAAAAAAGCATTCCCATGTATGAGCCAAGATAGCCCACCAGAGTTGGCCCCATCTGTTCTGAAGCCTCCATCTTCCTTCATCCACTCTTGTTCTGTGCTCTTAGAATGAAGACTTATCTGGTTTAATCTTTGTTTATTTTAGAAATTATAGTTTAACTGTGCCTCTGTCTTCCCTCTCCTTTCTCTAAAGCATCCATTATACCTCTCCCCACTTTCCCTGAAATTCATGGCTCCCTTTTCATCAGCTGTTATTAAATGCACATATGTATTTGTATGTACATATATACGCTGTTGAGACCATATGTTGGTTATAAGTATGTTTTCACGGCTGACTATTGGTGCTGGACAAACATATACCTCATGGCTCTACTTTTTTTCATACCTCCTCATAAGCTAACCTACCCTAACCCCTTGCTCCTTCCTCTAGCGGGTATATATATATATATATATATATATATATATATATATATGTGTGTGTGTGTGTGTGTGTGTGTATACATATATATGCATATATATGCACATAGATAGATAGATAGTAGATAGATAGATAGATAGATAGATAGATAGATATTTACTTTCTCATCTCACCCAAGATTTCACATTCAGAAAAATCACTTATATTACCAAGACATGTTGGGCATGTGTGCTTATCAGAGCCTGTTCTTTGTATTTGAATATGGTAGGATGGGCTTCTCCATTCAGCAACCTTCAATAAGGCAAGGATGTGGCCATTTCCCTGGGCTCACCTCTGAGCAAGTAAGGTCCATTGTAAGGTATTTAAACAATTATTCAGATCCTGTTTCTCAAACACAATAAGCAAAGTGCCATACTTTTACTTAATTGAGCATGCAGAAATATTTGGGTCATGAATTCCACTAACCACAGAAAGGCAAGTGCCTTATATACTTTCTTCCACGGCACTTAGCTGTGTTTGTTGCCTGATAGGGTCTTGTTAAGTATATGCATACTTATTGTCATTAAAATAAAAGAAATCAAAGCAAGGAGGTAGGTTTTCACAGAAAGCATCTTGAGGAGGAGGAGGAGGAAGAAGAGAAAATATGCTTCCTGTGCACAGGATGAGCAGCTGCCATGTATTAGGCAAGTACAAAACTAGGCTTGGTGAGGGGAATTGAACAACCGGTACCATAATATCTACCCAGCCAGGGCTATTTACATGCTATTCCCATAAGCTGAAGTGTGATAGATTGAAAATGAATTAGCTAGTATATAGCTGATAGTTAGTTGATGTGAATAACCATTAACACTTTGGATGGCCATTAATATTTTATCACCCATTATCACCTTGGTGTGAATTTCTAATTACATACTAGGCTCTAGGGAAATGAAATTGGACTGACAGCTATAGAAGTAAGAGGAGGGGGGGTGGTGAGATAGTTTAGGGGATGAAAAGAATAGAAAGAAAAGAAAAGAGAAAAGAAAGAAAAGAAGAAAAGAAAAGAAGAGAAAAGAAAAGAGAAAAGAAAAGAAAAGAAAAGAAAAGAAAAGAAAAGAAAAGAAAAGAAAAGAAAAGAAAAGAAAAGAAAAGAAAAGAAAAACCCTGGTTCCTAAGGCTGACAACTGGAGTTGGATCACCGGAGCTCAGGGATCCAGGATCTGGGAAGCCAGATCCTGAAAGCCATCCTCCAATCCTTGCACACAATTGCTATGTGCATGCCTACACACACACACACACACACACACACACACACACACACCTAATAATAATAAGTAACAATAGCAATAATACTAGATAAATAAACTTCAAGAATTGAAACCTGGAGGAGGAATTCAGAAAGAAAAAAAAAAAGATCCTGAGTGCTTGATCTCTTAGTTCTTTCTGGACATGAGCTTAGCCTGGGGAGACAGAGGGGAGGGATAACAGTCAACACATCACCACCTTCCAAGACTAACTTGTATATTTGGCAACACTGGAAGTTACAGAATGGAAATGGCCAATTTCAGACTTTAGCCCTATGGAAAAAGACGATTAATCCTCCTCATGGAATCTCTTTTCTTCTGTTCTGTAGAAAATAGTTTAATTTAAGCTTCTCAGCTTTTCTTCCAGTTTCCTCTCTCCACTGACCATAATTCCTAGGGACAACAGAAAATTGTAATGTTTTCAGAAATGGGCCACAGGGTGTTCTGATATCTTACACCTCATATCTGGGAATGTCTATGAGCATGTCTGTAGATTAGATTGATATTTGAGTTACTAGGTGAGTAAGTCAGTGTGTGTGTGTGTGTGTGTGTGTGTGTGTGCGCGCGCGTGCACATGTGTGTAGGAAGACACTCAATCTAAAGAAGACCTAAATGGAATAAAAATCTAAAAAAAAAGCAAACAATGCAATTTTTCTACTTGTCTTTCTGATGCAACATCTGCCTTCTGTCTTAAGAATTAGATTACAACTTAATATTTGGCTCTCATCCTCAGGTACTGTCTGTTTCTCTTTCTGTCTCTCTATGTGTCTGTCTCTCTGTCTATGTCTCTGTGTGTCTTTCTGTGTGTCTTTGTCTCTCTGTCTCTGTCTCTGTCTCTATCTCTATCTTTCTCTTCTCTCTTCTCTCTGTCTCTCTGCTTTCTCCACTCTGTCTCCTACCTCATATAAGATTTAGACCTGTCTATAGACTTCAGTCTCCAGTTGCAAGCCAAGAACAATCAATCCCCAAGTGATCCACCATCTTTACCCCAACTCTGTGATACCCTGAAGACTTAACTAGCTTCCTTTTCTATTCTGGCCAAAGCCTTGATCTTCATCCCTGAATGACAGCTTGGCACTGGGTTTATGGGAGTATTCTTTTATGGTTAATTAAAACCTTGGAGGAAGATGTAGATTTAATGGAATAGCTTCCTTTATCAAGCTTTAATTTCATATTAGGAAACTGAAACTGTTGGGTTTAAATTGCTGCTCTGCTATTTTTCTCTGGGTAGAACTTGTATTACTGAGACATAATTACATACAGTAAAATACACAGATATTAAAGCATATAGTTTAGTGAATCTTATCCTGTTTATTGCATACCTTCTCTTTCTCCATGTAACCAAAATATTAATGACAATATAGAGGCTTCCCAGAGCCCTAAAAATCTGTTTTTCTTTCCAGTCGCTTGCTCTTGCCTCTATACCCAAGAAGAAGCCACTGTTGCCATTTCATAACTAATTCTGTTTATTGTTGAATATTGGGTTATAAGTAGGTACTTATTCTGTACATGGTTTCTTTAATTCAATATGGTGCTTCTGGTATTTGTATATATTGTGGTGTGCGTTTTCAGTCCATTTTCAATTGCTGAGTTGATTCTATTACATCAATATACTATAAAACAGCTATACATCCACAAGATGGGAACACTTTACTATAAATAGCACTCCAGATACATGATCTCAAAAAGTACTTCAGTAGGTATGTGCTTAATAATTTATTTTTTGTATGTAATTAAGAATAGAATTATGTCCCATAACAAATTCCACAGTTTTATGAATGTATTCTTCTACCAGCAATACATGATGCTTCCATTTTCCTAGGGCCTATTCCAACATTTCAAACTAATGAGTCTAGCCACATTTCTAAATACTTAGTGTATCCTCATTTTTTGCTTAATGTGTTGGACATTATCATGGGCTTATAGACTAATTGTATGCCACTGAGTCTGCTTTTCAGCCATTTTTGTTAGATATTCTTTCTGCTATTCATTTCCATCAGTGTATTTTAAATTCTAGATAAAAGGTCTCTATATTATAATTTCTCCTCCTACTCTTTGGCTGCCCTTTTCATATTTGTCTGAGACTTTAAAATTTAGTTATTTAATTTTAAAATTTTGCCTCTGTTGAGAAAAAATACTGTTAAACCCTGTAGTTTGAATTTTTGGCTTTCTATCTAAGAAGTCTTTGTGGGCTACCAGATTTAGAAATTATAGTCCTGTGATTCTCTTTAAGAGCTTTGCAGTTTTAAATTATCTACAACCCATACATAATTTATCTATTTCTAGTTAAAGGTTTAAAAGTCTTGTGTAAAGTAAAGTTTAAGTCAAACTTATTTCTTTTCTGTTATAGACACAAAGTTGATCCACTAAAATTTACTTAAAAAAAACTTTTCCCCAGATCCTTATTCAATCATCCTTAAATTCACTTTTGGTTGAAAAAAAAAGTCACTTGACCTTTTAAACATGGACTTTCTATTGTACTGATCAATTTGCCTATGTAAATGTTAGTATCTCTTATGTTTACTACAGCTTACTCATCATTCTAAAAATCAGGTATTATTTCTCTTCCAGCTAGGTTCTTCTTTTCTATGAATGCCATGGCTTTTATTTTTCAATATTATATAAATTTTAGTATAATATTGTTAATTACTATAAAAATAATATAACTTTGGGGCTGAAGAAATGGCTTATAGGTTAAGAAACAGGCTGCTCCTGCAGGGGACCTAGGCTTGATTCCCAGAAGCCACATAGGGGCTCACAAGCACCTGTACCTCCAGTTCCAGGGGATCAGATGCCATTTTCTCACCTCTGCAGACACCAGAACACATTAGAATAGAAAAAAAATTAAAAGAGTGCTATCTCATCAGGTCCAAGATTCTGGGTTTGATTCCCAGCTCTTTATAACCAAGTTAAAATGCACACTCTGAGATTGCAGTTGGCCTTTTGTATTGACTCAGATAATCAATATAAAAAGAATTGACATATTTTATAGTGTTCCAACATTCAACCCATGAGCATGGGCCATCTTTTCACTTATTTGATTTATTTAATAGTCTTATTTAATTATTTGGTATAAACTAAATAGTCTTATTTAATTTATTTCACCAATACTTTGTTTTATTTGTAGAGGTTTCTTAACTATTTTCCAAAATTTAGGAGTTTGGTGTTGTTGATGCTATTATCATTGGGATTGATTTCTTAATTTTTTTTTTCTGGTTGCTGGTAGTTGAGAATACTACTTATATTTGTATGTTGATCTTAGATTCTCAGACTTTGGTGAATTTATGAATTTGACTGAGGAGCTGTTTTCATTTTGTTTCAAAATCGTTTTTGAAATTTTATACATGCACTTATAGCATCTGCAAATAAACATAGTTTTATTCTTCATTAATAATGGTTATATGCAGCCGGGCGGTGGTGGCGCACGCCTTTAATCCCAGCACTTGGGAGGCAGAGGCAGGCGGATTTCTGAGTTCGAGGCCAGCCTGGTCTACAGAGTGAGTTCCAGGACAGCCAGGACTACACAGAGAAACCCTGTCTCGAAAAACCAAAAAAAAAAAAAAAAAAAAAAAAAAAAAAAAAAAAATAATGGTTATATGCTTTTCCCCATATTGTGCCGAATGGCTTTGAGTAACATTGAATGCTACACTTTATAGCATGGAGAGAATAAACCCATGCCTTATACTTGTTTTTAGAAAAAGATGTATCTATTTAGTGTGTGTGTGTGTGTGTGTGTGTGTGTCTGTGTCTGTGTGTCTGTGTGTCTGTGTGTGTATGGTTATGGGTATGTGGTATAGTGTGGTGTGGTGTGTGTATGTGTGTGTGTACAGATATGAATGAAGGCAAGGAAAAAGGACTTGGATTGCTTTGGCAGAAATTTCAGGCAGTTGTAAACCAAACCTGATTGTTGGGAACTGGACTCTGCTCCTCTGCAAGAGCAGCACACCCTTTCTTAGTTTTGTCATCTCTTCAGCCACACCTTCTTCTTCATCCTATACTTCCAAATATTATGATATCTGTGACTTCAACATGCATGCTATTTATCAGATTGAAGAAGTTCTGCTTTGTTTATTCATTGTTCAATAATGAGTATTGATGTGTGTGTGTGTGTGTGTGTGTGTGTGTGTGTGTGTGTTTCATCCATTAAAATGATTTTAGGAACTTTTTCTGTATATTCTTAATGATCAATAATATTGATTGTTTTTATAATACTAACTTAACTTGATGTTCCCAGAAGAATTTTCATTTTGTCAGGATGCATTTCTTCATATTCTATTGGATTCAGCAACTGTTCAGGATTTTGAGTCATCTGTGGTCGTGAGTCGTACACCTCTTTAATTTTATTTGCTGATGAGTCCTTATCAGGTTTTGCTAATTTGATTGTGGTTGTGTTGGTCTCATAAAACAAACTCCCAGGGGTTTCACATTTTACTTTTGTGAGAAAGTTTGTGCACCATAGGTTTTTCTTTGCAAAACATTTAATAGAATTTTACAGAAGAGCTAGCTAGGCCATAAGGTCCTGTGGTAGGGAGGTTTTAAATTATTACTTCAATTTTTCTAATAGATATGAGGTTATCCAGGTCATCTGTGTTTTCTGTCCATTTTGTTTTTAAAGAAGTTTTTCCATTTCATATTTGTGGTTAAAGAAGTTTTTCATATTTGTCATCAAGTTTTTGGCACACATTCCAGAAATTTCTCTTTATTTTCTCTTTTTTTGTTGATGAGTCCTCTTGTACTGTTTGAATGTTGTTATTTGATCTTGTTTTTCAGACAGGGTCTTCTTGTTTTATAGTCCAGGAAGAAAGAACTGAAACTTTCTATGTGGCCCAAGTGGGACTCAAACTTTTGATCCTCATATCAAAAGCTACTAAATGCTAAGGATGCAAGACTCTACCAGCATAACTAGTGTGCTCAGTAGTCCAGTGCCCAAAGAGGGTACCAAATCCCGTAGAGCTAGAGTTACAGTTGGTTGTGATCTACCCTGCATGGCTGCTAAGAACCAAACAAAGTCCAGTCCTCTGTAAGAGAATGAAACACTGGTAAGAAATGAATAATATCCCCAGCTACTACATTCCTTTTTTTAATGATTTATTTATTTTTATTTTATACACAGGGGTGTTTTGCTTCATATGTCTGTATCACACCCATAGAGTACTTAATGAGACTGGAAGAAGGTATTGGATGTCCTAAAATTGGAGTTACAGATGGTTGTAAGCCATCGTGAGGATACTGTATATTCAATTCAGGTCTTCTGAAAAAGCAGCCAGTGCTCCTAACTGCTGAACCATCTTTCCAGCCCCAGGCTCCTACACTTTTGAACCTTACTTAAAGAATTAGCTTTTAATTTCTTGCCTTGTCCTATATTTGGTCTGTTCCCTACTTCATTTTTCCATTATATAGTTTCTAACCTTTATAATCTCTTTTTATAATATTTAACCTTTATTATTATTTTTTTAGTTTATTAAGTTAAAAACTTAAGCAATTTTGGCATTTAATTATTTTTAAAATGGACATTTTAAAGGTAAAACTATCAGTTTAGCTGATGAGTCCTATATATTTAACTAAATTACAATGCTATCCAATAGAAATATTTTCTATTTTTTTCTATATTCATCTCATACTCCTTCCTCATGTAACAAATTACCACAGATACAAACTTGAGACAATGCACATTTGTCTTAAAATTCTGGAGGTGAGAAATCTGAATTAAAGCCAAGTGCTGACAGACCTCTACTCATTCTAGAAGCTCTGGGAGAAAAGCCATTCCCTTGTCTCTTGTAGGCTATTGGTATTTTTTAGGTTGGGGTGCGTTCTTTATATCTGAAGTGAATAATCTACCATCTTTTCTCCTCACAGATAATTATTTCTATTTTTGCATTTTCTTTCTCTGGCTCTGGTTGTAGTTAGATTCTCTTTTTATAGGTATTAAAAAATATACTGCTTACAACTTCAGTCCTTTGAAAGGTACCTAGCCTTAAATTTTTAGCTAAGCACATGGTATATCTATGCAAATCTCTCACATTTATTTGAAAAGAATGCAAGTTCAGGCACATTTACAAACAATGACAGAATGCAGATTAGGCTATTTGGTTGATGACTCTGCTCAAATATTTATTCTTACTGGTATTTTCTTGATTTTTCTGTCAATTTTTAGGACAGAATTAATAATATTCTCAACTAAGTTTGTGATTTATTTCTTTATTTTCTTCTATTGTTTGTTGTCCTCTCTGTTTGAGACTCTTGTTACACAACTCTCCTTCTGAGAACCACTATGTGTTTTTATCTATCAGCTCTTTTATCATTAGGAAAGATCCTTGTCTTTTGTGAGATCCTTTGTTTCAGCCACTAATTGGACATTAACAGTGTTGTTACAACATTCTTATGTTTCCTCAATGTATCTTCCCCTTCATTTTACTTCCACCATACCCACTGTTCTGTATTTCATAACAGCATAGAGCTAACTATATGTTTGATACAATGACAAGGTCTGAAAAGTGCTTTTTGCACTTGCTGTGAATATATTACTGGTAGAATTTCTGATGACTATTCCTAGGAATGTGACACACATTTACTTAAACTATGTCCAGATCTTCACACATGTCCCTTGCTGGGGTTCTCATTCCATTTCTACTTCCAAAGGTTCATCTTCTGGAAGCTTGGTTCTCAGAGTAAAAATTCTAAGAGATGGTGGTGTCTACATGCAATGCAATGCAAACCATCCACACAGACAAACAGAATGAAGGAAGGAGTCAGAAGGAAAGAAGGAGGGAGGGAAGGAGCATGACAGGGAGGAAGGTACCTTCAAGATATGGAACTCTCAGGGATATACAGAGAAACCCTATACTGAAAAACCAAAAAAAAAAAAAAAAAGATGTGGAAACCTAGTATTGTACCTCCTTTATGACCAGACTAAAGTCCTCTTCGAAGATTAAGTTAAAGGGAATTAGGTCCTGGGGTGGGTTGGGGACATAGGTCTCTAAATGCAAGTCTCCAGCTCCTCTCTTTCCTTTCTCTTTCTTCTTCACTCCCTCCACATATGATCCTATTCACCATGAGTTCCCTACCAAGAACTGAGCAGTTCCCTACCATGACTCAGAAGAATGAACCCCTCCCCCACAAAAATCCAAACCAATTAAACAAATACAAAACCAAACCCCGAACCAACATTTTTTAATTGTACCCTGTTTCAAGTACACTATTATAACAACAGAAAATGAGCTTCAAAATTTTTTAGAAAGATGTTACCAACATCTTTTGTTGAAATCGTCCCAGTTTTTTGAAGGTCATTTATTTCCTCAGGCGCTAGACCTGACATTGGCCAAGATCCTCAGCATTGTGCCCGATTCAAGCAAAGTGTAAACTACAGTCTCTATTTACTGTCACACAGGAATGAATGGTTTGTAACAAGGCTATTGAACAGTAGAACATCTGCATCTCAGATTTTCAGCTGTGAAATTAAAAGAATGAACTCAAACTTGCTGTAAAGGATTCCACAAAGTAAACATGTTCTGCCAAGTCTCAATCTCACTAATCATCTTTATCATCGTCTGACTGGTATTTCATTAAAAATAAAATAGATTTTCAAGGTATGGTAGTTTTGGGCTCTAACACAACCATCCTGTTGACATCTTTATAAACTGCAAGATTAGATACAATGTCTAGGATTGCCCAACAAGGAGTAGGAGGGCTGGCTTGACTTTGTAATGGATGTTGACAGCCTGAAGATGGATATAGCAAACTCACCTTAAGAATGGTTAGCTGAGAAGGAGGGAACCCACAGGGATGAGAGCATGTCTGGTTGGGTGGAGACTGTGAATTCAAACACGGCCCAAGTGGAAGTCGGCTTTGTGCTAAGAGGCACACATGGAGAAGCTGGACGATTAGTTTGAAATGGAATGCTGTGGAACTAGATTTCTGAAGCCTCCAATACCAGGTAGGGACCACATCTTTGCTGTCCCTTCTCAGAAAATACAAGCTATTGTAAAAGTCTCCTCTGTTAACATCATTTCTTTCCTTATTGGGAACTTTTATCTGGCCAAGATCCTCAGCATTGTGCCCGATTCAAGCAAAGTGTAAACTACGGTCTCTATTTACTGTCACACAGGAATGAATGGGACACAGAAGTATTGCTCAAAGGCACACCTGGCACACGCCCATCAAGGTCAGACCTGGCAGGTGTCCATCACAGTCATGTGTCCCTGGAAACAACAAGATGCTACAGAGGACTGAGCTCCCAGGTAAAAACATAATTTTTTTTCTGGACCCCTGTGAGAAGTCATTGCCTGGTGGGAAACTTCAAGGTTCAGCTGATTTTTCAGATCAACAGTATTCAAAGGGCCCAACTCTTTAGAAAGAACTTTCTCATCTCGGCCTGCCTCCTGGAACAGAATTCCCAAAGCCAACAGGTTCCCTTGATGGAGCTATTTGGTGGCTGTTTACACATTTGCACAATTAACATGCCTTTTAGATGTAAATAGAAATCAACCCAGAGGAACACACTATTAAGCAGCAGGGTAACGTGCAGTGTGTTTTAATAAGGCTGTCAGGGAAGGGTTAAGCCCAGTCCTTGCATCCACTCCTTCAAAGAGCACCAAGCAGAGGGGCCTGCTGAAAAGCTGAGCTTCCACAGTGCAGCAGGGAGGGCAGTGTTTTGTGAGTTACTCCCAGGTGACACTATTTGAATGTCATTTAAAGTTCACTTTCATTATTTTAATTGTCACTGTAAAAATTTCCCATTCAGGACTGATTATGTTCTAAGAGAAATCAGAACTTAAATTCCAATCAATCATAATTGAACGTGTTGTTGCAAGTGGCATATAAAGCCCGCGTCTAGGATGTGATTAAGACAAGTATTAGTTACTCAGGGAAAAGCTGTAGGGAGATTTAGGCGCAAGCAGGATTAATGCTGAATAATTTACATGGTCAAAGCCATCATCTGAAAAAGAGCAGAAACACTTGAGAGGTGTTTCTGTGTGTCAGGAAGGGTGGAGGGGGGCCTGATCCTTGGGGCTCACGTTGCTATTATCTTGAAGGTGATGGGAAGGGCTTAGCTTACACTGACGAGTCACAAGATCTGGCCCCAAACTTTCTGATGAGTGCCTGAGTTTAGGGAAGCTTGTAGTTTCTTTGGATATTGGACTTTTAATATAATACAAAAGCTGGACTGGCGAGTTGGCTTAGGGGGAGGAGGTACCATGCAAGCCTGCTGTTCTGCATTTGATTATTGGAACTCAGGTAAAGGTAGAGAGAAAGGAATAATTCTACAAAGTTGTGCTTTGACCTCCATGGGCATAACAGGTTCTTGTGACATCCCTCCACATGCCTAATGCATGCACATGCACATGCACACAATTAAAAAATATTTTAAAAACTTTGAAATCAGTTTATAAACTTTAAAGTTCTTTTAAATGCTAATTTAAATTGGGACCCCATTTTGGCTTCATGCCAGTGATGGATCTCAGGATTCAGAGAAACCAGCCTAAATGTCATTATAATAGGCAGAAGGCATAAGAATTGGCATAAAGTGAACCAGTCCAAGACAGCCTTCCAAAGGCATCCCCAGGAATCAGGGTCAGAGACCCTCAGAGAGGGACCTGTTTTTCACACCTGGGTCCCTTCTTCTCTACCCCTTTCCAGATATTCCTTGTATATATGGGCACTGGACTTAGGGAGCCATCCATGTTCAATCAAACACATCTTAGTTCTTTTGAAAGTCCATGCCAACCATGGAAAAACAGAGTCCCTTGTTTGCCCCTTGTTCCCAAACTCAATTTCTGGGATCAATGAGAAATTAAACCCACAAGCTTTGAAATTAGGAAAATCAATCCATCATGGTTCTTAATCTCTGAGGCCTGATATCCAGATTGTAAATCAGGAGTCATGACTACAGTCCCATAGGCACCGTAGAAAGAATAAATACAATCATAACAGATTTACCCAATTGTAAGTCACAACAGAGTAATCATTGTTGCAAACTTCAACCCATCAATACCACAGGATCTGTCCTGAAGGATTTCAGAATAGGGTCCAAATTAGAACCCATGGTTTCTGCTTCGTGCAAGGTTTCTAAATGATGAAGTAGTCACCATCCTGCAAACCCTATGACTGAGCTTCTAAATTAATAGCAATCAGTGAGTCATGACCCCTTTAAGGGTTGAATATCAGACATACTGCATATCAGATATTTACATTACCATTCACAACAACAGCAAAATTACAGTTCTAAAATCATGTTAGGGTTGGGGGCTTACAACAACACAAGGAACTATATTAAAGGGTCACAGCATTTGCAGGGGTGAGAAGCACTGCTCTCAGTGTGTGTGGACAGGATGGTAAGTACATACAGTCCTGGCATCCGCCAGCACCTCCCTCCCTCCCTGCTACTCTCCTGGTAGCTGGAGGAAGGGGAAATCCAGAAAGTGGCTCTTCCTTGTCTGGGAAGCACCAAGAGTCTCTGGTTCCACATTGTCCCAGAAAGAGAGGGTCTCCACCCTTTCCTCCCCCTGGCCCCCACTTACAAAGCAATTTTCTAGGAAAGGGAAGTTGAGGGAATTGGCGCGAACCTAATAAAGGTCTCTGAAAACAATGTTTCTCCATTTGAAAAATAAACCATGTCTTTAAATGCATTAACTCTGTGGGGAAATAAATGTAATAAACCAAATCCAATCCCTGCCAACATTTGTTTTCTTATCTATGTAAAATCAATATACTTGTTGCAATTATGTCTTTCAATAAATCCTCCCAAAGTCTTATTTTCTCATAAGATTTCCGGCCGCACACAGATTCATTGCACTCATTTTCCATCTAGAGAAATTGTTTCTTTCGTTTTCCAGCCATCCAGTTTCTGTGAAAGAAGCTGTTCCCCGCCCTTAGTGGCTATGTCCCTTCTTCAAGGGCCATTTAGGCAACAATTACTTTAATTGGATTGTGGTGCCCGCCCTACTAGAGCACTGATAGGAACAGCCCTCTTCAGAGGAGGGGTAAATTTTCTGGCACAAGCTGACATCTGTCTGTTCCTGCCTTGCCTTTCCATGGTCCTAGCAGGGCAGCTGGGGCAACTTTAATCCCTTTCTCTGTTGGTCCTGAGTGGGAAAGTGACTGTCTTAATAGAGACAGAATGCCAGTAGACTTTTCAAATAGAACATTTTTTAGTGGATATATATATATATATATATATATATATTCCTGGTCCTCCTGTTACTGATAGGTTTAGAGATGGGATGCACCAGGTTAGAGCTCCAGAGATCTTAAGCATGCTCAGTGCCTGTGTTGGGATGCGCCCGTGTAAAGCATCAAAGAAGAAAGATGTTGACTCTACCACCTACATTGCCTACACATAGTGTCTGGTCCCTGAGGAGCTAGCTGGCTTCCATCCCTCTCATTGCAGAGAGAAGAAAAGAGAGTTCAGAAAGGGAAGCAACTGGCCTCAGGCAGTCAATACTCAACCTAAGTTTGTGACCTTGCCCTCCTGGATGCTAATTTCCACATGGCTTTGGTATCTTCTCTTTCTCCCCTACCTTTTCGGGTTGGTATGATGGATAAAACAATAAATTTAGTTGTCAACTTGACTGGATTAAGAAAGGCATAGAAAAGTGATCAAACATGAATGATACAAACTTGTATCTGTGAATGTATTTCTAGGAGGTGTTAGCTTGTTGCTCAGCGGGCTGAATGAACCAGATCTCAGTATGATGTATGCATCCAATCAGTAGGCTGGATAGAACAAGCAAAGAAGGAAACAAAAAGTAGTTACTTTTTCTACTGGAGCTGAAACAGTCTCCCTGCCTCCAATACCCACCATGCATTTGGGCATCAGAAGCACTCTGCCCTTTGAACTTCAAGGCTCACATAACAGATTTTCTCAGGCCTTTGTCCTTGCATTAAGGGACACCACCACAATCAGAATATCTGTTTTGTAGATGTCATAGAACTCAACAGCCATAATCATGAGGGTCAGTTTCTCTAATGAATCTCTGTGTGTGTGTGTGTGTGTGTGTCCATGTGTGTGTGTCTGGGTCTGTGTATATGTCTCTCTTTTTCTCTCTCTCCCTCTCTCTTTGTGTGTGTGTGTGTGTGTGTGTGTGTATCCATGTGTGTGTGTCTGGGTCTGTGTGTATGTCTCTCTTTTTCTCTCTCTCCCTCTCCCTTTGTGTGTGTGTGTGTGTGTGTGTGTGTGTAGCTAGAATTTAAAACTATCACATTCATATTGGGCTTATCTCTCTGTAGAAACCCTGGCTAGCACACAGGACACAAGCTCACCTATAGCTTTCCCTATTACTCCCAGGATTCCATGCTCTGCCTCAAGATCTCCTCTGGCATCCTCCCCTCCTTGTTTCTTGCCTCTTATCTCAACTTCTCCCAGGGCACCTGTATGCAGTGTCAGAGGAGGGACAGCTGGCCCAGTCTCCCCACCTGCCATCTGCACTCTGGACTACCCTGCAAATTGACTGCTTGTTTCAATGACTCCTTTGAGTGATTGCAAAGGCACCGAGGAAGCACTTGAAACGTCTCTCTCTTACAAAATGCTGTTTGTTGTGACAGGACAGGAAAAGGCCATCAGCCCAGGGAAGTCCGGGCAGCACAGTACAACTTGACACGCTGAGGAGATGGGGAGATGAATGAGCTGCCAGAACTGCTGAAGACACTGTGGACCTTCACTTATTTATTGAGCTGAATTATTTACCTTAAGAAGTTAGCTGCTCAGACTCATTTATCACAAGCTCCAGGTCCAAACACTATTGTGATCAGGATAAGTAACCCCAGCAGGAAAAACAAAGACTAAACAATTAAGAGGAGAAAGCTTGAAATGCAGTAATTCCTTGTGGAACCTTTTCTCTGAAAGGAAAAGAACCGAACTGTGGCGTGGAAGTGGTGGTGCATGGATCAGCCACACCATGAAAGCATTTCCGGGGCGGGGCTAACAGTTTGTTCCTCTCGCCTCCGCTGATTGGTGGAGTCCTGGTGACTCCAGGTGCCATAGGTTTAAGGAGACCAAAACAGAGCTTCCTGGTATGTGGGCAGAGGCCACAGTGTGGAAACACTGAAAGCGTCTGGGATTTAGGAAACTTGCTCCATATTTATAAAGTCCTGGTTAAGCGCCTCCTCCCCTCACACATTAGGTAGTTATCACTAGAAGGAGGCTTTCCATCCCTTTGTTTTCAATTATTAGTCAGCAGAGCAGACCAAGCATGCACAGAAACAAAAAGTATCAATGGGTAGTTTTTGTTTTTGTTTTTGTTTTTGTTTTTGTTTTTGTTTTTGTTTTCAGTGCAAGTGGCCCAGAATTTACTAAAGACAAGAAAACCAAAGGTGGCACCTGTTCCTCCTTCCAAACTTCTCAGGGGCTTCTGTGGGGGAAGCTGGTTTTGCATAAATGGGAAGTCAAGACGAGCTCCTGTTTGCAACTTGAAAATAGTCTTCTTGTGATTTTGCCTGGGTATTGCTTGAAAACTGTGATATAAAAAAGAAAAAGAAGAATTTTCTTAAATCAATTTGTGTCTTTCTGTAGTAGTGAAGGTCAAAGTTCAAAGACCAATATTCCAGGCTTTGAAACTAGACAAATTCAGATTTTGATTTTTTAAATTTCTTGAGCTACTATTGACCTCCATATCCACACACATACAATGGAAATAAATGTAAACACCTCACAGGGTTGTTTTGAGAATTAGTCTCTTGAGTCCCTATGATCAGCAGTAAAAATAACAGCATAAATGACTACTGTTCCTCCAAGTTGGTTCATGTTATCTTCCATTAACAAATGCTCTGTTAGGTCCTTGCCATCTAGCTGAGGAAAACCAAAAAAAAAAAAAAAAAAGGAAAATTAAATTTTCAGAAGAGCAAGAAGTCCTTTGATTTTTCTCATCACTCCTCTCAAGAATCAATGTAATACAGCAACTGTCAACTCCCTAGAGTCCCATCAGAGTGGTGACTGTCAGCTGTGTAATGACAGTGCTATCCAGAGGCACATTTTGGTAGAAAGGGCCCTGAACATGGAGTCAGAGGTCTGGGATTTAAATTTTGTTTCTAACACATCCCAACTGGTAACCTTGGACTGCCGGTCACTGCAGTCAGCTATCCTACCTGCAGCTCTGTGAAATAGGTGGGTAATAATTAGAGGCTGTGGCTGGGAAAAGTGTTTCATAAATTACTGGAAGGCAATGCAATGAATTGTGGTCATTTTGGTCAATAAGATCTGAGCAGTATACTAGTTAGTTTAAAAAGGGTTGCATCTGTACTTGTAGACAGGATCCTGGCATCATCACCACCAGAGAGGCTCCATCCAGCAACTGATAGAAAGAGATTCAGAGACGCACAGACAAACATTAGGTGGAACATAGTGAATCCTGCAGAAGAAGGGGAGGAAGGATTGTAGGTCCCTGAGGGGTCATGAGCACCATAAGAAAACCTACAGAACCAAACCTGGACTCAGGGTCTTACTGAGCAAACCAACAATCTGAGTGTGTGTGTGTGTGTGTGTGTGTGTGTGTACATATATATAATTGTATAGCTTGGTGTTTTGTGAAACTCCTAACAGAGGGTGCAGGGGCTATTTCAGATGCTTTTTCCTGCTTTTGGGACCGTTGTCCTCATACTGGGTTGCTTAGTTCAGCCTTCATGTGAGGGGACGTGCTTAATCTTTTTGCAACTTAATACACCTCGTTTGTTGATATTCCATTTGATGATATCCCTGGGAAGCCTGTCCCTCATTGAAAAGGAGGAAGAGTGGATGAGAAGCAGAAGTCTGTGGGGGAGGGGAGGAATGAGAAGAGAGAAGGAAGGGGAAAGTACAGTCAGGATGTAATATATGATAGAATAGATTAATTTTAAGAAAAGATATGGTATGAGTCATTTATACTGAGCCTTTGTCCTTGACAACCACTCCTTAGGCAAGGCTGTGCTAAGCAAGCAGGAATAGAGTAGACTAGAGAATGGGTCTATGGTGGTTGTATCTACAATGAAAGCTAAAAATGAGATGCCTCTCAACAACAGACAAGAAGGACTGCAGAACTATTCACAAAGATATGGGATTTTTTTAACATCAGTGGAGATGGCCAGCAATCCAAAGGGAGAAACAAGTGGTCAGATACCCTTAAAGAGCTTGGGAGGGATGGACTGGATGAAGACTTTGGAACTTGAAAAATGCTGTGAGAATTCTGATCAAACATTGGAGTCAGATATTTAGCTCAGGAAAGAAGCCGGAACAAATGCATCTGTCTCTTTGTTTCTGCCCACCAGCTCTAGATGAACTTAGCTTGAAGGGAGGGGATTACTCATGAAGACCCCAGTCCTTAAGCCAAAACAAGTTTGGAGAAGAAAACAGTGACTTGGAAAGGCCCTATAGAAAGCACTCTGTATACCAGTTCACAGTTTTCATTAATGTCCACACACATTGAAAGTTAAAGATGCTTCTCTAAACATCACCTGGCACAGGGCACCTGATGGATCAGTTTCTAGCAACCCCTGTGCTTCTCTAAACGATCAGTTACTTCTCTAACAACAGTTACTTCTCTAACCATCTTCTAAAGCTTAAGTTCTGGAAACCAAACTGACAAACTGGACCCTGGTGGTGAAATTCCCAATTGTTTTTTGTTTGTTTGTTTTTTGTTTTTGTTTGCTGAAATTCCCTCAAATTGCCAATGTTTCAAATAACCCATCTTTGGACTTTTCTGCTGGTGATGAACTCTGCCATTTGGTCATTTAGGTGCAGCAAGAAGCCACTGCAGTGATCTTTCAACTTTTGGAAAGGCAGCTGATACAATTCTCTGAACTCTTTCATTGCTTCAGACTCAGTACAGGGTCAATTCCTATCTCATGCCTGTTCATATTCAATATCCCAAAGATGCTCTTCAGGTCTAGCTCCAGTGAAGCCTGGTTGAATTCTGGCAGAGGCTGCATAACGACAAGACCTTTACCTGAACTTATTGGCAGAGTTCAGGACTAAGTTACTCAAATGTAGCATTAGAAGCAGTTGGGTCTGTCTTGTTCCTTGAGAGTTCCTTCAATGAAAGCCCGACTGTCTTCAAGAATAGGAAAAAGTTCATCTAAAAGATATTACTTCTTTATTTTCCTTTCTATACCTTTATAGACAAGTCTTCTACTTTGGTCTCATCAGTCACCCTTTCACCCATTTGCCTATACTGAATAAGAACTCATTCTATGGATTAGGTAACCCTACTTAGTCAACCTGCTTGTTTGTCTCAGTTATCTTCTCCCTCTAACCCTCACCAGATGCTCTGTGCTATTTCTCTTGAGCAGGTGAGTCTTGCTACCTGACTACCTAGTAATCTTCCAAGATTACAAGAATAAAATATAACCTGGATCACTTGAAGCTATACTTTCACGCTACTTGGAAGCTCTTGTACTACTGTCTTCCCCTGTTATGGCTGCCTCCATCAGCTCCTTACCGTGTAACTGAATATTTAACTCATCTTCAGAAAGTCAGGGCCAGTTCTTGGGTCCCACATTCTCCTGGCTGAGACATTGGAGATTGTCATCATTGTTGACACATAAGTCATGGTTTATGGTATAAGGGATATCATCATTACATCATTGAAGACTTTAAGAACACTTATATGAAAAATTCTATGATCTCCTTTGATAGGAAAATTATTTCCTGATATTTTGCTTTATTCACTTATAAGTGTGTATTGTTTTTTGTTTATTGTTATTTTTCCATCTCTCTCTTTTAAGCTTTGTGAAGGCATTTAACTGACAAGAAAGGTATTAGTCTGAATGACTGCCCTGATACCTATTAATCAGTGGGATTATAAAGGATGATGAAAGTATAGGCCCTAGTCTTTGGAAGATGTAGACATAGATATTAATAGAGAAATGGGCATAGGTATGCTCAACTCCCTGCATATCCAAGAGAAGCAAGTGCTAAGTGAAGGCACAAGTAGGGCACTCAGGAGGCACTGTCTGCAGAAAGCCCAGTGAGTGCTCAGACAGGAATTCCTAGAGGAACTGGAGCCTTCACTTCCCACTGCCTGGAGGAAGACATAATTTATCCCCCTTGCAGGCCCTAGTAGAACTCAAGATTGTGAGTTGTGCTGGACACTAGATTTTTCTCTTCTTAGGCTAAGTTGGTATAATGTTTCACAAATAGGTGTAGTCTGAGAGAGTCAATGATTCCTGGACCTGTAGCATATTACTGTCATGCTGCCTTCTACATTTCCTCTCCAAATCAACCAGCACATGCAGGGCCAAATTCTCTCTAGCAGTTCAGCATGATTTGCTTGTTTGTACCCGGAAGAACACAGGGAGAGAGAAAATGAAAGAAATAAGTCAATGATACTGTGATTCTAGATATATATCATCTGATTAGCAAAGGAGGTTTTTATTTTGGAAAAGCAGTGTGTCTCTTAGTACCTGGACAGCATTTGGAGAAGAGTATATATAAGTGTGCCCTTGTAGTGTGCCCTTCTATCACTACACAGGTAGCTTTGATCTGGATTTACCTTAACTTTTCCTATAAATGTATCACACGGACCCTTACCTATTCAAAGACAAAGAGACAACGTTCACTTTTTGGCTCACAAGTGAGCTTTAAGTAGGAGAGGGTACTTGGCACAACCAGAGAATTGCTAGACTATATATTGGTGAAGGACAACCACTTGAAATTAGAGTCCTATATAGTGACTCAGACTTTGCATTTTTAGAGAACACCCATATCCACTAACCTAAAACGATCTGTATCTAATAATAACAGGGCTGCTTACGTTGCTGTTCACATCACCCACAGACCATCTTGGAGACTCCTATTTTAAACTCCAGCATGTCCTATCAAACATGAGGGAAAATGCCATCCCTTCTCCAATAGCTTGTTATCTGGAGAGTAGGATGTTCCCAAGGAAGACTTGGGAGCTTTTGAAATTGTCATCTTCCTCTGCAGAAGGGATTCTGAGACTTCCCATAAGCCCAAGACTTAGGCTCCCCACTGAGTTTCCTCTGATCACCCTAGACACAGTGACATTTAGCCTCACGAAATTAATTTCCTGCAGAATCCACTTGACAACCATGAACTGGCTCTGAGACTTTTCCATATGTAGTTTTTAAAGTTTTTAAATAACAGAATATTGCTGTTTGGTATGTTAGGTTTGTTTCTAATTTTTTTAATCATACAATTTTGAGGCTAAATCCTTAGTAGCAATTCTTTATATATGTAACTGCATCTTGCTTAGGAAATATGTGATATGTGCAGAAAGGTGAGATTATGTGCAGATGTCAAGTTGATCGGGTTGGCAGTACCTGTCTATATTTTCATTGCACCTGACTTTACCCTCTGCCTTTTATTATCCTATCATCTTAATATAGTACCTGTATAGAATGAATGGCCAATAAATACCGATAGAGCCATTAAATGTATGGCAGAGCTCAGAAATATGGGACTGGCATCCTGACTACTACACTAACGACACACCTCAGAGCTCAGAATTACCTTTTCCCCCAAGTCACTCCCCTTAAACTCCAAGTTTTTGGACTAAAGCCTTGGCTCTGGCAGTCCCAGCAAACTAAGCTCAGTCACTTGTGCCAATTTGCCTATTATAAGTACAGGAAATGCTGAAATGCAGAGAGGGGAGATTAAATCAATGCATCAAGAAGAAGACCGAATGAGGAGGTCCGGTGAATCCAAGTTTATCGTGGGCACCTGGATAGACCTTAGGTTTAAGCTGAGAAGGAGCTGTGAAGGGGCCAAATGGCATGCATGATTAAGCTGCCCTCTTTAGGGTGTGGTTTGGTAGTGAGTGTCTCAGTTCTGGTTCTTCAATATGGTCTGAGAATTTGTTCATGTTTTTATCACTTGAGAGGAACAATCTGGATCCTACAAAGGCCACTATTTCTGCCCCACAAAGCAGCCTCATCATCATGGATGATCACCCTTCTCTTAAGGTTGGTCTGTTCATCCAGGTTTTGCTATTCTTAGACACCCAGGGAGCTGCAGGTTTGAGACTTGGTTATCTCTGTGCTTCCACCTGAAGCAGAATGAGGTAAGTTAGGCGGGTGTACTGGCTGGTTCTGTGTGTCAACTTGACCCAGGCTGGAGTTATCACAGAGAAAGGAGCTTCAGTTGGGGAAGTGCCTCAATGAGATCCAGCTGTGAGCATTTTCTCAGTTGGTAATAAGTGGGGGGGGGGGAGGGCCCCTTGTGGGTGGTGCCATTTCTGGGCTGGTAGTCTTAGATTCTATAAAAGAGCAGGCTGAGAAATCCAGGGAAAGCAAGCCAGTAAGAAACATCCCTTCATGACCTTTGCATCAGCTCCTGTATGTTGACCTGCTTTAGTTCCAGTCCTGACCTCCTTTGGTGAAAAACAGTAATTTGGAAATATAAGCTGTATAAATCCTTTACTCTCCAACTTGCATCTTGGTCATGATGTTTTGTGCAGGAATAGAAACCCTGACTAAGACAGTAGGATATACTCCTTGAGTGATGAACCTGACCTATGAAGTGACAAGCAGGATTCTAACCCAAAATAAAGAGGACACAAAATGAAAGCAGAGAAGCCAGGTTTTCCTCCTGCTTTGTTACCTTTTGGACCTAAAAGAGAAATCAATACCTTTTAAGACAAAAAGAAACAAAGGAAAACCCAAGTCTAAATGATTGTTCTACTTGTGAAGAACAGAAAAAGAAATCTGTTTATCTCTAGAGTTATTTTAGAATAAAGAATAATCATCAACATGCTGCTTTGCAGTCTTCATGGATAGGAATTTCTTTCACAGATCCTTACATCAGTCATCAGAAAACTCACTGCTTTCAGGGTAACTCCAGTTATTAGAAACATCTTCCTACATCAATCATATGCAGGTATAGTAGGCTATTGTCCAAACACCAATCAGAACCCAAAAGAAAGTAAAGAGGGAACACTAAAAAGTGTCCATGGCTTTTTGGGACATCATACATCCAAACCAACTTTTAACAGCAGCATAAACCATAGGAAAGGCAAGAATTCTCCAATTCAACATCTCTACCACACCATTTACATAACACACACATTCCAATTTACAAGGATCCACAACAAAGCCACTCCAAAACTTCATTGATTTCTTTTTTCTTTTTGCCTATTGTTCTTAGTTTTTGCCTTTTTACTAACACTTTAAGCAATATTTTTACCTTATCATGTTTTCATAAACTATGTTTTAAGTTCCATTTCATAAATTAATCTAATTTTGTTTGTACATTGTTTTTTATTATTGGGAAAACTATTTTCTTTCCTTTCATATTTGTCTTCTTTCGTTTTTTGCAGAATTTCCACATTTTTCCTTTCCACCGTGTTTCAAATTCATTTTATTAAAGAGCTTCATATATTTATATTTTATTCTCCTTATATTTACCTGTTTTTTCCATTTATTGCTTTTTTAAATCTTACTTAGCATTCTACAACCATATTCCTATTTTTCCTTTGCTTATTTAACTTTATTCTGTTTTTAGTTTTCATGCCCGCTTTCTTGATCAATCTCATTTTTTTCCTATTCCCACACTTAACCTCAAAAATAACTGCTCTATAACGGAAGTCCTCCGATAAAACCAAATGTGACATTAAAGCTGATAGATGCACAAGTTATAACAGAGAAACTGGAAAGTGCAACATGACCTCCCCAGAAGATTATAATTTCTCAACTCCTAAATTTAAGGATACTGAAATAGATATATTACTAGATAAAGCTTTCAATAATAATTGAATTGTAAAATAATCAATGACCTCAAATAAGATGCAAAAGAGGAAGCAGAGGAATTCAACCTATGACCTAGTGAGGAAAGATTGCAGCACAGAGGGAAAAGTTGGCAAAATGGATAAAATGGCCAGTAATGTAGAAAAGAAACAGAATGTGATTTTATTAATTTCTGTGACCTCCTGTAATAATAATACAGTGGGCTCCCACTCAGACTTATATGTAAAATCTAAAACCACATAACTTCCAGAAGAAGATGTAAGAAAAAAAAAAACCTTTGTCATCTCAATTTGTTTCTTTCCTTTATTTCACTGTGACACGAAAAGCATTATCTATAAAAAAAAAAAAGAATAAAAATAAAAATCTGACTTTAGTTGTGAAAAAGAATGAACTGTAGAGAACTGTGATGGTATGAATGAATCTCATAATCATGATGAAAGGAAGAAACCAGAATAAAATGCAAGTGACTCTTCAGGGAAATTAAACTGAGCAGCAGATGTGAGGGGCGAAGAGGGGGTAGGGAGCGATGTGGAAAAGAGGTTGTTGTGGAAGGGATTTTGGGTGTTCTCATCACCCTAATGGTGGGGACAATTTTCATAGACATATGTTAAAGCATGCCAGTTTTACACTTGAACAATCTGAGACTGATTGACTACCAGTCACACATTGGCAAGCTATTTTACAATCTTTAAGGTAAGTTCTTTCAGCAAATTCATATAACAGATGCAGAACTGGAGCTCAAGAGAGGGAAATGCCACCCTTCATACAAGTCAAGGCACCAGGTCTACTTACATTAACCTAATAACAAACACAAGGACTGGATTGTGGTATTATTTTCATGATGACTCTAGCTTCACTAAGTAATAGGAATTCTTCAGTCCCAATATAATCTTTTGGGACTACTGTAATACGTGTGACTGATCATAGATTCACATGTCATTATTAAGGCACATGGCAAAATTTAGACTCAATTCTTTCCTACTACAGTGGATTTCTCTAAACTAGCACTGTTCTTATCCTGCATGTTTTAACCTCAGGATTGAGGGGATCCACAGTGCGTGAAAAACAAGGCTTTTCTTAAATGTATTACATTATTTTCAGATCTATACTCCCCATAGGCTGATGGAGCTACAAACTTATGAACTATCCAGTGTTATGGATGAGCCTGGTACTGTTTGTATGGTGATGATAATTCTGCTTTCCTAAGAGGGACTGCAGACAAGGAGTGAGTCACACTCAGGTGTGACTTCTTGTGAACCAATCCCCTAATGAATAAAGGAGCCAATCACTGGGTGATTAGGCAGGACTTCTGGGCTGGACTTCCAGGCTGGACAGAAGAACAAAGGAAGCTGTAGGGAGTTAGGTCCTTTTGGACAGGGATAGAGTGAGGAAAAGACGTAGCTTCGAGTGTCTCCCAACTTCAATGGTGGATCCACCAGCATTCGCCACCAGAGGACTTACATTTAATAAGGCTTACAAGATTAGGATGTTAGTTGCTGCACCCAGTAATTGAGCTGTGGTTTCTGAACTAAGTTTGTGTTGTGTTTTCCTTCACACAGTGGCTCATCTGGGTTCAAGACAGAAAGGTACAGTGGCAAAGCGGGATTTGTTTGAGGTGCACTACAAAGGCTATGGGGGATCTGAAGCACAGGGTCAGCATGGTAGCAACCCTCTGTGGGAACTTAACAAGCTGGGAGCTCTGGGCCAGAGAGTCTCCAAGAGATATGAATAGGCTGGCCAGGGTGCTGGGGTAGAGAATTGCTGGTGCAAGTGCAGGAACATGTCAGTCTTTTTTTTTTTTTTAATATTTCCCAAAACAATCCAGGACTGTGTTGAACTTATATTAATTCTAAGCCTAAGTAATTTTAGCTAGCTGCCCACGCAAAACACCTTCTCTATGTTGGATGAATTTTATATCTTGACTTTTATTCCTGATTCAGAGGACTGTAAGCCAACCCCAAGACTTAGACCAAGAAAAGACCATCCTACCAATTAATACAGACTTCAGGAGTAAACCTTGAAAAATAGGGACCTTCTGCAATTATAAAAGGGTAGGAATGAAGGTAAATATCTACTCACTTTCTACTAGATAACTATTCAATATCTACTTAGATATTTACTCAGTAAATATCTACTCATATTTCATTTCAGAAAGACCAGGTAGCACCAAAAAGGGAAGCATATTTTATTTCTTTCAGACTCTTCTTGGATTCAGAGACCCATTTGAGCTAAGAGACTGATTCTTCTACTAGTATTGTGGACATATGTTGGGAAGAGTACAAGTATGCTGGTGAACACTTAGTCTAGCTAGTTGGCAGAATATATGAACATTTCTACGAACAAAGTCAGTAAACTCTCTGACAACTCAGAGGAAGAGCATTGCTCCTACAACAGCTACTGAAGGATGAAAAAAGGGACTTCGGGAAGCTGTCTGGTATGTTCAATAGAATGTGAAATAATTGGTTTCTGAAAGAGTAGACATAAATAATAAATACAATAAGGTGGAAAATAAAGGCAAAAGAACCCGAGTGAACCAAGATATGGCAGGGAAAGAGAAATGGTTAATACTGGAAAGAAGGACAGGAAAAATAAAGGAGAGAAAATTATATATATTTGGGACTATCAAATTGCTCTTCACCAGAGAAATCCATGGTGGTCAGGCGCATTGTGAAATATTGGGTAAGATCCCTGTGTCCCCCAGCAAAAGTTATTTTAGGAGGGTATGGAACTTTTAGGAAATAGAGTCCAGCTAGAAGTTAGCAACTGAGGGATGACCTTTGAAAGTTACAACCTGGCCTTGATTCTAAAACTTCCTGGTAATCTGTGATGTGATGAGCGTTCACAGTGAACATTACTATGTCTTCTCCTCTGTGATGGACTAAAACCATAAGGCACACTAAATCTTTTCACCCTTAAGTTATTCTGTCAGACACTTTATTCACAGCATTTCAAAAATAACTAATATGATTGTAGACTATAAATAGATCATTTTTGGAAAACCACTGAAATTAGAAAAACTGGAGTTTCATTAATATTAATATTCCATTCTGTAACAGACTGAATAATGTCACTTCTACCCCCAAACCCACTTGATAGCATCTGTAAATCTTATTTGGACAGAAGAATATTGAAGATATAATTGATGTATGAGGCATATATATTAAGATTAAAAGCTGATCTGCATTAGGAAGTAGAATCCTTTGGGTATATGGTATAGTTAGGCCATATGGTGATAGACATATCTGTGGTTTTCTGAAGGACCACCATACTGGTTTGTGTCTGTACACATTCCACCAATGGTGCATACGCTGAATCTTTAGGTTTGTGAGTTTAACCAGGGATACCCATAGAAAATAGAAAATTAGAAAGGGATCAGTGGTGAGGAGAGAAAGGATATCTTAAGAGGAGCAGTGAACACAGGTGATATGAAGAAGAAAGGGGGAGTAAGGAGGCAGGAGGTTTATGCAAGTAGAAATGTAGAAGAGGGGAAGAGAATGAATAAAAAGATTTCCTTATTCAAATGAAATCTTTAAATAAAATGAAGCTGAAATAAAATTGAAAATCTATCAATCTCTCCCCTTATTAGAAGATGTATAATATAAAGACATATATGTGTGTGTACATATAATATATGTATATGTGTATATATATTATACATGATACATTTCATATATATATGTATATATATATATATATATATATATATATGTTTTAAAAAAGAGTTTAACTACAGTTAGCATCTACAAGATACTGTTTATCTCACTAGCCATGGGTTAACAAATAAAAGTCCCACATCAGATGTGGGATAGTACCATTCAGGTGAGTGGTCAGTGGTATCTGGGAGACCCTCAAACAAACAGTCTATTGTCATTGTCATTGATTTCCCATTAGGGTAAGATGCCATTCCTGAAGACACTACACTCATTAGTCAAAGGACATGGAAAACAAGTAGGTAATGTCCAGAAAACTTCTCAGTGATATATAGATTCCATAGTACTGGATGGTGATAGGAAAGATGATGGAGGAAAAGTCAAATAATCTTACCCAATTGTAAAAACAGTCAATTGCAATACTGGTCAGTATTCTAAGATGCATCCATGGGTTCAATAATGACATGAATATTATGAAAGTAATCTACTGCCTTCTGCTTGAATTTAAGGCCTATTCTATAGGAAGAATACCATGTTTGGTTCTTTAAGTCTGTTCAGGATTTGGCAAGCTTATAGGTCACAGGAGTGAAAATATTATTTTGTTAAATGGACAAAGTACCAAAATGCTCACTAAATATCTATGTATCTATATCTACATCTATATCTATATCTATATCTATATCTATATATCTATAAACACACACACATACCCCTAGATTATGTGCAACTTTCAGATCTCATCAGAGAAGTTTCTTTGTGCCATGGATAAAGGTTAATGCAGAAACTCACACTGATCAAAGTGCAGAGAATAAGACCCCATGGAGTGTTGAAACAGGAATGCAACATCTATATTATATTCCTTTCCCAAGGCTCAAGAACCATCATGGAAGAGGCAGGGCAGAAAAATTGTAGGAGCAGACTAGAGTAAAGGTGAAGTAATACCCTCTGCACAAGAAAGGATGACACAACATAGAGCAGATGTTGTTGCCTACATAAGATCTAAATAAACAATTCAGTCAATAGTGTAGCTTAGAGAGGGAAGGAGTTTACAAGTTTCCACCACTAACTGAAGAGTTATGGAAAATATTGGGGGAGAAGAGTCAGTTTTCTTCAACAGTGTGGTCCATGGTGGATTGAACATGTTCTACTGTGGATGGAGGTTCAACATCCAGGAGTATACAAGTAGCACAAAGTCTAACTAGTGGATGATGATAATGATGAGGAGGGAGAAGAGGAGGACTCTAGAACAGAAAGTTATGGTAAGGGAAGTGAGGATGGCTCTAGGAAGAGTTAGGAGAAGCAGTGGGAGATGACTATGATGAAAATACATTGTATAAAACTCACAAAGAAGTAATAAATATGGTTTTAAAAGATTGAGGTACTCTAGCAGGCACCAGTCAAGTGGTCTTTCAGCTCTCAATGTTTTGACCTCTGGGGATATTGTGATGGGTACCACTTTGATGCTATCTCCTAGGAAAGGATGCCTGAACAAACCCAGTGAGTTGCTAAAAGTCTTCGAGGTAAACCACTTTAATATTTTCTCTCTAGACAGATCCAGGAAGCCACTGTAATTGTCTCAGTTTCTGACCTTCTCAAATCCTGGATTTCAATTCTTCTTTCAATTATGCAGCCTAATCCTTTCAGTCAATCTTGTTTTCTTAAGTTTTTGAGAACCGTCCTTTGTTTCTGATAGCCAAAAGCTTTGATTCCTGCAGTCATTAGAAATATAATCTTACTGCCCTCAGAATTCTTTTCAAAATAACAACAAAGCAAAGGTTATGGATAAAGCTTAAGGAATGTCAAAGAAATGTATAAAGAAATTACATTACAGCATTCAAGTTTTCTTGGCAAATATATGTGTCTTGAAAACAGTAATGCCCATATGGACTTCTAAAAGAAAAGTGTTACTTGAAAGTAAATAGTATGTTGGAAAAAATCTGGAGCCAAATAAGGGAATAACTACAGAATAGGAGGAATGAAAAGTCCTCTCGGTTTAAAAAAGAATTAACTCTTAAGTTCATAAACCAGGTTTGAGAGAAGCGCGTGTATTTAAAGTTGAAGCTGATATTAGTAAATACAAAGCAGCAAAAAAAAAAAATGCATATCAAAGACCACAAAATAAAGGGGAAATAATAGAACAAGTGAAATGTCCTAAACTCTCTCTGGAAGAGTCTGAAGGCCACTTCATTTGTTGTTTTGATAAGTCAAGGGTATAATAGAATTGGAAACACTTGAGAACCCCCAAACTGTAATATCAGATGATAGAGCTTCAGAAATGGTAGCTATGAAAAGGAACCTAAACAGAAAAATCAAGTTGCCACCATTGTTTTAGCCACACTACTTTAATAACATTCCTCTGGAAAGATGCTTGAAGTGCCTGTGAGAGACCTTCCATGTAACACAGGGGGACCATCTTAGTTCCTGACTTTCCAAACAAATAAACTTATAAAATGAAAAGCATGCAGGAAAGACAGGAAGCTGTCAGTATGAAGAGATGAATTAAGACTGGACTTTTAATTCTGGGAATAAAAACAAAATGTGTAATCTTAATTGAGTCAGATTATTTATAGAGTAACATGAACATTAAAGCAAGTTATAATAAATGCTGTGAAAACTCTGAAGACAAAATTCAACAAGAGGAAAATGATTTTTAAAAAGTCAGAGGAAATATGTCAAACTAATACCTAAATACACGCAGGATCACCACTTTAATATTAAAACAAAGAAACATTCAGACAAAGTTATTAGGTAAGAATAATGGAATTTCAATATACTAATCAAACTCTTTATCCTCTTATGCAATACATCCTTCTTCAAAGGTTGTTAACCATGTTAATGTTTGGTCACACAATAGGCAAAAATGTCAAGCAATTGACATGCAAGGCATTCTCCAAACAACAATGACGTATAATTCTATAAAATCAGTTCAAAATTCAAAATTGCTAATCACTGATAATTGACAAACCACTTTTATCAAATTCATGAAATAGAATTATATTCAAATTCTTGGCCTTAAATATATATTCTTTAGTTTTGAAAATATGAAAAGAGATTAGCTATTGGTCAGGGCAGCATGCATGCATCTATAATCCTAGCAAATGAAGATCTTGAGTTTGAGGCCAAATTGGACTACACAGTAAGACTGACTGAAAAGAAAAACAAAATCAAATTTAGAGGGGTAGGAACATTTTCCTACTAAAATCATAAAAACTGAATTTATGCAGTTTTAAACTTACCAATATGGAATTCAAGACTCCAAAGGTGATGCTATATATATATATATATATATATATATATATATATATATATACACACACACACATATATACACACATATATACATATATACATAAATATGTGTATATTTATATATATATATATACACACACACACATATATACACACATATATACATATATATACATAAATATGTATATATTTATATATATACACACACATATACACACACACATATATATATGTGTGTGTGTATATGTGTGTGTATATGTATATATATACATATACATATGTATATATGTATATGTATGTATGTATGTACAGGTGCAAATATACTATATTGTATATATGTAAAATGTGCATATATTATAAGCTATATATGTATCTATATGCATTATATGATATGTATGCATATACATATATTATATGCTATATTTATGTGTATATATTATATTTATGTATAAATGATACATGCTTTATATAGACATACACATATTCTTTTTTCTTTACATTTAACTATCTTTTATGTTATGGGAATAGGTTGATGATGGATTTTAATGTTTATTTGTTAGGAATATCCTGGGAAAATAGGTTTTGCAAATACTCAAATATATCTTGATGGAGGATTGGCTACTTAGTAGACCAGCAGTCTCATCAGGGTCTTGAACAAGTAAGATAAGTCACACACTTGGATCCAATGTACTTCAGAATCTCTAACATACAGTCTAGCAGAACGCTGCCTAGAATCCCTAAGTTCCATGTACCTGATATATTAATTTCTTTTTTTTTTCTTTTCTTTTATTGGATTTTTTTTACCTACATTTCAAGTATTATCCCCTTTCCCAGTTTTCCCCCCAGAAACCCCTATCCCATCCCCCTTCCCCTGCTTTTATGAGTATGCTCACCCACGCACTCCTGTCTCCCCACCCTGGCATTCCCCTACACTGGGGCATCAAGCCTTCACAGGACCAAGGGCCTCTCTTCCCATTGATGTCAGACAAGGCCATCCTCTGTTACACATGTGGCTAGAGACAAAGGTCCTCCATGTGTACTCTTTAGTTGGTGGTTTAGTCCCTGGGAGCTCTGAGGGGTCTAGTTGGTTGATATTGTTATTCTTCTTATGGGGTTTCAAACCCCTTCACCTTCTTCAGTCCTGTTCCTAATTCCTCCATTGGGGACCCTGTGCTCAGTCTAATGGTTTGCTGTGTGTATCTTCCTCTGTATTTGTCAGGCTCTGGAATAGCCTCTCAGGAGACAGCTATACCATGCTCCTGTCAGCAAGCATTTCATAGCCTCTGCAATAATGTGTGGGTTTGGTGACTATACATGGGATGGATCCCCAGGTGGGGCAGTCACTGGATGGCCTTTCCTTCAGTCTCTGCTTCATACTTTGTCTCTGTTTTTCTTCCCATGAGCATTTTGTTCCCCCTTCTAAGAAGGACTGGAGCATCTACACTTTGGTCTTCCTTCTTCTTGAGCTTCAGGTGGTCTTTGAATTATATCTTGGGTACTCTGAGCTTTTGGGCTAATATTCACTTATCAGTGAGTGTATACCATGTGTGTTCTTTTGTGATTGGGTTACCTCACTTAGGGTGAGATTTTCTAGTTCCATCCATTCTGATATCAATTTCTAACCCTACTTCTCTACATTAGCTTGGGTTACAAAAGTTAACTACATGGGAAGTCCAAGGCAAGTAATGCTAATTCATACACTGTGCTCTTAAAGTCAGGTTAAACAAACAGGTTGAATACACCATAGGATAGCAGTATTAAGCCTTAAGTAACTTCATGCTATATTATCAGCTCTAGCTATAAGGTCCAGCAAATGTTCCAGTGAATGTAAGAGATATTTATATAATATTGCATCATTTCACTAACATTATGTACATTAACATATAAAAGAACTTTGTTCATTTTATTGTTGTACAACATTCCATTATGTGAATATGCTTTTCCATTATGTTGTTTTTTTAAAAACGCAATTGACAAGGTATGAAGGAAGTATGGCCTTGTCACATTGGTTTCAGCTCTGGAGAATTGACTTCTGACTTCTGGCATCTAAAATAGAAAAGTTTCTGCTGTCTTAATCTACAAAACTGAGAGTCAAATAGGAGATATAAAAAGTAATGATATCTAAGTTTCGAACTATCCAAGCCTGAGTATACATAATTTCAGATGGTATTTCCTAACGTGTGATAGGAAACACTTAGGTTTCAGATGAACAGTCTTTTATGTTGGTTCTGAAAATTCAAACTCAGGTTTCTACACTTGTACAAAACACACTTTACCCACTAGGCCATCTATGCAACCACTGGAGACTGTATTTCAAAGTCCTAAAATGCTACTTGTTTATTCTATACAGGCTACAGATTCTTCAAGCAAAACTCATCATTTCATCTACATCTTTTGGAGAGTATGATCTTTTGTATGAGAGTTCTTTGGACTAATGAGATTTGTGGTATTAGAGCTCTGAGAGTATAAGAAGCATCCTGTGTGAAGCCAGGAATTGAGCAAGCACAGAAGAGTGGGTTGGTGTCTACAGTGCCAACTCAGCTCACAGCCATTTGGCTAGGATAAAAAATTCAAGGATATAGCTTCATTAATTTTGAAGACCAAGAATACTCACTAGCATAAACGTGATCTCTAACTGCTGGGAATCATAGAGCCAGTAGCTTCACTTAAGGGGACATCAAAGACAGAACACTCACTTGGCAAGGGGGACAAAATGAACTAGGAATAAATTCATGATTGATCAAGAAAGAAGATGGCAACTCATGGAATCAATACCATGAATTGGCCAGTTTAAATGCCATCATGTACTTTATAGATACAAAGAGGTCCTCAGGGACTGAGTCTCTTCCCCCAAGTAAACAAAACACCTTAGCAGGACACTTGACAGTCTTGCAAGTGTAGGAAGACATGCCAAAGTAAGGGAAACAGAAAGTGGATTTTAAAAAACATAAAACCGTGCAAACTTCACCAGATATGATTCCATGTGATTCTGGTACTTGAGTTTGGACTAATGTGTTGGGCCAAGGGGGAAACTGTGGACATTTATACAGACCTATACCAACCTGAGGGTGCCACTGGCTGACTTAGTACCTCACTAAATTAGTATATAGACATAAAGACAATTTGCATCCACCCAAGAAAGACCTTTCCAGAAAATGAGCATTTCTTTCTTCTTGAGTGACTTTCTTAATGTTGCATATGTCTCCATCAGGACCACTTGTTGTAGTTTTAAGAAATCCAACAGATGATTTCAAAATATCCAAGCTTGTGTTTGTATCAACAATCTGAGCCATTAGAAATGGGAAGATCGGGACCGGCTCTCCGGGCTGGCAGCAAGGTGCCATCTTGCCTCAGGACACCGCAAGGAATGCTAATGGCTGGAGTCAGGTGCGTGGACAGAGACCTAGCTTAGCTTAGCATTGACAACACCGTCAGACTCTGGCCGGTGCCCAGAGTCAGAGGAGATCGGCAGATCTGTGCACCTACAGCTCAGCAGCAGTTTCTGACCTCTGGGGACAGGCTCGCTATGCTTTCAGCGGGAGAGCGGCCATCTTGCCTCGGGACACCGCCCGAACTGTGGGCGGCTGGAGTCAGGTGCATGGACAGAGACCAAGCTTAGCTTAGCATAGACAACACCTTCAAGCTCTGGCCGACGCCCAGAGTCAGAGGAGATCGGCAGGAGATCTGTGCACCTACAGCTCAGCTATGGTTGCAGACCACTGCAGACCAGCTAGTCGGGCTTGTAGGAGGTGCCATCTTGCCTCGGGACACAGCAGACTGCTGGTTGCTGGAGTCAGGTCACAGCAGACAACTGGAGGCTGGGATCAGGAACACGGACGCCCTCTACTACAGAAGTGCCAAAGGCCAGGCTCACAGGAGCTTCAAACTCCAACCAGTAACAATAAGACCAACTAACTCCAGAGATAAACAGATGGCAAAAGGCAAACGTAGGAACGTTACTACCAGAAATCAAGGCAATATGGCACCATCTGAACCCAATTCGCCAACCACAGCACGTCCTGGATACCCCAGCACACCAGAAAAACAAGAGTTGGGTATAAAAGTGCTGCTAGAGGAACACAAAAACGATATAAACAAATCTCTTAAAGAAATGCAGGGGAACATCAATAGGGTAGACGCTCTTACAATGCAAACACAAAAATCACTTAAAGAACTCCAGGAGAATATGGGCCAACAGAGAGAAACCAATAAAGACGAAATGAGAAAATCATTAAAGAAATGCAGAAGAACTTGAAACAACAGGCAGAAGTCATGAAAAAGGAAACACAAAAATCTCTTAAAGATTTATAAGAAAACACAAACAAACAAATGAAGGAACTGAGCAAAACCATCCAAGATCTGAACACAGAGGTAGAAACAACTAAGAAATCACAAAAGGAGGCAACTTTGGAGATAGAAAACCTTGGGAAGAAATCAGGGGTCATAGATGCAAACATCAACAACAGAATACAAGAGATAGAGGTAAGAATCTCAGATGCTGAAGATAACATAGTAACCATTGACTCCACAGTCAAAGAAAACACAAAATCCAAAAGGCTTGTAACCCAAAACATCCAGGAAATCCAGGACACAATGAGAAGACCAAACCTAAGGATTATAGGAATAGATGAGAGTAGAGATCTACAACTTAAAGGGCCAGCAGATATCTTGAACAAAATTATGGAAGAAAACTTCCATAACTTAAAGAGAGAGATGCCCATGAATATACAAGAAGCCTATAGAACTCCAAACAGACTGGACCAGAACAGAAATACCTCCCGTCACATAATAATCAAAACCCCAAATGTACTAAACAAAGAAAGAATATTAAAGGCAGTAAGAGAAAAAGGCCAAGTAACATATAAAGGAAGACCTATCAGAATCACACCAGACTTCTCTCTCCAGAAACCATGAAAGCTAGAAGATCTGCATGGGCAGACCTCATGCAGACCCTAAGAGAACACAAATGTCACCCAAGACTACTATACCCAGCCAAACTCTCAATCAACATAGATGGAGAAATCAAAATATTTCATGACAGGACCAAATTTACACAATATCTTTCCACTAACCCAGCTCTACAATGGATAATAGGAGGAAAACTCCAATACAAGGAAGGAATCTGCACCCAAGAAAAAGCATGATAGTAACCTTCTTCCATCAAACTCAAAGGAAGATAACTAATCAAAAACGAAAATAACATCAAAAATGTCAGGAAGTAATAATCACTATTCCTTAATATCTCTTAACATCAATGGACTCAATTCCCCAATAAAAAGACATAGACTAACAGACTGGATATGGAAACAGGACCCTATATTTTGCTGCTTACAGGAAACACACCTCAGAGTCAAAGACAAACACTACCTTAGAGTAAAAGGCTGGAATACAATTTTGCAAGCAAATGGTCTCAGGAAGCAAGCTGGAATAGCCATTCTAATATCAGATAAAATAGACTTTTAACCCAAAGTCATCAAAAGAGACACAGAAGGTCACTTCTTGCTAGTCAAAGAAAGAATCCACCAAGAAGAACTCACAATTCTAAACATCTACACTCCAAATGTAAGGGCACCCTCATTCGTAAAAGAAACTTTACTAAAGCTCAAAGCACACATTGCACCTAACACAATAATTGTGGGGGACCTCAATACTCCACTATCCTCAGTGGACCAATCAGGAAAACAGAAACTAAACAGGGACACGGAGAAACTCATTGAAACTTTGGACCAATTGGATTTAACAGATATATACAGAACATTTCATCCTAAAGCAAAAGACTATACCTTCTTCTCAGCACCTCATGGTACCTTCTCCAAAATCGACCATATAATTGGTCACAAGACAGACCTCAACAAATATAAAAAGATCGAACTAATCCCATGCCTCCTATCAGATCACCAAGGAGTAAGAGTGTTCTTCAATAGCAACAAAAACAACAGAAAATCCTCATACACGTGAAGGCTGAACAATATTCTACTCAATGATACCTTAGTCCAGGAAGAAATAAAGAAAGAAATTAAAAATTTTTTAGAATTTAATGAAAATGAAGGTACAACCTACCCAAATCTACGGGACACAATGAAAGCAGTGCTAAGAGGGAAACTCATAGCCCTGAGTGTCTCCAAAAAGAAACAGGAGAGAGCATGTACTAGCAACTTAATGGGGCACTTGAAAGCTCTGGAACAAAAAGAAGCAATTTCACCCAGGAGGAGTAGAAAACAGGAAATCATCAAACTCAGGGCTGAAATCAATCAAGTTGAAACAAAGAGAACCATACAAAGAATCAACAAAACCAGGAGCTGGTCCTTAGAGAAAATCAACAAGATAGATAAACCCCTAACCAGACTTTCCAAAGGGCACAGAGACAGTATTCAAATTAACAAAATTAGAAATGAAAAGTGAGATATAACAACAGAAACTGAGGAAATTCAAAAAAAATCATCAGACCCTACTACAAAAGCCTATACTCAACACAACTGGAGAATCTGGAGGAAATGGACAATTTCCTAGACAGATAAAATACCAAAATTAAACCAGGATCAAATAGATCGTCTAAACAGACCCATAACCCCCAAAGAAATAGAAGGGGTCATAGAAAGTCTTCCAACCAAAAAAAGCACAGGACCAGATGGTTTTAGTGCAGAATTCTATCAGACCTTCAAAGAAGTCCTAATATCAATACTCTTCAAACTATTCCACAAAATAGAAACAGAAGGAACACTACCCAACTCATTCTATTAAGCCACAATTACCCTAATACCAAAACCACACAAAGATCCAACTAAGAAAGAAAACTACAGGCCAATTTCCCTAATGAATATCGATGCAAAAATAATAAATAAAATACTTGCCAACTGAATCTAACACATCAAAACGATCATTCACCATGATCAAGTTGGCTTCATCCCAAGGATGCAGGGATGGTTCAATATATGGAAATCCATCAACGTAATCCACTACATAAACAAACTCAAAGAAAAAAACCACATGGTCATCTCATTGGATGCTGAAAAAGCATTTGACAAAATTCAGCATCCTTTCATGCTAAAAGTCTTGGAAATAGCAGGAATTCAAGGCCCATATCTAAACATAGTAAAAGCAATTTACAGCAGACCAGTAGCCAACATCAAGGTAAACGGAGGAAAACTTCAAGCAATCCCACTAAAATCAGGGACTAGACAAGGCTGCCCCCTCTCACCATATCTCTTCAATATAGTACTTGAGGTCCTTGCTAGAGCAATTTGACAACATAGAGAAGTCAAAGGGATACAAATCAGAAAGGAAGAAGTCAAACTATCACTATTCACAAATGATATGATACTATACTCAAGTGACCCAAAAAAACTCCACCAGAGAACTCCTGCAACTGATAAACAACTTCAGCAAAGTGGCTGGTTATAAAATCAACTCAAGCAAATCTGTAGCCTTCTTATATGCAAAGGATAAGCAGGCCGAGAAAGAAATTAGGGAAATGACACCCTTCACAATAGCCTCAAACAATATAAAGTATCTTGGAGTGACTCTAACCAAACAAGTGAAAGATTTATATGACAAAAACTTCAGGTTTCTGAAGAGGGAAATTGAAGAAGACATCAGAAAATGGAAAAATCTTCCATGCTCGTGGGTTGGCAGGATTAATATAGTTAAAATGGCAATCTTGCCAAAAGCAATATACAGATTCAATGCAATCCCCATCAAAATCCCAACTCAGTTCTTCATAGAGTTAGAAAGAGCAATTCTCAAATTCATCTGGAATAACAAAAAACCCAGGATAGCTAAAACTATCATCAACATCAAAAGAACTTCTGGGGGAATCAATATCCCGGACCTCAAGCAATACTACAGAGCAGTAGTGTTAAAAACTGCATGGTATTGGTTCAGTGACAGGGAGGCGGATCAATGGAATAGGATCGAAGACCCAGAATTGAACCCACACATCTATGGCCAATTTATCTTTGACAAAGGAGCTGAAAACATCCAGTGGAAAAAAGATAGCCTTTTCAACAAATGGTGCTGGCTCAACTGGAGGTCACCATGCAGAAGAATGAGAATTGATCCACTCTTATCTCCTTGCCCTAAGCTCAACTCCAAGTGGATTAAGGACCTCCACATAAAACCAGACACACTAAAACTAATAGAAAAGAAACTGGGTAGGACCTTTGAGGACATTGGCTCAGGGGGAAAATTCCTGAACAGAATACCAATTGCTTATACTCTAAGAGCAAGAATAGACAAATGGGACCACCTAAAATTACAAAGTTTCTGTAAGGCAAAAGACACTGTCAAAAGGACAAATTGGCAACCAACAAATTGGGAAAAGATCTTCACCAACCCCACATCTGACAGAGGGCTAATATCCAATGTATACAAAGAACTCAAGAAGTTAGACTCCAGAAAACCAAATAACCTATTCAAAAACGGGGTACAGAGCTAAACAGACTTTTCACATGAAGAAATTCGGATGGCTGAGAAACACCTTAAAAAATGTTCAACATCATTAGTCATTAGGGAAATACAAATCAAAGCACCCTGAGATTTCAACTCACACCAGTCAGAATGGCTAAGATTAAAAACTCAGAAGACATCAGGTGTTGGCGAGGATGTGGAGAAAGTGGAACACTCCTCCACTGCTGGTGGGACTGCAAGCTGGTACAACCACTCTGGAAATCAGTCTGGCGGTTCCTCAGAAAACTGGACATGATACTTCTGGAGGACCCAGCCATACCACTCCTGGGAATATACCCGGAAGATTCCCCAGCATGCAATAAGGATACATGCTCCACTATGTTCATACCAGCCTTATATATAATACCCAGAAGCTGGAAAGAACCCAGATGTCCCTCAAGGGAGGAATGGATACAAAAAATGTGGTATATATACACAATGGAGTACTATTCAGCCATTAGAAACAATGAATTCATGAAATTCTTAGAGAAATGGATGGAGCTGGACAACATCATACTAAGTGAGGTGACCCAGTCTCAAAAGAATGCCCATGGTATGCAGTCACTGATAAGTGGATATTAGCCTAGAATCTTGGAACACCAAAGACATAAATCACATACCAAGTGATGTCTCACAAGAAGAAAGGAGTGGACACTGGTGCAAGAATGGACCAAATCATCAGTGTAGGGGAATACAAGAACAAGGAACTGGGAAGAGGTGGATGAGAGAGCAGGGGGAGGGAAAAGGGCATGTGGGACTTTTGGGGTTGGGGAACCAGAAAAAGGGAAATGAATTGTAAATACAGAATATATCCAATAATAAAAAAAATTAAAAAAAAAAGAAATGGGAAGATCTTCCTGCCCTCTCTGCTCACATAAAATCTAAGTACTGACAGTTAAAAGCAAATAAACCACGGCAGCCATGCTCATTCCAATTCCTGTTCCAAGGACCATCATGTCTTTTCTCAGTGTTGGAATTAAGAAGTTTAGCTCCTCCCATTGACAAACTGAGAATTTTCCTCTTCCAAGCTACCCACATCTTTCCCCTTGATGGGACCTCAAAACTCCAGCCATGCTGACCATACTCTGATAATAGTCATAGCACAAAGGTCAACACCATGAGAAGAGAGCATAAAGAAAAGAAGTTAATCTGTTTGGCATCTCGTTACTTCTCTTCTGAGTGTAATATAGGAGGTTGTTAATTGCTTGATTTACTGTACAGTCACTCTGCCAACAGCAATAAATAAAGTTAATTAATACAGAGTAATTTACTGCCAGGAAGGCTAGTAATTACGAAGCAATTGAAGAGAAAGCCTCTTCATGACATCTTTAGAAGAGGAAAAAATACACTTTAACATATTCTTTTAGTGTTTATCTTTTTAAAAAAATTAGCTTACAATTTTCTGTAGAAATGCCTTGGGTTCTACTATTAAATTTCTTTCCTTCCCTCCATCAAGATGACTGCAGATTTTTTGAGAAGCCGCAGTGAACAACACCTGCTTCGCCCTGACATGTGAAAGTGAAATAGTTAATGCTGGCTTTCTCAGGCTTAGGCTTTCATAGATAATCTGTGAAGACAGTATGCAGTAATGGAAGTAGAGGGGTCTTTGGCAGTTTGACTTGGGTTAGACTTAATAGCTATGAAAACGACTTAAAGCATTTATTTCTAACTTTTTCAATACCATGTTTATAATTTCAAAAATAGGAATTATTGCCTTTTGATAGGTTGTGTTGGGAATAAATGGGATGGTTGCTAAATAATTACTAATTTTCACTCCCCCAGCCTACTCATGTATTTTCTTTTTCTTTATTTCCCTTTATATGGAAAATGTATTTTCCCCTCACATAATACATCTTGGTTACAGTTTCCCTCCCTCTATTTCTACCAGATCCTCATCCCCCTCCTATCCAGGTTCATTCCTTTTCTGTCTTGAATTAGAAAACAAACAGGCTACTAAAGGATAATGATATGATATGATCTAATAAATACAAATATAATATAATATAGCATAATATAGTATAATATAATATAATAATATGACAAAACAAAAACAAAACATGAGAATTGAACAAAAACATAAAAAAAGAGTCCAAGAGAAAGCATGAGTCAAAGACTACTCTCATTCACAAACTGAGGAATCCCACAAAAACACCAAACTGGAAGCTATAATATATACACAGAGGACCTGGTGCAGACCATTCAGGCTGTATGCATGCTGCTCAGTCTCTGAAAGTTCACATAAACTTTTATCTTGTTTATTTAGTGGGCCTTTTTATGGTGTCCTCCATTCCGTCTGGTTCTTACACTCCTGCCTCATCTCTCATGGGTTCTTTGAAATCCCTAAGGGAGGGATTTGATGTGAACATCCCATTTAGAGCTGGGTGTTCCAAGATCTCTCATTCTCTGTGTGTTGTCTGCCTCTCAGTTTTTATATTTGTTCCCAGCCGCCACTGAAGCAAGCTTCTCTGATAATGACTGACCAAGGCACCAGTCTATGAGTATAGCAGAATGCCATAAGGAGTCATTTTACTGTAACTTTTTAAAAAAAAATTGATTTTACCAATGTCAGGTTTTTGGTCATCCAAGCAGTTTTGAGCATGGGTTCCATCTCATGGAATGGGCCTTAAGTCAAATCAGATTTACTCCCATAAGCTTTGTGCCACCATTACCTTAGCATATCTTGCAGGCAGGACACCATCGTAGAACAGTGTTTGTCACTGACTTGATGCTTATGTTTCTCTATTTATAGTCCACAGAGTACCTTCTTATACCAACAATTGTAGAATGTATTTGTGAAGGCCATGTATAAATACCTGTTCTACTTCTCCAAGTTCAGTGAGTTATTTAGATGTTATCTTCAGCAATGAGGTCTTGTCACCAGTTTGTGGAGAGCAACCTATAGTCTTGGCAATAGCCTTGGTTATTTGGGGATGGCCTATGGCCGACAACTCAATTAGATGTAACCAAGTCATAGTACTAGGAGCTTCACTAAGTGACAAGAGATGGCCAATTGGGACAGTCTCCCCATTATTGCCTTCATTTATATTGCTTTCATGTGTGTGTGTGTGTGTGTGTGTGTGTGTGTGTATTATATTATATTAATTATATTATATTATATTATATTATATTATATTATATTATATTTATTATATATTATATTATATTATATTATATTATATTATATTATATTATATATTATCTATATTATATTATATTATATATTATATTGGGTTTCAATACTAGCACTAAAATGGCCCTTAAGTTTATCTGTCTCTCTCCCATATTTCTTCTTTAATCTCACTCTGCCCTTCACAATTGATTCTCCTGTTCCAGCTACCCATCCATCCTTCTATTCTATATTTTTCTTTTCTAGTGAGATCTAGCTGTACCCCTTAAAATCTTATTCTATACATAACTTGTGTGGATTTATGGATTACAGTTTGGTTGTCATCAACTTAACAGCTAATTCCACATACAAGTGAATATATACCATATTTGTCTTTCTAGGCTTGGTGTACCTCATCCAAGGTGATATACATTTTAGCAATGAACATGGCTAAGCAAATAGATTATAGCTTGCTTAGGATTGATTTAATCAGCTACTGCTCTGATTAACTTTGGTTTGAGGTATATTTTGTCAGATATAAAAATGGTTTCACTAGCTTGCTTCTTAGCTTTATTTGATTGAAATATTTTTTCTCTCCTTTTACCTTGAGGTGAGGTCTATTCTTGATGTTAACATATGTTTCTTGGATGCTGCAGAAGGATATTTTAGCATCCATTCTGTTAGTCTGTATCTGTTAATAGGCAAATTGGTATCATTGATATTGAGAGATATCATTGAGCAGTGTTTGCTGATTCCTCTTTGGTGGTGGTGCTAGTGGTGGTGGAAGAGGTGGAGGAGGAGCAGGATGAGGAGATGTGTGTGTGCCTCCTCTTTTGATTTATTGATCTATAATTCTGTATTTTCTTGGTTAGAGTTAACATTTTTAGGTTGAAGTTTTTCTTCTAATGTCTTCTTTAGGGTTAGATTTGAAAACAAATATTGCTTAAATATTGTTTTATGACAGAATTTCTTTTCTCCACGTATTGTGACTGTAAGTTTTTGCTGGGTATAGTAATTTAAGCTGGCATCTGTGGTCTCTTAGATTCAATAGCACATCATCTCAGGCCCTTTTGGCTTTTTAGAATCTTCATTGAGAAGTCAGGTATAATTCTAATAGGTTTGCCTTTATATATTACCTGGCATTTTTCCCTTGTACCTTTTAATATTTTTTCTTTTGTATGTTTAGTGTTTTAATTCTCATATTTGGAAGTGACATTTTTCTTCTGGTCTAGTCTATTTCATATTCCTATGGTCTAGAGACCATAGGAATCTCTGTTTTTCGAAAATGTTTTCTAAGGTTTTGTTGAAAATATTTCCTGTGCCTTTGACCTGGGTTTCATCTTCCTGTGTTCTTATCATTCTTTGGCTTGATCTTCTCATAGTGCCCTGGATTTCCTGGAATATTTATTTATTTATTTATTTATTTATTTATTCACTCATTCATTCATTCATTCATTCATTCATTAGATTTAAGCTTTCTTTGACTTTGGTACCCGTTTTTTTCTATAGTGTCTTTAATTCCTGAGAGTCTCATTTCCAAATCTTGCATTCTCTTGGTGAAGTTTGTTTTTGAGGTTCCTGTTCAAGTTCCTAATATTTTTATTTACAGATTTCCCTCAGTTTGGGTTTTCTTTATATGATTCTATTTCACTTTATGTGATTTCACTTTCAGTTCTGTTTTATTCTTTTCCTTCCACTGTTCATTTGTGTTTTTATAGACTTCCCTAAAGTATTTATTCATTTCCTCTTTAATGACATTTGTCATGATCATATAGACTATTTCATGGCCCATAGCATGTGCTTTAGCTATGTCAGAATACTAAAAGTCTAATGTACTATGATTTCTGGGTTCTATTGGAGACATATTATCATAGCAGTTTTTTAAAAAAAATTATTTTATTTTATGTATATGAGTACACTGTCACTGTCCTCAGGCACACCAGAAGAGGACATCAGATCCCATTACAGATGGTTTGTGAGCCACCATGTGGTTGTTGGTAATTGAACTCAGGACCTCTGGATGAGCAGTCAGTGTTCTTAACTTCTGAGACAGGTCTCCATTCCTATTCTGGCTATTATTGTGTTTTTATGCTGGTGCCTACTGATTCAGGATTGAGAAGATTACAGTTGTAGGTGCTGATAATCTGGTCTTCTCTGTGTTTGATGGGTATTTTGTTCCTTGGTTTCTATTTCCTCTCTGGTTTTTAGGAGAGCGTGATGGCTGTGTGTTGCTAAGTAGGAAATTCTTCTGACAATCCTGACAGGTGTGACCACTAGAGGTTCCAGGTAAAATATCTTTCTGGGCATTGGGAGCTAACACAGGAATGGGGATGACATGTGGATGGTGCTGAAGGGGCCCGAAAGAGGGAAGAAGAATGCAGTGTGTTCCCCTAGGATCTACTTCCTTACTCCACTGGTAATGGTGGTACAGAACAAGTGGAGGCCACAGCAAAAGGTCTGCTATGAAGCTGAGGATGAAAATAGGGGATTGGATTTGGAGGAGTAGAGAGAAAAGTGATGGATGATCTGCAATTAGCCTACTTGCTTGCCTGGTCAAAGTGGCCCTGTGGGTTTCCCAAGAGTGTCTGCTGGAATTCAAGAATGGGATAAAGCAACAAGTAGGAGGACTATAGGAAAAGAAGATCTCCATGTCCCACTGGGAATTGGGCTAGGGTGATCTGCTTCAGAGCCATGGATGGGATTGGAGATTAGATTTGCAAATGTCTAGGAAGAGGTGAGGGTTTGCAGTTAGCCTACCTGCTTTCCTTGCCTCCATGAGTCAGCTATTCTCTTTTAAACATTTAGTAGACTTTCTTTGTCTTCTTTGGTAGGATGCTGGATAGTCTAGTCAATTTTATTCCTATCTGTACTAAATATATAGTGCACATCATGTGCACTAAACATTCACATCATCTTATTTCAGCTTATCTTATCACAAGCTTGATATTTTCTATCACTTTTCTCACTGGGATAGTTTACATTTATTTCACCTTTCTGTGTATATATTTATGGGACCACATTAAATTCTTTCTAGAGTAGTAGTGTGTGAATGTGTGCACCCATATACATATAAAAATTAAACATGCACCAGTATATGAAATATATTTGTTATTACTGTATAATATTTTTGGCCATGTTTTTCATCATATACAGCAAACTTTGTTCACTAATTGCTTTGTCTATCAGCCAAGTTCCTAAGTCCCCTGAAGAAATGACTGGATTGTAATTTTAAATATTTGTTGAATTGAACTGAATCATGCAACTTGGTTATTTCCCTTATTTACAATCCCATGTGGTCCAGTATGCAATTTAAGACAAAGCTCCCTAAAGCATACAGGAAATATGGCTTGTAGAGCCAACACCTTCTAGGCTGTGGCAATTTTTTTTTTGTATAACAGCTACTGTCACCATATTTTCCCCTCTATTTCCTTCAAGCAAATAGAAATCTAGTGGGGGAATGGAATTTTGGAGTAGGGTTACCCACAACCAAATTTGAAAGTTGCTTCTGGTAAAGCAATCTGTGCTGATGAGTCACTTGTTCAAATGACTCCTGTAGTATGGGAACACTTTATTCTCTGAGAAAACCGTAGGCCATTCTGTCACTCCACAGATTTGAGTCTGATCAATCGCACAATACATCCTGCAATATATAATCACACTTGAATATTGCAACTAAGGACAGGAATTCTTGATTCCTTAATAATAGTATTCTTTTCAATGGCCTTTGTCCCTTCCTATCCGTCTAGTTATGGAGTTAAGATATTTTGGGAGATTTTTCAGTTGACCATTGCCCACCAATCTCCAGTTAGGACTTTATCACTCTATTGGATAACTTTTGAAAATGTGTGTGTGTGTGTGTGTGTGCGCGCACACACGCGCGCGTGTGCGTGTGCGTGTGCGTGTGTGTGTGTGTGTGTGTGTGTGTGTGTGCCTTTTTTCTTCTCTGGTTAAGTAATCAGGAGACTAGGTAGAGATGTGGGGGGGGTGACAATCTGATAGCAGTTGACACAGAAAATACACAAGGCATTTTTATGCAGATGAATTTTATGTAGAGATGCTTTCATTAAGATCTCTTATATGATACTTCTTATTTCTGGAGCTGCGTTGACACACTATTATGCATGGTTTGATCAGATTCCATAAGACCCAGTTGAGTATGGACATGCTAACATATGTCCCATGACTAACTACAGCAAAAAAAAGTAAGTCTACCAAAAGGGAAGAGAAAATTCTTTGTTTAAAAAAAAGAAAAAAAATATGGCTGTGCTCCAAGATCCTTGGTTTCAAAGTTGAGATTTTGCATTCAAGGTTTTTCCATGGGGTTTCTAAAGCATCTTAATATATCTTTGACATTTTAATCTTCTAGGATCTTCAGAGCTATAAATGCTAAGTGGCAATGCTGTAACTCAAATGTGATAACCAAGGAAATATCTAAAATTGTCAGCTGATGTATGAATGAGAGCAACCGTACAATTCACATGGTATCTCTCAAATCCTTCCAAGTACTGTGCATGCTGCTTAGAGACAGGGAGGACAAACATGACAACTCTGTGCATTACAGGAATATGTCACACAGAAAAAGCCTGAATTCATGTTGTGCAATCTGGTTCCATCACTCTGACAGATACATGCCACCATGACCAAAATGGTACTCGGTGGGAAGAGTAATAGGTGAGTTATCTATGAACTAACTCTACAGAGCAGATTTGCCATGACCCTGAAAAGAGTGCAGAGTGTATTGTTATCCCTACTAGGTGAGCTCAAACTTTTAAATGTGTGTGTGTGTGTGTGTGTGTGTGTGTGTCCATTAAAATAGAGAAAAAGCATTTGGTGATTGCACAGGATTCTACCAGATACAGAGTTTGTATTAATTTGCTTCAGTCTAGAAACCAGGATCTAGGAAAACAGTTCTCACTAGAGTCACACCCTGATCAAGTTTCCCACAATCCACTATTGCTTTCTACAAAACATGTTTCAATGGCAGATAAACAGTCAAGTAGAGATAACAGAGGAAGCAGTATCCATATTATCTTAGTAGCTGGAGTAATGAAGAACTACAAAATTGACCCAAAGGTCTGCTAATGGAAGCAAAGCAAGTTAGGCTGCCATTTAAACTTCAGCACCACGGTCTAGAGTCTATTCTCTCATCTCCAGCTAAAAACTGGTTTTGAGTCTCCTTGGTCTGCTTCTGTATTTTCTAAAAACTGATAATTACCTGGGAAACCATCTTTCCTGGGTGAGTTACAAGGTCACAGAACTGAGCGATATCATGTATGGATTGTCTACTGATACATTTACTTATCTCTGACAAAATGGAAATTCAATACATTATCACCTAACTTTTTACCCTCTTTATGACATAGATGTGTCTTTCCATGCTACAAGCTTCCTTTGATCCCAGAAAGTCTATCAGCTTTTGTTATCTGGCTAAAAAGGGGAAGATATGACAATCACTACCGAGTCTTTCATTATAGTAGGATCATCATAACCATACTAGAAAGAAAGGAGCATGTTGATAATTAAAAGATGTTCAGTGCTGGGGAGATGGCTCAGTCAATAAAATGAGTAGCTGTGATGGGATTCCCAGAACCCATGAAAAGTGAGACATGAAGGCATATGCTTGTAATTCCAGTGCTTGTTCCATGAGTACTGGAGGATCATGGGGGCTGGCTAGCCTACTAATGTAGCTATAGCAGTGAAAAGAGCTAACTGTAAAAATAAAAGATGAAGGGTAGCCAAAGCAGATACCCAACATAGAATTCTGGCTTTATCATACATGCACACATATACACATTTTGCACACACACACATATACATATGTATACACACACATACACACACACACACACACACACACACACATATATATATATATATATATATATATATATCTATATATATATATATATAATACATAAAAGACACCCACAAAAATCTGGAAGGAGAGAGTAGGGATTCAGAATATTTCGATTTCTCTAAATCATTCTATATACTCATTACATGTTCTGGAGTGTCATTGTCTGTCAAGATATGTGTTAGCTTTCATCTGACATATGCAATAAAAAAATGTGGCATGAATATTGATAACCAGATCAGATTCTGAACACGACTTTACTCATCTCAAAATAAGCATGGTGTAAATTGGAGTCATTTACCACATTTTGAGAAAGTTTCTGTTTTTCATTGTACAGTGTAAGCTTAGAACTTGGTCATTTCAGCTATTTAAATGTTAATATTATATGAAGAGACTTGCTTGCTCAACAGCAATTCACATTTTAAGTTTAAGTTGTTCCAGGTAACTGGGCCCCTTGAATCTCCTTTTTTATTATTTATTTATTTATTTATTTATTTATTTATTATTGGATATATTCTATATTTACAATTCATTTCCCTTTTTCTGGTTCCCCACCCACGAAGGTCCCAACATGCCCTTTTCCCTCCCCCTGCTCCCTCATCTACCCCTTCCCACTTCCCTGTTCTTGTATTCCCCTACACTGATGCTTTGATACTTTCCAGCACCAGTGTCCACTCCTTTCTTCTTGTCAGACATCATTTGGTATGTGAATTGTGTCTTTGGTGTTCCAAGATTCTAGGCTAATATCCACTTATCAGTGACTGCATACCATGGGTATTCTTTTAAGACTGGGTTACCTCACTTAGTATGATGTTCTCCAGCTCCATCCATTTCTCTAAGAATTTCATGAATTCATTGTTTCTAATGGCTGAATAGTAGTCCATTGTGTATATATACCACATTTTTTGTATCCATTCCTCCATTGAGGGACATCTGGGTTCTTTCCAGCTTCTGGCTATTATATATAAGGCTGCTATGAACATAGTGGAGAATGAGGACATTGGCTCAGGGGGAAAATTCCTGAACAGAACACCAATTATTTATGCTCTAAGAGCAAGAATAGATAAATGGGACCTCATAAAATTACAAAGTTTCTGTAAGGCAAAAGACACTGTCAAAAGGATAAATCGGCAACCAACAAATTGGGAAAAGATCTTCACCAACCCCACATCTGACAGAGGGCTAATATCCAATGTATACAAAGAACTCAAGAAGTTAGACCCCAGAAAACCAAATAACCCTATCCAAAAATGGGGTACAGAGCTAAACAAAGACTTTTCACCTGAAGAAATTTGGATGGCTGAGAAACACCTTAAAAAATGTTCAACATCATTAGTCATTAGAGAAATGCAAATCAAAACAACCCTGAGATTTCACCTCACACCAGTCAGCATGGCTAAGATTAAAAACTCAGAAGACATCAGGTGTTGGTGAGGATGTGGAGAAAGTGGAACACTCCTCCACTGCTGGTGGGACTGCAAGCTGGTACAACCACTCTGGAAATCAGTCTGGCAGTTCCTCAGAAAACTGGACGTGATACTTCTGGAGGACCCAGCCATACAACTCCTGGGAATATACCCAGAAGATTCCCCAGCATGCAATAAGGATACATGCCCCTTGAAGCTCCTTTAATAGATACATTAATGTAGATCACCACAAATGATAGCTTGCTAGGCAACATCATTGAAAGCTACTTCCAGAGTCCCACATGGAAATAAAACAAGGATCTTTTTTTTTTTTGTTTTTTGTTTTTTGTTTTTTTGTTTTTTGTTTTTTGTTTTTTGTTTTTTTTTTTTGAGACAGGGTTTCTCTGTGTAGTCCTGGCTGTCCTGGAACTCACTCTGTAGACCAGGCTGGCCTCGAACTCAGAAATCCACCTGCCTCTGCCTCCCAAGTGCCTCCGCCACCACGCCCGGCTGTAAAACAAGGATCTTTACTTCCCTCACAATAACACCAGAACATCAAATTCAAAGCCACCCTCTATCTCCTTGAGCCACTATCTTGGATCATCACTAATATCGATTTCTGAATAACTCATACTAATTGAGAACAAGGGCAAACAATTTTTCTGATTTAACAGAATTGTTTATCAAAAAGTAGCTATGGGTTGCTTACAAGATCTCTATGCAGTTCAGAGAAGCAACTCTAAATTACATTCATCCCACTGGTGTTTGTGATAACTATGGTGAAATCTCCTTGCTCCCACCCCTGGGTACTAGATGCTGTAAGTTGCTGCTTGCTTTTCCATGGAGAAGCTGCTGCAGCTCCCTCGGTTATCATTCTTCCCTACCAAACAAAAGCCTCAGAGTTTCTCTCTCTGCATCAATTCTGTGATTAGTGCATCTGGTCAGTGGTAGAAAGACATGAATCTCTACTGTAGGTGGTAGACTCAGATGGTAATTATAGAATGGGTTTTTAAATATGTGCTAGGGGAAAATCATTATGTAATTGGAAGCAGTTTCTATATTGAAAACTGAGGTCATCAATTCACAAAAGGGGTTCATTTAGTGTGTGGTCAACAACAATTCAGCAAACTGAAATATGAGGATTCCACTGGAGATAATAGATGTATTTCATCTAGTTGTTTATGTGAATTTTAAGGAACATTATCTTTTTCCAAATGTGTATTTCTTTGAGTGATTGCAGGCATGTGTGTGTGTGTGTGTGTGTGTGTGTGTGTGTGAAGTGCCAAGGCTCCTTTCTGTCTTTGAGTTATTTCTATAGTATACATACAATGCATGCATGCACACCTCTTTATTTCAGAGTATTTTCATCTGGCATTACAATGGGCTTATCCCCAGTGTTCTTCTTGTCTAGCTTTTCAAAACCAAACTGAAAGAGACATCTCATCAGCCCCAGACCAAACACACCTGGTCCTTTCCAGGCTGAGCCAGGCCTGAGACTCACCCTAGGGAGGAGAGAAACCACAAAAGCAGGAGATTTATAAATTGCAGAGTTTGAAACTTGGCTGGTAGTGATAGATCTCAACCAGGGATGAGGCACACAGTTCATAAGCATGTGCCCTGTTAGCCATATGCCAAGCATTTTATGGGTGCAGACATCTTCTGTGAGTCTGAGAAATTCTGATGGCTCATGACTACTGATACAAATTGGCTGAGCAAAAGGAAATGAAGTTCTTAAGTACCCTATTCTGCCCTTTAGGATACTATGCAATTATCCATCCTATGTGCATGAATTAGACAGTAAGAAGGGTTTGTTTGAGACATCAACCATGGTACAACTGTTCCTAGCTATTCCAGCCACTAGCAGGAGAGAGCTGGAGCTGGGAACTTAGTTAGAGAAGAGGGCACCCATCAAGAACATGATATGATGTTGGTAGCATGAATGAAAGAATGAATAAAAATGCACAGATGAAATATTATATACCAGGCACTGCCTCCCATCCAAGTTATTGAGTCATTGAGCTCTGCTGCTGCGCATGTCCTGCCTGGTTATAGTACACTGTCATGCTATCTCCTCTGGTCTGTGCCACCCAAAACAGGCCTTCCTGAATCATCTAAACAACATGACATCGCATTTCCAGAATGGATTTGTGAACAGCCTCTGACCCATCCCCTAAGAATACTTGGAAAAAACTAGAAGGCAACGTGTCATTCATATTGGGCAGAAGGCTGACATCAAATCTGTCCCAGCACAAGTTTGAAAGGCTCAGCCAGACCTCCCTCGTCAACCTGCACCCCTCTCCCCCTTTTCTTCACCACTATGTTGTGCACATGACTGTCTGTTTCTGGCCCTCTCTTGCAGAATTCCCTTCCAGGTACATGCTCCAGGTCAGTATGTAGTAGACAACCAGGCAGAGAAGAAACACTGACTTCTGTTACACAGGAGGTACAGGCTTTGAAGGTTTTTGAGAGGGAACATTTTGACATCAGGGAAGATGTACTCACCAAACAAATAGCATGTTCAAATTTAAAAAAGGGAATTTTAAAAGATTAATTAGCTGTTGTCATTAATCTAAACAAACAAACAAACAAAAACCCTTTTGGTCATTCTTTAGATATTATCCTTAATGACAGTTAGACATCTTAATGACATCTTGTTTATTCTCATCTATAACCCTCTCTCCTTCCCTTTCTCAGTATTTTTCCATATCTTTGCCATTCCATCTTCTCTCCCTCTCTAGCTTTTCCTTTAACCAGATCAAACCATACCTCTAATCAAGGCCAAGTTCTGTGCAGCTGGCAATGGAGTGAATCAGGACTCGGTGAGCTTCAATCTGTTGCTTAGCACCAAGGTTGCTTGGCTACGTCTCTTGTGACAACTGGCCTTTGCTTTTGACTCCTTATGCATATCAGCTATACATTAAGCATCTTGGTCAGGAGGGGGCATTGGACTAGAACTGATTTTCACGGTCCCCTTCTGAACTGCCTATGAGTGGTAAGAACAAGAGGTTATGTTAAAGGAAGTCGAAATGTGTTGTGCTGAGATGCAGGTAAAATGGAAGAGTGAGAAAGAACTCACCACGAACAGAGAAGGAATCTGACACACAGAACTCTAAAGGTGTCTTCATGCCAGCATAGAAATGAAGGCGCTTCAGAGGAAAGACAGCCAGGAACTTTAGGGGAACTTTTTTTTTCTCTTCTGTGAATTACCATCTGTGTCTGCAATTTGTATCATTGAGAGAAAAAATGTAGGGAGGGTGAGTCGGGGAATATGAAGGTGCTTGTAATGGGAGCTGAAGCTCCAGGAAAAGAGACAACAGTGTTAGTCCTTTGGGTAAAAACCACAGCAGAATTAAAGGGAGCCTCCACGCCTAAAAAGCTATTATTCCATAGAATCTTCAGACATAGCCTGCTGCATCTCTTGGGCAATGATTCCTTTGACTATGGTTCTTCAGCCAGGCTTCACTTAAGTCTCAGATCCATTAATCAGTTTCAAAGTTGCATTTTTTTCAGAGATACAGAAATCATAAATGAGGACAAGGGGAAAATAGGAAAGTTGTACGTAGCAGGATCCAGAAACACCACACAAAAGAGAAGAAATAGCCCTGTATGGAGGTTATGAAAGGCACTAAAGAAAAAAACCTCCAGGATTTTGTTCTGGAGAAAGAAGGTCTCCAAGGATAATAAAGAGCAAGACACCAGCCCAGCATGTGATAACATGCAGTAGAGTGGCTATGAGTTGATAAATGACACGTAAGGAAGAATGAAGGGAAAAGAGTAACTCTCAAAGTGGTTGTAGGAACAGGGTGAACAGGAAGAACAAGCTAAGCTAGCGGGAATAACTGAACACCCACATTTACCCCTGCCTGTGTCGTGTGCACACATTGCAGCAACCCTCCTCCTGTGTCCAAAGCAATGGGCATTGGGCATTGCTGCCTTCAAGCTACTGCACCTTACTGAGCATCTGTACATGAAGTTCTACATGTAAGTAAAGTTTTGTGATTAAAGGCCAGGCATAATGGTGCATGTCTTTCTTCTTAATGATGTTTAGGCCTTTCTTTCTTTTTTGTTTTGTTTTGTTTTGTTTTTGTTTTTGTTTTTGAGACTGGGTTTCTCTGTGTACTCCTAGCTTCCCTGAAACTCACTGCAGACCAGGCTGGCCTCAGACTCAGAGATTTGCCTGCCTCTGCCTCATGAGTTTAAGAACTAAAGGTGTGCATCACCAGTGCCCAGCTAATGGTGCATATCTTTAATGCCAACATTCAAGAGGAAGACTCAGGCAGATCTCTGACTGTTCAAAACCAGCTTGGGTTACATGATGAAACACCATCTTTACAAAATTGTTATAAAGGTGCCAGGTTGAAGTAGTTGTGGGACCAACAACAAAATTATTTTCTTGCTAACACTTACTTTGTCCAAATAAGTCCCTCCTAGGAATTTATTGTCCTTATGTTTTGAAATGTCAAGAGAGTGCATTTGCTCAGAGAATAAAAATAATATACTCTGTACTAACTACCAGAAATTCATAACTGGTCAAACAGAGAATCAAAGACTGAGGGATACTCGGCCTTGAATGAGATGCTTACATCACTGCTTCTTCAAATCCAGAAAAACTCAAGGAACAATGGAAAAGAGGAGACAGAGAGATTGTAAGAGCCAGAAGTTGGGAAAGATTACAGCAAAATAATATCTTCTGGACATGCCCAGACGGCTGCTACACTCATTAACTGTGGCTGCTGCATGAGACCTGCTTAAGATCAAGTTAAGCAATGTTCCAGGATCAGGATGGAGACTCATGAGACCCCACCCCTATCTTAAGACCACCCCAGGGATGGTCACTGTGGAAGAGAGGTTTTCCTAAGCCACACAGCCCCTGGTAAGTTTCCCGTGCTGCAGAGGATGGCACCCTGCTCTCTGGTGTATATATGGTCTTCACTAATCATATTCACTGAAGAAGGAGAGGAGGAAGAGGAAGAGGAAGAGAACACTAAGCTGGAAGAGGGATGAGGTGGGATCTGGGAAGAACTGGAGGGGAAAGTGGGGTAGATATACTCTAAAATTCACGGATGACGTTAGCAACAAACAAATCAAAAAAAAAATGACCTTGGTGCCTCCCAAGGCACATGGGTTCAAATGTCTGGCCATGTGCCTAGCAATTTCTATTTATGATAGCTCTTAGTTGACTCTGAGGGACCATCAGGCCCTCTAATGATCTCTGAGTTTTCTTCCATGTTCACATTTGATGTGCCGGGCTGAGTGTGAGAAAATAGCTTAGACCTGGAAGGCTTATCATCTTTAGGTGTCTTCATCTAGAAGTAGGAAAAAGATAAATAGCCGATTTAAAGGTAAGAAGTCCCTGGGGCACATGCCCCCCCCCAAGTTTCCTGTGCAGTGAGTAAGAATTACTCATCACCAGTGGACTGTTCCTCACAAACCAAACCTGTCAGGAGCCACACTGCTTTTCTGTGAAGCTTTTGCTTTCTTTGCCCTGTAACCTTTGGCAAACCCTGGTTGTGAGTAGAATGAAGTACTAAGTCCATACATAGATAAAAGGATGTTCTTGACTTCCCTGAACCCAACCCCTGGCTCTAACTGATGTCTCAATGGCATCACACCAATCAATGCAGTACTCCAAGAAGCTGGAGTCCACGGTCAGAGGCAAAACGGAATATCTAGTTTTCTTCTCCCTGAGGAACTTATTCTTCCAATATTTGTCTTGAAGGTATTGGATGTCTATAGTCATTAATAATATATAAAATAGTGACCTTTACCTCTAAGAAATCCCAGGAGATGAGGAAGAATGAAAATAATCTGACATCATCTATGTACGCACTAAGACATTGGTGTATCATTGTTAGCCACCAGGGGGATATACCTGTCTGAAGATAGATTGTGAACTTGAAAAGAACAGAGAGGATTGTGTGGTTAATAAATGAAATCTGTTGTTGAGTCTTTCACAGAACACACCCAGAATAGCAGGCAACTTACGGCTGCCAATCCCATGCCACAGGTAAGGGACACTATCTCTTGCAGCCTCCTCTGGCTTCTCCTGAGTTAGCATTTTCAGATTTCTCTAGAGAATAGGAACCTGGTCGAGAATGGAAACAATCTCTATGATGAGAAGACAATACCAGTTTGGCAGTAATCTCCCCATTCCAGGGACAGGGATGATGATGATGATGATGATGATGATGATGATGATGATGATGATGATGGCGGCGGTGGCAGTCGCTAAGGTAAGGAGCATGCATGAGACCAGAAACCACCAGCCTCCTGGGCCACGACAGTTTCACTGGAGTAACTACTATTAAATGAATGATGAGAGTGGGTGTTTCAGAACTGATGAATGAGAAAACTATAATTTTGATTCTGTCACAGCATTCTGTAATATCTGGAGCCATTAACATGTGATTCTCTGGGTCTTCTTGGTCCTGAGAAAGTGGCTGGGCCCAGGGAAAAAAATTCCTTGAGAAGCTGCTGCCGCTCGGAGAATTACCTTCTGCAGTGCTTGGAAGACCCCAGCTACAATTCTCTGGTCTACTGTTTGTTACCTGTAATTGTGTGATGTGCATGTGTGTTAATATAAAGGAATGGCCAATGTATGAGATGCTCACATGTGTACACGTATACCTGAAGCTTCTGTCTGCAGTGCCAGTGGAATGTCTGGCAGCCATGTATGAGACACAGAGACTTGGGGGCTGCCAGCCTTCCTCTGATAGTCACAGTAAATGCTATAGGCACTTGACTTTATGGCTTCTTCCTCCTGCATATTAATCAGCCAACATCACTCCCTGCAGTGGCATTTTAAGTCTGGTGGCAAGGTGGTAGTGATAGACTCTTGCATCATCCACGGAGGCCCTCAGGTCAGTAAGATTCTTTCCATCTCAAAGCTCAAAAAAATAAAGGAAGAGAGAAAGAGGTGGGCTGCTCTCATGTCTACGCCTTGCAGAAGGGCTCTCTCTCTCTCTCTCTCTCTCTCTCTCTCTCTCTCTCTCTCTCTCTCTCTCCCCCCTAAGAGGCAACATTCTCTTCTTAACAGCATCCAGGAATACCGATCACCTGGAAAAGTCAGGAAAGCTCTCTCAAGGAGTCCCAGTCTTGCAATTGGTGGGAGTTCCGCAGCCTGTCTGCACAGCTGCCATTGCTTCCTGCTTGCAGTGGTCTGGGAGGCAGCAGAGCATGCATCAGGAAGATGCCCTCTGCTAACTCCAGAGCAGGAGTTGGCTTCGGCTCACCTGCCTCTTGTCCCTCCTTCCCTCTCCTGCCATTCTCCTGTCATTCTCACCGTTTCTATGGCCTCTTCTCCTGGGTGGCCCTTCTCACCTGGAACCACTCTTATTTGCTAAAGAGGAATTGTGGCAATCCTGTAACCTGAGTCCCAGAAGTGACAGGAAAGGACCAAAGACTCACATAGAAGGCAAAGAAATGGCAGTAGAAGTAAGCGCAAGGGCAGCTCAGCCAGCTGACCCTCCATCTCCCTTGCTGCTTTCTTCCTTCTCCTTGCTCAGGGCCCCAGACCTGACTAGCCCCACACCCCTTCCCTCCTCCTGCAGCTGCTGTATGCTGAGCCTTCCGCAGCAGCAGCAGACATGATTGAGAGGCCAGGAGACTGCCTGCCAAGGAGTCATTCTAGCTTCGCCTCCCCATTTCCCTTCTCTCTTGGCCCAGCAGCCAGGTACAAAAACAACAGTGCCCCCGGTTTACACAGAGCTTCTCATCCAGGAAATCTCAAAACGCAGATTCAGCCAGCCAGACTGATTACACTCATTTTTTTTTCTGGTGGAGGAAAGTGTCTTTTCTGGAAGGGAAGTCGATTGCCGAAGACTAGTCTAACTTCCCACTGGGAGAAGATGCATAATGGACCTGGGCATCCTCCTGGGCCTCTCCTCCTGGGCATCCCACAATGCCCTCTTGCCACTGGTGACCCCGTTTCTGGGTCTCTGGATGTTAAGGAGACAGATAATGGGAACTAGTCCAACGGTTCTCCCAAACCCCTAATTCTAACCATAGAAGGAAGGACAGATTCATTCCCTCAGCCCCCCTCCCCCAGCACATAGAGTAGTTGCTGTTTTCCAGTACAGAGAGAGATTTGCCACTCCAAGCCTGTGTTCTCTTTATTCCAATTCAGTTAAACCCCATAATCCTAACAGAGGTGCTAACCACCAGGAGCAGCCCAGTGACTCACCTGATTGTTATTCTTCTGTGACTTCTGTCAACAGTGGAAAATGCCAGAATGTTTCTTCTCTCTTTTATATGGGCATAAATACCCCCCTTAGAACGGTTCCCCACTGCAGGTCTCTTGCTTCGCGCTGAGAGAATGGAAGTCTATACAGTTATAGTGAAGCAAGGGAATAAGAAGGCAAGACGTGAGAAGTGGGGAAGGAAGGGGGAAGGGAGGAGAGGCGAGAGAAGAGAAATGACCACAGTAGGGAGGAGGAGGGAGGGCATGGGGAGGGAGACCGCTGCTGTGGTTGCTGGCATCACTCTTGGGTCTATGCCAGGGTTCTCAGACACTGTGTTAATCTGCTCTGGCGGCCATAACAAAGTACCACAGGCTGGCTGGCTAAAACAACAAAGATTTATCTTTTCACCATTCTGAAGGCTAAAATTCCAAGCCCAAGTTGTGAGCAGTGTTTTCTCTTAAGGCCAAGCTCCTTAAAATGCATTTTCTCTGTTTCAAAATGTTTCTCTCTCTCTCTCTCTCTCTCTCTCTCTCTCTCTCTCTCTCTCTCTCTCTCTAGCATACACACACACACACACACACACACATACACATACACACACACACACCATTGGAGATGGAGAGAGAGAGAGAGAGAGAGAGAGAGAGAGAGAGAGTAAGGACACCAGTCATATTGATTGGAACCCATTCTAATGACCCATTTTTAACTTAAATACCCCAATCAAAGGCCTCACATATGCTTGCAGTTTGCCTCTTGACATACTAAGTTTTAGGTCTGCTTCATATGAATTGGGACTAGAGAGCAAGCAGGGTACAAAGCAGCTCTTTACATATACAATTCCTCTAAACCTCACAACACCTCCCAGGGTAGATAGAAATTATCCCTGTTTTAAAGAGCATAGCAACATAAGAGAAATTTTAGGCAATGTGCTCAAAGTCCTCAGTAAGATCAGATCAAATGACCACCAGGCCTAGCTCTCTCCAGAGTCAAGCATGGTGATCACAATATTCAGATTGACAGCTAGCATGTGGATGGGAAAGAATGTGGTGACCTTTGAACCTAATTAGGACAGCCTCCTCAGCCCCACCCCCAGCCCCACTCCTTCTGTCACCCATGCATGAGAAATGAAATGGAGATCTGTTTTAGAAATCACCCTCAAAATGTGTGGGACCTGCTGTGAAACCCAGGGTTAACAAAAAAGCTTTCTTTCATTTTAATCAATTTGTGTAGAATATATGTACAGGGAGAAGGTGTGAACCTAAAGTAAACATCTAGTTATATTGCTGTTTATTAGAGCTCCCAGAGTCAACATACATAGACATGCCAAGATAGAAAAGGTGGGGAGATCTGTCTAACACAGTCAGTTGAAGACTGTAATTACCATGAAGAAGTTGTGATGAGACAACCCCATTTTTTTATTTTACTTTTTTAGATATTCACCTTACATCTCACTCACTGCCCCCTCCCAGTCACCCCCTCCCAAAATCTTTCCCCCATCCCCACCCCCCATTCCTTCCTCCTCTGAGTGGTGGGAGCCCCTCTTGGTATGGCCCCAACCCTGGCACTTCAAGTCTCTGCCTCTCCCACTGAGTCCAGACAAGGTAGCCCAGCTGGAAGAACATATCACATACAAGCAACAGCTTTTGCCATAGCCCCCACAGCAGTTGTTTGGAACTCACATGAAGGTGGAGCTGCACATCTGCTGCATATGAGCAGGAGGCCAAGGTCCAGCCCGTGTATGTTCTTTTGTTGGTGGTCCAGTCTCTGAGAAGAGCCCCAAGGGAGCAGGTTAGTTGACTCTGTTGGTCTTCCTGTGGAGTTCTCATCCCCTTCAGGGTCCCGCAATCCTTCCTCCTGCTCTTCCATAAGGGTCCCCACACTCTGTCCACTGTTTGGCTGTGGGAAGACACCCTCTTGGACTGGAGTATTTACTTCATTAGCCTTCTGGATGGTGTTATGGTTTGAATGCAAACTTGTCCACATAGACACATGGGTTTTCATAGTTGACCCTCACCTGATGACACCATTTGGGAAGTCTGGGGAGCCTTTAGAAGGCAGAGCTGTTCTTCGAGCTCTGAAAAGACACTGAAGCTTTATACCTTAGCCCCATTTCCAGAGGGCAGATGCAATGTAAGGCACTACCCACCCCACAAAACTGCTGTCGCCATGCCTCCTCCCAACCCCACTGTGATGTAATGCTTCCTAACATTGCAAGTCAGAATAAGCCCTTTCTTAAGTCATTTCTTATTAGGTATATGGAAACAGAACTGAGAAAAGCATCTGACAGAGAAACTAACGCCTCTGAAGATAGGAGCCACGTCTTTAGCCTATATGTCTCTACAAGGCTTAGCATGCAGAAGATGCCTAGACTAGCTCTGTGAGCAAGGGAGAAGTGTGTGGAAATAGGATTCCCTAACCCCAGAAGTGGAGCTTTGTAAGAAAATTCACAAAATAATTAATGGTGAAAAATAGTAAGGGTTGATCTTTTTCATGGGCTTTCCAATTCCTTTGTAGCTTTCTTGGGAAGCCTCTGACTCACACATTTCTCATCATTCTCCTGCAACTAATGCACTTGCTAGGACATTTTCTCATGGATGTAGCAGTAAAATCAACTGTCCAAGCATATATTAAGATCCTGCTACTGCCGGGCAGTGGTGGCGCATGCCTGTAACCCCAGCACTCTGGGAGGCAGAGTCAGGCAGATTTCTGAGTTCGAGGCCAGCCTGGTCTACAGAGTGAGTTCCAGGACAGCCGGGTCTATACAGAGAAACTCTGTCTGGAAAAAACAAAAAAAAATTCTGCTACCATTATTACATTTTCCAGCATCCATTCGACCAAAAGCAAGATCCATGACAGCTCCCCAGTCAAGGCATGAGAAGGTACTTTCTATCTCAAGGCCATGGCAGGACCCATCTCTTGCAAAGGGTGAAGAACAATGGTAAATGATCCACTCATCACAACCCCTTTCTGACTTCCAGCCATTTTCATGCTCCATCACATACCACAGTCTGACAGAATTCATATATTACACTAAAGAAAGTCATAGCAGGAACTCAAACAGGGCAGGAACTTGGAGGCAGAAGCTTAAGCAGAGGCCATGGAGGAGTGCTGTTTACTGGCTTGCTCCTATGATTTGCTGAGCCTGCTTTCTTATAGCACCCAAGACCACCACCAATCCAGAAACAGATGGCATTGTCCACAGTGACCTAATCATTTCCTCATCAACCATCAATCAAGTAAAGGTACCACAGATTTGTCCACGGGCCAATCTTGTGGGAGCACTTTCTCAAATTTGAGATGCTCTCTTCCAAGTTGACAAAAAGCTAGAAGCACATATGATGTGACTTCTACCAGAAGTCACAAGTAACATCAGGCCTTGACTTTCTCTGAAAAACTCATGATAGCCCAAACTGGCTATGACCTTCTCCTCTAGGTAAAGAGAACCAGAAGTCTACAATACTGATATCTATACTCCCAGGGTCTTGCTTTTCAGGTCATTTAAAATCCTTTTAATTTAAAAGGACTTTTGAGCCCAGGTTTTGCATAAATAAAATCACATGGAGGCATGATAAAGTGGTTTATTAAGTTGGCAGTTCAAGGCAGAGCCAAAGATCATCCAGGAGTCTGAAAGCACTGTTAGAACAACCAATTTCAAAAGCATTGCAATATGGCCCAATCTGAAATCACAGTATATCCCTTCAAACTAACTTTTACCTCAAATTACCTAGCGAGCCCAGTGTCCAACTCTCAACTTTATTGATAACAAAGTTCCCAAATAGATAACTGTTGTTGAGCAATCAGGTGGGATGATACTGAAGTCTGACATAAAATGTGTACAGTGACAACATAATGATCTATTTGTTTCTCTGTGTGTTTGTTTAAAATACCCCACCCTCTTTCATACAGAGCTGACCTGAGTACAAATTTCTGTAACTACACATCAGACATAATATGTACTCAGAAGTGGTTGTCATACTTGAGGATGAGAGCATGAAACCCTCCATGCTATCCTATTTCATGTGAGCTTAGCACAATCAGTCTTTCCCAGTAATTATTTCTCATCTACAAACATGTGATCAGTAACCCATGACTCAGAGGATCTTGGTATTGCATAAAAGAGGATGATGTCTTTGCACTTGCCAAGCAACTTTGTAATAAGTAAGTCTAATCACAACGAACTGAGATGATGGAGACCAGTATTGCCAGTGGTGTCTGGGTACCAAGTCTATGACAACCTGGCAGGAGGATCAACTTATAGGTATCTTTATGAGTCTTAATATTGTCAATTTGATGTAATTGACCATCACCTAGGAGACAAGCCTTTAAGCACATGTGCAAATAGTTATCTAGAGTAAGTTAGATACATTTGTAAAGGTGTGGGGGATGCGGAAGCCAACCTTGTGAGGGAAAAAGTAGGATGGAGAACAAGCTGCCACAGAATCCTGAAACTCCTCAAAGAGTCTGCCAAACATGGCATTAGATCTAAGATGGTTCCCAAAACACCTGTGAGACAGCAAAAGGGAAACAAGGGCAGGGCAGTGGCTGCTTTCCCCATCTTCATGGAAATCCTAACAGGTGATGATGCTCCTTCAGAGTTACGTCATCAGGCAGGGCTTTCACTGAGGCATGGTAATGACATGGCAAATAAGATTGGCCAAAGATTTAGGGACTTGGGATAGATTCAGACACTGCATATAAGTTTGTCCACTTGATAATAAACTCAAATCTGTACCCTGATATTGGTCTCTTTGGGAATCTGATTCCAGGTATTTGTCATGTGACTCCGTCCCCTCTCACACCCTCCCCTACCTCACTCCACCCCACTCTCCATCCCCTCCATCCCCATCCTCAGTCCTGTTCCCACATAAAGGGATTACCTAGATTAGGTTTATGGAACCCAGCACACTCATCCCAAAAGTGGGTGGCAACATTCCCAGAGATTGTATCTTAGACTGCATAAAAATGAACAAGCTAGGGCTAGAGTTAATCCTCAGTAGTTAAGAGCTCCTGTTCTAGCAGAGGACCTGGGTTCAGTTCCCAGCTCACACACCATGACTTTCAACCATCTAAAACTCCAGTTCTAGGGGATCCAATACATTTTTCTGGCCTTTGTAGGTACTACATGTGCATGTGGTACACAGATAAGCATGCAGGTGAAACACTCACACAGAAATAAATCAAATAACTTTTCTGAAGGACCAAGCTAGCCAAGCATAAGCAATCAGCATTCTCTGCAAACATAACAGAACTAGTTCCCTTAAGCTCCTACACCAGAACCTCCTTTCTATGATAGACTGAATCCTCTTTGAGCTGAAATAAACACTTTCTCCCTGAAGTTGCTTTTGTCAGAGTCATTTATCATAGAAGCCAGAAAGGTAACTAATATACTTCTCAGGGAGAAAGGCCATAGAACAGATGCTTAGAAGAGTGCCTGTGAGAATGCTAGGTGAAAACTCCCCTCCCCCACAAGCAGGCAGGGAGGGAGGAAAGATGTCTAATATGAACTTGGATGGAGATACCTGGATTTTTCTCATAGTCTTCTTGGGACCAATCCCTTCAACAGAACCATTTGTCTTTAAGGCAAGGAAAGAAAACCCACTGGAAAGAAAATAAAATGTGTTTGATTCTACCAGGTGAATAAGGAACCCAGAACCTGTAGCACACACCCTCAGAAGTCAAGTAGAGAGGGCACAGTTTGCCACCTACCAGTCACTGTAGGTTCTTTTGACCTTTGCATTTGGGAATTTTATTAGCTACTTCTCAGGTATTCTTCTCCTAGTAATTATCCACAGTTTTCCAACCAATAAAATCAGCCTTTTTACTGGATCTTAGATTGGGAAGAAGCTTTTTTTGTCTACTTCTGTTGCTCAGCAAAAGACCATGGTGCCCCATACCACTGATGATAGACACCCAGTGACTACCTGTGAATGACTGAGATGTGTCACCTGTGGGGGAGGCGCCATTCCCCCCAGAGCTCTATAGCTTGCAGTGACAAAGTTTGAGAACCTAGGCATCCTGATAATTCTGCCCCCAAAACTGCTGTTTCATTGCCAATAGTAATTATAACGATCACATTCCATCCCATGTAAAATGCTATCATGTGCTGTTTTGATTTCAAAGACTAAGGTACAAACACATGGCAATGAGTCAATGAACAATAACAACAGGGAAAAAATACACCCTCCCCCATGATAGTATCCATCCATTTTTCCCTTGCCCACAAACCCCATTTATTAAATAAACCTGCAGTCTGAAGTAGAGCCTTGCCTAAGTCTTCAATCTCGTGGCAGCCAAGGCTCCCGGGGTCTCTGCAGGAATGAGATTGAGGAGTATTTGCTCATGGGCTGGCTCCAGAGAAATGGAGGCTGATAACCTCAGGCTTCTTCTCGTACTTTTGTTTTAAATATTTTATTGAAGTAATAAAGGCCATCCCATAAATCTGAAGGCAGAACAAAGTGTTTTTGAAAACACATAAAATAATATTGTTCTCAAAACCCCAATGTGTCTTTAAACACAGCTTTGTCTCCTAATTCATTTCTCACCATAGTCTAGCAATGGAAGGACAACAAATGAGGACTTCAGGATTATGTCAGTGACAGGGTAGAAAATCAAGCCTAGGTGTCACCTCTACACCATAGAAGTGAGAGAAATGCCACAAACAAAACAAAAACATATCAGGATAGACTACTACTCAGGTTCATCCGTAGGCCTGAGGTGATTAGACACAGATCCAGGGACAGTCCTGGGAGAGCGTACACATGTTCATCAAAAAGCTATGTACATATGGGGGTACAGCATAGCTGTCAGATATGTCAGAGTCCAGGAAGGGTACTAAGGTGAATTAAGAGTGCTGTCTTGATTGAGAAATGGTCCTATGGCCCCATCTTCCACCAATCTAAACAACTTGCACTATCATTTATATCCATACATACTAGAACACATGGAAAATATTTGTTTCCTGGGCTTCCAAACCCCCATCAATCCTTTCTAAGCCCCTGCTCCTCCACCCATGGCCTTCTAAGTGACCCTATTCCCCAGAGCCTGGGATTTTTAAACTGCCTCCATCTTTCTTCCTTATCCCAGCCATTTCTAAGGAGAAGGGTCTGATCAATAAATTCACCATGAGATATAAAAGTCTAATAAAGTTTAATAACTTGCCTCTCCCCAGAGTATTTGCATTTTAACAGGGGAATAGAAGCCAAAGCTAAAGGAATTAGGCTATTATGGTACAATTTCAGGCACCATCAAGCAGCCAAGGAAGGCATTTGGGGAAGGAGGGAAGACCTTCCCAATACTGCTGGGGCTACCTCCTCCAAGTTCATACAGAAGGTCAAGGGTGAGTCAGAATAAACACTCCAGGGCTCTTGATGAAAGTTCTTTCCAGGTTTTTTCCCATGGGCTCATCTTGCAGAGTAATTTCCTCCTTTCTCGTGTCTCTCACTTTCACTTGCCTTCTGTTTAAGTATGATGCTATTGACCATATGTATTGATACATATGGGAACTGGACCAATCTATGCTCACCAGATGTTCTGAAGAACACCAATCATAGGTTAGGGCTCTAGAACACAGCTCTGAAGTCATGCTGTCTATTCTAATAGCATTATCTACTTTTAAAGGTTAAATGAAGCCAAGTCCACTAACTCGGGTTTATAACCTACATAGTGGGAATTATTAAAAACGAACCTCCCTGCCAACTCTCCGTGGCAGCGCCAGACCACTCTTCTGAGATCTGCCGGCCTGACAATTTCTAGCACTATGTCCTGGAAGGGTCCTGTTCTGCATGACCTAAGCTCCCCAGGAGTCCTGTCAGCCTGGCCACCTCTCCAGCAGAGATCCCAGGCTACCAGTGCAGTTCCCGTGTGTTCATCTCACTCCCACCCAGCGCCCACTCATTCCAATTACCTGGTAAAGCATGACTCTTAATCTTAAATAGTTAACCAATTGTATTTATGTATATGAAACTCACAATTACAAGATGCTAATTTACAATGATAGAAGTCTTATCCCAATTTCTAACCTAACATCTGGTTCCGTCTTGATATGTATCTCTCTCCCTCCCTCACTCATATATCTGCTCTCTGACCTCCCAACTCCTTGCTCTGCCTTCTCTTTCCTCTCCAATCACAGGCCTCTTTCTGCCTCAATGTGTTTGGATGGGAAATATCTTGCAACAAACCTGAGCTACTCAAGGGACTGAATTAGAAGGATCACAGGTTCAATGGCTGCCGAGGGTACAGAGTAAGTTAAGTTCATGGTCAGCCCAGAAATTTGGTGAAATCTTATCTCAAAATAAAAAGTAAAAAGAACTGCAGATAGACTTCATAAGTCACCATAATTGAGGCCTCAGGTTCAATTCCTAATACTGAATAAATATCATACATATGTGTGTACATATAGTATCATATATATTGTACCTATATCTATATTTAAATGGAAGGTATACACAAGGGGATATAATAATCACTTCATTAATGTTTAGTGTTATTACTGTAATATCAACATTTATAGAGTCCAAGCAGCAAATGCAAACAGCTAAAGAGGTAACTCCCAAAACTATGGGATTTTTCAGGTTAACCATAGAACAATGTTTATGCTGTGGGATTAGTTAATTCTGATGGAATGGCCAAGAAACAGAAAGCCTTGTGTCAATAGAAAAAGTCAGAAAACAGAATGGTGGTAGATTTCATGGAACCTGAACTTCCAGGAATTATTCAAGGCTTACATTTGTAGCAATTGTGATAATGTATTGGACTGAGGATGGCAAGAAGACATGTGTGTGAGGTCGTTCCCAGGAGCCCTTAGCGCACCCCCCTTTCTGTGTCTGTGTCTGTGACTGTGTCTCTGTCTGTGTCTGTCTCTGTCTCTGTCTCTGTTTCTGTCTCTGTCTCTGTCTCTCTCTCTCTCTTCTCTTTCAAACTGCCTAAGATATTGTTCTCTAAATGCATTAACATTCAAACCAATGGAATCAAGACTCAGAGAGGCCACCTCCTATAGCCAGGTAGGAACTCCAATGGAGCAAAATGCAGGGATGGGAGGGATGGAGCAGAGACTGAGGGAACTGTCTACTAATAAGCTACCCAACTTGAGATGCTTCCCACGAACAAGCACCAATCCCTGATACTATTAATAATACTCTGTTATGGTTGCAGACAGGAGTCTAACACAGCTATCCACTGAGATGTTCTACCCAGCAGCTGACTCAGACAGATGCAGACACCCACAGACAAACAGTGGATAAAACTTGGGGCCTCTTAGAATAGGAGGAAGGATTGCAGACCCCAGAGGGGGTATAAACTCCACAGGAAGACCAATAGAGCCAACTAACCTGGACCCTTCGGGTGCTCAGAAGCCGAGCCACCTACCAAAGAACATACATGGGCTGGACCTAGCCCTGCCCTGCTCATATGTAGCAGATGTGCAGCTTGGTCTTCATGTGGGTTCTGAACAATTAGAGTGGGGGCTATCCCAAAAGCTGTTGCGTGTCTGTAGCATATGGTCTTCTAGCTGGGCTGCCTTGTAGAAGAGGATGTACCTAGCCTAGCAGAGATTTCATGTGCCAAGCTGGGGGGATAACCAGGAAGCCACAACCCTCTCAGAGAAGAAGGGGGTATGGGGAAAAGGATTGTGGGAAGATGACCAGGAAGGGGACAATTAGTATGATATAAAGAGAATAAGTAAAAAAAAATAAAATAAAAAATAAAATAAAGATGTAGAAGGCTAATAAGTTATCAGGATTTATAATATTTTAATGGCTTGTGTTCTCAAACAGTGGAGAGTCTCCACATCTCCTTTTGCTCAGCTTTGGCTTTTTTTCTTTCACGATCTTACCTGTCATTTCTAAGTATCACTTTCACCTTGCAATCAAAGTATGCATTTTTTTTAATGGCACATGAAAGAGACACTTTCTATGAGAGGGATGCTTTTCCATTCTCAGCATCTTCCCCCTCAACAAGCCTTCCACACTGGTCATTTCCTTAATGCTCGGACAAAATGTCTAACAGAGAACATAAAGGAGTAGGGATTATTTATTTATGTTTATGATTTCAGAGGGTCTAACTCATTATGACAGGGACAGTGTAATAAAGTAGAACAGTTTACAAGGTAGACATTCCATGAATCAGAAAACAAGAGGAACAGGAAGGATCAGGCAGAAATGGGGGAGTGCTAATGAACTGCCTTTGGGGTCTAAACTGCTTAAGGTTTCCAAAACTTCTCAAGACAGTTCCAGCAGCCCAGGGCCCAGGATTAATATATGAGCATGTGGGCCACTTTATTATAAAACTATAATGTCATCCTGTTAAGTAGGAGGCAAATCAGACATTTTTTGCCACCATTATTGCCAAAAGATTACCTCTACCCGTGTAATGCTTTTCTGATTACTTGAGAAACTGAGTCCCTGAAGCCAGATATACAAGCCACAGAGCATCTATAACAGAGGAGAAACTAAGCGTTTAGACCAGTTCTGTCCTCAAGAACTAGCTAGAGGTAGGTTAAAGCACATGGAAGATGATACAAGGAAGTCTATATACCTCTCAAACACCATATCATGGAAAATGAGAACAGAGAGAAGTTTATTTACTTCTCTGAGTAACTGAGAAATTTACTCAGTCCCACTGAGACTCACTCAAGGGCAAGGGCTAGATTCTATGCATACTTATGTGGTCTCCTCATAGGCCATCAAGGTCTGACACAAATCCTGAATTCAAAAGCAAAATAAGATCTTTGGGGAAATAGATGTTGTTGGATAATGTCAGTAACTTTCACACAACACCCCCCAGCGATCAACATAGGAACCAATAATGATTCTCATATCCATGCCTAGTATCTTAGCCAATTCTTGTCAATGGGAGGCATAGATTAGTTACCCTGACCTACAAGGGTATGTAATCTAGAATGTTTTTATTGAAACAGATAGTTTTTACTTCAAGTGTACGTTGGACCTCCTGAATTTATACTTTTCCTTTCTAACCTTATGCACCCCCAAAATGAGGATCCTATTTCATTTGCTAGGTGATCCCTGGGGTCACTACAGGGTCAGATGCCTTGTTCTAAATCAGCCTACCAACTGAAACAAAAAAAGAATACGTTTTTCAAACAAAAACTGTACTAGAACCTGTCTATTTCATCCCAGAGAACAGCTTCACCTAGCAGAGAAATTGCTGCAATTTCTGAGACCCTGTTGCCTCCTCGTGCCTTTGTTTCTATCTTTACAAATACTTATTAGAGGCCAAATCAAGCCAAGGCCACCCTCAATTCTAATGGGGGTCAAATGCAGTTGGCGCACCAGGTGAGACCCACAACAGGATCTCTTATCCAGACTTAAGAAGACAGGGAGAATCCTGGGAGGTGTAAGCCTCCCTTCCTTCTCCATCCCAGAGATCAGTGACAACCTCACTACAGGAAGTAGTGCAGTAAGTACAGGAACCTCACTAAAGGAAGCAGTAATGGAGTTTTTTCTTGCCTGTTCTTCATTGCGTTTGATTCTAATGCCAAGAGGTTGTTATTGAGAATATTTTCAGGTCAGTGCTAATTTACTTTATTAGTGAACTTTTGTAATAGAAAGGGTTCAGCTCCTATTTGTATAGCCCTTGCTACCAAGCAGTGTGGGCCTTGGAAGACTGTTTAGAAACTCTGCAGCCAAATGACATTGACCTTTCTGGATGGTCAAGAACCCCCAAGAGGAAAACTCATTGGTCCAAGAGACATCTGTCTCATGTAGAAAAGGAGCAAGAAAAGAACACAGTACAAAAGAGACAAAGACAAACATCATGTGTGAAATGGAAGGAATACATAACAATATTGAAAAGAGCACTGAACAAAGAACTTGGGGTTCAAATCTCTCCTCAACTTCATGCACCGTGGTTGTGGCTTTGGCTAGTCACTTTAGTTTTGCTGTTGTTGTTTTAAATTTTGTTTTGTTTCATTTCCTGTTTCTATTGTGCTGGGGATTGATGCTAGAGCCTCGCATGAAAAATGGGTGCTTTAACACTGAGCTACATCCCTAGCCCTGAGTTTTAATTTTTTCTTCCATAAAATACTTGCTTGGAATTGCTGTTAGAAGGATAAATATTCATGAGAGTGCCACAATATACTATATAGCATATAGCTTGTGTTAACATATGTTAGCTGAATTGTAATGGGATCACTATGTCTGAGGTGCAGGGTTTCAGGTTCATTCATTCTTTCTTTAAATAAACATGTGTTTAGTGTCTACTATATTCCAAGCATAAGAGTAGCTAGTAATTCAAAACAGGCAAAAAAGGTATAGATCTTAGTAGGCCCTTCTGCTCTGGGACAAGTTGAGTATAGCACAACACAGTCTCACAACTTACTACATTAAGTTGCCATTGGGATTTTCATTGTCCCTCTCTAGACTTTTGATGCATTGGGGCAGGGTCTACATCTTACCTTCTTGATCTTCTTCCCATATTAAGCCTATGATATACAGATACCTTTAATACAAGTGGGCAGACTTCCTCTTCAAACTCCAGCTCAAAGATACTATGGGGACAGTGACTCTGAAGGAGGATTCCAGTGACCCTATAGAATATGATTCTTGGTTGCCTTAGTTGTTTTTGTGTTGCTATGATAAAACATCCTGATACAAAGAACTTAAGGGAGCATTTATTTCAGTTCACACTTCCTGGATATAGTCTGTCACTATGAGGACATCACGACAGTAGGAACTTAAATCAGTTGACCACATTACATTCACAGACAAGAAGAGAGCAATAGATGCCTGTGCTTGGCTCAATACCTCTTCTTTGTTCAATTTAGCATCCTGCTCCAGGGAATGGAGTTGCCTACTTTTAGAGTTTGTCTTCTGACCTCAACCTGATCAAATTAAGTCCTTACATGCATGCTCCAAGGCTGAGTACGGCTCCGTGGGTGTGTATGAAGGCTTGCCTCCTAAGTGTCTCCATATTCTGTCAAGTTAACTATCAAGCTATCCCAAATATTCCCCTGAAAATACATCTTGGTTGAGGTGACCTCTGCCATTATAGATAGGCTCAGGAATAATGTCATTTCCATAGAAGCTGGAGGACAGCAGAGTACAGATCAACTAAAGTAGAGAATCCCTGGTGTCCTCACATAAGGGAAGGCTATGTTCAAATGTTTACAATTTGAGGGATCAGACCCAGGCCCTTGCGTGTCCTAGGCCTACTCTACCACTAAGCTATAGTCTCTGCCCCAAGTTTATATAGTTTTTCAAAGAAAAGACGCTATCATATTGAAAGAGAATCAGCCTGCACGGATTCAAAAGCCTTGAAGATCTCCTCATGGCAGAAACAATATACTCTTTGGAGTAATTCCCTAAGACTTATTTATGAGTTTCACCAAAACCTCGTCTTCATAGGTTTTGAGAAGAGGAATGGAAAGGAGCTTTGTGGGCAGGATGAGTAGGGTAGGTGTCGGAAAGACTCTGAGCCAAGAACAGAATAAGACCCACTGAGAGAGAATATTAAACTAGGCTCCCTCGATGACCAGAATGTCAGAGTCCTGAGCCTCTGCTCCTTTTCGTTTAGGGTAACAAAAGGAAGTCCAAGATTCCTGTTGCTGCAGAAACATCATTTCAGTAGACCCCATTCTCGATATCTTACACAATGACTGCAGTGGTTTAAAGAAGAAATGTCCTCCACAGGCTGTATTGGAATCCTGGGTTTCCGGTTAGTAGAACTGTTTGGGGGAGATTATGGAATCTTTCTGAGAAAAAATCTTGCTGAAGGAAGTAGGTCAGTGGTGACAGGCTTTAAAGGCTTATAGCCTGCCCCCTCACCATTTCTCTCTCCCTCTCTCTGTTTCCATCATGCAGATGAGATGTGAGGGCTACTTCCTGGCTACAAGGCCAATATCATCTCGCACTATCTTGTTTTCCTCTTCCCCTTTTGAACTGTAAGCAAAATAGTTTGGTCTTTTGTTAGGCTATTTTATTACAGCAACAGAAAGGAAGTTAATACCTCTTAGATTCTCTCTTCTATCCTGTCTTCAACTGTACACAATCTAGCTTTAACCTCAGAGCTCAGAGCTCTAAGGTAATTAAGAGACTGACACCAAATGACAAAGGCACCTTCAGGTACATGCAGGTAGATACTGATGAAAAACCACCATCAGGTGAGTGACAGAATAAATAAATTATTCATCTCGCTAAAACCACAACAGGGTTGATAGTCTATTACCCACAACAGTTTTGAAATAATACAGTAGTCTGTGGTTGAATGACATGGATTCAAATCTCTGTTCTTCCACAACAACCCAACCTGACCTTAGGCAAGTAGCTCAGCCTAAGCATGTTCCTGAGATAGGAAATAGAAGAGTCACCTTGCCTTGATGGATTCTACAAGGGTTCAGTATAGGTCTCTTTGCATGATAAACAAACAAACAAACAAACAGAAACAAATCCCACACCCCAACTGTTAGTATCTCTGCAGGCTACCATTATTGATTTGGGGGTTCCCCACTTGACTTTAACTGCTCTCTCTTTTAAAAAATATGTGCCTTCCAAGTCACTAATTTGTTTAAATTAAAGTTATTAAAGCTTAGTTATCTTGAGTTATGACAAAAAAATTAAGGAAACCCCAGGGTGTCTGAGAATCAAACATAAGAAGATTAAAAAACCCAGGAATCCTGTGGCTATAGATAATAATCCCTAATGTTTATATGGAAATTTTTACTTTTAATACAATTTCTCATGTAGTGGGTCCTCAAGACCCATGGCGAGAGAGAAAGGGCAGAATTACAGGCTTCAGGGCTGACTGCACCCCACTGAGTCCTATTAAGTTCACAGACTCCATCACATGGTGTTTAGTGAGACTCATAGGGTAACTTTAATCATGATAGTCTTCCTGAAGTAGGTGAGGCTGGACCAGGAAGCTATGGCACTCTATGGTACTATGACTTTGTCTTCCTCCAAACTTGAACAGCCACCATACTAACAAAAATGACATTCATACAGAAGCACCTACCAACTCTCTCTTGGTTTCAGATACCTTTGTGTTCCCCAGAACATTTCCAGTGTGTAGAATACTTAGTCCTTCATAGTCCACAGAATCTGCACTATATCAAATACCCCTCCTGTGTTGTGTTTATGTCTTTGAGTTGGATTCTTGGAAGTAAAATCTCTGGCTAAAAATATCATTAAGGTTTTTGATAGATTTATATTGACTGATTTTTCCCATTCAATTATACACAGTATTGTCTGTCTGTGTATCTGTCTCACTACCTCACAAGCATGGGAAACCAAATGGGTGGACAAGCATATAAAGTAGAGAATCTGAGTTAGACCATCAGCAGAGGAGACAAATGGGTTTGGGTTTCTGTAACTAGAGAGGGAAAATATAGAATTAAACAACACTGACTGAATTATGACACCGACAGTCAAAGGTCACTGTCCTAGTTGGAGTTTTATTGCTGTGAACAGACACCATGACCAAGGCAAATCTTATAAAAACATTTACCTGGGGCTGGTTTACAGGTTCAGAGGTTCAGTCCAATATCATCAAGGTTGGAACATGGCAGCATGCAGGCAAGCATGGAGCAGGAGGAGCTGAGAGTTCTACATCTTCATCTGAAGGCTGCTAGCAGAATACTGACTTCCAGGCAGCTAGGATGAGGATCGTAAAGCCCACACCCACAGTGACACACCTACTCCAACAAGGCCACATCTACTCCAAAAGGGTCACACCTTCTAATAGTGCTACTCCCTGGGCTGAGCACATACAAACCCTAACAGTCACTGACAGGGAACATTCAACTGGATCGATGTAATTATAAATAATTGTAATTTTGAGAGACCCAGCATGATGACTGATCTTCATTATCAGGTGTATTGGATGGAGAAATATGTAGGGTACATGAATCTCTGGGTATTGGGACTACTTGTGACTACTACTACTTGGGACTTTCCAGGGAGGTTTAAGTAGGTGAAGAAGACCAGACCTGAATGTGGGCAGAACCACCCTGTAGGTTGGGGTCTTAAACTGATTTTTTAAAACAGAGAGCCAGAGTAACATTCTTCTTCCTCTGTGTCCTGTTCTCCCCAGATATGAGTAAAAAACCTTCACAGTTCCAGTACAATGCCTTCCCACCCATGATGGGCTGACAATACTTCATAAACTATCTGTCAAAATAATTTCTTCCTCCACTAAGTTGCTACTTCTCAGATATTTGGCCACAAAGATGAAAATGTATATAATGGTAGCTTTTATTGGGGAGTGTGTAAAGTTTCTGATTACAATGGGGAAGTTGAGACAATTTTGTTGATTTCCTGTCCTTCTCCCTTTTTGCCCCTCTTACCTGTTTAATACAGAGAAATTCTTGATTAACCAGCAATCCAGAGACATGTTTTCTGAAGATTAAAATTTCTGATTAACCAAGCAGTCATTTAATTGTTTAATATGTGCTGATAAAGTATTTGAGTTACATCAGGGACTGTGGGGATGCTGATACATTGAACTTTCTAGAATGCCTGCACATAGGTCCTATTTTAAAAACAGTAAATTGAGGTCCTTCTGTTTGGTTTCCTGGCCCACGGTCAGACAGCTCACAAGGTCAGCAGCTGCAGCAAGTTGAAGTAGATACTCCAGCCCCAAGACTCACGTGTTTAACAGCTTCACTGGGCACCAACTGACATATTTTGTTTTAGTATAAAATCATCTTATTGAAAAGCTTTAAAACTTTTTATATGTACTTCATCTAGTGAAGTGAAGAGAAGAGAATTTCCCTGGGGTGGTCTGAGAATCCCCAAGAATTCTGCCATTATTCTGAGGATTCTCCAGTCTCAATACATAGTCCAAGAATTGGCCAATAAAAAGTGTTTTTGGAGAACTCTCTAACCGGAGCTAGCACACTCTCCTCACCCAGAAAGTGATTTTCTTCATTTCTATTTTCTACTAAGTTGAAGCTTCAAACTTAATTCTTTGGGGGGAATTTCTTATATTTACCAGGGTATTCGATCATATTCACTCCCCTATGGCATTCTATACCTTCTAAGTCCTTTTCGCTAACCACCAATCTTCCCCCACAACTGTGTGCCCTCTATGTTACAGGATATTTGAACCTGTTTCTGGTTAGGGTGGGCTCAACCATCAGCACACCCCTATTACCCCTCTCCCCACTAGTACCCACTGTTGATCCCAATGAAGGTAAAGTTAGTTTGTAGAGGCCTTGATTGAAAGTGATGGGGCAGATGGCATGATGAATCAGAGAAAGATTAGACAGATAGGATATGGCCAACTCTCAAGGGGAGAGAGAGGAAAGGGAAGCAGCAAGCAGGGTTGAGAGGGAGAGTAGAGCACTTCAGGGAGGGAGGAGTTTTACCAGGAGAGCTTTACAGAAACAGCTTGAAGAGAGAACAAGCTGGACACAAAGTCAGAACAAGCAAGAGAATAAGGAGCCAGAAGACTGGAAGAGATTGCTAGATTTAGAGGCCAAGGAGAGGAATTCAGGAGAGGGAGAGGTGGAGCAGATTGAAACCGGCTGGCAGAGGAGGTCTAACCAGAACAGCTGAGCTGAACTAGCCAGCTAGGGATCAGGGAAAAAAAGAAGAAGAAAAACAAAAGGTGATCTTATTCAGCAGCAAGTGTCAGAGGCTGAAGACATTCTAGGCCTAGATTAGATTGTCTGGAAGCTAGAAATTTTCAGGACTAGGCCTATGTTAGCAGACTTTGGCAATAAGCCTCCCAGATACAACAGGAGAATAAAGGTTACATTTACACCTCTATATTTGTTTGTTTCTCTGTTATGATTTATAACTCACACAGTCCTACCTGTGATGCTGTTAATACTCAAGAGTTCTGGGCCATCAATGGAGTTCTGGGCCATTAGTGGAGTGCAGCACCGATCCCCAAAGGCAGACCTTATGCAGCTTTTGCAAAGAAACTAACTTTTCTCTTCTGCAAAATAGGTTGTTACAAATTAGAATGGCTAAAGAAATGCTAACTTGTAGCTAAGTAAATCAGGGACCAACAAAGCTTTCTGTAAAGGGCAGGACAGCAAGAGCTATGGGTTCTGTAGAACATGATGTACATTTGAAGGTATTGGGTAGATACTCATAGAACAGGAAAGAAAATGAATGCATTGTTGACAAATGGCCAAAATATAATGGCAATACAACATACGCTTAAAATAATAATATTTGAGTGTAATATTCCTACATGTATTTCTAGAGAACGAAAGTGGAATTATCTTGAAAGTGATTAAATGTCTCCTAACAAAGTTCATGGTTTATTTTCCCGTCATCACCAAATCCATTGCAAATGAACACCTTGAAATATCTCCCTCTATCACAAGCACAGAGGGTTAGATCTAGGTCAAATTTGACTATCAATTTGTTTGTGGTTTGCTGACTCCTGACATAACCCAGATCCTCACATGCCATGGGAACTATGGCAGAAGCATCTGGCAAAAGCCTGTTTGCTTTTCCTGCAGTGATCTGGTGTCACCTAACTGAACAGTATCCATTTAAGTGGAATTAGCTTCATCAGCTTTCTGCACCATCCACTCAAGCAAGTACCATATGTTATGTGCTCCAACACTCTGTGACATTAGAAACAGCAGGTGCATGAAAGGAGCCGCACCTCTGTCCCTCCATCCTAGAAAATAGAAATGAATGTGGTCTTAGTATTTTTACAACTCTTCCAGGCTGCTGATGAGAATTAGGAATGGCAGGGCACTGGAGAGCTGGTGCCACAGGTTAGAGCACGGCTGCTCATGTGGAAGATCCAAGTCTGGATCCTAGACCTCCCAATCAACAGCTCACAATCACCTGTGCCTCCAGTTTCAGATGATATGACACCCTCTTCTGGCCTATACACATCTGTGTGAGTGTGGTGCACATATATGCACTAAAACATACATCCATATACATGGATGGATGGATGGATAGCTAGATAGTAAATAGTAGATAGATAAAAGTAAACACTAAGTATTTACAAGTACATATCTAATCAGATCTCTATCAATTGATCAATTGATAATTAGATAGATAGATAGATAGATAGATAGATAGATAGATAGATAGAAATGTCAATAACAAGAACTTAAAAGTGAGTGAAACTAGGCTAGAGGACGGCTCAGTCAGTGAAGTACTTACCATGTAACTATGGATCCCCAGCATCTGGGCAAAATGTTGAGCATTAGGCCAAGTGAGAAGATGGCTTTCAGGTTCTCAACCTGTGTATCATAAACTCTTGCAGGAAGGAGCAAACAACCGCTTCTATGCTGCATATAAGATATTTACATTATGATTCATAACCAAAGCAAAATTACCCGTTATGAAGTAGCAGTAAAATAATTCTACAATGGGGGGGGGTCACCACAACATGAGGAAGCGCAGCATTAGAAAGGCTGAGAAGCACCGGTGGATGAAGGTACTTGCTGCCAAGCCTGACAAAGTGAGCTAGTTTGGGCCCCAGAAGCCACACAGTAGAGAGAGAGATCACTGACCTTCTGAAGCTGTTCTCTATCGTCCACACACAGGCAGAAGCACATATGCACACAACATATAGCTGGCTACTGCAGTAAATTCCAATCATCCCAGAATGGGTTAGACAAGACAGGAGGATTCCCAGGACTTATTGGCCAACTAGTCTTGCCAAGTCAATGAGCTTTAGGTTCAGAGAGAATATAACCTGTCTCAAATATAAGGTGGAGTGTGACAGAAGAATCCAACACTTTCTTCTGGCCTTCCTGTGCATTCACACACACGTGTACACACCTGCCATTCACAGGGGTGCATGCGTGTGTGTGTGTGTGTGTGTGTGTGTGTGTGTGTGTGTGTGTATATATATATATATATATATATATACATAAAATAAGCAAGGAAATTATACAAATAGACAATTTACCAAGATAAATTAATATATACAGACAATAGACACATTTGTAAAATGCTCGATATTATAAGAGAGTTATTAAAAAACTGTAAGATCCTGCTATATACATATTAGAATGACTAGCCTGAGAGAGAGAGAGAGAGAGAGAGAGAGAGAGAGAGAGAGAGAGAGAGATCAACAATACCTAATGCAGTTAGTCATGAGAAGAATGAAAGCTCTAATATCTTGGATGGGCTAGAAAGTGACACAGTCACTGTGGAAAAATAACTTGGCAGTTTCTTTCTTATACAGCTAAACAAATACCATGTGATCCAGGAAAGACCTTAGCTATTTACATGAGAGAAATGAGAAAGCCATGTTTATATAAAAGTTTATATATTACAGTCACAGTGGTTTCATTCATAAATGTCTCAAACTAGAGGCACCCCAAATCCATCAGCCGGCAAAGGAGAAACTGTAGTGCAGCCGCCTGGCAGAGCTGTAGTCAGCACTAAAAATGAACCAGTTGTTGCCACAGGGGTTGACATAGGTGAGAAGAAAAGTGCTTGCTAATTTAGAGAATTGCTGTGGGAGTTCACTCAAAGGCCTTGCTGGAAAAGAAAAAATTAGAGATACAGAAACCAGATGTGTGGTTTCTGGGAGCAGGAGTTGAAAGGAACTAATACCACACAGGAAGGGAGAAATGTTCTGAAACTTGACTGTGGTTGTTTCTCTAAACTCCGGGAAACACACAAAAGGAAACTGACAAAAATTTTTATAGCATCTAAATTCATTCCTAATCACGTTGACTTCAAATAAAATAAATACAAGGTCATCGAGATACCTGGTGGGTCTGTACTGCCCGTGGATCAGTAGAGTTAGCATACTAAAAATGGTCTCCTACCAAGAGCAATCTACAGTTCAATGCAATGCCTATCAAAATTCCAGCACACTTCTTTACAGACCTTGAAAGAGCAATTCTCAATTTCCTACAGAAAAACAAAAACCCAGGATAGCTTAAACAGTCCTGTACAATAAAAGAACTTCTGGAGGTATCACCATCCCTAATCTCAAGCTGTACTACACAGCAATGGTAATAAAATCCTCATGGTATTGGTATAAAAACAAACAGATTGATTAATGGATTAGAATCAAAGACCCAGAAATAAACCCACACACTTGCAGACACTCAATTTTTGCCAAAGAAGCCAAAACCATATAATGGAGAAAAAAGAAATCATCTTCAGTAAAAGGTACATGCCAGCATTTTAAGCATTTGAAACATTCTGTTCACCTTATTCCTTCTCTCTCCTCATGCTCTTTCCTTACTTTTTCCCCTCTTAGCCTGGCTTTGTAGAACAACTACAGCTTTCTCTGCAGTACCTAATGGGTAATGTAGAGGACTATATGTGTCCATAGCCAAACCAGGGAACTTCTGTGCTGAGAAAGAAGAGAACCAGTTACTGATGCTTGGCCAGGTGAATCAGGGTATTGTTTGTGGGCAATGTAAAGAAGTAAACCAGTGAACAGAGTAACAGATAGTGTGTTCTGGCCAAGCCATGTTTAATCGCAAGGCTCCAGGTTATATTTGAGATACCTTTAATAGCTTACCTGGAATTATCTAAACAAAGTTCAATAACCACTCATGTTTCCAACTGAATTTCAGCCTGAGGACCAAGCCATCAGAGACTCTTTAGTGTGGCTAGTAATTATTTGAACAGAAAGCTTTTGATGTCAGCACATTTGACCTCGTTTATGTCCATCTTACAAACCATCACTTTAAAAAATATCTTATTTCTTCATTTTTATTCATTTATGTGTGTGCACATACATGGAGATACCAGCAAATGTCAGAAGTGGGCATCAGATTCCCTCTGATAAAGCTACACCTAACCCTGTGTCACTTGACATGGTATCAGGAACCAAACTCTGGACGAACAAGCACACGAAGCCACTGAACAGCTTTGACCCTTCGGATCTGCATCTTCACTTTATAGGGTCTTACTTCAATATCTAGTGCCACTGAAACTTCAGTTCTGGGACTCTAATTTGAGCTCGGACTTATTCTTTTAAAAAGTTCTTGCTCTTCCTTCTTAGCTTTGCCACCTGCTCAGTTCGCGTTTCTGTATAACATGTACCAAGTCATCAGACAGTATGGTATGACCTTGGCTGACTTTGACCTTGACCTCGTCTCTATCAGCTCCTCCCAATGAGGAAATCAGTGACCGACACATGGTAGATCACTTATTTGTCCCTACCTTCTCCAGGAAGCCAGTGCTCCATTCTTTCTCACTACACCAATACCTGATGGCTGTGTGGATTCACATATTACCTTTGTCTGGAGATTTTCCATTGATATGTCAGCTTGTTCTGGTTCACTTTTGCCATCACTCTCCAGTTCCTTGAATCGAGACCTTCCACAGAGCCTTTGTCCCTTGACTTCTTTGGAAGCCACATCCTCCTAGACTTTTTTCCGCACCTTTGACTCCTTTACTTCAGCCTCCATCGCTGCCATGATTGCTCACATTCTGTCTGGAGACACATTAAAAAGAACTTTGATGGTCACTGTATCTTTCTCCATGATCTCCTCCACTCTTCTCACACTAAATGCTCTCTGGATGCTGGACGCTTCCACACTTACATCATCAAGGTAAAACACATCTTGGGGATTTAATTGTAAATATTTATCTATATATTCTTGACATCTCTAATTGCATATATGATTTCTTAGGCTTATGATGTCTGAATCTGAACTTTTGAAGTTTCCTTCCACTGTCTATCTCTCCAGATTCACCCATCTTGGGGAAAAAATGGAACCACTTCCTCCTTCACAAGTGCTCATGGCAGACACCTGGGACAACCCATGAACTGCTCTCTCAAATCCGTTTCTATGTCACTCAGCATTTTCTAAAAAGTTGCAAAATCCTTCCAAGTTGTCTCCCAACAGTCTCTACAGGTGGGAATAAGTGGGATAGGTGTCTTACAGGAGAATCATCTTGTAGGATTTCCCTCTAGTGTCTTTGGTAAAATCTAACCATGGACACATAATTCTGACCTTACCTTGCACTGCACATGTGCTCTGACCAGACAGGCCAGATCCTTCCTCAAGGCCTTGGTGCCTATTGCTGCCTCCACCTCAAAGCATCTTGGACTTTATTTACTCACTCTTCTCATCTTAGTCGTATACACCATTGCTTCTGAAACAGCTTTCTAGACTACTGTACCTACATGTGTATCATTAACTCTCAATAGACTTCCTATGAGCCTCCATTTTGTTCTCTTTCTGGCAACGGTCTTTTATATTTTAAGTTATTTATCCTATGAAGATGATTCTTTACTTAAATTGCTGAGCCTAGCATGGTGTATAGAAATGAAGCCTGTGCATACTAATACGTGTTAGATAAGAATAAATGGTTAAATGCTTCCCCAGTGGCAACCTTACATGTTTTATCATGCTCCTATGACTAGCTAATATCTGGATTCGATGGCCTTATAATTCCTCCAAGGACCTAGTATTCTATTTTTGCAATTTATTTTACAACATCATGGAGTTTTCAGATACTTGTACAAAAAAAAATACCCTTATGAACAATGTGAGGTGGGCTTACTTGTTTTTCTTGCTACATCAAGAAAAGGGGAAAGGGAGAAATTCAATCTAAAAAGCATTTATTGTTTCCAATGACGACAAATGCAGAGTGTCCCCGATAGATTCATTAACTCATCAGTATCTCCAAACAATAGTTTAAACTCAGCTCCCATCCATTAGGCATGCCAAGTGGAATGTAGGGAGCCCTATAAACAGAAGGTTCACTAGGAAACAGAAGCCAGTGTACCACCAAAGTCTGGGCAATCGGGAAATGTGGAGGGGCAGAAAGGAAAACCTAGTCTCCCTGAGTAAACGGCAGAGGAATAGATAGGGCTGAATGAGGAAGAGAGTAGAGGTGCCTGGTGGTCCCAGCTCAGTTCTTCCCAGTATTGCCACAAGAAGACTGGTTTTGCTTTCCTTGTCTCCCAGACAGCCTGGTAGTTCTGCTTCCTCTGGTAGACAACAAGCTAATAACTGCTGGGGATGCTTATCCATCCCTGAACACTGCCCTATAGGGTATCCATTCTATAAAGTCACATCACCAAACATTTCTTGCATTTTAGAATGAACTGCTGCTGTCTACCATGCTGAGCCTGGGAGGGAGTGGTGCCATCAGAAATAGAGTCAAAGATGAGCAACATCATCACACATGCAGCAGTGTGTAAGTATGTCCTAAAGAGCCCCAACATGTATGTCCCCGTCAGATGGTGAAGAAAATCCAAATGGTGAGGAAAACAACCCTGGTCCCCTTTACAAGTATTGATAAACTAAGTGTATTCATCTGTCAGGGTCTGCAGGAGATTGGTTCTAGAACCTTCTCAGGAGATACTAAAATCCGTAAGATGAAGAATGGAGACATGGTTCAGAGGTTAAGATCACAAGCTGGCCCCTGCAGGCAGCTGCCATATTGCCTGCAGCTTCCCGCCCAGCTGGTGGTGGGGAAGCCCGAGGGTCACCCAGCGTGCCAGGTGCTCAGAACCATCCAGCGGCGGCAGCAGAACCAGGAACCCGAGACAGCCCGAGCTTAAGACCTTCGGGGACTCAGGCCTGGAGTGGGAGTTGGGCACAGAATAGCGGGTGCACTCTGCACTCGCGGGGCATACCCCGAGCTCCCTGCAGGCAGCTGCCATATTGCCTGCAGCTTCCTGTCCAGCTGGTGGTGAGGAAGCCTGAGTCAGCCAGTGTGCCAGGTGCACAGACCCAGCCGGAGGCCGAACCAGCCTCCCATCCAGCCAGTGGCAGGGAAGCTGGAAACCGGACCCAGCCAGCTTCCCAGCAGCTTGGGACCAGCAGGCGGAACCAGATAACTGAGATATCCCAACTTTAAGACCCCTGGGGAAACAGGATATCAGACAGCGAACCCTGAGCAGGAGCAGTGCAGAACAGCCGCCCAACAGGCGGAACCAAATACCTGGGATATCCTGAGGTTAAGACCTCGGGGGACTCAGGCCACCTGTCAGCAATCTGTGAGCAAGACCCCCGCAGGACAGTGATTCAGGTATCCCAGTCGCTGGGAAATAGCCTTACAACCCCACAGGAGGGTCAAGCACCAGCTAGTATCTACAGGACTAACTAACACCAGAGTTAACCAGATGGCAAAAGGCAAACGTAAGATCGCTACTAACAAAAATCAAGGCAATATGGCGGCATCCGAACCCAGTTCCCCAACAGCAATAAATATTGGATACCCCGAAACACCAGAAAAACAAGACTCAGATCTAAAATCACTGGTCAGGATGCTGATAGAGGAACACTTAGATAAATCTCTTAAAGTAATACATGAGAAAATAGATCAAAAGCTAGAAGCCATTGCAAGACAAACACAATTAAATCCCAGATATCTCAACACACCAGAAAAACAAGACTCCGATCTAAAATCACTGGTAAAGATGCAGATTGAGGATCACTTAGATAAATTTCTTAAAGTAATAGAGGAGAAAATAGATCAAAAACTAGAAGCCCATACAAGGCAGACACAAAAATCACTTAAAGAAATCCAGGAGAATATAGAGCAAAAAATGAATCCCAATAAGGGGGAGAAACAAAAATCACCCAAAGAAATACAAGAGAACATGGGTCAACGAGTAGAAGTCATAAAGGAGGAAACACAAAAATCCCTTAAAGAATTACAGGAAAACACAAACAAGCAACTGAAAGATCTGAGCAAAACCATACAAAATCTAAAAACAGAAGTAGAAACAACTAAGCAATCGCAAAGGGAGACAATGTTGGAGATAGAAAACCTTGGGAAGAAATCAGGAGTCATAGATGCAAATATCAACAATAGAATACAAGAAATAGAAGACAGAATCTCAGATGCTGAAGATACCATAGGAACCATGGATTCAACAATTAAAGAAAATGCAAAATGCAAAAAGCTGGTAACCCAAAACATTCAGGAAATCCAGGACACAATGAGAAGACCAAACCTAAGGATTATAGGGATAGATGAGAATGAAGATCTACAACTTAAAGGGCCAGCAAATATCTTCTACAAAATTATGGAAGAAAATTTCCCCAACCTAAAGAGAGAGATGCCCATGAATATACAAGAAGCCTATAGAACCCCAAATAGACTGGACCAGAACAGAAATACTTCCCGTCACACAATAATCAAAACCCCAAATGTACTAAACAAAGAAAGAATATTAAAGGCAGTAAGAGAAAAAGGACAAGTAACATATAAAGGAAGACCTATCAGAATTACACCAGACTTCTCACCTGAGACCATGAAAGCTAGAAGATCCTGGGCAGACCTCATGCAGACCCTAAGAGAACACAAACTTCAGCCAAGACTACTATACCCAGCAAAACTCTCAATTGCCATAGATGGGGAAACCAAGATATTCCACGACAAAAACAAATTTGCAAGATACTTATCTACAAACCCAGCCCTACAAAGGATAATAGGGGAAAAATACCAACACAAGGGGGAAACAACACCCCAGAAGAAACAAGATAGAAACCCCATCTCATCCAACCCAAAAGAAGAGAACCACTCAAATACAAATAATAATAACAATTCCCAAAATGTCAGGAAGTAATAATTACTATTCCTTAACTTCTCTTAATATCAATGGACTCAATTCCCCAATCAAAAGACACAGACTAACAGACTGGATACGGAAACAGGACCCTACATTTTGCTGCATACAGGAAACACATCTCAGTGTCAAAGACAAACACCACCTTAGAGTAAAAGGCTGGAAGACAGTTCTACAAGCAAATGGTCCCAGGAAACAAGCTGGAGTAGCCATTCTAATATCAGATAAAATCGACTTTCAACCTAAAGTCATCAAAAGAGACACAGAAGGTCACTTCCTGCTTGTCAAAGGGAAAATCCACCAAGAAGAATTCTCAATACTGAACATCTATGCACCAAATGCAAGGGCACCCTCATTCGTAAAAGAAACTTTACTAAAGCTTAAAGCACACATCGCACCTAACACAATGATTGTAGGTGACTTCAACACTCCACTCTCCTCAATGGACCGATCAGGAAAGCAGAAACTAAACAGGGACACAGTGAAACTAATTGAAGCTTTGGACCAATTGGATTTAACAGATATATATATAGAACATTCCATCCTAAAACAAAAGAGTATACCTTTTTCTCAGCACCGCACGGTACCTTCTCAAAAATTGATCATATAATTGGTCACAAGACATACCTCAACAAATACAAGAAGACCGAACTAATCCCATGTCTCCTATCGGATCACTATGGAGTAAAAGTGGTCTTCAATAGCAAGAAGAACAACAGAAAGCCCACATACACATGGAAACTGAACAATACTCTACTCAATGACACCCTGGTCAAGGAAGAAATAAAGAAAGAAATCAAAGACTTTTTAGACTTCAATGAAAATGAAGGTACGACCTACCCAAATCTCTGGGATACAATGAAAGCAGTGCTAAGAGGAAAACTCATAGCCCTGAGTGCCTCCAAAAAGAAACTGGAAAGAGCATACACTAGCAACTTAACAGCACACCTGAAGGCGCTGGAACAAAAAGAAGCTAACTCACCCAGGAGGAGTAGAAGAGAGGAAATCATCAAACTAAGGGCTGAAATCAATCAAGCAGAAACAAAGAGAACCATACAAAGAATCAACCAAACCAAGAGCTGGTTCTTCGAGAAAATCAACAAGATAGATAAACCCTTAGCTAGACTAACCAAAGGGCACAGAGATAGTATCCAAATTAACAAAATTAAAAATGAAAAGGGGGATATAACAACAGAAACAGAGGAAATTCAAAAGATCATCAGATCCTACTACAAAGGCCTATACTCAAAACAACTGGAGAATCTGGAGGAAATGGACAATTTCCTAGACAGATACCAAATACCAAAATTAAATCAGCATCAAGTAGACCAGCTAAACAGTCCCATAACCCTTAAAGAAATAGAAGGGGTTATAGAAAGCCTCCCAACCAAAAAAAGTACGGGACCAGATGGTTTTACTGCAGAATTCTACCAGACCTTCAAAGAAGACTTAACACCAATACTCTTCAAACTATTCCACAAAATAGAGACAGAAGGGACACTGCCCAACTCGTTCTTCGAAACCACAATTACGCTGATACCAAAACCACAAAAAGATCCAACAAAGAAAGAGAACTACAGGCCAATTTCTCTTATAAATATAGATGCAAAAATACTAAATAAAATTCTTGCCAACCGAATCCAAGAGCATATCAAAACGATCATTCACCATGATCAAGTAGGCTTCATTCCAGGAATGCAGGGATGGTTCAATATACGGAAATCCATCAATGTAATCCACTACATAAACAAACTAAAAGAAAAAAAACCACATGGTCATCTCATTAGATGCTGAAAAAGCATTTGACAAAATTCAGCATCCTTTCATGCTAAAAGTCTTGGAAAGAGCAGGAATTCAAGGCCCATACCTAAACATAGTAAAAGCAATCTACAGCAAACCAGTAGCCAACATCAAAATAAATGGAGAGAAACTTGAAGCAATTCCACTAAAATCAGGGACTAGACAAGGCTGTCCTCTCTCTCCATATCTTTTCAATATAGTACTTGAAGTTCTAGCGAGAGCAATCAGACAACATAAGGAAGTCAAAGGGATACAAATTGGAAAGGAAGAAGTCAAAGTATCATTATTTGCAGATGATATGATAGTCTACTTAAGCGATCCAAAAAACTCCACCAGAGAACTTCTACAGCTGATAAACAACTTCAGCAACGTGGCTGGTTATAAAATTAACTCAAGCAAATCAGTAGCCTTCTTGTACTCAAAGGACAAGCAGGCTGAGAAAGAAGTTAGGGAAATAACACCCTTCACAATAGCCACAAACAACATAAAGTACCTTGGCGTAACTCTAACCAAACAAGTGAAAGATCTGTATGACAGGAACTTCAAGTCCCTGAAGAAAGAAATCGAAGAAGACCTCAGGAGATGGAAAAATATTTCTTGCTCCTGGATTGGCAGGATCAATATAGTAAAAATGGCCATCTTGCCAAAAGCAATCTACAGATTCAATGCAATCCCCATCAAAATCCCAAATCAATTCTTCATAGATCTAGAAAGAGCAATTCTCAAATTCATCTGGAGCAACAAAAAACCCAGGATAGCTAAAACTATTCTCAACAATAAAAGGACTTCTGGGGGAATCAATATCCCTGACCTCAAGCAGTACTACAGAGCAATTGTGTTAAAAACTGCATGGTATTGGTACAGCAACAGGCAGGTAGATCAATGGAATTGGAATGAAGACCCAGAAATTAACCCACAGACTTATGGTCACTTGATCTTTGATAAAGGAGCCACAACCATCCGGTGGAAAAAAGATAGCCTTTTCAACAAATGGTGCTGGTTCAACTGGAGGTCAACATGCAGAAGAATGCGAATTGACCCACTCTTATCTCCTTGTACTAAGATCAACTCCAAGTGGATCAAGGACCTCCACATAAAACCAGACACACTGAAACTATTAGAAAAGAAACTTGGGAAGACCCTGGAGGACATGGGCACAGGGGTAAAGTTCCTGAACAGAAAGAACACCAATAGCTTATGCTCTAAGATCAAGAATTGACAAATGGGACCTCATAAAATTACAAAGTTTCTGTAAGGCAAAGGACACTGTCAGAAGGACAAAACGGCAACCAACAACGTGGGAAATGATCTTCACCAACCCCACATCCGACAGAGGGCTAATATCCAATATATACAAAGAACTCAAGAAGTTAGACCCCAAAGAACCAAATAACCCTATCAAAAAATGGGGTACAGAGCTAAACAAAGAATTTTCACCAGAAGAAATTCGGATGGCCGAGAAACACCTTAAGAGATGTTCAACATCATTAGTCATCAGGGAAATGCAAATCAAAACAACCCTGAGATTCCACCTCACTCCAGTCAGAATGGCTAAGATTAAAAACTCGAGAGACAACAAGTGCTGGCGAGGATGTGGAGAAAGAGGAACACTCCTCCACTGTTGGTGGGATTGCAAAATGGTAAAACCACTCTGGAAATCAGTGTGGCGGTTCCTCAGAAAATTGGGCATGCCACTCCCAGAGGACCCTGGCATACCACTCCTGGGCATATACCCAGAGGATTCCCCTGCATACAACAAAGACACATGCTCCACTATGTTTATAGCAGCCTTGTTTATAATAGCCAGAAATTGGAAGGAGCCCAGATATCCCTCAAAGGAGGAATGGATACAGAAAATGTGGTATATTTATACAATGGAGTACTACTCAGCAATTAAAAATAATGAATTCATGCAATTTGTAGGTAAATGGTTAGATCTGGAAACTATCATCCTAAGTGAGCTAACCCAATCACAAAAGAATACACACGAAATGCAATCACTGATAAGTGGATATTAATGAGCCCAGAAGCCCTAAATACTCAAGGCACAATTAGCAAGTCAAATGACTCTCAAGAAGAAAAAAAGGAGAGGACCCTGGGCCTGTAAAGATTGGATCCAGTATTGTAGACCCAGAACAGAGAAATCGTGGGGGGGGGGAAGAGTGGGGAATAGCATGGGGGGGAGAGGAATTATGGGACATATGGTGGGGGGTACCTGGGAAAGGGGAAAGCCTTTGGAATGTAAACAAAGAATATAGAAAATAAATTAAAAAAAAAAAGATCACAAGCTGATCTTCAAGAGGACCCAAGTTTAATTCCCAGCACCAACATGATGGCTAATAACCATCTGTAACTCCAGGGGAATATAGCACCCTCTTTTGGCCTCTGTGGGCACTGTACATGCAGGCAAAAACACTCATGTACATTAAAAAAGCACTAACTCCTCAAAAAATTAAAGTTCACAATTTGTTCAACTTCTTTCTACAAAATAACACTATACATCTTCCTGAATATTGTAAATCACCTCTATATTACTTATAATACTTGATACGATGTAAATACGTGGTATTTGTTGCATTGTCATTTCGGCAAGAATAAGAAGATGAAAAGTCTATACAAACACAACTAGAATAGGCCTAACTACATAGCACATGAATGAGACACAAGAGAAACAGTGCTCAGATACCACGTGTTGCAGGAGGACGAAGGTATGTATGCTGAAGTGACCGGGTGCCTACCCTTGGTCTCTGTACATCTAGAGGAATGACTGACATGTAGCAAATTCCAGATTTGTATTTTGGAACTTTGAGGAGGTTTTTGCTTCTGAATCTTTTTGATCCATGGTTGGCTGAATCCATGGGTGAGCAGCACATCCAGAGGGAGGATTGCCTGCATCACCTTTGACGGAGGATGACTTCTGATAGAGCAAGAAATGTGAAAGCTAGATACAGAGCCACACGGGATGTACCACTAAAGGTTTCAGAGGTCAGAAGATAAAAACAGTGCTTCAGAGAAGGAAAATGTGGGGAGGGGCAGCAGAGGGGGAGGATGGAGAGGTAGCTTAGCTTAGCACATCTTTGAGGCAATGGAAGGCTCCTTTGGAGTCTGAATGGAGGTTACAGTTTGAATGTCTGCGGAGATATGCAGACTTAGTTGGGCAGGTATGGATTACTTCAAGTGTAAAGAGCAAGGTTAGAGAGGCTTAGATTAGTGATGAAACTACAAAATGAAAAAGTACCAGATTCTGAAGATCTAGATTTGAGACATGGCTGTTAATTTCCTGATTATTAAAATGTTTGGACCAGGGGCCCTCTTGTTAGCTCTGACCTCTAACTACCAGGAACACTCAATATCTAACCTCTATATGTCCTTCCAGAAGTGCAGTTTATACTTACCCATGTGCAAGATGGGTCAGAAAAGTATGACCAGCCTCTGAGAACATGCCCCACTTACAATGCTATGTGTGAACCTGTGATTGCTGGGACAGTGCAGGCTAAGGGGCATGACACTTATAGGCAAACCTATTACTTAATACCTGCATAAGCTTAAGCCAGACAGCTCTCTCTTCCAAATGGCAGCTTTTCATCTGCAGAATCAGGCTATGATGGATTTCGGTTTCCCAGAGTTGGAAGTGTCCAGTGAGCGAGCAGTTTCTGGAAGAGTCCTGCTGAGTGCGTATTAGAGATCTGATACTCAGGAAGAATCCATCGTGGGGGGTCAAAATACTTTGAGAGACTGATAGTGCATTGAGTGACAGCAAGTATAATGGTCCCAGGTATATTGTATCCCTCTGGGTTCCAATCAGAGTGCTGACTACCCCTCTTTCTACCTCAATGCTCAGACCACTAGAGAACCTTCATTCATGCCAAGCATTGTTTGTTTTTTCCACTCCGCTAACTCCATTGTTACCCATGACACCACAGACCTCCCACCAGGGAGCTCCTGTCTGGACCTGTCCTCCTGTCCACATGCACAGAAGGGTGGAGACAGTGATTAATAAGTGGCCAAATGTTCCAACCTTCTGAGGAGGGTGCTGCCTCTTTAGCATTAGTATGCATGAACTTCCAAGACAGCCTTGAAACCCGCCAGGGGCAGGTGAGAAGACACGGTGGGCTGGCCCAAGCTGAGATCAGCAGTCAGACTGGTCACAATCTCCAAGAAGATACAACAAAGCCTGCCAGGCGGTGTGGAGCCCCAGCTTTCATCTTGGCGTCTGTCAGCCCTGCTGTCACCGGGGAAGACAGGCTTGTAAACGTGAACATAAATACCTTCCCCTCCTGTCTCAGCCCAGCGTCCCGAGGTGCTATTCAAGACTTCAAATCACCACTCCAGTAAAAAGAAGTGAGCACAGACAAGAAAGAGGCTGTGCTTATTAACTTGTGGCAATACTGGCTCTGCTGAGTGTCAGTCCTGGGGAGGAACAGGGACAGGCTAGGTCTTCGGAGGTATGGGAGTGACACCTTCAGATCGGCTCTGTCCCTTCCTGGATTCCTTTAGGACCTCCACCTTGTCCATATGTTCAGTGAAATAACATACTCAGTTATCACCGCAGACTGCTCTGTGACTCCAGGGGAACCGAGGAGGCTCAAGTTGACCCCTTTTCATCTCATTGTGAAGGTGTTGGCGTCACAGCTGACATCACAAAATTAGTTTTCAATCCCCAAATCTGTGCTTTAGACAGAATGAGGTACTGGAACAATCATGCCTAGAGCCAGAATTACAATGGGGTTTGCTGGTCTAGGAAAAATGTTTACTCTCCTTGCATGAAATACTTGGTGATGGGTAACTGACTAGACAGTCACCTGCTCTCTTGAAGGGATTACTTGTGTTCCTACACTCTGAGACCTAAATATGTGCCCTCTGGACTCCAGTACAGCTCCAGTTTCTGAGGAATATCTACCCAAAGGAGCACCCAGGCACACCTGCAGCTCAGTCACACTGACAGTCTGTCCCATTCATCTGTTTTCCAGGTTATTAGTATCATGTGTTTTGACTCTATCTTTTTCTATGCATAAGGATGCCGGGCAAAGCCTGTTCTCCTGACATTGATAGACCCCAAAAATAAATCTGAGGGTGAGCCTAGCTAAGACACCTAGCAATGGGGGCTATAGATCCTGTAACCAGGCAAGACTTGCGATGGAGAGATTGGGACACCAATCCAGCCACAAAACCTTTGACCTACAATTTATCCTGCCTATAAGATGTGCAGGGGTTAATATGAATTGAGAGAATGGCCAGTCAATGACTGGTCCAGCATGGCCTGTGCTATGAGAGGGAGCCCATCCCTGACACTGACATTCTGCTATACTTGCAGACAGAAGCCCAGATAACTATCATCAGAGAGGCTTCACCCAATAACTGATAGAGAGAGAGAGAGAGAGAGAGAGAGAGAGAGAGAGAGAGACCTGTGGAAGAGGGAAAAGAGGTGAAGGAAGGATTTTAGGAGCCAGCGGGCTCAAGGACAACATAAGAAAAAAATCTATAGAATCAAGTTACCTGGGCACATAGAAGCACCACCAACCAGAAACCATGCAGGTGACTTACTTAAGTCCTATTCACATATGTGGCAGTTGTATAGCTTGGTCTTTATGTGGGACCCCAACAGTGGAAGCAGGAGCAATTTCAGGACTTTTTCCCAATACTGGACTGCCTTATCTAGATATAATAGAAGATGTGCCTAGTCTTACTGCAACTTGATATGCCAACACTGGTTGATATCTATGGGAAGCCTCCCATTTTCTGAAAAGAAAGGGAAGAGGAGTGGATGAGAAGAGAAGTTCGGGGGGGGGGGTTGTAGGAGAGGAGGGAGGGGAAACTGAAAGTAAATTAATTCATTAATTCATTAAAAAATAAATTATGACATCAAGAAAACAATTACAGGTCTTGACAGCTTCCCAAATGTGGGTCTTCAAACAGACTGTTTCCTCCTAATTTCCAAGAGCACTTACATCTGTATAGTACTTGATGCTATATGTATCAAAACTGAAGATTCTTCTTTGCCACTACAGCAGTTTGTGTCAACTTAAAGTAAAGCTAGAGTCGTGGTAGATAAAGGAGCTTCAATTAAGAAAATGCCTCCACGAGATCTGTCTGTAGGCAAGCCTGTAGGGCATTTTCTTAATTAGTGATTTATGGGGCGTGCTCAGCCCATTGTGGATGGTGCTGTTCTGGGGCTGGCAGTCCTGGGTGGTATAAGAAAGCAAGCCGGGCAAGCCATGAGAAGCGAGCCAGGAAGCAGTACTCCTCCATGGCCTCTGTATCAGCTCCTGCTTCCAAGTTCCTGCCCTGACTTCCTTCAGTAATATACAGTGATATGGGAATGTAAGCCCAGTAAACCCTTTTCTCTCCAAATTGATTTGAATAAGATGTTTCATCACAGCAATATAAACCCCAAGACAGCAAACATCACAGAAAAGGTGACAAAGCACAGAATTTCTGCCTATTTGAGGGAAGTCATCTTCCCTTTATATCTCCAAGACAAGGGTTGCATGAGAGTCTATGATAGCCAAATAAAACTAATATAAATAATATATAGTATTCACCAGGACCTTAGGTTTGATGCGCACAACAGAGCTATGGCACAGACTAGCTGATGGTCCCTCCTTACAATAAGGAAACTGAGCTACAGGGTCCTACTTATGTGCCCCCTGGTGTCTAGCCCTGCTCTTGAGCACTTTGCTGGATTCAGATGGAGCCTGGAAGCTTGTGCCAAGGTATGAACCAGGGCACACCTTTCATTCTATCTTTTCCCAGCTTCACCTGGGTTTTCAGATTTCCTCTTTGAAACACAAATTCCTAGGGTTAGCCTATCAAGGTAGGACCTCATCTATCTCTTCCTGAGCTCAGGAGCCAAGAAGAATCTGCTTGAGCATCTCTGTTCCTCGATTGTCCAGAAGAGAACCCACTTCCACCCCAGCCTCTCTAAATCCCCATCAATCAGCTGGAGAAAAACACACAAGCATTCCCTCCCCTGCCATGCCCCTTCCTTCTTCCTCCAATGCTGTTCACTATGTGATGCTTACAGACTATGTATGTCACATCCCTGGAGCCGTGTTCTCTAAAAGAACAATTGTCATTGATGGCAGTCCTCAAAGGGTCTGGTGCTTGGTGGCTCACTCTGCCATGGAAACGTAGCCCCAGGAGAGGAGGAACCTGAAAAATGATGCCTGTCCTCACGTATTAAGTCAGCATCCAAGGGTAGAAGTTGCCTGGTGCTCTGTTTTTTTGATGTTCCAAGGCTGGGTGTTATGTTATAAAGCTTTGTGCTACGAGTAACTCAACTTCATCTCCTGATGCTGGTCTCCTGGGCAGGGACCAATAACCATTGGGCTTCATAAGCAGTTCAGGATCGTGGATTGATGAGGGAAAAGAGATATGAATACCAAGAAATACCAATCAACATCTAGATCCTACCATCAATCTCACTGCATCCAAAATCAAGATGATGGACAGACTGAGCATTCTCTTGTCTTGTAGAAATTAAATATCTACAACTGAGTCCTCAGTGTCCCGCTTTGAGTGAATCACCACCTTCTCCCCACCTGTTTCAATAGGGTGCTTAGACAGGCAGAATATTGCTAATCTGGATTCCACAGGCCCTGAACCCTGAATACAATGTGCCAAGTAGAAAATTCTACACTGAAAAACTTTGTTGCAGGCACAAAATTATTACACGTATTGTACAAAATTACCTTCAGGCTATGTGCATAAGGTATAAACGAACGAAAATGAAATTCATATTTGGACTTGGGTCTCCCAAGATACTTCCTTATGCATATGCAAATATTGCAAAATCCCCCAAAATGCAAATCCAAAACACTTCTGAATCTAAGCACTTTGAATAAGGGATATTCTCCTTGCCCTCCTATCAAAATTCCCTCAACATGGTGGGAATGTGTTTATTACACGTCTCTTTTGCTCTCCCTTAGTTGGACATGACCCAGGTAATCTGACAGCTTTTTAGAGGATTGTGGGAAAAGTTCAAAACTTAACTTTCATGAAGGAAAAACTCCAAGCAGTAGTGGGACACTTTTAATCCCAGCAAAGGGGAAAGAGAGGCAGGATGGTCCCAGAGGATTTGTTGGCTAGCCAGCCAGCCTAATCAATAGGCAAGTTTCTGGCCAATGAAAAGACTTTGTCTCAAAACATAAAGTGGATGATGACATTATAAGGTTGACATCTGACTTCCACACATATGTGCATGCATGTGCACGCACATGCACACACACACACACACACACACACACACACACACACCACATAAAAAGCTTGCTTTCACATAGGGATAGTAGAGTGGACTAGAGCAGAGAGTGAAATGCCCTGGTTGAAAATGAACTTTCTTGGAACGAAGGATGTTTCATGTCTTGGGGTCTACTGGGCAAAAGGACTTTGCAGGAAGTCTGGAATAGTCTCAACAAACTCTGGCACCATGAGGTATGACACTAGCAGGGTCTGGTCCCTACATTTTAAGAGAGCAAATAAAGACTTTGGGGGTGGGAGGATCAAGAGTAACTAGATCACTACTGTTGGTGGGTCAGCCCCTGCATTTGAATCTACAGGACAGTGACCATGTGCACGGGTATCTCTCGGGACTCAATACTTAGAAGGAATTCAGGACAAGGAGGTGAGAGTTGGGGCAATGGTTCCTCTTGTTTTAGATGTGGCTGTCTCAGTCCCTCAGAGAATGGACTGTATTCGCAAGCCCCCTTTCTTCAAGATCTCCTGGAGGTTGCCAGACACCCGGCACAAGAGCCTGATCCGCTTTGAGTGTCTGCCCTGCCTGGCAGGCCCTGGCAGGGTCTCAGTGACTGGCCAGGCTGGGCTGCTGATCTCATTAAGCCTGGCAGCTGATTGTAGGAACAAGTTAGGCAGTCTAGGCTGGCAGGTGATTGCAGACTGCATTTAACCTAATTGGGCCAGGAAACAAGAGGTGCAAAATGCCAGGTGCGATACCCCGTTTTGTTCCTCTGCTCACTTTGAAGTCTCGCCTTTTTTTTTTCCCCAAACATGAGATTCAGGCATTTGGTTGCTCATATTTAATGTGCAGCACAGAAGATCAAAGAGCAGATAGAGACAGAAAACATCAGGCAATAATTAAGAATTACTGTGAGCGCAGAGCTGTCTTCCCTCCCTCCTGCGCCCAGCCTTGCTCATTCCTCAGCTCTTTCATCTTCGCCTCCTCCTCTTTGCCTCCTCCTCTCTTTGCCCTGTTCTTTCCACGCAGCATCTCTCCTCCTCTCTTCTCCTCCTGACCCCCTTGCAGCCTCTCCCTTTCACTGGCCCACAGCTGCTTTCCCTCCTACAGCCATTGCTATTACCCACCTCATTCTTGCTCTCACCTTCCACCTTCCAGGGAGCTCCTCGCTTCTCTCTTTCTCTTCTTCCTTCTGCTTTTCTGCCATCTCCTCCTCCCCCCCTCTTTCTTCTCCCCTTCCCACTCCCCATTGTCCCTAATCACTTCTTCCCTCCTTTTCTGGCTTTTTCCTACCTTTTCTCTCTTCATTCAGTTTCCTCTGCCAACCACAGTCACCATGACAACCAGGACTCCATGGCAATCACAACCTAGGAACTCCTCAGCTTCTCTCCACCAGGGTCTCTGATACTCACTTGGAATCTCCCTGCTGGGAGATTAGCCCTGGCAGCCATCCCACCTCTGTAATTTTTTTCAAGGCCATAGGAAAAACCACCGACAGGTGCCAACAGAAAAGAAGAAAGGAAGCGTGGGAGAGAATGAAAGAGAAGGGAGGGATTCTCATGCTTCCTCCATGATAGGAACAAAACAATTTCCTCCAGCAGGCCTGAAGGAAATTGCAAAGCTTTGGCAAGAAGGGTTCCTAAGTGTCTTAATCAGGACTTCTCTTCCTCCACAGAACATCATGACCAAGAAGCAAGTTGGGGAGGAAAGGGTTTATTCAGCTTATACTTCCACATTGTTGTTCACCACCAAAGGAAGTCAGGACAGGACCTCACACAGGGCAGGAACTTGGAGGTAGGAGTTAGTGCAGATGCCATAGAGGAATGATTCTTGCTTCTCCTGGCTTGCTCAGCTTGCTTTCTTATAGGACTCAAGACTACCAGCCCAGGGATGGCACCACCCACAGTGGGCTAGGTCCTTCCCTTGATTACTAATCTGAAAAAAATATGCCTTATAGCTGGATCTCATGGAGGCATTTCCTCAAGGGAGGTTCCTTTCTCTATAATAACTCTAGCTTGTGTCAAGTTGTCACACAAAACCAGCCGGTACAATAAGTATTCTCTTCCACAAATGCAAGAGTTCCCACAAAAAGAAGGAATCTCCTCTAATATAATATCTGTGGATGAGTGTATATAATAGTCAGAGCAAGAGAAATAACTGTAGCCTAAACTTATTTCCCTGACATCTAAGATGAAAACATCATGATTTTTTGTTTATTTTTTGCCAGGGCCAGGGCCAAAGACCAAAGTCAGGGACTGCTACTTGTTAGACAACCACTCTGTCACCAAGGACAACACACAGACCAGCACCTTGCTATTGTATGTTAGTTGGAAAGACATTCCTTAACTGTGTGTGTATTGATCATGTTACTCATATACAAAGCAGGGAAGACTAAAGTCCATTCAAACAGTCTCTGCTCACTTAAAAGAAAAAGTACAGTATCTCTCTAAGGCACAATATTCCACCACCTCTAAAACATTTAAGACCAAACTATACACACAACAGACCAAAATAAACAAGATGCCAGAGACTAAATTCCTTCTTAACCGAGACAACAAACTGAAAGGTGTTAAGATTCCCCAGGAAGGCTCTTGTGAAGAGTGCTTACACTGGTTATAGAAGACCAAGGCAGTCTATAAGAGGCAAAGGAGTTTGAAGGATTGACCTCCACAGCATGAGACGATCAGCTACACTATGAAAGGTTCCAAGTTCCAGGCTGGTGATAAAAAAGTCTGGGACATCCATTGCTTTTATGGAAAAGCAAGAGGCAAATGGGAGATGCATCTTGTGTAGAGGGTAGAGGCATAATGCTTGTACTACATGTGAATGGGAGTCTCTCCAGCCACTTAAGTGGTCTGTTCACATTGGCCCCAGCCCTAGTGTGTGCCATACAGAATGGTCACTTGGCCACTGCAGCTGGCCTAGTGATAGTAGGAGCTGCTGATTTCCCAACTACTATTACAGTATTCTGGTTTTGCTTGGTGCCGGGTAGAAAAGAGTGGAGTTACTGAAAGGTTTTTTTTCCCCTTTCCTGGATGCCTCTCAGAGAATAACAAGGAGGTGAACTTGAAAATGCAAACTGTGTAAAGGGCCTATGCTAGCTTGTTGCCAGAGAATTCAATCAGTGTGTTATATAAAATTCAATCACAAAGCAACAGAAGATGAAAGCAGGTCAGCCAGCATCTTCAAGATGCTGGGCATGTAGCAGAAAGGCAACACAGGTGAGCAAGCAAAAGGTGGTGTTAGGGATTGGTTCTGCCACCTGCCAGTCATGGAACCTTAAAACACCAGGAACTTTCCCAGGGCCACTCTTTTTTTTTTTTTTTTTTTTTTTTTTTTTTGCTCTATCATATAGTTAGAACTCAAAAAGGGTCTGTGTATGTCTGAAAACTGCCTAGGAAATGGTGTAAAATAGTAATCTTAATTATTTATTGAATAAGTGGAGCTCAAGTACCTCTGCTGCTGGTGGTGGTGGTGGGCATTCTGTGACCCTTAGTAGACTAGAACATCATTGTCGGAACTCTGACCTGACATCATGGAAAGCTGTCCTCTGGGCATGACTTAGCCATTGTCTTTTTGAAGCCTCAGCAGCTGAGATCAGTCACAGGAGATGTCATAAGCTTAGGCCCATTAATATTTTGTCATGAGGACTGTTCCACTCAGTTATACAAGTGGTTAACTGTTGAAGAATCAGGTATTTTTGAGAGTTTTCTTCCTTGAAGTTGCATGTACTTCTGTAAGCCACCCTTCAAACCACAACCCTATAAGCAGATCTAATTGGACCCATTGAATCATCAGGCTAGGCCTGAATGGAAACATTCCCTTTGTCAATCACTGATGCCCTACCTGGGTAAACAGACCTTTGTCCACGTCTCCCAGAAATAGTTAAGGCAACATGTGACAATCCTTCTGTGGTAATGCACTTAGGCTTTAATCTCATCCTTGGGAAAATAAGAAAGTGAGGTGTTTTTTTTTTTCCTTCAAAATGTAGGACAGTGGAGATAATTTTAGTTGGGGCATAGAGATAGCATTATGTTACACTTAACCCTTTTCAATTATCTTTCAATCCTTCCAGTCAAGCGGTTCAAGTTCTCAGTTAACATCTCTCTAATATCTACTAATTTACCTTTCCAATGAAGGGAGCACTAGCCTCAGGCTTCAAGTGTTGGCAAGCAGTGGTATCTAGCCAGAACTTAATAACACTGCTGACTTATTTGTAATTTTTTGCCTTCCATTTAAAAGAAATGATATTGGTTTTCTATTTACAGTAATAATATACAGTTTCCTTTCCATGTGTATTTAAGTAAAAAGGCAAGCAGTTTTAAGGGAGAACTTCACATCAGTAGTAGTTCAGAGGTTTTCCAGATAGCAAAATCAAGGAAGCATCAGGAGCTGCAGAAGGTAGAGCTAGCTGACTTACTGAGGTCTCCCCTAACACTGATTTCATTGGCTCCCTCATCTGGACAATGAGACTGTAGTGTTATATATAGTGTGCCCACAGTTAGCTCAGGGGCAGCAGTGGTAACCCAAAAAAGCCCCCATAACCACTACAACTGCATTCACCTGGGAGCCCCCATCTGCTCTCATGACACTCAAAAAAAGAGGAAGATTTTGACGATGAATTTACCCAGGATCATTCTACCAGTCATGACACTGGCCACCCATAGCTTTCTCCAAAGCCCCAAATCTCCCAGAATCCCTTACTCTTTATATACTCCCAGATTGCTAAGCAAGTCAGTGACTGAGATCTGGAAGGCCATGTGAGCCCGGAAAAGTTAATAAGTTTATTCTGTTCAGGACATGACCTGACTCCCTCAGATCTATTGGTATGGTACTTATTACCCATCATGCCTCAAGAGTCAGAGAAAAGGGAAGGTCCACCACATAACCTTTCCAAGGGGACAGCGATGGAAGAGAAAGACAGGTGGCGCTGTTCTTTTGGCTACTTCCATCTTTAGAGACCTTTTTTCTCTTTGGATTTATTTAGTTTCTTATATGCGTGTGGTTGTTTTGCCTGCATGTATGTATGCGGGCTATAGATGCATGCCTGCCATTCACAGTGGTTAAAAAAGAGCATCAGATTCCCTGGAGCTGCAATTAATGAAAGATTGTGAGCCCACTATGTCGGTGCTGTGTCTTCTGCAAGAGCGAGTGCCTCAACCTCTAAATCATCTCTCCAGCCCTATACTTTCTTCTTCTTTCTCTATGTCTTTATGTGAATCACAATAAGAGGGTCATCTATCTATCTACTCATTACACAGTCATTGTGAGTAGGGTCTAAAGCATATGGTATGAACAGAAAGGCTTAGAGGATGGACTAGAAATAACCACACAATGGCTGGAATCCAGAGGGTAGGAGATAATAAGAAGTGAAGACATTTTATAAAAATATTCTTTTAAAAATTTCACCATGTACAAGCTACTACATTAAGAAGACTCTTATTTCTCTTACAGTTATTTGTGTGTGTGTGTGTGTCTGTGTGTCTGTGTGTGCACACATGCGCGTGCACGCATTCATGTGTGTGTGTTGAGGGGTGTGCACCTCTGTGCACAGGAGGAGGTCAGAGAACAACTTACAGGAAGCCTGTTTTTTATCTTTCACCTGGGAATCAAACTCAGGTCCTCCGACTTGGCAGCAGTCACCGTCTCCACTGAGACATGTTGCTGGTCCGGAATGTTCATGTTTTTGTTTCTGTTTTTCTTTTAGGCAACAGAATCATTATGTGTGATGAATACTACTGGTAAGCCCACTTTTCAAATGATATGATTAAAGTTTAAATAAATAACCCATTCCAGCACATGCATCTGTCAAATCAAAGAATCCCTTTCAACCCCGCTGGCTGAAGCTGAGACTATGTTCTGATTTAGGACCTTGCTTTGTCCACCACCTGAGCTTTGGTTTCCCACAGGCCACGCACTAACTGGTGGTTGAGGGCATGACATTGTACCAAGTTTCTAAGGTGGAATCTCAGTCCTGCTTCTTCCTAGCTCTGTGACAATGGGCAGTTGCTCTCTCAGTTCTGCTCCAAGAAGGGGTTGTCGAAATAAGTAAGCGAACCTGTATATGGTTCTTAGAATTGCACATAACACATGCTGGGGGTAGAAAAATGGCAGCTTGTGCTGGAAGGAAAACCTCCTTTTCCTATGTTCCTTTTCTTTGGGCTACGACGAGAAGTTTCTGCCCGTACTTAGGGTGGGTCTTCCCACATCAGTAAGGGAAAGCAAGCTAGTTTCCTACAGATGCACCCATAGGCCAAACTGATACAGACTATTTCTCAGTTGAAGCTCAGATGATTTTGTTGCAGTAAGTTCAGTTTACAATCAACCATCAGAGTCTCTAAGCAGACTTGCTCTTTTCCAGATGCCTACCAGTTTCCCTTCCCTAACATTTTCCCTTGCCTTCTAGGAAATCTTCTGACTCAGGCTTGCCCAGGGGAAGATTCATGCCAGCTGGGAGAAGGCTGGGGAGCCATACACTCCAGTTGTCTAAATAACTGCTTAACATGTTCTGCATATTTCAGGACGTCGCTGCCTGATGTCCACACCTAGATCAATGGCTTTTCAGGAAGAGCCCACTCTACCTGATCTCCAGGCTCCTTACACACCCTTAGCACCAATAGGTACTGCTCAAGGGGGATGGGTGGCCTAGTTTCTTGTTGAACAGCTGTCACTCATCGCTGCCTGTCCAAATACATTTCCTATTGTTGTGACTGAATAAGCAAGACTGGATAACTTATAAAGACAAGCATGGTTCTGTGCTTCTGGAAGCACATAGATATGAGCACATCTTCCCAGGTTCTGATGAGGACCTTCTCGGTGTATCTTAACATGTAAACAGCATCATGAGGTGAGACAGAGAAGGTTACCAAAGAGAGCTTTTCACTCATACATACATTAATTACTTCATAAAGATAGAGGCCTCCTGAGCCAAGCACCTCCCAAAGGTTCTACCTCCTAATACCGTTGTATGACCTTGTGTGCCAAGTGTCCCTAACATGAAACTTTAGAGCTACACCAACAAGAGCACTCTCCTCTCCATGCCTCCCTTCAGCTGCCACCATGTCCTTTGTAACTCCAGTAAATGTCACATTTCTTTTAGTCTGTTCCCTTTGCACTATCACCTCTCAAGAAAGAGGACCAGTAACCATCCTGAGTGTCCATGACAGCCTTCATCACCTGGCTCAATCTGCTTCTTCTCTTCTATATTCTGCCAACAAATAATTACCAAAAAAAAAAAAAAAAAAAAAAAAAAACAGTGGGAAAGGATAATTATAAAAGTGAATAAATCTAGGATTATATTTCACATTGAGCAATAAATGCTGGGAAGTACTTAAAACAAGGTAAAGGGGTAACTGAAGGAGGGAGAGGTACTACCTGCAGAATGGGAGAGGAAGTCCTTTCTCCCTGAGTATGTAGCATCTCAGAAAAAGCTTGGATGAAGTTAGAATGAAGTTAGCCTCTGTGTCTGGAAAATGGGGTTTGGATCAAGAGAATCCTTCAGTAAAAACCTAGATACATCGTGAATACTCAGATGGGTTTTCTCATCCTCTTCATTTCCCTCTAGTTGGAGAGGCTAGAAAGCTTATAGACAACTGTTTTTCCCAGAGTTTCTTTCAGTTGGTGTTGGGCCAGTTTTCCTGCAGCAACTTTCTTCTGTGGGTTGTGGCCACTGCTCTTTGTAGGAAGGTTAAGCTTTACCTGAAGGATCTAGAGGCTCATTATGGCTATTGCTTCTCAGGCTACTCTCCCTCTACACAACCAAACACTTCTGGATGACCCAGCTGTTCCATTTCCCCAGCTGATGATGAAAACAAGCCATGACTTGATTCCCTTTAGCCTGCTCCCACCACTGAGCACCCTCCCTCTCCTCCCTCTCTCCCTCCCTCTCCTCTCTCTCTCCCTCCCTCCCTCCCTCCTGCCAGCTCCACTCTTGAGTATGCCTTGAGCTTCCTGAGGAAGTGTAGTCCTGAGAAAAGACACAGACAACACTGAAACCAGAGAACAGTACAAGCTTACAGTAAGTAACCAAACAGCTAGTGCATTTGAAACAAAATATATAAAGGGTTCAAGGATTGTTCCAGAATCTGAGATAAAATAGAGGTAGGTACCAGAGCAGACAAACCCATATGGGATCACTGTAATGAGTGTTCTCTTTTCCAGGGTTGCTGAGGTCCACACACTCTCTCCTGTTCTCAGGGATGGGTTTCACTAATTAGGTAGCTACAACTGTTTCTTAATGTACTTGTTTGCCCTTCTGGCTGTGCCTACCACCTCTGACTTCCCTTTTGAAGTGTCCCTAGAGAGAGATACCTACAGTGTGCTTAGTTCTCTTGCTTCCTTGGTTGTTAATGCACTTGAATGTGATGACAAATTTCCTTAGTCTTAAGTGCTATCCTCAAAACTCTGCTTGTGATAGAAAGGTTTCTAAGCTGCTCTTAAAGAAATCACTCTTGGTATCATCTCTGAAGGAGTTCAGTGGAGTGTCAGTCAGTCAAGGAAGAGTTCTGTTTTAGCAAGATGGAAATGCTTGGTGATACTGTACAAAACGGTTAAGTCAATAACCCGAGATCCCTGAGTTTGGAATCTCATTCTTCCATTTTGCCCAATTTAAATCTTACCACCAAGCCAAAAAGTTACTGGCAACTGACAGCCAATGGGAGAGAAAGGCCTTAGCCCATGGTAAGTCAACAATGCTCCAGTGGAAGACCACATAACCGAGAATATATGGGCATCACAAATTGGACTTTATGAACGTAAAAAGAAAAAAATTAAAGAGGAGAGAATGTTTGGTGTCTAGGGAATGATGAGTGGATCTGGGAGGAGTTCGGAGAGGGGGTAAGTGTGATCACAAAACGTTGTGAAAACTTCCCAAAGAACTAATTATTTTTTTAATTTTTAAAATATCTACCTTTTCTCATTTTAAACCTGCCACATAGAAACACTGTTGTTTTAGAGTCAGTCTGCATTTTCAAAGGTCTAAATTTAAGAAATATTGATGAGTGTGGCTGTGGTTCTCCTTTCCTTTGTTCCTTTATTTGTTTTCCCACTCATTTAAGACCACGGGAGGTTTAACCCAGAGCTTGATGTGTTAAGTAAGCATTCTGCTTCTAAGCTGCCTCTTCAGCCTTGTTTGTTTCATTTTAATTGATAGTAATAATAGACATAGCCACAGTGTGAGGCTTAAGTACAAGAATATATTGTATAATGATTGAATAGAAGTTAATTAGCATGCCTGCAACTACACGTATTTATCATGTATTCACAAGGAGAACATTTTAAGCCATCTCTACTAGTTGTTTTGAAACACACGCTGTACCATTTTAACTAGAGTTACCTTGATGTGTCATAGAACACCAGGACTTGGTCTTACTCAAGATGACTTGATACCATAGACCACACTCCCTGTTCCCTGGTTCCCTAACTGCCTTCCCATCCTTGTAAGTACTCTCCTGCTTTATAAGTCTATGAATTCTGCTTTTGGGGGATTTCACATAAAAGTGACTTACGAAAACGTTCTTTCTTTGCTTGGCTTATTTTGCAGAGCAAAATGCCCCCTAGGTTTGTGCACAAATCCCCTTCTCGATTTGTAATCTGCTATAATGAACATTTCGGATCTGCACATTGAAGCTATGGGAATTGAAGATGAGGAGATTGCCAACGTAATACCTGACTACTTCAGGGCAACGCCCTGAATTATTCATTATTCTATTATCAACTCTTCACCTTACTCTTACTAGTCAAATGCTGCTCATCTTTCTAGACTGAATCTTCTTCTTTTTCCATAAAGATGCATTCTGTCCTTAGTCATCTCCATTATTGCTTGACATTGAGTTTGTTGACAAATCTTCACATCTGGCTCTGAATTATTCTTCAACTAATGGAACATCAAACTATGATGATGAAACAACCACCTAATGAAACAAGTATTTTAAAAAATATTTAATGGTATTCTTGGTTGTCCTACAACCAAGCTCTTCAGTGATTTAAACTTATTCTGGAAATGGAACAGCTATTGAAGTGTTCCAGTGGTGGAGACAGCCCAGTAAAAGAGAGTACTATGTCATAGTCTATGAATATCATTGGTGTCCAGCCAGACAACAAGACGAAAGACATGGCTAGAGCTCAGGATTTCCCACAGGACATATGTGCTCCATGATGTTCCTTCCTTCTCTCAGCCCATGGCACTTCAGGCATTATTTCAGTGCCACATCTATAGCTCAAACTCAGTTCATTTGTAAGGATATCCCACGTCCCCATTTCTCCACTTCTTCTAAGGCCTGAAATTTGAATTAGCACATTGCTCTTGCTTCAAGTAAAGTTATTTCCTTATTTTGCTTTTTATATACAAATAATCCCAGCATATTCCCAGTTGTTTTTCCTGTATTTTAGTTCTAGGAGAGCTGTGTAGGCATGCACTTCTTAGAAAGACTACTTGACATCTTCCTTTAACTGCAAATGAATCCATTACAAGCAGTTGCGATTCTCCAACTACTCTGTTCATTACATTTTCTATTTTGCTATTTCCGAACATTCACAGATAGAAGTCCTTATTATTTATTTTTAAAACTTGCCTTTATTTCTTGCTTGTATTATACCTAGGTCATTATACTGATTTTTATTACGAACATAAGAATAATATCTGCAAATTTCATTTTGGTAAATGAGGCATTGCGAATTATTTGTTATATAAGGGGATATTAAATACAGTAAGCTTGAGAACCATTAATCTACTATAATACTTCATTTTACTGAAGAAGAAGATAGTGAGGTAAAGAGAGATTAAATGGCCCAATCACTAAGTTGCTGATCAGGAAGTAAAGCCCTGAGCTGACTTGCAATCCAGTTCTCTTACTTTGTCTGCTGATTTTGGGCAAATACTGAGTGGTTACTTTCTGTCGCAGGATTATGCTCACAGTCTCCTTGAGAATGGAGATATTTTGTATAATCCTTTTTATAATCAGCACAGTAACTAATATAGCAGTAGACACATAGTAGTTGTTTGATTCATCCTTAATGCAGCAGACTGGATTGCATTGAATAACACTGCATTTAAACAAAGTGATTTGAACTGCATAGTGGGATGTGAGTGCTTATAGAAAATGATGTCTTCCAGCATGAAATAATCAGAGCCCTGAGTTCTGCGCCAGGAATCCACAGCTGGCAGAAGCACATGGGGGATCCTTGTTAACTCTGCTCTGTCACTCTAGCACCCAGGCTCCCACTATGGAGGACTGGTTCTCCTCCTTTATCTTTCAATTGTTGCCTTTCTTGGCTTACAGTCCTCCCACTGACCTAGTAACTTCCATTTTAGGTTGTTTCTCTACTGACCATCTCCCATGGGACATAGACTGACTCCAATATTTCCATCCATCCTTTTAAGATCTAAAGACTGCTCAGTGAGAGTTAAGTCAGTCTCTCCCATTTCACTATTTTCACCCTCAACTTTTCCTGGGTTTTATGAATGCGCTATAATAACCTTGGTCCAAGGTGAGATGTTTTGTTGGCACAGGCTAACTCTACAGGTCAGAGGGAATGGCACCAAAACACCACCATATTTCCAAATTAAACATATTCTTGTCTTTTGAGGATATGTGCATATATTATTCCAACATAGATAATAAGGAGAAAAAGAATTGGGGTCCTATACCTTAACTTGGGAGCTAAAACTGGAAATAAATTCCAAGGAGATAGCACACACAGGAAGAAATGTCAAGAACTTTATGCAGGACAGAGAAATCATGAAAATTGTGACCTATAAAGGAGAAAATATTTGGGGCAGTTATTAAAAGATGGCCATCATGGACCTAGTCATGACAGTGTGAGCATATTAGATTAATTTTATTTTCATGTGTAACATTTGACTGTACATATACAACCATTTCCACTACTATCAACACCAGCAGCATTAACAACATGGAAACAATGACAATCACAACCAAAGTAGGCCTGTTTTGTAATTTATATTTAAAAGTTATAAGATCATTTCTACTAAACTACCTAGGGCTAGTGAATTCATGGGTCTTGGAAGAGACCTTATAACTACCACTTTACTAACCAACATAACTCCAATTTCATCCTGTATATTTGTCCTTATACCAACATACAGACATAGTTCTCACCCCTCATCAAGGAGTCATCTCTTTGCCAAAGAAGGAGACCATTACAATAAAGCACAACTGATTAAAATGCAGAATTGTAGAGACCACACCCAGCTTATACATCCTCAAAACAACTCCTGCACCTAAGTATAGAGAGAATCTCTTATGCACTATATGGAAGCATCATCTGTCAATAACTTTTTAAAAATCTGTTGGCCTATTAGCTTATCTAGGAAATAGGAGGTGGGAAGTCCAGCATGGAGAGAGAATTATGGGATAGTAAAGTGCTGGAAGGGATTCATCAGGAACATTAATGGAGATGGTTGTATAAACCTTGAGGAGAGGTAACTAGCCATGTAAATTCATAGAATAGAATAAGTGGAATAACTGAGTTAAGGGCTAGCAAGAACAAGGCAAAGCTTTTGGCCTAAGCATTTATTTATGAATAATTCAGTCTCAGAATCATTATCTTGAGAACTTGGGTACAAGTGGAAATACCATCAGTTACAACTAAGGCTCAGGGATCACCATGGAAGGAGGGTGGACAAATTCTAAGAGGCAGAGGAAGAGGGAGTTGTTTGAAGACTATGTCTTTTAAGAATGTTGGAAGCTATGTGTCTAAAGTCTTACCACCATGACTTCCTAATCCTGACCCGAAGAAAGATGACAGCAATATGTGGGCTTCTGTGGAAAGGGGAACCTACGAGGCCTCAGCCCTGGAGCAAGAACTACAGGCTGCAAAGGGATGCTGGGAGCAAGGGAAGACAGCACCAATTACTTATCCAGTATGCAGCTGGTCAATCTTGAAATCAGTAACATTATCCAGACTCAGGTTCAATACATGTATTTAGGAGAGGTTCATGTGTGTGTGTGTGTGTGTGTGTGTGTGTGTGTGTGTGTGTGTTTGTATGAGTGTGCACAATAGCCATTAATATGTTTTAAAGGGAATGTATTTGAAAGGGTATATGGGAGTGTTTGGAGGGAAGAAATGGGTGGGGAAATAATGAAATTATATTATAACCTCAAAAGATAATTTTCAAAACTTCAGTGTACTTCTAATGACTGAAAGTATTTGTTCATATCTATTTGCTGAAGCTATTTGAGTGAAGCTTAAATTAAAAATATCTTTCTTGAAAACAAAGTTTATACTTCTATTACTAATGCAAATTATATTTATTTTTTCTTATTCTGATCCAATAAAATACCGGAATTAAAGAAGGAGATTCCTTCATGATTTGTTACCACAAACAAGTTTACAGATATTCAAAGGGAGCACAGTTCAGGAGGTAGATATTGTTAATTCTGGGGTCAGGCAACCTTGATCCAAATACTGGCTTCATCTGTATCACAGAATATTCATCATGTTACTGAAACTTTCTGGGCTCAAATTTCTTATTTGTAAAACGAAGTCAATAATTTCCAAGCCACAAAATTACAATGACAATTGCTTTAAATAGAACTTACCATTTAAATGAAATGATAATTTGTTTAAATAAAAGCATGGAGGAATGAAGCACGCTGGCAGGCATATCTCTAGCTGCTTCTCTAACCCCCTTACATCTTCCGATCTATTTGACAAGCAACAAAATCTAGGTTAATTCTCTGTATATGATCGACTTAGAATCTCTAGAAACTTGTAATTATTCTCTTTACATAAAAGCAGAGGCATAGGCTCAAAATAAAATAAATCAGAAAAGGCCTGGAAGAGAGCCTCAGCTGTTAAGAGAGTATGTTGTTCTTGTAGAGGACACAAGTTAGGTTCCAAGCATCTACATTATAAAGCTCATGTTCACCTGTAACAGCAGTTCCTGGAGAAACAGATACCATCAGTTTTTAAAAATCTATTTTTAAGTAAGCAGGAAAATTAAAATTATTTAGGAATTAAACAGCTATATTTGAAGTAGCCACAGCATGTACAGTGGCTGAAAATTGAGGGAGGTGTTTTCTTTCTGTAAATACATTTTTTGTGACTTTTTAGGACAAAGGAAATTAAGCTATATATAATTTTCCCTTTCCCTTTCTTCCCACCAATTTCTTCTTAATCTCTTTCAAGCTCATGACCTCTGTTCTCTTTTCCTATAATTGTTCTTCCTAATAGATAGGTAATAGATGAGAGGTAGATTAGATTCATAGATAGACAATAGATAAGTAGATAGATAGATAGATAGATAGATAGATAGATAGATAGATAGATGTTCGCTATTACTTAATATATAGATAGAACATGTTCAGTCTATATGATGTTACACACACACATACACACACACACACACACACACACACACACACACATGCATGAACACATTTTCAGGGCTGACTGCTTGGTATTGAAAAACAAATTGGTGTGTTCTTCCCTGAGGAAGACTATTCCTCCTGATCACAACCTTCCTTAGATGTCTATAGTCCTTTGTCTCTTACATCCAAAGCTCAGGAAACATCTCTGAAGATTTTGAGTGCTAGAGGAACAGGTTGTCTGGCTACAGTTAGACTGTGTCTCCTAGAAGAGTGAGGGAAGCCATACCTATGTAGTCTCAACAAGAGGTGAAGAAGGACTGCACCAACAAACTTGCTAACACAGAAGGGGAAAAAAGCTTATAGGGCCCTGACTCTAGATACAGAGCAACAAGTGCATTCAGAGTTCTCAAGTATTTAGGGGTCAGATCCAGCAAAATCATAAAATGCTTCATAAGGAACTACAAATATTGGAAACACATGGAAGGAAAAAATACCTTACTTGTCTGATGCTGTACTGGCAGATGACAGACAGCCTCTTCTGAGAGACAGGGGACTCACTGTGAGGAGCCAGGCAGAGTTATGTGACTCCAAATAAGATTCTAGGCACCACTGCTCCTGAGTTCAGTACACTAGTAGAAGAAATAACACATTTAACATCCAGAGCTGTTGAGAGGCCTGAGATTAAGCATGTAAAAGTTTGAATTACTGATGTCTTTGAGCCAAATCAAGATCTTTTGGGTGAATTATATTTTCAATTAAAAAAAATCATCAATTGATTGTGAGTGTTCACATTTTAAAAATGTCTGTCTCTATAGTTTTAAGTGAAATGTTGGAAGATGTCTTCAAGAGACAGAATAGTTAAACCTACGGAGTATGGAACTTCTGTATACAGAATGTATTTTTCAAGATTGCCACAAACACCCTGGTACCTTATTGTGATAGCTGTACTGAAGGCCTTTTGTGTTCAACTAGTGAAAGGCCAGGAATTATAATTAAGAAATAATAGAAAACTGGAACCTCTATCCAGGAGGTGCAGTATCCAGGTAGGATTTATCATCTGATTGGTGGAAGACTTTGACCTCCTAAGGATCCCTAAGCTCTGCTGGGCTGGGGAGATGGCTTGCTATGCAAGTGTGAGGAACTGAATTCAACCCACAGAATCCATGTTTTTAAAATAATGGGTGTGATGTTTGCATCCCGGTACTGGAAAAGCAAACACAGATGGGGCTCAATGGCCGGCCAGCCTGGCTTACCCAGTGAGCACTAGGCCTTGTCTCAGTAAATATGGCTGCCAAGGAGTGGCTGCCAAGGAGTGGCTGCCAAGGGTGTGCTATTAACTCTACAAACCTGCACAACATACATGACCTCCACACAAACACTTCAGCACAGACATAAGTGTAAGAGCACACACCCCCACACACACATACACACACAGAGGTGATGGTCCTCAGGAGGTCGGTTATTTTTATTTGCAGAAGAACATCGTGATACATTAAAATAGATGTAGAAATCCTTTCCAGGAACCTGAGATTTCTCTTTGAGACATAGTTGTATTTGTTGCTTCCAAACTACATATGGAAGAAGTATGGGCTGTTTGCCTGAGTTTTAGAGAGAGGAGTGGGAAAGCAGAGGCAGGTCTTCCACGGGGACCACTGAAATTCACCAGTCCTTGACTACCTTCCAAACCTATCCCATCCGTTTAGGCTTCATTAATGAATTCATGAAATTCTTAGGCAAATGGATGGAACTCGAAAATATCCTGAGTGAGGTAACCCGATCACAAAAGCACACACACACACACACACACACACACACACACACACACACATATGTACTCACTGATAAGTGGATATTAGCCCAGAAGCTTGGAATAGCCAAGATACAATTCACAGACCAAAAGAAGCTCAAGGAGAAGGAAGACCAAAGCATGGATACTTTGGTCCTTCTTAGAAGGGGGAACAAAATACCCCATGGGAGGAGATACAGAGACAAAGTGTGGAGCAGAGACTGAAGTAAAGGAAAGACCATCAAGAGACTGCCCCTCCTGGGGTTCCATCCAATATACAGTCACCAAACCCTGACACTATTGTGGATGCCAACAAGTGCTTGCTGACAGGAGCCTGATATAGCTGTCTCCTGAGAGGCCCTGCCAGTGCCTGACAAATACAGAGGGGAATGCTCTCAGCCAACCATTGGACTGAGCACAAGGTCCCCAAAGGAGGAGCTAGAGAAAGGACCCAAGAAGCAGAAGGTGTTTGCAGCCCCATAGGAGGAACAACAATATGAATCCACCAGTACCCCCAGAGCTCCCAGAGACTAAACTACCAACCAAAGAGTACACATGGAGGGACCCATGGCTCCAGCTGCATATGTAGCAGACTATGGCCTTTTTGGAAATCAAAGAAAGGAGAGGCCCTTGGTCCTGAGAAGGTTAGATGCCCCAGTATAGGGGAATACCAGGACAGGGAAGCAGAGTGGGTCAGTTGGTGAGCAGGGGGAGGGGGTTAGGATAGGGTATTTTTGGAGGGGAAACAAGGAAAGGGGATAACATTTGAAATGTAAATAAAGAAAATATCCAATAAAAAGAAAAAGAAGACAAGAAATCACAATCATCCAGGGAAGCCAGGTGTAAGGGAGATCTCTGGATTATAGAGAGAGGTGAAGCCCATCAGCTGTGTGGGAGGAGGTTTGGCGGTGGTGTTCCATGGGATAAGATTTCTTTCTGCAAATGAGTTTATTACATCATAAGAGAACCAGAATGAACGGAAGGGCAAGGCAGCTGAGTTCTGAAGCTCAACCTCTGGCTCACCGCACTGCGTGACAGATGTATAAATCATACAGGTCAAGGGGGAGAGAGTCACCAGGAGCTGGCAGTAGGTTAGTTGGTATGAAAAGCCCCCATAAATTCCAGGCTTCAACATCTGCCAGCTGTGATTAAAAATTGACTGGGGGGCATCTGACCTCCCCTTTTCCCTAGGCAGCTAGCTTGAGATTTGAGAAACTGACAGGGTCCCAGGATCAGCAGTTGAAACTGGCAAAGTATGAGACATCACATTCAAGGGAGTGCCCCTTAAAGACAGTTTGGGGGCTCAAAGGAAAGCCCAAAAAGGTATGAATATGCATCTTTTCAGGAAGCAAGGAAAGATGATTTATTCTAATGAAACCTTTTGCAAATGAAGCGTTCAGTTATCACAGCTGGGGAGCAGGGGTTGAAGAGAGTGAACTAACAGTTCTAGCTCCCCCAAGTTTGCAGAGAGCATAGAGCTCCCTCAGATTCTCACAGTGAAGATGGACTGATGCTGGAATTCCCCCTGACCCCATGTAACCTAACAGCTTCTTCCCTAGCCTGGCATGCCTACCACTATAGCCTCTGGTATGAACAAGATTGATTGGACTGGGTTCTGAAGTTCTCTGGGCACTTTGTCACTCGGGATGGAACTCTAACTCCAAAGTAGAGACTTTGTAATGTAATTATTATATATATATTTTGCCCTGCCCCCTCTGCAGGGGCCCAGCATCAGTGATCAGTAGCTCCTTGCTGAATGAATGAAGGAGTCAATCTAGCACTGCTTCTCTCGAGCTGACTTATCCAAGTGGCCCTGGGGAGAGTTTGACTTTCGGTGTTTCAGGCATGAGCACCTTCAAGCATCTAACTTAATCTTACTGTCTTCTTGGTTCACAAGAACCGTGCAACTTTCACCTACTTATACTAGAATCCAGATGTTTATCTGGACTCAAATAAATAATTACCCACATATAAATGGAGGGCTGGTAAGATGGTTCTTCAGTTGCTGCTCTTGCAGACATCCAAAACTTGGTTCCCATTCCCCATATCAGCAAGCTCACAACCATCTAACTCCAGCTTTAAGTATCTTATACCTTCTAGCCTCCATGAACACATGGAACACATATGTACAAATACACACACACACACACACACACACTCACAAACATTCTAGATATAAAATATTTTAATGAATCTATCTGGACAATAAATCTATCATTAGGGAATAGCCTATTGCAAACACTGGAGAGATTTATTTAACTATCATACAAACTCATGTCCACTTGAGTGGAAAGCAAGAGTGACTAGTGACTTATCCAGAGTCTCATCAGAAGCAAGCCAGAAATAAGGCAGGTCGGTCTCAAATTTGTACCCGTCTCCCTAACCTCATATATACAGAGCACCACACTCTTCTATTTCATCAGACACACTACTGTAGCTAACTGGTCTGCTCTGTCCCCTACCAATGGTGTCTTGTTACCACAAATCAGAAGAATGGTTTGTGACAACTGTCCCTCCTCTTCCACACGCCTGTTCTACCAACCCAACTCTGTTCAGTCATTGCTATTCTTATCTCTCTTGCCTGCCACCATTACCCTCCAGTCACTAAACTGCTCTGTCAGCAGCTCCTGACAGCTTGTAGGAGCCCTCGCATAGCCTATTCCCCTCTCAGTTCTAGTCATTTATTATTTATTTTTGTCTCTAAGCCATGTGAAAATTTTAAAAAACAGGTCCCTGCCTAACGTTTCTATAAAATACTATGTTTTCAGCAAGAAAAGAGGACAGACAACCTCATCCCTGTAAGAGGTCATTTCTTACTATGTTGATGTAAAGTCAGAAGTGTGAGCTATTCACTGCTTACACATTCAAATATGACCTTGATTATTGGGCAAATGGAAGAGAGAAAGTAATCAGTTTTTTTTTTTTTTTTTTTTTTATTTAATGGCTCAGAAACATACCCTAAAAAGGGGATGGGGTGGAAATCGGTGATTGTTCAAATCAGCAGGTTTGGGAGTTTAATTTCTTTGTATTCATTAAGCTCCAAGATCTTTCTGACATGCTTCATTATAATACAGTAGCCCAGCTGGAGGAGCACTATTATCCAGTTACAAAAATGATAAATTAGCGGGACAAAGGTTATTTGTTTCTTGAGCTGCTGTTTGAAAATTCTAGGCATGGATTTCTCTATCAGAGGGCTGAAAGGTGAAGATATTTGTTTTCCCATTAGACAGTATTAAGAAGAAAAAGCAGAATGTTTTCCCCAAACCATCCTGAAAATGTCACTCAGCAGGTAAGTCTTGCTCTTAGCGCCAAGCCCCCTTCTAAGATTGATGACAGTTCTAAGAGAGCTGGGCTGAGCACCAAATCAGAATTTCTGAAGTTATTGATGAAAGAAGAGCATGGGAAGTCCTTTTACCCATATTTTATTTTATCTTTAAGGTAAACAATACAATAAGAAACACATGGAGTGGTGACCCAATCCAGGTCTACCATGGTTTGTTGTTATGTTATGTTGACTTAACATCTCCTAGGATTTTTTTCTGCTGAGTTGGGATAGTAATGTCTGGAAATGTTGCTGTTATAGCTACATTTTTGCATGTAGCATATTTATATACCCACACTTACATAGCAAAGTGGTGACTGATTTAGAAAAGGGAACCCAGGTATTTGTTCCAAGTTTCTAGTCTCAACACACTGGGACTCTGCTCTCTGAGCATTCCCAAAGTCAATGCGTGGATGATATTAGCCATGTCCTCCTAAATAATACCTTAAAAAGCCATGTCTCTTTTAGGCTGTTGATAAAATCCTTGCCTTGCAAACATGAGAAGCAGAGTTTGATTCCCAATGCCGACTCTAAAAAGCTTGGCACAGTGGTGCATTCTTGTAATCCCAGTAGAGACATATGTATCTTTGGGGATACACACAAAGGGAGGAAGAAAATGGGAAGATAGAGAATTACATCCATTTCACCAAGATTTCATGCAAGAAAAGAATTCGACATAAAAACTGGAAAATCTCAGTTGTAGTAGGATTTCCCATTAGGCATTTATAAGGAGGCTGCCCATCACAGTCTGTATGAGCTGTGTCCCTTAGAGACAGAAGCTGTTCAGTCTCTGGGGCTTGCCTCTGTTCTTCGAAGTTCCCTTCTCTTGAGCAACAATCTTATGTTCTTTACTCTTCAGAATGGAACTTTAAAATCATTTTTTACACTATAATTCTCCTAGGCTTTGCCCTCCTATCCACTAGTGAAACACTGGCTAATTGATTTGAGAAGAGTTTTCTGTGATTCTCACATTCTTCACGTATCCGTCCTCTACTCTGATTCTTCAAAGAAGCCACACAAGTCCCCTACTTTCATAAAAGGAAGAAGACACAGCCAGTGGCATGGATCACACAAAAGCTAAAACAGGGTCTTCCCTGTTGCTCATTTGTAACTCAGGGAGGTTAGGGCACATTCTTCCGAACTGTCTGAAGACAGCAGGTATTGGCACAATGCAGCAAACTCTAAGGTGTAGACAGAACCTCCTCTAAATAAGGAAGAGCCACTCCTCAGAACCAATGAACTCTGGGCTAAAATGGCTCCAATTCATAGTGAGGCAACAGTAAGGAATTTGTCAAAAACAAGACAATTCACTGGCAATTCAAACTTATGGGTGACTCCTCTGATATATACGAAAGCTTTTTTTGTTTGTTATTCACTCCAGATTCCTGCCTGTGGGATGGTGCCACCTCCACTTCAGGGTAACTCTTCTCTCCCCAGTGAAAACACCCTCAAGATGTATCTAATGGTGATCCCTCTTAGGTGTTTCTAAAAGTCCATTCAGGTTGACAGTGAAGCATCACTGTCATTATCAAATGTAATGGTAGAGAGCAACTAGATGAAGCTACTTGGTAGAAAGTCTTTCTCCACAGAAGCCAGATGTCCCAGAACAACATCATCGGGCACTCATTTCCACTGATTCAAATAGACCCAGTGTCACCTGCATCGGTGCGATTAAAGATCATCACTTCTCTCACAACAGAGTGGAAGAAGGACTAAGATTTGGGGTCTTAATAAAACTGTCTTGCTGTAGCACTGCCTCCTCCCCACAAACCTCCGATTCTCCTGGTTATGATGTCAAGGAAGCACTCAGCTTGCAAAGCCTCCGCCATGCTTCCTTCCTGGGTATTCTTGAAAAATTCTGGTGGCACAGGCTCTTCATAAAATCCACAACTAGCCAGAAAGATGACTAGTCAGACAGCACAGTGACCCAAGTGAGAGAGGAAAGCCAGCTTCTGGGCTGTCCTAATAGACCATCATCAAATACGGCATGCTGTGAGTTTTTTCAGGTGGTTCACAGAAAGTTCTGCTCCATCCCTGATATCAGATAGAGCTTGGACATTTTCAAAAACCATCACGATGTGGTATTCCCTCTATGGTATACAGTCTCTGAAGAGACTCTTCTTAGAGACAAGCCCTGTTACTAAATAGTTCTTTCTTTTTTAAAAGGAACAAACATTTCTCTTGTGAATAATGGAGGAGGAGGAGGAGGAGGAGAACTAATTCACAAGGCATAGGAGCTGTTTTTGAAGCTCTTATCTTTTATTCTCATGCTCTCGCACTCTACCTTTGAGTACTGAGTCATTCACAGGCAACCCTTGGAATGCTTCACCAGAGCCCTAGTCCAGAGAATTCTATCTCAAGCTATCTTCTGTCTGTTATGATAGTCCTGGGAATCTGTGGGAATCTGCCAGCAATATACTTCTCTTTTTATTGGATATATTCTATATTTACATTTCATTTCCCTTTTTTTGTTTCCCCACCCCCCTAAGGTCCCACATGCCCTTTTCCCTCCCCCTGCTCCCTCATCCACTGCTTCCCACTTCCCTGTTCTGGTATTCCCCTACACTGATGCTTTGATCCTTTCCAGCACTAGTGTCCATTCCTTTATTCTTGTCAGACATCATTTGGTATGTGAATTGTGTCTTTGGTGTCCCAAGATTCTAGGCTAATATCCACTTATCAGTGACTGCATACCATGGGTATTCTTTTGAGACTGGGTTACCTCACTTAGTATGATGTTCTCCAGCTCCATCCATTTCTCTAAGAATTTCATGAATTCATTGTTTCTAATGGCTGAATAGTATTCCATTGTGTATATATACCACATTTTTTGTATCCATTCCTCCCTTGAGGGACATCTGGGTTCTTTCCAGCTTCTGGCTATTATAAATAAGGCTGCTATGAACATAGTGGAGCATGTATCCTTGTTGCATGCTGGGGAATCTTCTGGATATATTCCCAGGAGTGGTATGGCTGGGTCCTCTGGAAGTATCATGTCCAGTTTTCTGAGGAACCACCAGACTGATTTCCAGAGTGGTTGTACCAGCTTGCAGTCTCACTAGCAGTGGAGGAGTGTTCCTCTTTCTCCACATCCTCACCAACACCTGGTGTCTTCTGAGTTTTTAATCCTAGCCATTCTGACAGGTGTGAGGTGAAATCTCAGGGTTGTTTTAATTTGCATTTCTCTAATGACTAATGATGTTGAACATTTTTTAAGGTGTTTCTCAGCCATCCGAATTTCTTCAGGTGAAAAGTCTTTGTTTAGCGCTGTACCCCATTTTTGGATAGGGTTATTTGGTTTTCTGGGGTCTAACTTCTTGAGTTCTTTGTATACATTGGATATTAGCCCTCTGTCAGATGTGGGGTTGGTGAAGATCTTTTCCCAATTTGTTGGTTGCCGATTTATCCTTTGGACAGTGTCTTTTGCCTTATAGAAAAATTGTAACTTTATGAGGTCCCATTTGTCTATTCTTGATCTTAGAGCATAAGCAAATGGTGTTCTGTTCAGGAATTTTTCCCCTGAGCCAATGTCCTCAAGGGTCTTCCCCAGTTTCTTTTCTATTAGTTTTAGTGTGTCTGGTTTTATGTGGAGGTCCTTGATCCACTTGGAGTTGAGCTTAGTGCAAGGAGATAAGAGTGGATCAATTCTCATTCTTCTGCATGGTGACCTCCAGTTGAGCCAGCACCATTTGTTGAAAAGGCTATCTTTTTTCCACTGGATGTTTTCAGCTCCTTTGTCGAATATCAATTGGCCATATATGTGTGGGTTCAATTCTGGGTCTTCAATCCTATTCCATTGATCTACTTCCCTGTCACTGTGCCAATACCATGCAGTTTTTAACACTACTGCTCTGTAGTATTGCTTGAGGTCTGGGATATTGATTTCCCCAGAAGTTCGTTTACTGTTGATGATAGTTTTAGCTATCCTGGGTTTTTTGTTATTCCAGATGAATTTGAGAATTGCTTTTTCTAACTCTATAAAGAACTGAGGTGGGATTTTGATGGGGATTGCGTTGAATCTGTATATTGCTTATGGCAAGATTGCCATTTTAATTATATTAATCCTGCCAACCCACGAGCATGGAAGATTTTTCCATTTTCTGAGGTCTTCTTCAATTTCCTTCTTCAGAGACCTGAAGTTTTTGTCATATAAATCTTTCACTTGTTTGGTTAGAGTCACACCAAGATACTTTATATTGTTTGTGGCTATTGTGAAGGGTGTCATTTCCCTAATTTCTTTCTCGGCCTGCTTATCCTTTGCATATAGGAAGGCTACTGATTTGCTTGAGTTGACTTTACAACCGGCCACTTTGCTGAAGTTGTTTATCAGCTGTAGGAGTTCTCTGGTGGAGTTTTTTTGGGTCACATAAGTATACTATCATATCATCTGCGAATAGTGATAGTTTGACTTCTTCCTTTCCAATTTGTATCCCTTTGACTTTCTTATGTTGTCGAATTGCTCTAACTAGTACCTCAAGTACTATATTGAAGAGATATGGTGAGAGGAGACAGCCTTGTCTAGTCCCTGATTTCAGTGGGATTGCTTCAAATTTCTCTCCATTTACTTTGATGTTGGCTATCGGTCTGCTGTAAATTGCTTTTACTATGTTTAGATATGGGCCTTGAATTCCTGTTCTTTCTAGCACATGGCAACAGCAAGAAAAAGAGTTAGAGCTCTTCTGCAGGAATGTTTGAGACAGAGGGATGGCATACAATAAAATGAGGAGACACTATAGAAAATGGGTATGTGTCATGATAGAATAACAACAGGAACTGAGCACCCTGCACCAGGCCTTTCTTCTCTCTACCTCAATCATGGAGCAAAATAACTTTCTCCTGGTATGGAAAGGGTATGCTGGGTACCCAACTCCTTAAAGAAAAAGTAGGAATTTTATTCATACCTTTGGAATTTTCTCCAGAATTCTAACCAGCCCACCAACACTGTGACACTATAACATTTCTCAAGTAAGAATATCTGATGGCACATTGTCTCTTAGAGATATTGTGACATTACTATAAACTTAGTCACTGATAAAATGACAATTTATCTTTGTGGTTGATATTGATTGAAAATAAGCCAATGAAACATAATAAATAATCTAACAAATCATGACACTATGACAATACATAAGGATTTCTTTAGTAAACTTCAGTCTTATTTAAGTTTTCTAGAATACTTCCACAACTCCAACATCACTCATTAGCCACAACTGTTTATAAAACCAGAGTTTGGGGTCCCTAAGATTTAACTGAGACTTCTCCAGAGATATACAGAGACACAGCCATTTCCAGAGTCTTCAGAACAGCTTGTATCTATGTAATAAAATCAAGTCCTGCCATTTCCACGAATGAATGTCAAAGCACAAAGATTGGAACAAAACGGAGGCAAATTTCTCCTGGCATGATCATGCCAAGATTGATTTAGCAGTTCTGTAGGCTGCTGGCCTACAATATAGAAATGATGTCTCTACAGAACTGATGACTTTGTCTTCTTGCTCATCCAACCTTAACTTATGGCTTCCTCTTTGCTGGGAGATAACTAATTAAACTCTCAACAACAGCCGGACAGAAACAAAAAGGAAGACATACATAGAAAAAGGAGGAAAAGCTTTCTTTAGAGTCAATTCTCACTTTCAGTGACCCTGTAATCTCAAGATTCACAGCTAGCTGGCAAGCATATACATAGTGTAGTTGGAGCTGAGCAGTCATTGGCCCAGATAAAATGCTAAAGTGATAGGTCTTCTTTTATCTTATTATTCTTTATTTTGTTATATTTTTGAGTAGATGAATAAATGAATGAATGAATGAATGATTAAAAATCTACCCACTAGGCTGGGGTAAAAGTTTATAATTAACTGTTACATATACCTGTAGTAGGAAGGAAAATCAGTCTTTTCCGAAAGAGTGACACACTGGGCATATAAATCACCCCAGGATAGGCCTCATGTTCAGGATGAGCTGACCTACACATAATGGATTCCACAGTTTTTTGTGTGTGCTTTCATTTGGTTACAGTTTTGTTGTTTTATTTTGGAGGGATGGCCTGTCATATTGAATTTCATTTGCCATTGTTGTTGCTGCTGCTGCTGCTGCTGTTGCAGTTTTTTAAAAAGCATAAAGTTGGTTGGGTAGGGAGGGAGGGGAGATCTGGAAAAACATGAGAGAGAGGAAGAATATGAAATTTTTACACATCTATTACTAAAGGAAGAATAGGAAACAGACGTTATAAAGAAACTTGCTTCTTCAGTCCTGGACAGACCAGACAGGCAATGCCAGGTACACAAAGATATCCCGAGTTTAACATCGCTCAGGACACAGCCCGCCAGGATTCTGCCAGCACCTAAGGTCTGGGCCATTCTGCAGGTTGTCTGTGTGCCATCGCTGTCATGGGACATTTTCCCTACAGAGTGACTTGCACTTGGAAGGGGTCCACACAGCCTCCAACATCTTCGCTCCTGGACAGACCAGACAGGCAACACTAGGTACACAGAGACAACCCAGAGTATAACATTGCTTGGGGCAAGGCACACCAGAGCTCCAAAGGCACCCAAGAGTAGGGCAGCCCATAAGCAATCTGTGCCAGAGGAATCCCAGTTATCCAGAGGTACAGAAATAGACTTATACACTCACAGATTCGAGTACCAGCCAGATAAGAAAAGGCAAACGTAGGAACTTTACTAACAGAAATCAAGGCAATATGGCAGAATCCGAACCCAATTCTCTAACAACAGCAAGTCTTGGATACCCCAACACACCAGAAAAACAAGACTTGGCTTTAAAATCACATATCATGATGCTATTAGAGGATTACAAGAAGTATATAAATAAATCTCTTAAAGAAATACAGGAGAACATGAATCAAAAGGTAGAAGCCCTTACAAAAGAAACATAGAAATTGCTTAAAGAAATTCAGGAAAATATGGGTCAACAGATAAAAGCCAATAAAGAGGAAGTGCAAAAAAAAATCACTTGAAGAAATACAGGAGAACTTGGGTCAACAGGCAGAAGTCATAAAAGAGAAAACAGAAAAATCTCTTTAAAGAATTATAGGAAAACACTAACAAACAAGTGAATGAACTAAGCAAAACCATCCAGGATCTAAAAACAGAAGTAGAAACAATTAAGAAATCACAAAGGGAGACAACTGTGGAAATAGAAAACCTTGGGAAGAAATCAGGGGTCATATATGGAAATATCAACAATAGAATACAAGAGATAGAAGAAATAATCTCAGATGCTGAAGATACCATAGAAAACATTGATTCAACAGTCAAAGAAAATGCAAAATACAAAAAGCTTATAACCCAAAACATCCAGGAAATCCAGGACATAATGAGAAGAACAAACATAAGGATTATAGGTATAGATAAGAGTGAAGATTTACAACTTAAAAGGTCAGCAAATATCGTCAACAAAATTATGGAAGTAAACTTCCCTAACCTAAAGAAAGATGCCCATAAACATACAAGAAGCCTACAGAACTCCAAACAGACAAGACCAGAACAGAAATACCTCCTGTCACATAATAATCCAAACCCCAAATGTACTAAACAAAGAAAGAATATTAAAAGCAGTAAGAGAATCATTAGGGAAATGCAAATCAAAACAACCCTGAGATTTCACCTAACACCAGTCAGAATGGCTAAGATTAAACACTCAGGAGACAGCAGGTGTTGGTGAGGATGTGGAGAAAGAGGAACACTCCTCCACTGCTGGTGGGATTGCAAGATGGTACTACCACTCTGGAAATCAGTCTGGCGGTTCCTCGGAAAATTGGGCATGACACTTCCAGAGGACTCTGCCATAACACTCCTGAGCATATACCCAGAGGATTCCCTAGCAGGCAACAAGGACACATGCTCCACTATGTTCGTAGCAGCCTTGTTTATAATAGCCAGAAGCTGGAAAGAACCCAGATGCCCCTCAATGGAGGAATGGATAAAGAAAATGTGGTATATTTATACGAAATTTGTAGGCAAATCGTTGGAAATGGAAAATATCCTCCTAAGTGAGCTATCCCAATCACAAGAGAATACACATGAAATGCAATCACTGATAAATGGATATTAATTAGCCCAGAAGCTCTGAATACTCAAGACACAATTAGTTAATAATATGATTCCCAAGAGGAAAGGAGGAAAGGTCCCTGGTTCTGAAAAGACTTAATCGAGTATTGAGTATCATAGAGGAGTGCCAGAACAGAGAAATGGGGGGGGGGATGGGGAATGGGCGGAGGGAAGAGGACTTATGGGACATATGGTGAGGGGGTAACTGGGAAAGGGGAAAGCATTCGGAATGTAAACAAAGAATATAGAAAATAAAAAATAAAAAAGCAGTAAGAGAAAAAGAACAAGTAACATATAAAGGAAAACCTATCAGAATTACACCAGACTTCTCACCCAAGGCCAAGAAAGCTAGAATATTCTGGGCACATCTCATATAGACTCTAATTGAACACAAATGCCAGCCAAGACTACTGTACCCAGAAAAACTCACAATCATCATAGATGGAGAAAACAATATATTTCATGATAAAACCAGATTTACACAATATCTTTCCACAAACCCAGCCCTACAAAGGATAATAGTTGAAAAACGCCAATACAAGGAGGGAAACTACACCCTGTAAAAAGCAAGACAGTAACCTTCTTTCATCAAACCCAAAAGAAGATAACCAGTCAAACATAAAAATAACATCAAAATAACAGGAGGTAATAATCACGATTCGTTAATACCTCTTAACATCAATAGACTCAATTCCCCAATAAAAAGACATAGACTAAAAGACTGGATACATAAACAGGACCCAACATTTTGCTGCATAGAGGAAACACACCTCAGTGTCAAAGACAAACACTACCTAACAGTAAAAGGCTGGAAAACCATTTTACAAGCAAATGGTCTCAGGAAACAAGACAGAGTAGCCATTCTAATATCAGGAAAAAAAATGACTTTCAACATAAAGTTATCAAAAAAGACACGGAAGGACACTTCTTACTGGTCAAAGGAAAAATCCACTAAGAAGAACTCTCTATTCTGAACATCTATGCTCCAAATACTAGGGCATTCTCATTCGTAAAAGAAACTTTACTAAAGTTTAAAGCACACATTGCACCTAACACAATAATTGTGGGAGACTTCAAAACCCCACTTTCCTCAGTGGACAGATCAGGAAAACAGAAACTAAACAAGGACACAGTGAAACTAATTGAAGCTTTGGACCAATTGGATTTAACAGATCTATATAGAACATTTTATCCTAAAGCAAAAGAATATACCTTTTCCTCAGCACCTCTTGGTACCTTCTCCAAAATCAACCATGTAATTGGTCACAAGACAAACCTCAACCAATATAAGAAGATCGAATTAAACCCATGCTTCCTATCAGATCACTATGGAGTAAGAGTGGTCTTCAATATCAAGAAAAACAACAGAAAGCCCACATACACATGGAAGCTGAACAATACTATACTCGATGATACCTTGGTCAAGGAGGAAATAAAGAAAGAAATCAGACTTTTTAGAATTTAATAAAAATTGAAGCACAACATATCCAAATTTATGGGACACAAAGAAAGCAGTGCTAAGAGGAAAACTCATAGCCCTGAGTGCCTCCAAAAAGAAACTGGAGAAAGCATACACTAGCAGCTTAACAGCACACCTGAAAGCCCTGGAACAAAAAGAAGCTAATTCACCCAAGAGGAGTAGAAGACAGGAAATCATCAAACTCAGGACTGAAATCAATCAAATAGAAACCAAGAGAACCGTACAAAGAATCAACAAAACCAGGAGCTGGTTCTTTGAGAAAATCAACAAGGTAGAGAAACCCTTAGCCAGACTAATCAGAGAGCACAAAGACAGTATCCACATTAACAAAATAGAAATGAAAAGGGAGCTTTAACAATAGAAACTGAGGAAATTAAAAAAATCATCAGATCCCACTACAAAAACCTATACTCAACACAACTGGAGAATCTAGAGGACATGGACAATTTCCTAGACAGATACCAAATACCAAAATTAAATGAGGATCAAATAGATCATCTAAACAGTTCCATAACCCCTAAAGAAATAGAAGTGATCATTGAAAGTCTTCCAACCAAAAAAAGCACAGGACCAGATGGTTTTAGTACAGAATTCTATCAGACCTTCAAAGAAGACCTAACACCAATACTCTTCAAAATATTCCACAAAATAAAAACAGAAGGAACACTATCTAACTTGTTCTATGAAGCCACAATTATGCTGATACCAAAACCACACAAAGACCCAATAAAGAAGGAGAACTTCAGACCAATGTCCCTTATGAATATAGATGCAAGAATACTCAATACAATTCTTGCCAACCGAATCCAAGAACACATCAAAATGATCATTCACCATGATCAAGTAGGCTTCATCCCAGAGATGCAGGGATAGTTCAATGTAGGGAAATCCATCAATGCAATCCACTACATAAACAAACTCAAAGGAAAAAAACCACATGGTCATTTCATTACATGCTGAAAAAGCATTTGACAAAATTCAGCATCCTTTCACACTAAAGGTCTTGGAAAGAACAGGAATTCAAGGCCCATACCTAAACATAGTAAAAGCAATATACAGCAAACTGGTAGCCAACATCAAAGTAAATGAAGAGAAACTTGAAGCAATCCCACTAAAATCAGGGACTAGACAAGGCTGCCGCCTCTCTCCATATCTTTTTAATTTAGTACTTGAAGTTTTAGATAGAGCAACTAGACAATATAAGGAGGTCAAAAGGATACAAATTGGAAAAAAGAAGTCAAACTATCACTATTTGCAGATGATATGATAGTATATTTAGTGATAAAAAAAAAACTCTACCAGAGAACTCCTACAGCTGATAAACAACTTCAGCAAAGTGGCTGGTTATAAAATCAACTCAAGCAAATCAGTAGCCTTCCTATACTCAAAGGATAGGCAGGCTGAGAAAGAAATTAGGGAAATCATACCCTTCACAATAGCCACAAACAATATAAAGTATCTTCCTGTAACTCTAATCAAACAAGTGAAAGATCTGTATGACAAGAACTTCAGGTCTCTGAAGAAGGAAATCAGACTTCAGAAAATGGAAAAAATCCATGTGGATTGGCAGGATTAATATAGTAATAATGGTGATCTTGCCAAAAGCAATCTACAGATTCAATGCAATCCCCATCAAAATCCCAACTCAGTTCTTCATAGAGTTAGAAAGCATTTCTCAAATTCATCTGGAATAACAAAAACCCAGGATAGCTAAAACTATTCTCAACAGCAAAAGAACTTCTGGGCGAATCAGTATCCCTGACCTCAAGCAGTACTACAGAGCAATAGTGTTAAAAACTGCATGGTACTGGAACAGTGACAGGAAGGTATATCAATGGAATAGAATTGTAGACCCAGAAATGAACCCACACACCTATGGTCACTTGATCTTTGACAAAGGAGCTAAAACCATCCAGTGGAAAAAAGATAGCCTTTTTGACAAATAGTGATGGTTCAACTGGAGGTCAGCATGCAGAAGAATTCAAATCAATCCATTCTTATCTCCTTGTACTAAGCTCAACTCCAAATGGATCAAGGATCTCCACATAAAACCAGACACACTGAAACTAATAGAAAAGAAACTGGGGAAGACCCTTGAGGACATGGGCACAGGGAAAAGTTCCTGAGCAGAATACCAATAGCTTATGCTCTAAGATCAAGAATTGACAAATTGGACCTCATAAAATTATAAAGTTTCTGTAAGAAAAAGGACACTGTCAATCAGACAAAATGGCAACCAACAAATTGGGAAAAGATATTCACCAACCCTACATCTGACAGAGGGCTAATAGCCAATATATACAAAGAACTCAAGAAGTTAGACTCCAGAGAGCCAAATAACCCTATTAAAAACGGTATGCAAAGCTAAACAAAGAATTTTCACCTGAAGAAATTTGTATGGCTGAGAAGCACCTTAAGAAATTTTCAACATCATTCGTCATTAGGGAAATACAAATCAAAACAACCCTGAGATTTCTCCTAACACTAGTAAAAATGGCTAAGCTTAAAAACTCAGGAGACAGCAGGTGTTGGTGAGGATGTGGAGAAAGAGGAACATTTCTCCACTGCTGGTGGGATTTCAAGATGGTACAACCACTATGGAAATCAGTCTGGCAGTTCCTCAGAAAATTGGATATGACACTTCCAGAGGACCCTGTCATACCACTCCTGGGCATATACCCAGAGGATTCCTCTGCATGTAACAAGGATGCATGCTCCACTATGTTCATAGCAGCCTTATTTATAATAGCCAGAAGCTGGAAAAAAACAAGATGTCCCTCAATGGAGGAATGGATACAGAAAATGTGGTATATTTACACAATGGAATACTACTCAGCAATTAAAAACAATGAATTCATGAAATTTGTAGGCAAATGTTTGGAAATGGAAAATATCCTCCTAAGTGAGCTATCCCAATCACAAAAGAATACACATGAAATGCAATCACTGATAAATGGATATTAATTAGCCCAGAAGCTCTGAATACTCAAGACACAATTAGCAAATCATATGATTCCCAAGAAGAAGGAAGAAGAGGGCCCTGGCCCTGAAAAGAAATGATTCATTATTGTAGGGTAGTACCAGAACAGAGAAATGGGAGGGGGAGATTGGGGAATGGGCAGAGGGAAGAGGACTTAAGGGACATATTGTGAATGAGGAACCGGGAAAGGGGAAAGCATTTGGAATGTAAATAAAGAATATAAAAAATAAAATTTAAAAAATAAATAAATAAAAACAATGAATTTATGAAATTTTTAGGCAAATGGTTGGAATGGGAAAATATCATCCTAAGTGAGGTAACGCAATCACAAAAGAATACACATGCAATGTAGTCACTGATAAGTGGATATTAGCCCAGAAGCTCTGAATACTTATGATACAATTAACATATCAAATGATTCCCAAGAAGAAGGAAGGAGAGGTCCCTGGTCCTGGAAAGGCTTGATGCAGCATTGTAGGGGATTACCTGCAAAGAGAAATGGAAGGGAGGTCATTGGGGAATGGGCAGAGGGAAAAGGGCTTATGGGACTTATGGGAGGGGGTAACCAGGTAAGGGGAAATCATTTGGAATGTAAACAAAGAGTGTATATATATAAAATAAACTTCCAATCAGTACGACAAATAAGGTAAGAACATTCAGAAAAACACAAAGACCAAAATTATCAATGAATGGACACTGAAATTTGGGAAAATGACCAACTAACACATAAAAAAATAATGTGGGCAGATGTAAAACACAGATGATGTTTAACAATGTAGCTCACAGTGGAGTACTTGCCTAGCTTACACAGAATGAATGTGCAACCCATGACACAAAGCTGCACTTACTCACACACCTGTAGCTACACTGCTCAACATACTTGGCTTTACCATGTTCAAGGCAAGACCACTTTGTGATCCTGACACCACTGGGATGGCTCGGGGAAAAAGAAAGACAGCTAAAAAGGGGACATCTATGCTTGCTCTAGTATTCCTAAAGCTGTAATGAAACATTCTGCCCAAGCCAGACAGTGGTAGTGCACGCCTTTAATCCCAGTACTTGGGAGGCAGAGGCAGGTAGATTTCTGAGTTTGAGGCCATGAGGCCATCCTGGTCTACAGAGTGAGTTCCCAGGACAACCAGGGCTACACAGAGAAACCCTGTCTTGAAAAACCAAAAACCAAAACAAAAACACAAAAACAAAAAAAAAAAAAAAGGAAAAAAAAGCAACTATTCTGACTAAAAGTAACTCGGGAGGAAAGAATTTGTTTGAATTTACGGCTCCTAGGTCACAATCTAATACTGAGGGATGTCAGGGCAGAAACCTGAAGGTAGAAACTGAAGCAGATGCTACAGAGAAGTCCTGCTCATTGGCTTCCTCCCAGACTACTTTTTTCATATAGCCCAGATAGATCTGCCTAACAATGAGACTGCTCTCAGTGGGGTGGACTTTCCTGACTAGTAAGCATTTGAGAAAATACCATACTGACCATAGGCCAATCTAATGGAGGTAATCATCAATTGAGGTTCCCTCTTCCTAGGTAAGTATAATTTGCAAATTATAGGTATATATTATAAATGTTAAACTTGACATTTAACTAAACACTATCAATCTCTACCTTGTACCTTTCCTTTCTAATTCTGACAGAAAGAAATTGTGGCATGAACCAGCTCCCTCATTCTCCTTTATCCTATACCCTTGCCATGTTCAAATATGTTTGGGCATGGATAACCTCACTGTCACCCGAGATTAACCAAGGTAAACACATATGATATCATTTTGAATAAAAACCAATGCCTAATTGTAACAAAGGACTTAAGAGCATCCTTGTTGCTTTTTGATTTACTCTCATCAAAGCTCCATGAACATATTTATCTACAGTAATGATCTTCCATCTATCTGTTTTCACATCAGACCCTACAGGAGGAACTATTAGCATGCCAACAAAAAGAATCTAACCACAAACCAGGTTACACACTGTTAACTGCAAAGCCCTTGGGTAACACTGCATATGTGCTAGACAGAATCCTGGGTTCTGTTATGAAATGAATAAACTATGATTCCTCATTCAAACTGAGCATAACAACAACAATAACAGCAATAACAACAGCAAAAATGACAACAGCAGCAACAGCAACAACAAGAAAAACAAGGACAGCAACAACAGCAACAGCAGCAACAACAACAACAACAGCAGCATGTGTGCATGCAGTTATAAGACTACATAAACCCAGAACATCAGATCAGTTGTCTGGACAGATGAGGGGAATAGTCAGGAAGATTGGTCATGGAATGAGGGAAAGGTAAATGAGAGAGGGAACTTGTGTTGAATAATGTAGGTAATGCTGAGAGCTGAAGTGTATGATTAACTCAGCTCAGCAAGAGCTGAAAAGAGAGATAAATAATTGCCTATATAAATACATAAATTCATGCAAACACTACAGAAAGTCAAGGATTGGTTTGCATGGCCTTATGACAGATTACCTACAGATGAAGAGCAAATTGAGGCAAAGAAAGAAAAAGCATAGCACACTTTGGACAATTGGGTACTAGTCCTGTGTTTCTTTTCCTCCTAAACCTTGCCCAGTGACCACACACTGAGAAGGCAGCCCTTGGAAACAGAGAGATGTGTTTGTCAATCATGTCTTACTTTTTACACAGCATTGGAAATAACTTAAACAAGAATTGTTTTTGAATCTCAGTTTTCTCAATGTCAAAAAAGACTTCATGTGGTAGCCACAGCACTATCATGACCTAACAGTAAAAAAGTAAACAACTATAGTATATTTGCACTCAGACATTGAGCTAACAAAAGCTGATTTAATGGCTGGTTTCACTAGCATATGAGAGTGTTCACTAGAAGTTATGAAGAAAAGAAAAAATGAGGATACCTGGAGGTTTAACAGGTATCAAAATATAACTGTACAGGAGGAAGGTCTACAGTTCTACAGCACAGCAGGATGACTACAGTTAATGATGTTTGGTAAGCACTTTACATAAACTAAAAGAAAGTTTTGAATTTCCCAATATAAAAAAATGATAAATGCCTAAGGAAAGGGAAATGTTAATTACCCTGATCTGATGCTTGCATATTGTGAAATGTGTCAAATCATTACAAATGTGTGCAAATATTATGTGATTTAAAAAAATGATAGTGATGTAGAGAGTAGATGATAAATTGATGGCAGATAGATGGCTGTTTATAGATGTTTGACAGACAGAAACAGAATCATTGATAATAAGTGGTAGATAGATGATAAAGAGATAGATAGATTGATAGATGATAGATAGATAGATAGATAGATAGATAGATAGATAGATAGATAGATAGATAGATTAGAATAAGTCCATAGATTAGAATAACTCCACATAATAGTTGAGTATAGTAAATGAAATGCCCACTACCTATTGACCCACACTAAAGGACCCATATGTGACCAATGTCCTCGACTTGGCCAGCCACAGTAATGGCAGCAGAACTTTGTAGAACAAAGGCACAGCTATAGTTCAGCACTCAAAGTTACTGCTCTTCTGAAGGGACATGAAAATAGCAATGTCAGATTATCTCTTCCCTCTTCCTGGTCCCTGGAAAAGCATCTTCTCAACCCAGCCATGTGCCCACAGTCTAAGATTAAAAACACTCAACAGAGGCTGAGCTTCCTCACACCCAACTTCACTGCACATTTCCATCTTTTTTATGTGTTTGGGATGTTACACTAATTGTGATGGATGTTCTTTTTGTGCTCATGCTGAGGGGCAGATGATGAAGCCATAATGTAAGGTAATATGTCTATTAAAGATTTAAAATAACCTGCCTGCTGGATGATTCCTCACTTCACTGGCAGATTCAAGCTCCTTGGAAGTCACTGGTGCTAAATTAGAGCCAGTGAGAGGGCAGGAGTGAACGAAGGAGCTCAGGAGTTAGTCTCCAATTTCTAGAGTACTGTCAAATGAATATACCCTTTATTCACTTAATTAAGGATCATCTAATGAATACTTGCTATGTACTAGGCTCTAAATACACACAAAAGTCCAGTGACTCTGACATCTCTCAATTTAGGAGAAACATTCTGGATTTGGGGGAGGAAAGTCCCAGTAAATAAGGAGTCATATGCTAACTTTTCATACCAATGTTGGTATGCTACTCGAAATGGCTTTTGGAGATGCCTGGTCCTCAGACTCTAGAAGTAGACAAAATTTGAACTGAGTAGACCAGTTATTTCTATTAAAATGGAAGTCTCCAATACAAAATGGACAGAGCTGAATATTCACCTGCCCTGCTCTCTCTCACTTATGAAATGGAAGAAATAGTGAGAGATGTGCGGACCATGTAGAAACAGTTGCCCTCACAGAGATCACTGTGGAAGGAGACCAAGCACTCTAGATATTAGTCTCTATGCTTCCTTTTTGTCCACATGGTCCTCTGTCCAGACATATGGTTCTAGTTTCTGCTTACCACAGTACATTCCTTTTCTGAGTTACAGGATGCTGCTCACCACTGTCCCCTGATGATTGCTTTTACCACTACCTCTCATTCAGGACTCTGCTTGAGGTGCCTAGCTTAGTTCTCCTTGCCTCTCTAGTCCTTTCTGAGCTTCTTTCTATGTAAGTATCATGAATGAAGAAAGAGTAGCAGTGACCTGCCCTATTATCTATTGAACTAAACAATGAAAATAAACTGATTAACATCAACAATCAGAAATGAATAAAATAGTCTCATGCCATAAACTTAGAAAAAGTGACTGCCAAGGAAATTTATAGGCTATTTAAGCATAACTCCTCACCAAGTCCTATTTGACTGTCATTCTAACATGCACCCAACAAGCCCTATAAAGCAAATGTAGGAGGTTTTGGTGTGGGGGTTTTGTTGTTGTTGTTGTTTATTTGTTTGTTTTGCTGTGCTTTTGTTTTAAACCTTAATGATGTAGCCCTTTTTATAAAGACTTAAAATTAATTTGTTAGAAAGTGAGGAATCCCGAGGCAAAGGTAAAGATGTGTTTTTCCATTGCAGAAAAACAATTATAACATATTTAGGTACTTAGTATGCATGTTCAACTAGCTATCTGAGTCTAAAACTACCCTATTGCTAGGCTGGGGAGACAGGTCAGCTGCTAAACACTTACCACTCAGGCACAAGGACCTGACTTTTATACCCAGTACTCATAGCAGCATGTACTTGTAATCTCAACACTGGACAGGTAAAGACAGGAAAATGCCTGGATCTTGTTGGCTTGCTTGTCTATCCATATTGGTGAGCTCTGGACTCAGTGAGAGAACTTTGTCACAAATAAATAAAGGTAATAGTTGGAAAAAGACATCCAGTGTTGACCTCTGAACTCTATCCACACACATAGATATACACATAGGTATACACATAATACACACACACACTCACACACATAGATACACACATAATACACACACACTCACACACATATACAAATATGTCTATACAGATACACACAGATAAAAATTAAAGAACATGATCTTATTAGTTCTTGGACACAGGAAACCAGGATATACTTATCCTAACCAACTTCAGCAGAGCCAGAATATTTGAATTCACTGATTATCATGGTCCTAGTCAAAATCAAGTGACTCACCCAAAGCACACATAAACCTACATGTAAGGAGAATGTTCTGTAGGTCAGATGGAGAAGAGCATAACAAGATATTTTTTAAAATCTCAAAGAAAGACCAGAGCACAAATTATCAAGCAAACTCTCACAGAACTCCAGCTAACCGTTGTATTGACTATGAACCAACAGAGTGCTGAAAACTGCAATGAAAGTGTTACTTCTAGAATTGTCTCCAAAGGGAAACCAAAAATGTCTTGTTATAGTAGGAAAGACACTAAGAAGAGTTTGACACACTGGACTATGAGAGTAAGACCTGTGCATTCATGATACAAACATTGGACATGTCAATACCAAGAATGCAGGCATAGTACTGCAGCAGCAACCTGAGGACCAGAGCATCTCACATGTGTGTTCCATGGATAAAGCAGCTTGGTGACCTTAGGATTTCTGTGTATTAAAAGGGACTGAATGACAGCAGATGAAAAGAACAGTGTGAGGTTAAATAGAGAATGCAGAACTAAAGGAACTTGGGGTGGGGAGCAGAACAATGCCACCATAAAGTTAATAATTAGAGCAGCCAAGCCCAGAACAGGCATCGCTGAAATTTTAATTAAAGTCTTGAAAGTCCTGGTTTGATCAGTGTAAAGAATGAAGGCGATGGAGATAGAATGATTAGAGATGGACTAATAGATATTGAGGGCAGACAGAAATGATACAACATGCATATGAAAAGGAGTCTTGAAATGGAGAATTCAGAAATGCAGACAAGAATTATTAAAAAGACATTCTAAAGTTACATTTTGTTAAGTGAAAGACCTAAAGAAAAAAAATGGGCAAATTGAAAAAAACACATCCATTCACAGGAAACACTTCTCCATAGCGACTAGACCCCAGAGAAATACCAGTTCTATTGTTGAACATGAAAGATAAAGAATTGGGTAGACATACAGGCAGAAAAGAGAAAGTATCCCCCAAGGAAGAAAAAGCAGGCTGTCTTTAGACATCTTGAGACCAGCATATCCGGTATGGAAATATAAAGGAGCCACACCTCCAAATCCTGAACAGAAAGTAATATATTCTGGCAAAAGTTTCTACACTATAAACCACTGTCATTCTTTGAAGGCTAGTACCTGGGTCACATCCTCATTATTAATTTCCTGGATCACTGGACACCCAGTTTCTTATCACATGATACATCTGTATCATCTTGGGTCACATAAGCTATGGTTCTTTCTATTGCCTAGAATATATACACACTGTAGCAATTTATAAGTATTTGTTTTATTTAGTGCAATGAAAATGTTCAGGAAACTATAAGATATTGCTAAAATGAAAGGGTTCACTGAATGGTCCTGACCAAAAGGTTTATTTCACCATATTTCTCTCTTATCATGCCAGTTTTCTTGTCACCTTTCTCTCTAATTCAGAACTAGAAACATTTCTGGAAAAAAAAATACTAGTTGGTCGTGTTTGGTTTGCACCCAAAGTGAATTAAGGTTCAAAAAGCTTAATTGACTTGCCCATTTGTGTCACAAAGCAAGTTCATGACCAAAATGGACTTAAGATCTAGATGTCTTTATTCCCTCTATAAGAAAATTCAATGAAAGATTTTGGAATGCCTCCAGCATATATTCGTGCCAAAGACAATAATCATCTGAGTCCACTGAGAATGCTCAGGCTAACATACTGAAACACTACAACTACGTGTTTCGGTGATTCCCGTGACCCAATATGGCCAATGGATGAAGCACTGAAATGCCACTAAACCTACTAATAAAGTATCTGTGTCTCAAGTCCTGGGAGTACTCTTTCAGCATCTGCATAGTTCAAAGTTAAAAGTATTCTCTATCACCTGTGTATTCTGGGAAGTCAATTTTTCTGAGATATAATAACCAATAGGATGGTTCCTGGCAAGGAATCTCTGGGTCAGGAGTTAGCATCACAACTTGCATCTGCTGTGACTTGTGAGTACCCAGGTGTAATGGTCACTGACACTGTGGAAACATACCTTAAGAAGCACAATAGATGTGGGCAGAGATGCCACTATAACTTTATAAGGAGCAGGATCTGGGGAGAAAGAATGAGCAAAACTTCAATCTCATGACTTGATCCTTGGCCTTTATAGCCACCCAAGGATAGGGCTTTGACCATATGTATGAACAACTTGGGCTCCTCCATGGCTGGAGCCCATGAATAGGCTCAGCTAACAGACAGTTCTGTACTTTCCCTGTGATTATGACAGAAAGCCCTTTCAGGAGGTTTAAATGGCAATTAATGGCCCCGAAGTAGGAGAAAGATATTAAGATATCATATAAGGTTGTGTGGTTTAATTAATGACTGTGATTCATGCCGAGGATGGCACGAGGTATATGGACCTGTGCCCTCAAGCCACTTTCACTCTTCTGTCTACTCACAAATCCCACACCTGTCTAACGGTTTCTATTTTTAAAAGCTGTCTTATTGTAATCCTTTTCCTGAACTGCTAGGATAAAAAGTAGAGATAAGAATTTTCAGCGAATAGTGTTCTTATTGTTAAATGTTATCAAGTTTGTAAGCTTTTCATTTAATTAGTAGTGACAGCCTGGAAAGCACTCTGTGGTGTGTGAGCTAGAGCTGTCTAGATAAGGCTGCTGGATGTGATCTTTTAGATCAGCGTTATATGCAGCCACGCCCCACGCTGTCATCTAATTTGACTCTAGTGCGATGTTGGGGAACCTGTGATGGTGTGAAAGTCCAGACCCCGGAGAAGTAGGAAGCACTCTTCGGTGATGGTGAGAAATGTCCAGCTACGCAGAATCACTAGGGACATTTTCAGGGTTTCTTGTGGGGCACAGGAAGAACAAAACGATTCCCCATCCTGTGACTACGACTTCACCTCAGCATCCCACACTTTCCACCGCCATGCTGAATCAGTGGTTCACTTAACCGATTCCACTAAGCAGGCAAGGCTTTGCTACCTGTTTTATAGAAGAGAGTACCTGGTGCCGAGCACATGGCAAGTTACCTGTCACAGTCCCATTGGGGCCACATTTGAATCGGCAAAAGGTTATCATTATGGCGAAGGTCCCAAATGCTACTAAATTCCTTGTTTATTCTCTCCCTCCCTCCTTCCCTCCCTCGTGTTCTCTTTCATTCCTTCCCTTTCTGCTCCTTTCCCCTACCCCTCTCTTTCTCTGTCTCTGAGCAAAGCAAAGTAGGTCTGGTTATCTGATGAAGAGTAAGATGCGAGGGGGGTGGGGGGAGGAGCGGGATGAGACAAAGGAAATCATAAGGTGAAGCGTGACCAAATGAAATGAGTAAATACTTTGGGAGATGAGATGGACGTACACTGAGCTCAGTCTGCTCCACTAAGGAGACTCCAATTAACAGCTCATACATCCAGCATGGGTCTCTGAGAGACCTGCCTACCCAGGCGGGCGCGGTTTGCCATTTGTATAACAGGAATTTACCCATGTGCTCTGTGAGCTTCAAGTTGGAATATCCTTAGGTTGTTTTGTTTGTTTGTTTGTCTGTCGTCTGTTTTTGGCAGTCTCACCCTACACATCTGTAAAATGGGGATCTGTGCTTTTGTTTGAGGTAATGGATACTTAGTCATTTGTTAAGTACGTGAGAGTTTTATCACTCTCCTCAATGGCTCAAAAGTGCAAGAGAGATTTGATTCACCTAAGATGGAAGTACATTTTATTGAACTAAGAAATGAAGCATGATTCCTATTTTTGTAGTTTTTCTGTTCTATAAAATGCCCACAATCACTAAGTTAGCTAATGCTAAGCCATTCATTATTCCTGGTGGTAATATGGTGCCAGGTTCCTGCAAGCCTGGGGACACAACATTCTGTCAGTCAATATATAATGTTTCTATGTGTATGTCTTTTAAAGATATCCTTGTGTGTCTGTATACATGAGTCTGTCTATGGACATGTGTGTGTGTCTGTGTGTGTGTGTTTGTGTCTGTGTGTATGTGTCTGTGTGGTTACAGATGTATGTATTTGTGTTGTGTATCATTGAAACTGTGTCAGTAGCACTGTAGCTCATTCATTAGCAGAAATTTTGTTTGTTTCTTTTGTTTTGTTTTTTGAGACAGAGTTTCTCCGAGTAACCCTGCCTGTTCTGGAACTTGCTCTGTAATATAAACCAGACTGGCAACAAACTCACAGAGATCGGCCTGACTCTGCCTTCTGAGTGCTAGGACTACAGGAGTGCACCACCACTGTCTTCATAAGTAGAATTTATCTAGCATATATTCATTAATAAGACATATCACAGACTTACACTTAGGAACACAAGCTGTCACTTTGCACTATGCTTAAAGACCATTTAAAGCAGCAAAACCACTGACAGAAAACACAGAAATACAAAAAGCAGGCACTCAGGAGACAAGGAAAGGGACATTCGCTCATGCTGTAAAAGCTGAGAGATGACTGCAGAAATTTGGCCACTATAATGCAGAAAGTTCACTTCAGACAGTTGAGATTTACCCCTTGCATGTCTGTAAGAGCGTGCCTTCAAGTGACTATCAAATTGGAGTGAGGAGTTGAAGATCACAAATGCATTTTATCAAGTAGATGAATTTGTGAATACATAGTGCATATGATGCTCAATGAAACATTTTTTTTATTTCCAGGTAACTTCTAGGTTTGGGGGTTATAAAAATAAGACACACACACACACACACACACACACACACACACACACAGAGAGAGAGAGAGAGAGAGAGAGAGAGAGAGAGAGAGAGTTTGTACAAACCATGCATCATATATTTCTTTCATAAAGGAGGGAACAAGGAAATACACATATTACATGCACTAAATTGCTCTTAAAATTTATTCAGGGTAAAATAAAATTTCTCTATTTATTTGCTTATTTATTCTGGTGCTGGGAATTACACTTCGGATGTTGTTCTTGCTAGGCAGGAGCTCTACCACTTATCTATAGTACAGCTAAAAACTGGCTTTTCATTTGGATAGTCATAATAGACTAATGAGAGTAATATTTTTTCTGGTATTTCTTTTCATATAAATATATTTTTATTTTTAATTAAATATAGTTACATTGCTATCCTTCTCTCTCCTCCCCCATCCCCAACTTCTTCCATATGCCTTTTCACTTCCTCTCAAATTCTTTCTTTAATTGTGATGCATATATATATATATTACATATATATACACACATACATGCATGCATACATACATACATACATACACAGACAGACACACACACTATATATATGTGTAACCAATTGGAATTGGGTTTCCAATCACAGAGCAGCACAGGGCAACATGGAAGTGGGCAAGATGGTATGGTTAGTTCTGGTGCATCATTGTCAGCACATTGGCCCTTAAGAATGAGCTAGAAAACTACCATAGGACTGTGATTCTCTGCCCAGGAACACACTTTGGCTGTTGCACTGAGAGACTAAAATGTGGTGTGAATTTTAGAGAATGGAATAGAGTCTCCAGCAAAGAACAGGTAGACTAACTACAGATCTCTCTCCTTCAAATCTAGTCTCATCCCCAGATCTGAAGAATATCTGCTGCAGCCTCCTTTCTCCCAGACCTCATCTCTATTTCCAGTGGAACACACAGATATTATTTTCCTCCTAACCCCTCTCCATCCACCCATTGCATTATTCCACCACACCAACAACTCCACCAGGCATTGACTGGGAACACACAGCAACTGTAACCAAGGACGCAAGGGTAACTGCATCTTCTTCTTCTTTTTTTATTTTCTATATTCTTTGTTTCATTCCGAAGGCTTTCCCCTTTCCCAGTTCCCCCATCACCATATGTCTCATATGTCCTCTCCCCTCCCCTCACCTATTCCCCAATCACCACCCCACCATTTCTCTGTTCTGCATCTTCTTAACTGCATCTTCTTAGCTCTCCCTCCGCACTTCAAATCCAATTCATTAGTCTCATCCTCATCCGTGTAATGGCCCTTTATCTGTTGCTTCTCCTCATTCTCTGCCCCACTCCTAGTAGACTAAGAAGATCTTGGAGGAACATGCAGCTTTCTTTTCCTCTTGTGGATCCCTTTAACCCCATCTCCCAATACATCCCCATTCCCATGTGTCAGCTCCCAATACCAAAAAACACATTTTACTTGGAACACCCAGTAGCCACAACTATCATGATCCCTGAAGAATTTCCCATCAAACAATATACAGTCACCACTGGAACAAAACACCCACTTGATAGGAACAAAACTAGATATCAGCACGTAGAATTATAATCTTCCCTAAACCCAGATCTCTAGGTACGAGTGGAAAGACACAGTCAATAATAGCCAATAAAATATATCTCCATTAGAGCTCACCAATCCTACCACAGCAAGCCTTGAGTATTGCAACATAGCTGAAACATACCCAGAAAAGTCCATAAAATAACTTTTATAAATATGATAGATGACCTTAAAAAGGAAAGGAATAAATCTCTTACAGAAATTTATGAAAACACAAACAGTCGAAGGAAACAAATAAAAGCATTCAAGACCTGAAAGTAAGAATAAAATCAATAAAGAAAATCTGGACTGAGGGAGATCTGGAAATGAAAAATGTAGAAAGTTGAACAAGACTCTCAGAGGCAAGCCTTACCAACAGAATGCAAGAGATGGAAAAAAAAAAGAGAGACTCAGGCATTGAATATACAGTAGAAGAAATAGATACATCAGTAAAGTTAAAATTTAAATCTAAAAATCTTGTGCTCCCCCCAAAAAAAAAACCAAGAAATCAGGAATATTATGGAAAGTTCAAGTCTAAGAATTAAAAAAGAAATGAGACTATAGAATTGAATGAAAATCAATGCACAATACACCCAAACTTGAGGGACACAATGAAGGCAGCTCTGAGAGTCAAGTTCATAGGACTAAATGTGCACATTAAAGTCAGAGAGAGAGAGAGAGAGAGAGAGAGAGAGAGAGAGAGATATCTGATACTAGTAACTTCACAGCACAGCTGAAAGTTCTAGAACAAAAAGAAGAAATCATACCCAAAGGAGAAGGCAGTAAGAAATAATGAAACTCAGGGATAGAGGAAATAACAGAAAACCAAAAAAATAAACAATAAAATAATCAATGAAAGTAAGACTGTGTTCTTGGAGAAAATAAGGTTGGCAAACCCTTATGCAAATAAACTAGGGTAAGAGGGAGAATATGTATGCAAATTTACAAAATCAGAAATGAAAGGAGGAGATACCAACAGACACCAAGGAAACCCAGAGAATCATTGGAGGAAACTTGAAGTCGCCTAAAGACACCCCACTACCACATTTCAACGCAAAGATTTATTTGCCCCAGAGAGATGAAGTGCAGGGATAGGGGACAAAGAGAGGAGAGAGAAGAATCAAGAGAGAAGGTGAAAGGAACAAGGGAGAAGGAAGAAAAGGGACAAGGGAGAGGTGGAGAGGATATTTGTCCATCCAGCAACACCCCTGGGATGTGTGGTGGAACACAAAGGTATGCCTCCGAATAGAGAGTAGACAGACTTGGCCCATAGGCAAATGCAGGTTTATAAAGGTAAAGGAGGAAATCCGTGTTAGGGTGATTAATTGATTAATTTTGATTGGGTATGTTAATTAGATGGGACAAAGAGGACTTTTGATTGCTGGACTTCAATACTTTGATAACTGGAACTTAGTAGACAGCCTAAATAGGAAGAAGTGGCCAAACAGGGAAATAGACCATGGTGGCTAGCTTTAAGAATGTAATATAATATTTATTTAGCAAGGCAGAGGCAATGGGGAAGAAGGACAAAGCCCGCCAGAGTCATGTCTGCCATGCTCGGTTTGGATAAACTCTCAATCGTATGGACACACTTTATTTTTTTTATTGAATATATTCTTCATTTACATTTTGAATGTTATACCCTTTCCCAGTTCCTCCCCTCCCAGAAAATCCCCAACCCATTCTCTCTCCCCATGCTTCCAAGAAGATGCCCCTCTGCCCAACCCACTCCCACCTATCCCCCTCGATTTCCTCATGCTGGGGCATTTATCCAGCCTTCATAAGACCAAGGACCTCTCTTCCCAATGATGCCCAACAAGGCATTCCTCTGCCACAATTGTGGCTGGAACCATGTGTAACCCCATGGTTGATGGCTTAGATTCTGGGAGCCCTGGGGGGGGCAACATCATCATTCTTCCCATGAGGCTGCAAACCCTTTCAGCTCTTCCAGTCCTCCCTCCAACTCCTCCATTGGGGACCCCATGGTTGGCTGCTAGCATCTGCCTCTGTATCTGTAAAGCTCTGGCAAGGCCCCTCAGGAGACAGCTGTAACAGGCTCCTTTTAGCAAGCACTTCTTGGCATCCACGATAGTGTTGGGGATTGGTACCTGTTTATAAGATGAATCTTCAGGAAGGACAGTCTCTGGATGGCCTTTCCTTCAGTCTTTGCCCCACACTTTGTCTCCATAATTTCTCCTGTGATTATTTTGTTCCCTTTCTCAGAAAAACCAAAGCACCCACACTTTGGTCTTTCTTCTTCTTGAGCTTCATGTGGTCTATGAACTGTATCTTGGGTATCCTAGGCTTTTGGGCTAACATCCAATCATCAGTGAGTGCATACCATGTGTGTTCTTTGGTGACTGGGTTACCTCACTCAGGATGACACTTTCTAGCTCCATCAATTTGCCTAAGAATTTCATGAATTCATTGTTTTTAATAGCCGAGTAGTACTCCATTATATAAACATACCACATTTTCTGTGTCCATTCCTCTGTTGAAGGACATCTGGGTTTTTTCCAGCTTCTGACTATTATAAATAAGGCTGCTATGAACATAGTAGAGCATGTGTCCTTATTATACACTGGAGCATCTTCTGGGTATATACCCAGGAGTAGTATAACTGGGTCCTCAGTAGTACTATATCTAATTTTCTGAGGAACCACCAAGCTGATTTCCAGAGTGGTTGTACCAGCTTGCAATCACACCAGCAATGGAGGAGTGTTCCTCTTTCTCCACATCCACACCAGCACCTGCTGACACCTGAGTTTTTCATCTTAGCCATTCTGACTGTTGTGAGATGGAATCTCAGGGTTGTTTTGATTTGTATTTCCCTGATAACTAAGGATGTTGAACATTTCTTTAGGTGCTTCACAGCCATTTGAGTTTCCTCAGTTGAAAATTCTGTTTCATTCTGTACCCCATTTTTAATAGGGTTATTTGACTCTCTGGGTTTTCTGTTATTCCAAATGAATTTTCAGATGACTCTTTCTAGCTCTATGAAGAACTGATTTGGAATTTTGATGAGGCTTGCATTGAATCTGTAGATTGCTTTCAGCAAGACAGTCATTTTCACTATATTAAGCCTGCCAATCCATGAGCATAGGAAATCTTTTCATCTTCTGAGATCTTCTTCAATTTCTTTCTTCAAAGATTTGAAGTTCTTGTCATATAGATCTTTCACTTGCTTGGTTAGAGTCACACCAAGGTATTTTGTATTACTTGTGACTATTGTGAAGGGTGTCATTTCCCTAATTTCTTTCTCAGCTTGTTTATCCTTTGAATAAAAGAAGGCTACTGATTTGTTTAAGTTAATATTATATGCAGCCACATTGCTGAAGTTATTTATAGTTGTTGTAGGAGTTCTCTGGTGGAATTTTTGTGGTCATTCAAGTATATGATCAAATCATCTGCAAATAGTGATATTTTAACTTCTTCCTTTCTAATTTTGCCCCGGCCAGCAGGGGTTTTTGACAGGGGACCCTAGGAGAGAAAGGCAGAGAAATAGAGACAGGAGACATGAAGAACAAGGCCAAGACTAACGTTCAAGGCCCCAAAAACTATTTTCTCAGGGAACTTATACAGGCAGGGGAAGAAGTAAGGCAAGTGGGATTTTCCACATAGCCTGGTCATTCAGCCAAGGTGAATCTCGGGCAGCTGTAAGATGTTTTCTTCTTCTGGGAGGGCACAGTGACCATCAACTACCCAATCTCTCCAAGGTCTGTAGCTGAGGAGAAGTCAAAACCTAAGCTTACCCTTAAGATGGAATCTAAACGTAAAGCTCCTGGCACATGTATACCTTTGATCTCTTTTTGTTGTCTAATTGCTCTAGCTAGAACTTCAAGTACTATATTGAATAGATAAGAAGAAAGTGGGTAGCCTTGCCTGGTCCCCAATTTTAGTGGGATTGCTTCGAGTTTTTCTCCATTTAGTTTGATGTTGGCTACTGGCTTGCTGTATATTGCTTTTACTATATTTAGGTATGGGCCTTGAATTCCTGATCTCTCCAAGTCTTTTAACATGAAGAGATGCTGAATTTTGTCAAATGCTTTTTAGCATCTAATGAAATGATCTTGTGGTTTTTTTTCTTTGAGTTTATTTATGTTGTGGATTACATTAATGGATTTCCATATATTGAACCATTCCTGCATACCCAGGATGAAGCCTTGATCATGGTGAATTATCATTTTACTGTATTCTTGGATTCAGTTGGTAAGAATTTTATTGAGTATTTATGCATCAATGTTCATAAGGGAAATTGGTCATAAGGGAAAGTTCTCTTTCTATATTTGGTCTTTGTTTGATTTAGGTATAAGCGTTATTGTGGCTTCATAGAATGAGTTGGGTAGTGTTCCTTGAGTTTCTATTTCATGGAATAGTTTGAAGAGTATCAGTATTAGCTCTTCTTTGAATATGTGATAGAATTCCCTGCTAAACCCATCTGGTCCTGGGCTCTTTTTTTTTTTTTTTTTTTTTTTTTTTTTTTTTTTTTTTGATGGGAGACTATTAATGACTGCTTCTATTTCTTCAGGACTTATGGGACTATTTAGATGGTTTATCTGCTTCTATTTTAACATTGGCACCTGGTATATATCTAGAAAGTTGTCCATTTCACCCAGATTTTCAAACTCTGTTGAGTATAAACTCTTGTGGTAGGATCTGATGATTTTTTGAATTTCCACAGTTTCTGTTGTTAGTTTCCCTTTTCATTTCTGATTTTATTAATTTGGATACTGTCTCTGTGCCCTCTGGTAAGTGTGGCTAAGGGTTTGTCTATCTTGTTGATTTTCTCAAAGAACCAGCTCCTAGTTTTGCTGATTCTTTGTATAGTTCTTTTTGTTTCTATTTGGTTGATTTTGTCCCTGAGATTGATTATTTCCTGCCATCTACACCTCTTGGGTGTATTTGCTCTTTTTTGTTCTAGAACTTTCAGGTGTGCTGTCAAGCTTCTAGTGTAAGCTCTCTCCATTTTCTTTTTGGAGGCACTTATAGCTATGACTTTTCCTCTTAGCACTGCCTTCCTTCATTGTATCCCATAAGTTTTGGTATGATGTGTCTTCATTTTCATTAAATTGTAAAAAGTCTTTAATTTCTTTATTTTTTCCTTGACCAAGTTATCATTGAGTAGAGTGTTTTTCAGCTTTCATGTGTATTTCTGTTGATTTTGTTGGAACTTAAGACCAGCCTTAGACCATGGTGATCTGATAGGGTGCATGGAATTATTTCAATAATCCTGTATCTGGTGAAACCTGTTTTGTGACCAAATATGTGGTCAATTTTGGAGAAGGCACCATGAGGTGCTAAGAAGAAGGTATATTCTTTTGCTTTAGGATGAAATGTTCTATAAATATCTGTTAGATCCATTTGGTTCATAACTTCTGTTAGTTTCACTGTGTCTCTGTTTAGTTTCTGTTTCCATGATTTGTCCATTGCTGACAGTAGGGTGTTGTAGTCTCCCACTATTATTGTGTGGAGTACAATGTGTGCTTTGAGCTTTAGTAAAGTTTCTTTTATGAATGTGGGTTTGCATTTGGAGCATAGATTTTCAGAATTGAGAGTTCATCCTGGTAGATTTTTTCCTTTGACCAGTATGAAGTGTCCTTCCTTATTTTTTTTTTGACAGCTTTTTGTTGAAAGTCAATTTTATCCGATATAAGAATGGCCACTGCAGCTTGTTTCTTGGGACCATTTGCTTGGAAAATTGTTTTCCAATCTTTGAGGTAGTGACTGTCTTTTTCACTGAGATGGGTATTTTGTATGCAACAAAATGTTTGGTCCTATTTACAAATCGAGTCTGTCAGTCTATGTCTTTTTATTGGGGAATTGAGATCATTTATGTTAAGAGATATTAAGGAAAAGTGATTGTTACTTCCTGTTATTTTTGTTGCTAAAGGTGGAATTCTGTTTGTGTGGCTAACTTCTTTTGGGTTTGTTGAAAGAAGATTACTTTATTGCTTTTTCTAGGTTGTAATTTCCCTCCTTGTGTTGGTATTTTTTACCCATTATCCTTTGTAGAGCTGGGCTTGTGGAAAGATATTATATAAATTTGGCTTTGTCATGGAATATCTTGTTTTCTCCATCTATTATAATTGAGAGTTTTACTGGATATAGTAGACTGGGATGACATTTATGTTCTCTTAGGGTCTGTATGCCATCTGCCCAGGATCTTCTAGCTTTCATAGTTTCTGGTGAGAAGTCTGGTGTAATTCTGATAGGTCTGCCTTTATATGTTACTTAACATTTTCCCCTTACTGCTTTTAATATTCTTTCTTTGTTTAGTGCATTTGGTGTTTTGATTATTATGTGATGGGAGGAATTTCTGTTCTGAGCCAGTCTGTTTGGAGTACTGTAGGCTTCTTGTATGTTCATGGGCATCTCTTTCTTTAGGTTGAGGAAGTTTTCTTCTATAATTTTGCTGAAGATCTTACTGGCCCTTTTTTTTCTGTTAGTTATAGTGATTTTTCCTTTTTTTATTTTCTATATTCTTTGTTTACATTCCAAAGGCTTTCCCCTTTCCACTTACTGGCCCTTTAAGTTGTAAAGCTTTGCTCTGTTCTATACCTATAATCCTTAGATTTGATCTTCTCATTTTGTCCTGGAGTTCCTGGATGTTTCAGGTTACAAGATTTTTGCATTTTGCATTTTCTTTGGCTGTTGAGTCAATGTTTTCTATGGCATCTTCAGTATCTGAGATTCTTTCTTCTGTCTCTTGTATTCTGTTGTTGATGTTTGCATCTATGCCTCCTGAATTGTTTACAAGGTTTTCTATCTCCAGAGTACCCTCCCTTTGTGATTTCTTTATTGCTTCTACTTCCATTTTTAGATCCTGGGTGGTTTTGTTCCGTTTCTTCACTTGTTTATTTGTGTTTTCCTGTAATTCTTTAAGGGATTTTTGTGTTTCCTCTTTAAGGGCTTCTACCTGTTGACCCATGTTCTCCTGTATTTCTTTAAGGGAATTATCTATGTCCTTCTTGAAGTCCTCTATCATCATCATGAGATGTGATTTTAAATCCAGATCTTGCTTTTCCAGTGTGATGGAGTATTCAGGACTTGCTGTTGTAGGGTTTGGACAGAGCCATGTTGCCTTGGTTTCTGTTGGTAATGTTCTTATGTTTGTCTCTTGCCATCTAGATATCTCTGATGTTAGCTAGTCTTGATGTCTCTGACTGTGACTTATCTGTCCTGCAAGCCTGTGTATCTGTACTCTTGGGATTCCCGCTCTCTTGGTGCACACAGGTATGTAGGCAGTCCTTGGAAATCAGCTCTCTTGTGGTGGTACTTGTGTATGTATCTCTGTAGCCCAGGATCAGCTCTGTGCTCTCAGGCTTCTCCACAGTCCTGGGAGGTTAGCTATCTCCCTGTGCCACCTGGATAAGGTGCACTATGGCAGAGGATGGTCCCCAGCTGGAGACAGAAACTGGAAGGCTCCCACTACCTGTTCTGAGTGCAGCTACTGCTCTGAGTGTGCAGGTTCTCTAGGATGGATCAGGAGATGGTGTTTTCACTAGAGCAGAGCAGCCAAGAGTCTGCCCCAGCAGAAAGGACAACTGGCAGAAGGGGCAGAAGGAACCAAAGGAGCAAGGACATACTTTAAAAACTTGTACTCTACCAAATTGAAACGTCTAAAATAATTGGAAATTTTTAGTGAGGTAATCCACTTGCCAAAGGTAAATTGAGATCAGATAAGCAATTTAGACAGAACTATACACTCTAGTGAAATATCAGCCATTAAAAGTACCAACCAAAATAGAACCCAGGGCCAGATGGTTTTAGCACAGAACTCTACCAAAATTTCAAAAATTACTTAATGCCAATGTTCCTCAAATTATTCTATAAGATATCAAAAGAATGAACATTACTTTGTTTTAGGAAGGAACAGTTACTCTGATACCAAACCACATAATGACAAAATAAAGAGAATTACAGACTAATGTCTACTATGAATATGCATGTAAACTCAGTAAAATACTTGCAAACTTTATCCAAGAACACAAAAAAATATCATACACCTTGAACAAGTAGACTTCATCTCACAGATAAGAGTATGGATCAACATATGTGAATTGATAAATGCAATCCATTATATAAAAAATTAAAGACTAAAACTAGGAACAAGTCAAGGTTGCTCACTCTATTCAATATAATATTTGAAATCTTAGAAAGAGAGATAAGTCAATTAACTAAAGGAGATCAAAGGAATACCAATTGAAAAAGAGGACATCAAAGTATCTTTATTTGCAGATGTTATAATAGTATAAATAAGTGACCCTAAAAATTCAACTCAGATATTCCTATAGCTTATAAATACTTTCACCAGTGTAGGTGGGTACAAAATTAATTCACATAAATAATAGCCCTTTTACCTACAAATAGCAAGCAGATTTAGAAATAAATCAGGGAAACAACATCTTTCACAATATTTCTCCAAAATATAAAATTTCTTGGGATAACTTTAACCAAGCAAGTGAAAGAATTAGATGATATAAACTGTAAGTCATTTAAAAAAGAAACTGAAGAAGACATCAGAAGATGGAATGATCTCCCAAGCTCATATATTGCTTGAATTAATGTGGTAAAGATGGCCATCCTACAAAAAGCAATTTTCAGATTTAATGTAATGCCCTTTAAAATTCCAACAAAATTCTTGATCTTGAGGGACAATTTTCTGTTTCATATGTAAGCACAAATATCCCAGAATATCTAATAGAATTCAGAATAAAAATAAATAAAAAAATAAAAAGGTAGGCAGTATCTCTATGCCAGACTTCAAGTTGTACTACAGAGAGACAGTAATTAAACAGCATGGAACTGGCACAGAAACAGACCTGTTGATCAACGGAACCAAATTGAATACTCAGACATAAATCATACACCTCGGTACAGCTGACTTTTGATACAAAGCCAGAAACACACACTAGATAAAAGACAGCATCTTTAACAAATGGTGCTAGTCAAACTGGGCAAGTAGAGAAATCCAAATAGATACATCCTTATCACCCTGCCCAAAACTCATCTCCAAATAAATCAAAGACCTCAACCAGACACATTGAATCTGATAGAAGAGAAAATGGAACATAGGATTGAACTCATTGACACAAGAAAAGACTTTCTGAATAGAACACCATTGATAAATGGAACCTCATAACACCAAGAAGGTTCTGCATGGTAAAGGACACCATCATTTTGACCACAGGGCAGCGTACAGAATTGAAAATAATTTTAACCAACTAGACATCTGACAGAGGGACAAATGGCAGAGGGAAAATAGAAAAATAACTCAAACTATGCATCAAGAAAACCCCAACCCAATTAAAAAAATGAGGCACAAGTTTAAACAGATAATTCTCAATAAAGAATACTCAAATGGCTGAGAAACACTTGGAGCAATGTTCATAACCCTTAGTCATCATGAAAATGAAAATACAAACTATGTTGAGATTTCATCTGGTATATATCAGTCTAAATGACTAAGATCAATAACTCAAGTGACAACTCATGATGATAAGGATGTGGAAGAAGGGGAAAACTCATCCATTGCTTGTGCAAACATGTATAGCCACAATGGAACTCAGTATGGTGGTCCTTAGGAGGATGGAAATCAATATCCTCAAGATCCAGTTCCACAGCTCTTGAGCATATATACACAAAGAATACTTGATATTACTACAGAGATGTTCATCCCTGCTCTATCCATAATAGGTAGGAATTGGAACAACTTAAATGCCCCTCAATGGAATAATTGATAAAGAAAATATGCTGTATTTACATAATGGAGTATTACTCAAAATGACATCATGAAATTCACAGGTAAATGAATAAAACTAGAAAATACTCATCCTGAGGGAGGTATCCCAGACCCAGAAGACAATTATTGCATACATTGATTTATATGTACATATTATCTGTGAAGACAATAATAACTAAGTTACAATCCAAAGAACTATGAAGGTTAGGTATAGAGTAAGGGACAGATATCACAATAAAAGGGTTATAGATAGTTATGGGTGGATTGTGGAGTCTGGAATGAGAGAATTATTTATAAAGGGTGGAATATAGGGATGAGGGGAGGTAATGGGGAGAGTCAGTTAAAATTAAGGTATATTTGTGAGGTAGTATGGAAATCTAATGCAGTAGAAACTTCCTAAAACATATACATACATGAAAGCAATATAAATGAAATTATCAGATAACAAGGAACAGTCCCAACTGACCATCTCTTATCACCTACTAAAGATTCCAGCACCAGGACTGAGTTACATCTAATTGGATTATTGGCCAAAAGGATACCATAGGAATCCCTAAACAAGCCAAACTATTTCCAAGATTATGGGTTGCTTTCCACAAAACTGATGGCAAGGTCCCATTGAGGAAAACAACACCATCATAATGCATTGAACTTGGAGAAGTCAAGCTGGTGCCTAGATATAGCCTTTACCCTATGTTATACTATCTTTTGTAGAGGAAGGTACGTTACAGGCTACCAAAACACAAAGCCGGCTACAGACGCTCTGATCTACAATGACACCGTATCTACAGGATATGATGGGGCAATGGTGGCACAAAGCGTGTGGGAGTAACCAATCACTATCTGATTTGAGTTATGACCCTCTCCATGAGTTAGAACCTATACCCAGCACTGCTTGGGTGACCAAGAATCATATACTAACTTGTTCAAGAACTTAGGGTAAAACCAAATACTACTGTTCTTGAAAAAACAAAAAGTGACAATACAATGACTTAATTGCTTCTAAAGATAGCCTGCTATATTCTTAGATCAGAGGCTTGCTCATCCATTATCAGAAAAGCTGACTCCTGCAGTAGATGAGAGCAACATACAGACCTTATGCACTGTGAGACCATAGAATACTCAACCTTAAATGGGATCTCCCCATCAAATCTCTCTCCTTAGGTCTCAAGGAACCCCACGGAATGGGAGGCAGAGTGAGTTTAAAAGCCAAAGTTAATAAAGGACCCTAAACTAAGCAAAGTGAACACTATCAAAGCTCATATGATCTCACAGATACTGAGGCAGCATGCACAGCGCCTGCACAGGTCTGTACAACTTCCTCTGCATATGCAGCATGCTTCTAGATTAGTGTTCTGATGGGATTCTTGAATGTGTGAATTTGAATGGGTCTCTGATTTGTGTGCTCTCCCAAAAGACCCTTTTCCTTCTGTTTGTTTGTTTGGTTGGTTTTATGTTTATATTTTAAATTTTGATGTGTTACCTTTTATCTTATTATTTTTTTAATTTCTTTTTATGCCTTGGAAATCTTTTTTTTCTATGAAAGACAGAAAGGGAGTAGTTCTGGGTGGAAGAGAAAGTGGGAGGAAGTCTGAGTGAAGGGTTGAAAAACTGTAATCATAATATACTTTGTAAGGAAGAATATCTATTTTCACAAAAAAAGGGGGAAAGGAATGAAATAAAGAGGACATTATCTACTATAAAATGGTAGCAAGTCTAAAGTGGGCACAGAAGGACAGCAAAAGGAGGCTTAGTAGTGGACATGGAGAGAAGAACTACAGATCCCATGAGGCCGGGGACTCAGACACTTAGATTGTTTTTATCCTATTTGTGTGATGGAGATTCCATGAGCCTTGATGGGAAAGGCCTAGTGAAGGGTTTTGGGAGGAAAGTGTGTTCACTATTCACTATTATGCTCACTATTTCATTAGACATCATTGTTGAATAGGCATTTGGAGGAGTCTGGTGTTAAATGGTTAAAAAAATAAAATCTATCCTGGATAGAAAAGCCAACAGTAAAAGCTGAGATCACTAAGTCAGTAGATAGAGCAGAGAGAGGCAGAGTCCAGGAATTGAGTTTGGAGACACTCCAAAAGCAAGAGACAAAGGAGGAGATAAGATTGAAATACAAGCAGCCAGGCAGGACGAAAGCCAAGAGAATTGTGTTTAAAAAGCTAAAAGACAAATGTTTTCAGGAGCAGAAAATGAAGAACTGTGAGATGCTTACAGAAAGGTCAAACATTATCAGGTTTAAGAATTGATTATATATGTAGCAACTGAGGGTCACTATAACCTTAAATAAGAATGATTTTGATTGAATGCTTGGGGTCAAAGAAGCAATAGAGGAAAAAAATGAAAACTGTTTGTACAGATTTTTGAGGAGGTTTTATGTAAGGTAGACAGGTTCAAGGAGTAAAACATATTTTGGGAGAAATTTTAGACTAATACCAAAATTGAGCAGAACATATAAAGATATCTCATGCACCTCCTTGCCCCTGAGCAAGATATTTTCTAGAATACATTGGATTACCCCAAATCTATAGTCTATTATAAAGCTGCCCTTAAGGCTTGAGCAACTACACAATGACATATATCTACCATCCTAATGTCTCAGTCTATTGGCAAGGCATTCTTTCAATAATTTCACTGTCTGCATAGTTTGGGCTTCTTGGGAATATGATGTTTGAAGCAAATAGTAGACAGTCTTTTCTGGTTGGTTTTCTTCAACTAGCATTTAAGGTTTCTGTGTACAATTCCATGGCTTGATAGATTTGAGGTTTTTGTAATTCTGTATAGCATTACACTGTGTAGAAGATCATGCTTTAGGCATTCATTGGCTGAAGGATATTTCTATTACCTTAAAATATTTTTAAACGGGATAAATAAGAATGTAGTGGTTTGATAATGGCAATGATACATTAATGAGGGAAATGCAATGACAAAGCAGAAAGAGGAGGGTATTGGTAGAACAATAGCAGTAGTAGATGGGAAGGGGGGGACAAAGTAAATAGTACACATGACCTTAAAGGAACATAGTGTAAGATCTCCACTGACACTTGGACAGCTTCTGGATGTCAGTGCTGATGGTGAGCAGATGCAGTGGTGACTCAAAGAAGGAGTCTGTAGGTTATTTTTGTTTAACCAGTCAAGTGCAAAGCAATGTTTTTAACTGAGAGTAATAGTGAAGTGATGTGCTTCAAGTTTCAAGAGAGGCAGAAAATATAAAATATATGAAATATCACAGTTCATCCTGAAGTCTTAGCCATAAGGTAACAGTAAAAAATAAATCAGTACATGTTTGTAAATTTTGCTTTTGTTTCTTCAGATGGAAGGACAGGATGAGAGCTGTATCCAAGCTGTGCAAATATATGCCTTGGACTGAACCCAGAGTGTTTCTTTCTCTAATTATTCCTTGACCTATGCCTGGAAGATTCTAGCCTGTCTAATCTTATCTTCCAAGCTAACTGACTCAAATTCAGTTTCTCTTGGCTTCTCACTGAATTGCTTTGCTTGGCCTCATACTAACTTTGGCAATATGTTCTAATCTTCTTATTCTATGGCTCCTTCTGTCTTCACCTGTGTCTAGCTTCTTCTCTCTACCACCTTTCTTTAAAAAACTGTCCCAGTAAAAATGCCATACACACACACACACACACACACACACACACATTCTTTCCCAGTACTGCTCTAAAGTAGCCTCTCATTCCTATACTATTCTCAAGAGAGTTGGGAGTATCCAATCTGACTCATTCCATTAAATCTTTCTCTCATTCATCACTTTGCCTATCCCTTAATTAGATGTCACTTTCAAACATGGCTGCTTCCTTCTATAAGCTAACCAAACCTTCATTGTTAGGGATTAAATGTATGTACTAAGGGCATATCTATATTCCAGCCCGATAACACTGTAATCCAGAATGGGTTTCCAGCCAGATAACACTGTAATCCAGAATGGGTCTGCCTTCCAACCAGGTCAAATAGACCTAGGTCTTTGGATGTGATCCCCTGCCAGAGAAGCCATGTTGTTGGATTAAAATTTATCTATACATGGTTGTATGTTTTTCTCTATTTAAGGCAGGCTACATAGTGAGAGGGGAAGAAATTATTTAAGATGTTCTTCTAAGAGAATTAAAATGAGGCATGAAGCTGAAGAGAGATACAAAGAGTACTTGAAGAATAAACTAACTAAATAAAAGATTATCAGAACTGCATTTTGTTTGCAAGAAAAACTAGTTCCAAGAGCTCGAGGTGAAGTAAAATAAGAATTCATTGAAGAGAGGGAGAAAGAAGCAGAAAGGACAAGAAAAAGGGTAAAAATGGTACATAAACACACACACACACACACACACACACACACACACACACACCATCAAACACTGAATAAGAAGTAAGCTGGCAGAAAGGACAGTGAATTAGTAATTAATCATTGAATAGTAAGAGACTGACCACTGGGGTGGAAGTCACTGCTAGTGAGGATGATCAGTGAGTGTCACCATCTCAAATTCAAGTCAGAGATGTGTGTTAGCATTTTTAATATTTATTATCTATATTTGTGTGCACATGCATATATGTATCTATGAGACACACAAAAAAAAAAACAGAGAGGGGCCTGGGGGGAATCTATCCCATGGCTTACAAGAAAACAATTTTTGGTGATCAGTTCTCTCCTTGTGTGTGAGTCCTTTGAATTGAACTCAGACTGTCAGGAGTGCATACCTACCCTCCTAAGACATCACACCAACCCAAAGCAACAAGTTTAAAGGAAAAGAGAGAACAGGCCAGAGCAATAAGGAGGAGGGAGGAGATAGTTCACCTCCATTCTCAGCAGTCTTAAATAGAAGAGAACTAAAGAACTGACACCAGAAGCTTCCAGAAAGCATTGCTCTTGAGAAAGGTTTTCACTGGAGCAAGGCAGTGCAGGAGAATTGGCTAGGAACTGTAGGAAGGTTCGCTGCTGCTGTATCATGTATGCCGGGAGACACCATGCTCACAGCAGGGGCTGCCAGATGGGATGTTGAGGAAGAAAAGATTGACGTGCAGAATGTAAGCGTGGTATGGGTCTGAACTTCTCACAGTGACTCAAAAGGACAAGAATCCCCTCAGCCCAGATATACTCCAGGTAGATGGAGGCAGTCTCTCTTGAGTTCTGGCAGTAAATCATTGAGACCCAAAGCTCTGTCCATCTTATAATTGAAGATGAAGACCTGGGGAGACATGAGCTCCTCACCATGATACCTTCACATAAAACTATTTAAAAGCACGTGATGAGTCACTGCCCTAGTTGGAGTGGCTTGGATCAAAGACTACAGAGACCATAGCAGATGGCAGTGAACATGACCAGCCCATGTAAGCAAAAGTATGGGGGAGGCTCTGGGTATCCTGGGGTCCTTTCCAAAGATAGCCAAAGAGGGAAGGTTAAAGTGAGGACACAGATGCAGTGGCAGTGGCAGAATATCAAGATGGAAGTGACTTTCAGAACAACTCTGCTCAAAGGCTATTCCTTGCATAATTCCTCAAAGATGTCTGTCATGTTTTACATTTGTCTGATAGTGTCGGAAATATTAACACTTAAGAGTCCTTGCTTCTGAGAGATGAGATAGGAAGGTTAGGATTGCTACAGCAAGGTTCCTACTGTCAAAATTCACTTAGTGAACGGTCACTACAAGTGACTTTGTGTCCTCTACTGCCTGAAAGCTTGACAATCTCCTTCACACTGAATAGGAATGAAGGATTAGAAGCTATCTGAACTGAAAAGGAACAGGGATATATATTTTACGAATTTTTATTTGCTTTTTACATTTATTAGAGTCATTCAATGTCTCCCTGCCTGGGAAGAATTCTAAAATATCCCTACCAAACAATGAAGTGAATATTCATTACACCCATTCTTCTGCATCTAAAAATTATTTAGAATCAGAAGGCAAAAAAAAAAAGGATTAACTTTAATATCTCTGACAATACAGGCCTTTTCAATAAACTGATTTTATCTCATTGTGCCCTCTAAAAGGGAGCCCAGGCTCTCTCCATGTGGGGAGAAGTCTGCCACACGGCCTAATTAGCCATGTCAGTCACTGTCGTCAAACATGCAGCCTAATAAGACATTTGCTCATAAATCCCATTTTTCAATTGAAATGAATGAATTAATATACATCTCAGGAATGTTATTAAAAGTCACTGACTAATATTTTGTATAACTTGCTGTTTCTACAAATAGAATACCAAAAGAGCTCAAATCAAACAGATACGAGGCTAATACAGCCTATTTTTATAATTTGCCAAACAATAAAACATCTATAAACTGCTTCTCACTACTTAATTTGACATGATGTGATGTAAACATTTTTGTAAAAATAAAAAAAATACCTATAATTCAAGAAGTATAAAACTCTTGGCAGATTTCTGCCAAATCTACTCACAGGCAGGAATGTAATCTTCGTCTCAGCTTTAGAGGATTATTAAATAGGCACTATGTGTATAATTTCAGACATTATGCCATTCATATTGTGGACATTATGATTTTCTGATACACATAATGGGAATCGAGTAGAGAATATTATATTAGCTACTATGTGCCTCTGTGACCACAATACTTGAAATAACCTTAGGGGAAAACAGGGACTATTTTTGGTTTATGGTTGAAGAAGGTCAAGATCATGCAGGAAGGGGTGTCATGGAAGAGCAGACAGTTCACAATGTGGCAGGCAAGGAAACAGAGAAGGGATGCTGACATGGTCCTTCGATTCTGTTTCCATTTATTACAACTGCAGCCACAGACCACTGAGGGTGCATCTTTCCCCTCTTCCTGAAAGCATCATCAGAGATATACCCAGCTTGCTTCCATGTCCTAAGCCATTCTAAACCTGGCTAAGTTGACACTGAGTTCAACCATCACATGCATACAGGTAAAACGATTTAGTGTAGCAGCTAGAATTTCTTCCTAATCCAACGTAGAAAATACTAATCATTTTGTAAGAAAGGATAAATCAAGAACCCACCATCTAACTATCATTAATATTTCATGATGCAATTTGATGAAAAAAGTCTTAACTAAAATATAGAATAACAGACACTGGATTTAAAAGAAACCGAATAAAGCATTATCTACCCATCATATCTTTTGCTAGTCTTCAAACACCATTCCCATTTCATTTAATAGAATCTGTGTTGCTAACCTGCACTGTCTTAGCCATGCCAAAGGGCCTTTCTTTCTAGATAATGCCTCTTCCCAGGAAGAGTATTGAGAATAGCTGACATAATTGCTTGTGATTAAATTTGTAGAAGAAAGAGACCCGTTTTTGCATTCAGTGTTTCTCTCCAATTCTCTTTGTGCTTTGCTTCCATCAGATTCTCCCACAACAGCAAAGCGTCCTTAACAATCGCAGGGTCTTGGGAAAAGAGAGGTCATTAAGCAGAATTGTCCTCCGTCCCATCCTCCCCAGCAGGACTCACACACTCATTTCTCACAAGCTTCACCCCTAAAAGAAAACAGTATAATATCAATAATGAGTAATATTCATTCCATGACTTTCCAAAACTTTGATTTGGATTGATACAAGAGAAATTGCTCATTGGATGATTTTTATACCCTGGAATATTGTGACATAAGAAACCATAGAGGTGTGTGTGTGTGTGTAAAACAAAATTTAATGAAAAAAGTGCCATAAATTTGAAAGAGAGCAAGGAAGGGTGTGTGGGACTGTTTAGAGCAGTGGTTCTCAACCAATGAGTTGTATCCTTTTTGGCATCTTTGGGGTCAAAAGACCCTTTACAGGGGTCATATATAACATACCCTTCATGTCAAACATTTACATTACAATTCATAGCAGCAGCAAAATTACAGCTATGCAGTAGCAATGAAAATAATTTTATGGTCGGGAGTCACCACAACACAATGAACAAATGATATTAAAGGTTGCAGCATTAGGGAGATTGAGACCCATTGGTTTAGAGGGAGAAAAGGGGACAGCACAAATTATCTAATTATATTATAAGATTGAAAACTAAAAGAAATAATTAGAAAAAATAATAAAACCCACATCCAGTCCATCCACCCTGCTCTAGTGATCCCAGAGAAGCTTGGCCCTCAGTGTTTCCCTAAATCACTTTGTAGCCATTTTCCCCTTCACTGGGGCTTTTCCTCTCCAAAATTATATAAGCAAAATGAAAGCACCTCTTCTCTCTCTCCCTCTCCCTCTTCCTCTCCCTCCCCTTTCCTTCCTACTCCATCTTCATTCTCTCATTACTCTCATGTTCTTTCCAGATGAAATCCACTAACAGACCCTATCAAAGAAGGAAGGTGGGTGTTCCACAAACGTGTGTGCATGCCTGCCCTGTAGAGACAACATGAGTACCAGTCACCTGCTCAGCAAAAGGAGAATTGAATTTAATTCATAAAGTAATAAAACCTTGATTTCATATTCAGAAGCAAGTTGGACGTATGAAAATTGGTGTACACTAGTAGGCTTGACTGCATGATTCGCTGTGCTCATCAGTCTGACTTTTCTGTTACCCATAAGAAGAAATGTCAACCCTGTTACCTTCCATATGGTGGATTTACACACTTTTAAATGGAAATTGGTGTTTATAAGAAGCACTGATTTAAGCATGACCATTAAGAGAGGGGAAGGGGCAGTACCTTCTTGTAGAGAGAGCTTGTAGGACAGGCTGTGAAGCAGGAGAGTGCTCCCCAAGAGTGTGTCCCCTTTAGCATATGTTTAGCCTTAGCTAGTGTCTTAGTTAGGCTTTTACTACCATGAAAAGACACCATGACCAAGGTAATTCTTATAAGGACAACATTGAACTGAGGCTAGTTTACAGGTTCAGAGGTTCAGTCCATTATCATCAAGGCAGGAGCATGGCAGCATCCAGGCAGGAATAGTGCAAGAGGAGCTGAGAGTTCTACATCTTCATCTGAAGGCTGCTAGCAGAATACTGGCTTCCAGGTAGCTAGGATGAGGGTCTTAAATCCCCCACCAACAGTGACACACCTGCTTCAACAAGGCCACACCTATTCCAAACAGGGCCACACCGTCTAATAGTGCCATCGCTGGGCGGAGCACATTCAAAACCATCACAGCTAGCTTTGAGTCTTTGCTTATCCTCCTGTTAAGTTCCATCTAGAGTACAGAGGGCTTAACACTCCCTCCTCGCTAGAGACACAAGCAGGGCATGGATGAATTTTGGAGTAGTTCTACCTTCTAGTAGGGAAGAAGGAATTCTGGAATGGTATCCTTGAGAGACTTATAGAAAATTGGGCTGGGCCTTAACATAGACAACCAAGGCACCTACAACAAATTGGGAAAGGACAGGGTGACAGGTGACAGTACTGCTTGGAACTAGATCCCACCGCTGAGAAGCTGTGGGGAACAAATTCCTCAGTCTGAACCAGAGGTGATCTTGAGCTGTGCATCTGGTGACCAGACACCATCTAACCTTGGGTTGGTCTTCTCCCCTACAGAGCCTCAGCTTGGACCATCTGGCAGTTGAGAGGCCCAACTCTGAGGTCCAGGTGTAGGAGTACTGTTGTCTTGCTTTTCTTTGGATTAAGCTGTGAGCTTCAGTTCTTTCTTAACTTGTCTGACTGGGTCTTTGCAGACAGGAGAGAACTAGAGAAACAAATCCTCTGAGTCATTTCCTCCACTAATGAATCCTTCCCTCAGTGTGTGGTCTCAAGTGCAACAGATGTAAGCATCTGTGTGTGTAGCCTTGAACCCACACCTTGGGGATGGACCTCCAGGGGATGAAAGGCTGGAGCTTGGGATGAAGTCACAGAAAACATTTCGGTCTTAACTCATTTTTGCTCTAAGCACAAACAGTCCCAGCCCCAAGTACAAATGACCATTACCTTCATATAGTAAATTCAAAGATGCTAAGAGCCCCAAAACTATATATTACCTGAACTTCCATACTAGATAACATACCTTTTTGTCATGGCTTTAGTTTACTAACAACCAGAGAACTGTTAACTGTTAAACTGTCATTTTTAATCACTAATCCATTCAAATGGACTGCTTTTCACATTAATTCATTTATAAGGCTCTTGACCTACGCTTGAAGAGAAAGAAAAACAGATACACCATGAGACACACAGAGAGAAACACTACAAAGAAAAAAATACAGATGAAAATAAAGTTTACACTGTGCAAGACAGTGGCCTCATGGCCATGTGTAAATGCTAGAACAGGACCAAGCATTCTGCTCCAAGTCTCTCTGAGGAAAAGCAGGAATGGAAATGAGTTCATTCAAGGAATGATTACTTTAAGATGTTAGTGAGAACGCCCGCAGAGAAATAGAGACTCCATTAAATGACTAGAAGCAACACCTGTATAAGGGTCTTGACCAATCCAGAAGGTGAATACAGTCGGCTTATTCTCAAAGCATTACTAGGCAAAGCAAGGAGACAGTAGTGATGAGCGGATGGAGATGAGAACAAGAATCTTACAAGAGATGCCGAGGAGTAATGAGCTAAAAAGGTCAAAATAAAAATTAAAAAAAAATGTTGGTGATTCTAGGCTAGGCATGGTGGCAGCACCTGCCTATAACCCTAGCTTTTGGGAGGAGGAGACAGGAAGACAGAGTTCAAGAACAACCTGGGCTTCATGGTAAGACTCTATATCACAAAGCAAACACACACACACACACACACAGAGAGAGAGAGAGAGAGAGAGAGAGAGAGAGAGAGAGAGTAATGATTCTTTAAATTGTTTTGCTTCCTTAGATCTGCCACAGTGGGAGACATGAGAACAAAACCACTTACCACCTATTTGGCATTCTTGAGTACTCTATTTTCTAATGAAAAACAGGTATTTGGTTACAACAAATAAAAAGCAGGGCAGTACTCATGTTCTACAAAGGGAAGGTTGACTCCACAGTGACTTCACAGTGTCTGGGTGGTCTTAGGGGAATCCTGAGAACTCTAAACACCAATATCATCCATGTACCCATAAACTTGTCCTGACAGGAGTCTTTGAAGTGGGCAAATTCAAATGAGTGTCCCTATCAGTCCTGACAAGACCAGACAGGCTAGAGAGTCGGGGTTTTCATCCTGGCCATCTCCTGACAGGCACTTTTCATGTCTTAGATACACTAAAGGATAAAGACATATTTCCAGCAAACATCTTGACATCAGCAGCAAAGAACAAGGGGTAGGTACCAACCCACATGTAATTTGATCAGTCAATATTATGTGCCTGCCATATGGCAAATGGTGTAGTATAGTAAGTAGATACTTTTACTTTGTCAATATATTACCTTTGGCAGAAGAATCCTAGTCACTGGAAAGGCAATTAGAGTCAGGTCATTCTCAATGCAGAAACAAATGCTGTGTGTCCAGAGAGCCCATTACCTGCCTTATGGCCTGACTGAGAAACAGCTGGGAGGACACATTGTATTATTTATTCATTTACTCACTTGCTTGCTTGGTTGCTTACTTTACTTTTAAGACAGGGCCTCATATATTTCAGGCAGGTCTAAAACTTGCTATGTGGGCAAGGATGACTCTGACCCCCTGACTCCCCTGTCCCCAGCACCACAGTGCTGACACTGTAGGTATACGCCAATATGCCCAGATTACACAGGACTGGGATTGAACGTGGGGCTTTGGGTATACTAAGCAAACACTCTACCAAGTAAGCCACATTCCTGGCCTAGAATATTCCTAATATTAGAAATAAAAGCAAACACTCCCATATAGGGTAAGAAAAATGATTTCTACAATTACAGGTATTAATTCCAAGAATTGAAACATAAAAGTTAGCTACCGACCATCCGGCGGCGGCGGCAGAACCAGGTACCCGACACAGCCCGAGCTTAAGACCTTCGGGGACTCAGGCCTGGAGTGGGAATTGGGCACAGAATAGCGGGTGCACTCTGCACTCGCGCGCGGGGCGGACCCCGAGCTCCCTGCAGGCAGCTGCCATATTGCCTGCAGCTTCCCGCCCAGCTGGCGGTGGGGAAGCCGGAGGGTCACCCAGCGTCCCAGGTGCTCAGAACCATCCGGCGGCGGCGGCAGAACCAGGTACCCGACACAGCCCGAGCTTAAGACCTTCGGGGACTCAGGCCTGGAGTGGGAATTGGGCACAGAATAGCGGGTGCACTCTGCACTCGCGCGCTGGACGGACCCCGAGCTCCCTGCAGGCAGCTGCCATATTGCCTGCAGCTTCCCGTCCAGCTGGTGGTGAGGAAGCCAGAGTCAGCCAGTGTGCCAGGTACCCAGACCCAGCCGGAGGCCGAACCAGCCTCCCATCCAGCCAGTGGCAGGGAAGCTGGAAACCGGACCCAGCCAGCTTCCCAGCAGCTTGGGACCAGCAGGCGGAACCAGATAACTGAGATATCCCAACTTTAAGACCCCTGGGGAAACAGGATATCAGACAGCGAACCCTGAGCAGGAGCAGTGCAGAGCAGCCGCCCAACAGGCGGAACCAAATACCTGGGATATCCTGAGGTTAAGACCTCGGGGGACTCAGGCCACCTGTCAGCAATCTGTGAGCAAGAGCCCCGCAGGACAGTGATTCAGGTATCCCAGTCACTGGGAAATAGCCTTACAACCCCACAGGAGGGTCAAGCACCAGCTAGTATCTACAGGACCAACTAACACCAGAGTTAACCAGATGGCAAAAGGCAAACGTAAGATCGCTACTAACAAAAATCAAGGCAATATGGCGGCATCCGAACCCAGTTCCCCAACAGCAATAAATATTGGATACCCCGAAACACCAGAAAAACAAGACTCAGATCTAAAATCACTGGTCAGGATGCTGATAGAGGAACACTTAGATAAATCTCTTAAAGTAATACATGAGAAAATAGATCAAAAGCTAGAAGCCATTGCAAGACAAACACAATTAAATCCCAGATATCTCAACACACCAGAAAAACAAGACTCAGATCTAAAATCACTGGTAAAGATGCAGATTGAGGATCACTTAGATAAATTTCTTAAAGTAATAGAGGAGAAAATAGATCAAAAACTAGAAGCCCATACAAGGCAGACACAAAAATCACTTAAAGAAATCCAGGAGAATATAGAGCAAAAAGTGAATCCCAATAAGGGGGAGAAACAAAAATCACCCAAAGAAATACAAGAGAACATGGGTCAACGAGTAGAAGTCATAAAGGAGGAAACACAAAAATCCCTTAAAGAATTACAGGAAAACACAAACAAGCAACTGAAAGATCTGAGCAAAACCATACAAAATCTAAAAACAGAAGTAGAAACAACTAAGCAATCGCAAAGGGAGACAATGTTGGAAATAGAAAACCTTGGGAAGAAATCAGGAGTCATAGATGCAAATATCAACAATAGAATACAAGAGATAGAAGACAGAATCTCAGATGCTGAAGATACCATAGGAACCATGGATTCAACAATTAAAGAAAATGCAAAATGCAAAAAGCTGGTAACCCAAAACATTCAGGAAATCCAGGACACAATGAGAAGACCAAACCTAAGGATTATAGGGATAGATGAGAATGAAGATCTACAACTTAAAGGGCCAGCAAATATCTTCTACAAAATTATGGAAGAAAATTTCCCCAACCTAAAGAGAGAGAGATGCCCATGAATATACAAGAAGCCTATAGAACCCCAAATAGACTGGACCAGAACAGAAATACTTCCCGTCACATAATAGTCAAAACCCCAAATGTACTAAACAAAGAAAGAATATTAAAGGCAGTAAGAGAAAAAGGACAAGTAACATATAAAGGAAGACCTATCAGAATTACACCAGACTTCTCACCTGAGACCATGAAAGCTAGAAGATCCTGGGCAGACCTTATGCAGACCCTAAGAGAACACAAACTTCAGCCAAGACTACTATACCCAGCGAAACTCTCAATTGCCATAGATGGGGAAACCAAGATATTCCACGACAAAACCAAATTTGCAAGATACTTATCTACAAACCCAGCCCTACAAAGGATAATAGGGGAAAAATACCAACACAAGGGGGGAAACAACACCCCAGAAGAAACAAGATAGAAACCCCATCTCATCCAACCCAAAAGAAGAGAACCACTCAAATACAAATAATAATAACAATTCCCAAAATGTCAGGAAGTAATAATTACTATTCCTTAATATCTCTTAATATCAATGGACTCAATTCCCCAATCAAAAGACACAGACTAACAGACTGGATACGGAAACAGGACCCTACATTTTGCTGCATACAGGAAACACATCTCAGTGTCAAAGACAAACACCTCCTTAGAGTAAAAGGCTGGAAGACAGTTCTACAAGCAAATGGTCCCAGGAAACAAGCTGGAGTAGCCATTCTAATATCAGATAAAATCGACTTTCAACCTAAAGTCATCAAAAGAGACACAGAAGGTCACTTCCTGCTTGTCAAAGGGAAAATCCACCAAGAAGAATTCTCAATACTGAACATCTATGCACCAAATGCAAGGGCACCCTCATTCGTAAAAGAAACTTTACTAAAGCTTAAAGCACACATCGCACCTAACACAATGATTGTAGGTGACTTCAACACTCCACTCTCCTCAATGGACCGATCAGGAAAGCAGAAACTAAACAGGGACACAGTGAAACTAATTGAAGCTTTGGACCAATTGGATTTAACAGATATATATAGAACATTCCATCCTAAAACAAAAGAGTATACCTTTTTCTCAGCACCGCACGGTACCTTCTCAAAAATTGATCATATAATTGGTCACAAGACAGACCTCAACAAATACAAGAAGACCGAACTAATCCCATGTCTCCTATCGGATCACTATGGAGTAAAAGTGGTCTTCAATAGCAAGAAGAACTACAGAAAGCCCACATACACATGGAAACTGAACAATACTCTACTCAATGACACCCTGGTCAAGGAAGAAATAAAGAAAGAAATCAAAGACTTTTTAGACTTCAATGAAAATGAAGGTACGACCTACCCAAATCTCTGGGATACAATGAAAGCAGTGCTAAGAGGAAAACTCATAGCCCTGAGTGCCTCCAAAAAGAAACTGGAAAGAGCATACACTAGCAACTTAACAGCACACCTGAAGGCGCTGGAACAAAAAGAAGCTAACTCACCCAGGAGGAGTAGAAGAGAGGAAATCATCAAACTAAGGGCTGAAATCAATCAAGCAGAAACAAAGAGAACCATACAAAGAATCAACAAAACCAAGAGCTGGTTCTTCGAGAAAATCAACAAGATAGATAAGCCCTTAGCTAGACTAACCAAAGGGCACAGAGATAGTATCCAAATTAACAAAATTAAAAATGAAAAGGGGGATATAACAACAGAAACAGAGGAAATTCAAAAGATCATCAGATCCTACTACAAAGGCCTATACTCAAAACAACTGGAGAATCTGGAGGAAATGGACAATTTCCTAGACAGATACCAAATACCAAAATTAAATCAGCATCAAGTAGACCAGCTAAACAGTCCCATAACCCTTAAAGAAATAGAAGGGGTTATAGAAAGCCTCCCAACCAAAAAAAGTACGGGACCAGATGGTTTTAGTGCAGAATTCTACCAGACCTTCAAAGAAGACTTAACACCAATACTCTTCAAACTATTCCACAAAATAGAGACAGAAGGGACACTGCCCAACTCATTCTTCGAAACCACAATTACGCTGATACCTAAACCACAAAAAGATCCAACAAAGAAAGAGAACTACAGGCCAATTTCTCTTATGAATATAGATGCAAAAATACTAAATAAAATCCTTGCCAACCGAATCCAAGAGCATATCAAAACGATCATTCACCATGATCAAGTAGGCTTCATTCCAGGAATGCAGGGATGGTTCAATATACGGAAATCCATCAATGTAATCCACTACATAAACAAACTAAAAGAAAAAAACCACATGGTCATCTCATTAGATGCTGAAAAAGCATTTGACAAAATTCAGCATCCTTTCATGCTAAAAGTCTTGGAAAGAGCAGGAATTCAAGGCCCATATCTAAACATAGTAAAAGCAATCTACAGCAAACCAGTAGCCAACATCAAAATAAATGGAGAGAAACTTGAAGCAATTCCACTAAAATCAGGGACTAGACAAGGCTGTCCTCTCTCTCCATATCTTTTCAATATAGTACTTGAAGTTCTAGCGAGAGCAATCAGACAACATAAGGAAGTCAAAGGGATACAAATTGGAAAGGAAGAAGTCAAAGTATCATTATTTGCAGATGATATGATAGTCTACTTAAGCGATCCAAAAAACTCCACCAGAGAACTTCTACAGCTGATAAACAACTTCAGCAACGTGGCTGGTTATAAAATTAACTCAAGCAAATCAGTAGCCTTCTTGTACTCAAAGGACAAGCAGGCTGAGAAAGAAGTTAGGGAAATAACACCCTTCACAATAGCCACAAACCACATAAAGTACCTTGGCGTAACTCTAACCAAACAAGTGAAAGATCTGTATGACAGGAACTTCAAGTCCCTGAAGAAAGAAATCGAAGAAGACCTCAGGAGATGGAAAAATATTTCTTGCTCCTGGATTGGCAGGATCAATATAGTAAAAATGGCCATCTTGCCAAAAGCAATCTACAGATTCAATGCAATCCCCATCAAAATCCCAAATCAATTCTTCATAGATCTAGAAAGAGCAATTCTCAAATTCATCTGGAGCAACAAAAAACCCAGGATAGCTAAAACTATTCTCAACAATAAAAGGACTTCTGGGGGAATCAATATCCCTGACCTCAAGCAGTACTACAGAGCAATTGTGTTAAAAACTGCATGGTATTGGTACAGCAACAGGCAGGTAGATCAATGGAATAGGATTGAAGACCCAGAAATTAACCCACAGACTTATGGTCACTTGATCTTTGATAAAGGAGCCACAACCATCCGGTGGAAAAAAGATAGCCTTTTCAACAAATGGTGCTGGTTCAACTGGAGGTCAACATGCAGAAGAATGCGAATTGACCCACTCTTATCTCCTTGTACTAAGATCAACTCCAAGTGGATCAAGGACCTCCACATAAAACCAGACACACTGAAACTATTAGAAAAGAAACTTGGGAAGACCCTGGAGGACTTGGGCACAGGGGAAAAGTTCCTGAACAGAACACCAATAGCTTATGCTCTAAGATCAAGAATCGACAAATGGGACCTCATAAAATTACAAAGTTTCTGCAAAGCAAAGGACACTGTCAGAAGGACAAAACAGCAACCAACAAAGTGGGAAAAGATCTTCACCAACCCCACATCCGACAGAGGGCTAATATCCAATATATACAAAGAACTCAAGAAGTTAGACCGCAAAGAACCAAATAACCCTATCAAAAAATGGGGCACAGAGCTAAACAAAGAATTCTCACCAGAAGAAATTCGGATGGCCGAGAAACACCTTAAAAGATGTTCAACATCATTAGTCATCAGGGAAATGCAAATCAAAACAACCCTGAGATTCCACCTCACACCAGTCAGAATGGCTAAGATTAAAAACTCAAGAGACAACAAGTGCTGGCGAGGATGTGGAGAAAGAGGAACACTCCTCCACTGTTGGTGGGATTGCAAAATGGTAAAACCGCTCTGGAAATCAGTTTGGCGGTTCCTCAGAAAATTGGGCATGTTACTTCCAGAGGACCCTGGCATACCACTCCTGGGCATATACCCAGAGGATTCCCCTGCATGCAATAAGGACACATGCTCCACTATGTTTATAGCAGCCTTGTTTATAATAGCCAGAAATTGGAAGCAGCCCAAATATCCCTCAAAGGAGGAATGGATACAGAAAATGTGGTATATTTATACAATGGAATACTACACAGCAATTAAAAATAATGAATTCATGCAATTTGTAGGTAAATGGTTAGACCTGGAAAATATCATCCTGAGTGAATTAACCCAATCACAAAAGAATGCACCTGAAATGCAATCACTGATAAGTGGATATTAATGAGCCCAGAAGCCCTAAATACTCAAGACACAAATAGCAAGTCAATTGATTCCCAAGAAGAAGAAAGGAGAGGACCCTGGGCCTGTAAAGATTGCTTCCAGTTTAGTAAAGAAACCGAGGGGGGAGGGGGAATTATTGGGGAACAGATGGGGGGGAGAGGAACTATGGGAACTATGGTGGGTGGGAACTGGGAAAGGGGAAAGCCTTTGGAATGTAAACATAGAATATAGAAAATAAAATTAAAAAAAAAAAAAAAAAAAAAAGTTAGCTACCTTTGTTACCTACAATAAGAAATTAAACCCAATGCTGATTGACTTCCATTTTTTTATCTGTGTAGAAATATTCTCACCTTACTCGTTTGAGCAACATAAATGCACACATTTGTCTCTCCATCTCTCCATTAAGTACCCTTTTGAGTACTCTTTCATATACTTGCCTCTCATTAGATTATAAGTCCTCAGGAACAACAAGCATATGTTTTATTTCTAATATCTGGCAAGGCTACAAATCTTAGGAGGCATAATGATTGTAAAATAATTACTAAACTTCAGCCCCAGATGTTTTGTCCTCTAACTACATGACATTGGACAATCTGGACTGTGTTTTGTTTTGTTTTGTTTTGAACTCTTTGCCCTTCAATATTCTTACCTGCATGTGACTTCTAAATAGTCTATTTCAACACTAGTAATAAGACCCAATATTTCTTGACCTCATACATTGTGCCTGTTGATTTATATATTATCATCATGAGGATTCCGGGCATCAAAAAGGGAAGTTATTGATAAGCTAATAGAGAACTAAATGACTGAAACAGAACTGTGTACCTCCAAGGTAAGCATCATTCCACTGAGCACAGCTAAAGTCTGCTCTCTGATGCCACATTTCCATGGTCCCACACATCCCAACCTTAAGGTCCCTCTGAGCCCTGACTCTTCCACAAACAGCACAGCAAAGGGGCAACCAGCAAGAGCAGAGATGGCAGGCATTGGAGGCTGGAGGGCAACACTCCACAGAGGAAATTTGGCTTTTCCCAGATGGAGGCTGGAGGATGGCTACTACATCCAGTCAGCTCTGCCTTGATCCACCAGGGGATCTAAGGATGGCAGGGAAAGGCAACTCAGTGTGTGTGTGTGTGTGTGTGTGTGTGTGTGTGTGTGCATTTAAGAGAAGATTATGGAGGAGACAAATCATTTCTCTCCAAGCATTTAAGTTTGAATAAACATCTGGAGATGCAGTCATGGCCCACAAACACATGCATATATATAACAGGCTTACAGGCACACACATACATACATTCCCACTGAGGGTTGTAATAAAAGTGTGGGAAAGCACATTTGCCTCCTTAATTTATTTTTCCTATTACAGAAAAAAATATCTGAGGGAAAAAAATCAAAACAAATGTTCTAACATACCATAATCATTTGTTCTTACAACACATGAAGAGAATGGTTTGCCATCAAAATGCTCTGGAAAATATGAAAATGTGGAATTATTCTAATGTGGGAAAGTTTCTTCTGTGGCTTTATTCTGCTCCTGTGCAAAGTTCAGAACCCGAAGGTCACCTAAAAGCCAAAAGTGGGGGAGGCTTGAGACATTAATTTTATCACTTCCTTTTGGTAAAGTGAGCAATTTGTTGGTTCTGGGATTTTTTTCTTCACTCTGCCAAAAACTAAAGCTGTCTGGGTAGATTAGTTCCCCTTGTTTTTCTTGTGCAATATGCCTCTTGCATCAGAAATTGAAGTGACCTTGGGCACAAACTAGAAACTAATGCAGTAGAGGTACTGTTAAAGCCATGAATCAAATAGTAAGGACACAGATGCAAGTGTCCGTGCTTACTGGGGACAGAGAGAACTATGAATACAAGCTGTGGGGTCTGTCTTAGCTAACCAATGAGAGAATATCTAGTTTGGCAGGATAAAAACAAAGTCCACTTGCCTAAGAGGTCTACCTCAACTTTGGAAGAGATGAAGGAAGCTTTTAGGACTTTCCAAATGGATTTTATTGTTGGGAGATCAACTACCAGATTTTTGAGCATATGGGTGCCCCCCCCTTGCACTAGATTCTGTAGAACAGAAAATGAAACAGAAGTTCAGAGAGACTTAGTCTCTCTTTCAAGAAGCATTTGCTTCAAGTTGGAAACTCTGAGATTTAATGGGCTAGGGTGTACTTCAGTGGGAAGACACTTGTCTTTTAGCATGTTCAAGGCTTGGGTTTGACCCAGAGCAGCACAAGAAGAAAACAATATGGACCTTAAAGAAATATTAAAATGGAGTTAAAAATCAAGTTCTGCTATTGCTAGTTACCAAAACTCAGGCTATGTACATGACTTATGGGTCTGTTAGCTTCCTCAGTAAAATAGATTGATTAAATATTAATCTTTCCAGAGCATTAAGAAGTCTAAGTTGACATAAAGGACCTACCTAAAGCAGGGTATTCAATGAAGAAAGGTTCCAAAATGATTCTTTGAGAAACTCTTTACTAATTAAAATAATTAAATTAAACCAACTCCCCAGAAAATATCATCCTTAATGGTGAGAGAATAAAAATGTTTCCTGTAAGATTGGAAACGAGGTAGTACTTACTAGTCAACATATTTGTATATGTAGAAGCTCTTGTCTAGAGGATTAAAACTCAACAGAAACACCATTTAGAAAACAGGTCAATGAAAATTATTGGTAGAAAGAGTGCTTTAGGGAGCTGGAGAGATGGCTCAGTGGTTAAGAACACTGACTGCTCTCCCAGAGATCCTGAGTTCAATTCCCAGCAACTACATGGTGACTCACAACCATCTGTAATGGGATCTGATGCCCTCTTTTGGCATGTCTAAAGAGAACAATAGAGTACTCACATACTTTAAATAAATAAATCTTAGAGAGAGAGAGAGAGAGAGAGAGAGAGAGAGAGAGAGAGAGAGAGAGAGAAACTTTAAAACAGAGTTGGGTAGAAATACCAATTCATCATGTTAATGAAATGTCAATGAACTTTTCATCCCTGTTACCATCAGGTTCCATACAGACAACATTCCCTACTACTGCTTACTTGGGCAAAGACCAAGGAACTGCTTCCAGTGCCTTTGGTGTTCCTTTCAAGGAGTAATTAACTAGATGATGCAGAAAAGTGGGTTTCTACCATCACCCATGTCTACCATGCAGAACAGCTGAGCTACACCTGGTACCCTATAGCCATATGCTTCTCTTGTCTTAAGAACTTCCATTTGAAATTGTAACAATTCATTCCACATGCTGAATAAATACTTTCCTTGCTAATTCCTGTTCTAATAGCTACAATGGGAAAACACACATAGCAAGTTCATCTGTTTGTGCTTCAATTTTCAAAGTTAATGGTTTATTTAACTAGCAGGTTATTTCTTGATTACAAGCCACTTAATAGACGGAGGTTGTGTTTGGATTTCATAAATTGAATTTCACAAAGCCTGCATTTCAAAACAATATGTCAAGTTCAACACCTCTTTTATACACACCTTTTTAATCAAGGCATAAGAAATAATATTTTATTTGTAAATAAAGCTGCAATCGGCTTTCAGATACTAAGGACAACTTTGCACAGCTTCCCTCTGCAAATGTTTACTTAGGGCCCAGTGAATGTATGGAGAAGCAGGATACAAAGCTGATTAGAATAAAGTTCCCTGTTCACAGGGCTGGAATCTAGAAGAAAAGGTCAACGAAGACAAATTGACTGCAATTACTTACTACCACCATCTTTACAGCAAAACAGCAATGCCTGCTAAGACCTCACATGCATCTTATGGCATTTCCCCGGCATTGAGGAAAGGCAGCAGCCTACCTAGTGTGCTTGTGGTCATTTCTCATGCTTTGATTCCCATTCCCCTGAATGCTACCACAGTTTAGGCTGATGATTAAGATGGATCATTGCTTGAAATTCCAATTTGATGTCCAGCCCAATTTTTTGGAGCTTTCCAGTTTCATGATCTGCAACATATGGGTTTGCTTGGACCCAGTCTGAGATACAAGACACCTTACCCCAACTGAAGGGTTTGCCTTGAGTCTCAGGGTCTTAAGGGGAAATTTGATATTGCCTGTGTATAAAGTGCAAAGATACATGAAAGCAGGGTGGCGTGGGTTCAAAAGTGACTGTTGCAAATTCTATGAAGCTATCGTCATTAGGTTTGATTCGTTCAAGATTCAGCAAGTACTTATTTCATTTCTTTTTTTTTTTTAATTTTATTTTCTATATTCTATGTTTACATTCCAAAGGCTTTCCCCTTTCCCAGTTCCCACCCACCATAGTTCCCATAGTTCCTCTCCCCCCCCCATCTGTTCCCCAATAATTCCCCCTCCCCCCTCGGTTTCTTTACTAAACTGGAAGCAATCTTTACAGGCCCAGGGTCCTCTCCTTTCTTCTTCTTGGGAATCATTTGACTTGCTATTTGTGTCTTGAGTATTTAGGGCTTCTGGGCTCATTAATATCCACTTATCAGTGATTGCATTTCAGGTGCATTCTTTTGTGATTGGGTTAATTCACTCAGGATGATATTTTCCAGGTCTAACCATTTACCTACAAATTGCATGAATTCATTATTTTTAATTGCTGTGTAGTATTCCATTGTATAAATATACCACATTTTCTGTATCCATTCCACCTTTGAGGGATATTTGGGCTGCTTCCAATTTCTGGCTATTATAAACAAGGCTGCTATAAACATAGTGGAGCATGTGTCCTTATTGCATGCTGGGGAATCCTCTGGGTATATGCCCAGGAGTGGTATGCCAGGGTCCTCTGGAAGTAACATGCCCAATTTTCTGAGGAACCGCCAAACTGATTTCCAGAGCGGTTTTACCATTTTGCAATCCCACCAACAGTGGAGGAGTGTTCCTCTTTCTCCACATCCTCGCCAGCACTTGTTGTCTCTTGAGTTTTTAATCTTAGCCATTCTGACTGGTGTGAGGTGGAATCTCAGGGTTGTTTTGATTTGCATTTCCCTGATGACTAATGATGTTGAACATCTTTTAAGGTGTTTCTCGGCCATCCGAATTTCTTCTGGTGAGAATTCTTTGTTTAGCTCTGTGCCCCATTTTTTGATAGGGTTATTTGGTTCTTTGCGGTCTAACTTCTTGAGTTCTTTGTATATATTGGATATTAGCCCTCTGTCGGATGTGGGGTTGGTGAAGATCTTTTCCCACTTTGTTGGTTGCTGTTTTGTCCTTCTGACAGTGTCCTTTGCTTTGCAGAAACTTTGTAATTTTATGAGGTCCCATTTGTCGATTCTTGATCTTAGAGCATAAGCTATTGGTGTTCTGTTCAGGAACTTTTCCCCTGTGCCCAAGTCCTCCAGGGTCTTCCCAAGTTTCTTTTCTAATAGTTTCAGTGTGTCTGGTTTTATGTGGAGGTCCTTGATCCACTTGGAGTTGATCTTAGTACAAGGAGATAAGAGTGGGTCAATTCGCATTCTTCTGCATGTTGACCTCCAGTTGAACGAGCACCATTTGTTGAAAAGGCTATCTTTTTTCCACCGGATGGTTGTGGCTCCTTTATCAAAGATCAAGTGACCATAAGTCTGTGGGTTAATTTCTGGGTCTTCAATCCTATTCCATTGATCTACCTGCCTGTTGCTGTACCAATACCATGCAGTTTTTAACACAATTGCTCTGTAGTACTGCTTGAGGTCAGGGATATTGATTCCCCCAGAAGTCCTTTTATTGTTGAGAATAGTTTTAGCTATCCTGGGTTTTTTGTTGCTCCAGATGAATTTGAGAATTGCTCTTTCTAGATCTATGAAGAATTGATTTGGGATTTTGATGGGGATTGCATTGAATCTGTAGATTGCTTTTGGCAAGATGGCCATTTTTACTATATTGATCCTGCCAATCCAGGAGCAAGAAATATTTTTCCATCTCCTGAGGTCTTCTTCGATTTCTTTCTTCAGGGACTTGAAGTTCCTGTCATACAGATCTTTCACTTGTTTGGTTAGAGTTACGCCAAGGTACTTTATGTTGTTTGTGGCTATTGTGAAGGGTGTTATTTCCCTAACTTCTTTCTCAGCCTGCTTGTCCTTTGAGTACAAGAAGGCTACTGATTTGCTTGAGTTAATTTTATAACCAGCCACGTTGCTGAAGTTGTTTATCAGCTGTAGAAGTTCTCTGGTGGAGTTTTTTGGATCGCTTAAGTAGACTATCATATCATCTGCAAATAATGATACTTTGACTTCTTCCTTTCCAATTTGTATCCCTTTGACTTCCTTATGTTGTCTGATTGCTCTCGCTAGAACTTCAAGTACTATATTGAAAAGATATGGAGAGAGAGGACAGCCTTGTCTAGTCCCTGATTTTAGTGGAATTGCTTCAAGTTTCTCTCCATTTATTTTGATGTTGGCTACTGGTTTGCTGTAGATTGCTTTTACTATGTTTAGGTATGGGCCTTGAATTCCTGCTCTTTCCAAGACTTTTAGCATGAAAGGATGCTGAATTTTGTCAAATGCTTTTTCAGCATCTAATGAGATGACCATGTGGTTTTTTTCTTTTAGTTTGTTTATGTAGTGGATTACATTGATGGATTTCTGTATATTGAACCATCCCTGCATTCCTGGAATGAAGCCTACTTGATCATGGTGAATGATCGTTTTGATATGCTCTTGGATTCGGTTGGCAAGAATTTTATTTAGTATTTTTGCATCTATATTCATAAGAGAAATTGGCCTGTAGTTCTCTTTCTTTGTTAGATCTTTTTGTGGTTTAGGTATCAGCGTAATTGTGGTTTCGAAGAATGAGTTGGGCAGTGTCCCTTCTGTCTCTATTTTGTGGAATAGTTTGAAGAGTATTGGTGTTAAGTCTTCTTTGAAGGTCTGGTAGAATTCTGCACTAAAACCATCTGGTCCCGTACTTTTTTTGGTTGGGAGGCTTTCTATAACCCCTTCTATTTCTTTAAGGGTTATGGGACTGTTTAGCTGGTCTACTTGATGCTGATTTAATTTTGGTATTTGGTATCTGTCTAGGAAATTGTCCATTTCCTCCAGATTCTCCAGTTGTTTTGAGTATAGGCCTTTGTAGTAGGATCTGATGATCTTTTGAATTTCCTCTGTTTCTGTTGTTATATCCCCCTTTTCATTTTTAATTTTGTTAATTTGGATACTATCTCTGTGCCCTTTGGTTAGTCTAGCTAAGGGCTTATCTATCTTGTTGATTTTCTCGAAGAACCAGCTCTTGGTTTTGTTGATTCTTTGTATGGTTCTCTTTGTTTCTGCTTGATTGATTTCAGCCCTTAGTTTGATGATTTCCTCTCTTCTACTCCTCCTGGGTGAGTTAGCTTCTTTTTGTTCCAGCGCCTTCAGGTGTGCTGTTAAGTTGCTAGTGTATGCTCTTTCCAGTTTCTTTTTGGAGGCACTCAGGGCTATGAGTTTTCCTCTTAGCACTGCTTTCATTGTATCCCAGAGATTTGGGTAGGTCGTACCTTCATTTTCATTGAAGTCTAAAAAGTCTTTGATTTCTTTCTTTATTTCTTCCTTGACCAGGGTGTCATTGAGTAGAGTATTGTTCAGTTTCCATGTGTATGTGGGCTTTCTGTAGTTCTTCTTGCTATTGAAGACCACTTTTACTCCATAGTGATCCGATAGGAGACATGGGATTAGTTCGGTCTTCTTGTATTTGTTGAGGTCTGTCTTGTGACCAATTATATGATCAATTTTTGAGAAGGTACCGTGCGGTGCTGAGAAAAAGGTATACTCTTTTGTTTTAGGATGGAATGTTCTATATATATCTGTTAAATCCAATTGGTCCAAAGCTTCAATTAGTTTCACTGTGTCCCTGTTTAGTTTCTGCTTTCCTGATCGGTCCATTGAGGAGAGTGGAGTGTTGAAGTCACCTACAATCATTGTGTTAGGTGCGATGTGTGCTTTAAGCTTTAGTAAAGTTTCTTTTACGAATGAGGGTGCCCTTGCATTTGGTGCATAGATGTTCAGTATTGAGAATTCTTCTTGGTGGATTTTCCCTTTGACAAGCAGGAAGTGACCTTCTGTGTCTCTTTTGATGACTTTAGGTTGAAAGTCGATTTTATCTGATATTAGAATGGCTACTCCAGCTTGTTTCCTGGGACCATTTGCTTGTAGAACTGTCTTCCAGCCTTTTACTCTAAGGTGGTGTTTGTCTTTGACACTGAGATGTGTTTCCTGTATGCAGCAAAATGTAGGGTCCTGTTTCCGTATCCAGTCTGTTAGTCTGTGTCTTTTGATTGGGGAATTGAGTCTATTGATATTAAGAGATATTAAGGAATAGTAATTATTACTTCCTGACATTTTGGGAATTGTTATTATTATTTGTATTTGAGTGGTTCTCTTCTTTTGGGTTGGATGAGATGGGGTTTCTATCTTGTTTCTTCTGGGGTGTTGTTTCCCCCCTTGTGTTGGTATTTTTCCCCTATTATCCTTTGTAGGGCTGGGTTTGTAGATAAGTATCTTGCAAATTTGGTTTTGTCGTGGAATATCTTGGTTTCCCCATCTATGGCAATTGAGAGTTTCGCTGGGTATAGTAGTCTTGGCTGAAGTTTGTGTTCTCTTAGGGTCTGCATAAGGTCTGCCCAGGATCTTCTAGCTTTCATGGTCTCAGGTGAGAAGTCTGGTGTAATTCTGATAGGTCTTCCTTTATATGTTACTTGTCCTTTTTCTCTTACTGCCTTTAATATTCTTTCTTTGTTTAGTACATTTGGGGTTTTGACTATTATGTGACGGGAAGTATTTCTGTTCTGGTCCAGTCTATTTGGGGTTCTATAGGCTTCTTGTATATTCATGGGCATCTCTCTCTTTAGGTTGGGGAAATTTTCTTCCATAATTTTGTAGAAGATATTTGCTGGCCCTTTAAGTTGTAGATCTTCATTCTCATCTATCCCTATAATCCTTAGGTTTGGTCTTCTCATTGTGTCCTGGATTTCCTGAATGTTTTGGGTTACCAGCTTTTTGCATTTTGCATTTTCTTTAATTGTTGAATCCATGGTTCCTATGGTATCTTCAGCATCTGAGATTCTGTCTTCTATCTCTTGTATTCTATTGTTGATATTTGCATCTATGACTCCTGATTTCTTCCCAAGGTTTTCTATTTCCAACATTGTCTCCCTTTGCGATTGCTTAGTTGTTTCTACTTCTGTTTTTAGATTTTGTATGGTTTTGCTCAGATCTTTCAGTTGCTTGTTTGTGTTTTCCTGTAATTCTTTAAGGGATTTTTGTGTCTCCTCCTTTATGACTTCTACTCGTTGACCCATGTTCTCTTGTATTTCTTTGGGTGATTTTTGTTTCTCCCCCTTATTGGGATTCACTTTTTGCTCTATATTCTCCTGGATTTCTTTAAGTGATTTTTGTGTCTGCCTTGTATGGGCTTCTAGTTTTTGATGTATTTTCTCCTCTATTACTTTAAGAAATTTATCTAAGTGATCCTCAATCTGCATCTTTACCAGTGATTTTAGATCTGAGTCTTGTTTTTCTGGTGTGTTGAGATATCTGGGATTTAATTGTGTTTGTCTTGCAATGGCTTCTAGCTTTTGATCTATTTTCTCATGTATTACTTTAAGAGATTTATCTAAGTGTTCCTCTATCAGCATCCTGACCAGTGATTTTAGATCTGAGTCTTGTTTTTCTGGTGTTTCGGGGTATCCAATATTTATTGCTGTTGGGGAACTGGGTTCGGATGCCGCCATATTGCCTTGATTTTTGTTAGTAGCGATCTTACGTTTGCCTTTTGCCATCTGGTTAACTCTGGTGTTAGTTGGTCCTGTAGATACTAGCTGGTGCTTGACCCTCCTGTGGGGTTGTAAGGCTATTTCCCAGTGACTGGGATACCTGAATCACTGTCCTGCGGGGGTCTTGCTCACAGATTGCTGACAGGTGGCCTGAGTCCCCCGAGGTCTTAACCTCAGGATATCCCAGGTATTTGGTTCCGCCTGTTGGGCGGCTGTTCTGCACTGCTCCTGCTCAGGGTTCGCTGTCTGATATCCTGTTTCCCCAGGGGTCTTAAAGTTGGGATATCTCAGTTATCTGGTTCCGCCTGCTGGTCCCAAGCTGCTGGGAAGCTGGCTGGGTCCGGTTTCCAGCTTCCCTGCCACTGGCTGGATGGGAGGCTGGTTCGGCCTCCGGCTGGGTCTGGGTACCTGGCACACTGGCTGACTCTGGCTTCCTCACCACCAGCTGGACGGGAAGCTGCAGGCAATATGGCAGCTGCCTGCAGGGAGCTCGGGGTCCGCCCTGCGCGCGAGTGCCGAGTGCACCCGCTATTCTGTGCCCAATTCCCACTCCAGGCCTGAGTCCCCGAAGGTCTTAAGCTCGGGCTGTCTCGGGTACCTGGTTCTGCCGCCGCCGCTGGATGGTTCTGAGCACCTGGCACGCTGGGTGACCCTCCGGCTTCCCCACCGCCAGCTGGGCGGGAAGCTGCAGGCAATATGGCAGCTGCCTGCAGGGAGCTCGGGGTCCGCCCCGCGCGCGAGTGCAGAGTGCACCCGCTATTCTGTGCCCAACTCCCACTCCAGGCCTGAGTCCCCGAAGGTCTTAAGCTTGGGCTGTCTCGGGTACCTGGTTCTGCTGCCGCCGCCGGATGGTTCTGAGGATGGTTCTGAGCACCTGGCACGCTGGGTGACCCTCCGGCTTCCCCACCACCAGCTGGGCGGCTACTTATTTCATTTCTAATGCATCCTAAGCAGTGTGCTAAATTCTGAAGATGTAACAGTATTACAAATAAAGACAAGAGTCCTATTCCCTGAATCTATCAGCATTGCAGAATTCAAATATTAAAGAAGCGATTATATAAGTATTTTGTTACCAGAAAGAAGACATGGCTATAATGAACTATGAAACAAGTGGATTTAATTTACACTAGGGATAGTATGGATTAGACAGAAGTTCTATCAACAGAAATAGAATCAAGCAAGAGATATGAGGCTTGAATAGGAATTTAGGAAATGAGAAATGATGAACACTAGTAAGAAAATAGAAAAAACTATCAGGGAAAGGAGATATAACCAACTTTGGAGAAATGTAGGAAATCTACCACTGATGGTAGGAGAGGTCTTAAATGAGAAAATTGTGCTAGGTGATGGTGGAGAGGAAAATGGACAACTGAGGCAGTGCTTTGTCATTCATTATTTTGAATGACAAATATAGTTTTATCCATAAGACAAGAATAGAAGAATATTTTAGAATAAGACAGCTCTATGAACAAGGGACATATGTGTATGTGAGGCCCCATGTCATATTTTGGTAACAGCATTTGCGGTCATTGTAATACTTAGCACAGTGGGAAGCTGAAACTGTCAGTCAGGTAGAAAAAAATCACAAAATGTCAAAATATACATAGTTTGAAGTTAGACTATGTGGCAATAAGAAAAATTGTATCTACTAGGAAATCATTACAAGTGATTTTGTACTTCAGGAAATTGACCAGGAGCAGGACAGAGTATGGCATGAAGCCCCGTTAGAAATCTGCTTTGTCACCTAGGAGATAGATGGGGAAGGCTGGACCAAGAGCAGCATAGGCTAAAGGGAGAGAGAACTTCAGACGCCTGTATTACATAAAGTTGTCAGACCCCAATGACTCACTCTTGGGTTGCAAGAGATGAGATAATAAATAAGAGTCTATAGATTAAGTTGGCCTCCAGCTCACAGGGATGTGGCTTGCCTCAGCCTCCCAAGTGCTCCATCTTACACCTGTCAGAATGGCTAAGATCAAAAACTGAAGCGACAGCACATGGTGGCAAGGATGTGGAGGGAGGGGAAGACTCCTCTATTGATGGTGGGAATACAAACTTGTACAACCACTTTGGAAGTCTATCTGGTGGTTTCTCAGAAAATTGAGAGTACTCCTACCTCAAGATCCAGCTATACTACTCCTGGCATATACCCAAAAGATACTCCACCATACCCCAAGGACACATGATCTATTATATTCATAGAAGATTTATTCATAATAGCGAGAAACTGGAAATAACCCAAATGTTCTTCATCCAAAGCATGGATAAAGAAAATGTGGTACATTTCCACAAAAGAATACTAGTCAGCTATTAAAAAGAAGGACATCATGAAATTTGCAGGCAAATGGATGAAACTAGAAAATATCCTGCTCAGTGAGAAAACCCAGACCCTAAAAGACACATATGGTTTATACTAACTTTTAAGTGAACTTTAGCCATAAAGTACAGGATAACCATATTATAATCCACAGACTCAAAGAGGCTAAGTAACAAGTAGGGCCTAAGGGAGGATACTTTTATCTCATTCAGAAGCAGAAATAAAATAGACATCTGAAGTAGGTGGAGAGAGGAAACTGGGTGGGAAAGAGGGAAAGGAGGGAAACAGAAGTGAGAATCAGGTGTGGGAAGAGAGGAGATGGGGAGTGAGGTCTGGGAAAGAAAAGGGAAATCAATGGGACGGGGCATCTCTGGAACAAGCCAGAGACCTGGGACTGGGGAGGCTTCTGGGAGGATATAGGGGTAACCCTAGCTGAGACTCCTAGCAGCAGGGGATATGGAGCCTCAAGTGGCCATCTTCTACAGCCAGGCAGACCTTCTAATATAAAAATGAGGACACCAACCCACCCACAGAACCTTGGACCCAAAAATTTCCCCGATTACAAGATGTACAGAGATAAAGATAGAGCAGCGATTGAGAGAATGTCCAACCAATGGCAGGCCCAAGTTAAAATCCAACCCATGGAAGAGTCAATCTCTGATACTACTAATGATACTCAGCTATGCTTGCAAACAGGAGCCTAGTATAACTCACCTGAGAGGCCTCATCCAACAGCTCACGGAAACAGAAGCAGGGATACACAGCCAAACATCAGGCAAAGCTCAGGGAATCTTGTGGAAGAGTCCAGGGAAGGACTGAGGGAACCTGAGGGTTCAAGAACAGCACATGAAGACCTACAGAATCAACCAACCTGGGTCCATGGGGGCTCACAGAGACTGAACCACTAACCAAAGAGGATGCGTGATCTGGACTTAGGCCCCTGCACGTATGTAGCAGATATACATCTTGCTCTTCATGTGGGTCCCCTAACAATTGGAGTGGGAACCATCTCTAACTCAGACTCTGTTACCTACCTTTGGACTCACTTTCCCCTACCTGGGCTGCTTTGTCTGGCCTCAGTGGGAAAGGATGCACTTAGTTATGATGCAACTTGAGGTGCCAGGGTGGGTTGATACCCATGGAGGGGAGCTCACATTCTTCTGAGAAGGAGAGGGGGAATGGAAAAAGAGGAATGTTAGGGTGGGACTGGGAGGAAAGGAAAGAGGAAGAGAGCTGAAACTGGGATGCAAAGTGAACAAATTAATTATTTTTTAAAAGGAAGAAAGAAGCCATGTCCCACACCCAAGTAGCTGAGTTGGTGTTGTGGCCTTCCATCAGAAGAACATAGAATGGAAGACAAGAGTTTGATCAATGACAAACTGAACATGGTTTATGTGTGTAGTTTGTTGGCCAGGTACTGCTTGTGTTCTAGTCCTAAACACTGGCTCAAGATGTGGTTGCCCCGATAAGCAGACCATCACATACTTAAATGATGCCATATGAGCTTACTACCCAATTTAACTGGTCAATAAAAGGCTAGAGCCTATGATTGGGCAGTGGAGAGGGAAAGGTAGGACTGGAGGGTGTTGAAAGTAGAGGGGAGAGACAGACAGACAGACAGACAGACAGACCAAGACAGAGGAGGAGGAGGAGGAAGATGGGGGAGGGGGGAGGAGTGATGAACCAGAACTGCATGGCTGGGAGAAACAGCAAGCAACAAGGGACTTTATAGCTGGGAAATATGTATCGTCCTTAGATATACCCAATATAGGCATATGGCTTATAAAGAAAATATCTGGATTGTGTTTCTTTTATACTGGCTTATTAGGATTGTAAATTCCAACAACATATGTGGGCTGTGCAAGACCATGTTTTTAACATGGTTTATTTATGACATTTTTTTATTTGGGTGATAATGGGCTATTGGTTGTGTTATGTGGGAACTCAAGAGAAGTTTAGAGAAAGTTAAAATGATGGAGAAAAGAAATTTCTTAGGAAAAAAGCCACCTCCCTCTCTCAATGTCTCTCCTTTCTCTCTCTCTCTCTCTCTCTCTCTCTCTCTCTCTCTCTCTCTCTCTCTTCCTCTCTTTCTTTCTCTCTCTTTCTCTCTCTTTCTCTCTCTCTCTCTCTCTCTCTCTCTCTCTCTCTCTCTCTCTGTCTGCCTGTCTACCTATCTGTACTTGTCATGTGTGTGCAGATGTGCACAGGAACCAGAAGAGGACATAAGGACCTCTGGAGTTACAGGTGGGTCTGATGTGCTCCGTGTGTGCTGAGACCTGAACCTTGGTCTTCTAGAACAGCAGCCAGTGTTCTTAACCTCACAACCAGTGCACTGTAACTACAGCCCAGACAGCACTGTTTTACATAGAATGAGAAAAAAAGAGAATTATAAGATATGAGATATATTAGAGGTGAGAAGAAGAGGCTCTTGTTATAGATGTTCTGATCTATGGGCCAAACTGGGGAATCAAGTAAAATGAAAAAAAAAGATAATTTGATAGTTAAGGGGGAGACCAAAGGTATCTTTTTAGGCTTTCTTCAGAGAACAGTGACCAATGTCTAAGTAAGGTGATAAGAATCTCTGAACTGGAGGAAAGGAAGCTCTGAGTGGTGGTGGAGGAACCCACTTTGTAGGCTGAGAAATAGAGCTTATCAGACTGTGACTCATTGGAAAGAATTATGACTCAAGATTAAGGTATCAGTCCCTGAACTGAGATCAGGAAATTACCAGTGTAGGCATTGAAGCCATTCAGGACTTCTCAACAGGTGTCGCTACCCTTGGAGAATATGAAAGATTAAATGCAAGGGCCCATGGAATGTGGTGATGAGAAAAAAATCATGACAGATGGCAGAGAAAAGCAGGCATCTCCAGAGACAAATCTGGCAGACGGGTGCAAGGGTGAAGCTTGACAACTGATCAGAAGGTCAGGGAGATGCCTCCTCTATTGTGTCTGAGATAGGAAGCACAAGGACAATTGTCTCATCCAGAAGAGCAACTGATTTTATTTTTGGAGATGTTGAAAATGTTTCAAAATTTACGTATAATGGAACAGAGATCCAAAAGGTACTGCAGGAACTGTTTAGATAGAGGTCAGAATTCAAAAAGAAGTGAGTCAAAAGGGAGGAAGCATGCAGCAGCAGAGCGGGGGGCGGGGAACACTATCTTAGCCAGAGCAAAGAGGGAGAGGGAGAGGCCAGGACAGAATAAGGAAATAAATAGAAATAGCTTCCATTCACACATCCAAATGGGAATCTGCCATAAACTGTTTTATTGCTCAGAACTTATGAACTGTCCAAATGTGTAGTTGGTGGCTTCATTTCTGTGCTTCCTCTTTCTCAGCCAGAGGAGCAATTCACACATTTGTTAAGTGTTTGTCCTTGCACAAGGAGCCTGTGTTCGATCATCAGCACAACACAGCCTTTTGGATGTAATTCACGAGTCTATATGGATGTAGCTCTGCACATCCCAGACTCGTGTTCTCCTCCACACACACACATGCTTCCCTATATTCAGTCTTACCCAAGTGTGAGTTTTCATTGTCAATTTGAATTCCAAAATCACTATAAAAATTATAGATGAGATGCACACAGCTTCAAGATTTTGGCCAACAAACGCAACTGAAACCACATTATCCCTTCTCTTTGTTTAACCAAAATGAAAAGTATTTTGACAATTCAGTGAGCTACTATCATTTTTCAAAAACTTAAACTGAGTGTTCTTTCTTACTCTGTCAACACTGGGTAACTTCCATTTCTCTTTCTGATTTCATTAGCTGCCAAGCACAAAGGAAAAAAAACTTTCACTTTCTCCACCTGCTTTGGCAGTCCACACATGATCACCCCACATCACACATGATGTGGTTATCTTGGTGTGGAATACAGAGAGGAGTATAGAACTCCACTGCCCAAAGGGACAATGAAAGCAAAGGACTACACAATGAATTCCTGCATCTTTGCCCAATACTCTGCCTCCTAGAAGCCCTATAAATGTAGCCAAAGAAGGTCTGAATGTTCTGGAATTTACTTGTAAGGTCCTGGGAGAAACAGCATGTAGAGAGTAAGGAAGAGTGGTTAAGTGGGGCCTCATTACTGTCATCATTTGCAAGCTTGGCCTGCTTCATCCTTCCCTAATGAAGTATGAAATGGGAGATACTCCATCCACAGTTAATCAGCACAGCAGTTGCCCTCGGTAGCATCTTATTCAGTATCCAGGACCTGCATCTCAAACCAGTGACTTAGCTCAGTTGATAGAGCTGGAATTTAAAGAGGTAATAGATGAGAAAGAGAGGCCTTCTGTGGCTCACCACCTAGATCTAGTCTAGATTCTTTTGTTTTTTACCTCAGAGACAGGTGTCATCACATCGTGAAGGGTCTTCAGCCCTTTTGAGGCTGTCATGATGCCAGAAATTATCACACAGTAAAGATACTGCAGTCCCCTAGTGTACAAGCAAATAAATTATCCTTATAACTTGAGAAGGATGACAAGAGCTTCAGGTTGAATAGAATTTTATTATTGAGATGAAAGGGATAAGAGGCTAGGAGGCCAGACAAGGCCTTGGATAGCCCTCTGTTGTGTAAGGCGGGCTCATGATGAAAGAACACAGGAATAAGTCTAGGTCAGGAATGCCCACCTCCTAGTTATGAGGTTTTAGTCTGACTAAACTGCGTTATCTTATTTGGTAACAAAAAGAAGACTATATAACCCATGGTATTTTTAAACATTAAATTATATAACAACAATAAACGCAAAGCACTCATAAAATTTGTATTTGTCTTCAGTATCTGTTTATTTGATTATCTCTAAAAGGGCTATGAAAGAATGAAACTTAAAGACTAGTTATTGAAAGAAAACAAGATATAGACACTGAGATCTGAACCAAGGAATATCTTAAGAGTCCAAAAAAATCATTTCAGGATGGGAACCAGCTACTGCACAAAAGTGGTAGAGATGGAAGGCAAGTATAAAATAGTTTCATAACTCAGAGTTACAGGGAAAATCAATGAGAGCATGAGTTCGAACTTGGCTGCACTGTAGCTAGGTAGCCCAGGTCAGTGCTCTGGGCCCTGGAGAACTCTGCCCTTTTGCTCATCCATCAAGGGGAAATATTATGATAAGAGCACTCACTCCATAGGTGGGATGGCCAAATACTTTGATCCTTCAAACAAGAACACTTTTGAAAATGCAAGTGGGCACTAGTGATAATTATATTGTTACAATAGGAATGAACAAGGGCTCTCTTAGGCAAAACCAAAGGCCCTGTTTGCAGGGTGGGTGTTTACAGTGTGGTTTGAATAACGCTTGCTAGGCTGTAAGCACTCAACAAATATTGTGACTATTGTTTTCACTGAATTTTCCTTGGCCAGTTCAGTCTTCTCATTACAAAATGGGGGCAATCGTAGTAGCTGTTAGGTGGGGTTATTATAAAGACTCAAGAGAGTGATACTTGAGAAGCACCTTCCGTGGGGCCTGACTTGTAGGAAATGCTTAATAATTACTCATTACTGGACCTATGGCTGGGTATGAGATAAAAGAAAGAAATGACTTTAAAATTTCTAAAACTCCTCCCTTATGCTCATTATTAAGCTAAGAAGACACATGTTTGCTAACTGTTTCTCCATGTCATAGAAAGAACATATAGTCCCAGGCATGTGTGAAGCAGGCTTATAACCTCAGCTACAAAGGAGGCCCAGGCAAGAGAATCAAAGGTCCAAGGCCTATGTGGACTAGTGAGTGAATTCAAGGCCAAGAGAAGCAACTTAGTCAAAGCCTTATGAAAATGCGAAGTGAACAGAGAGGTGGGAATATGATTCAGTCATAGAAATCTTAACAATCATGTTCAAAACCTTACATTTAATCTCCAGTAACCAAAAAAAAAAAAAAAATTCTAAGTTTCAAGGGGAATTTAGATAGAGTAGGCTTTTACTATGGCTGATGGTGTTATATATAATGTAATAAAAGAAGCACTTATTTTGAAATTTTAAAATCTAAAGTCATTGTTTCAGACCCCAATTCACAGTTATTAGCTGTGTTGCCCTGAGGGAGATCAACTTGAGGGTATAATTTAATCTATGTACACCTTCTTATCTGTGAAACGAAGTCTTCCATTCTCTCTGGGTTGCTCTGTGCACTATGAGATAACATAGCCACAAGAAAACTGCAGAGTGTGTGGCAATTTGAGAGGCTATACTTGGTAATGACACCTTTAATTTGGTTCTATACTGGCTAACGAAGCATTCCCCAATCTTGTGTTGCGCCTTCTGAAACCAAATATGCAATAAGGAAAAACTGTTATCCTCTCCACCCACAGTCCCGAAGGATGCTGATGCTGCTTCCATTTCCCTTCAGCTCGGTCCCTTATCCAGTTTCTGTGTTCCTCTCAGAGGGAGCAGCACCCCAGCCTACAAAGAATCTCCCTGTTCTCATGTCTATTTATTCAAACAGAGCATTTCCTCTACATCCCTATTTCATTTGGCTCACAAGACTTGACCACCACCTTTGCCACAGACTGATTCTCATTTTTAGGAGGGCCAATTAACGGACTTCCTTTTTGGCACAAATATTGGCATATTTAAAATTCACATTTCAATTATGATCCGGTCTGGGTTAAGTTTGCTCTAGGTGCTGAAAACACCATTTCCCAGTTTACACCATTAGTTGGGCCATTTCCTCATACTTCCTTGAATAAATGTCAGATAAATATATACAAATACACACACACACACACACACACACACACACACACACACACACACCTGTGTATAGGGTGTAGAAGCCTCAGGAAGAAAAATGTCAGCTGGATGATAAGAGGTTTCTATAAATAGCTTATTATTAATAGAGCATTTCATTAGGCAAATGATATAAATATATTCCAAACCTTGGTCTAGATCTTATTCCACACCATTCTCTTCCCTTACATTGTCCTCTCAAGTTTTGTTCACAACAGGTCAGTGACAGGTCAACCAGAAAAAAAGAACTTTGCTCAGATACTGACTAAATGCGGTCCTGTAAGGATCTAGCATTCTCAGCTAGGGAGCTAGATCTTAAGGTTACAATTTTAAGTAGTTTATCAGAATGAGATGAGATAAATAGGTGTATACATGTTTTATTCAATTCACAGTTTTTCTTGAAAATTGTCAATATCCTTGTATATTGTGATATTAGAGTTGAGGTGTCTACCTTTGGTACTTGTGTATCAGGATACCCAGAAACAGAAACAAATCCTTTGAAATGTCCAGCCTGGGTTTTAAGGTTTCTAATCAGCTCGTTGTTCTGCTGGGTAACTGGAAGAGAGTGGGTCTTCAGCAGCACAAGGTACTGCTGAGATCCATGTTCCTGACTTACAGGAGAACAACCTGCCCAAGCTGGCCATCTCCCAAAGTGCATATGTGTACAAAACACACCCTGTACCTGAGAATTAGCTTGTCAACATTTCAGCACCACAGATAGGTATGGAGACCCTTGAGCTGGAAACCCAAGCCCGTATGGTACATTTCTGATGAGGTGTCACCATAAAAATATAAATAAACAAAAAATAAAAGAGGGGTGGGGTAGTGAGATACACAAATTGATGATGTCCTTCGAGTTCACAGAAAGTAGAGATTCAAGGAAATTGTCAAGTTTATTTAATCACTTGGTAATGTCATACTGGATGCAGAACCACGTGTCTGAGTATGTTGAAGGTTTGGACTGGGGCAGACAGTTCATACCAGCTTTTATTTGTATCAGTGACAACAGTAGTTCAAAGAATGTATTATTGATTCTCCCAAGGAATGTTGTCATCTGGTCACCTAGCAAGAAAAGAAGTTCTTTCTTTATGTAAATAAACATCAATCATGCTTATTCCTAATATGAATGGTTAAGTGTGTCCCTTAAGTGATGTTACACAACTCCCAAGATTTCAGGGGTTTACAGCTATTAGAGTATGTTTTTGCTCAACTAAAATTCAGTCTGTGGCATGGGATTGGTTTTATGTGGTTCAAACCCATACAAACCCATACAAAGAGTTGTGTGCAACATCTGCATGTCTACCATAGGGAGCCCAGAGACAGAAGTATTCCCAGAGCTTACTAGCCAGCTGGCCTGGTCAATTGATGAGCAGGGTTTAGTGAGAGATAATTTTAAAAGATACAGTGGAGAGTGTTCAAAGAAGGCACCAATATCATCACCCAGGTCTCCACAAGTACACATATGCATAAATACATACATACATATATATACACACACATATATACACACATACAAAGACAGCTCACACAAAAAACATAAAAATTGTTTAAAATTATATCATTGAGACTAAAAAAGATGCAGATAAAGAATACCTAAATAAGAAAGGACCTCACAAAGTCTAGTATATGGAATATATAACCAGGTAAAATTGTTGATAAATGTATATAAATTATGAAATAATGAAAATAAAATTTAACAAAATTATCAGCAGATATTTGCCTATACATTTTTATTTGTCTTTGTTACTGATTAAACATTCAATAATTCTTTTTTTGGCTTTTTTGTATGTTCTTTTTTTTAATTGGATATAAAAATTAAATATTATAAGAAACTTCCAAACAAAAAATTAGAATGTCGTCAAATATGACCATAATAGGAAGATTGGTTTTAAGATTTCATCTACCCACTTCCTTGCATACAGAGGCCTGAATACATATATAGATGCATATATACATATTACAAAACTGAGCTTGCTGTTTATAAAACAGTTGCATTTATTGAGGCTATCAATGAGTGTTCTAACAGCATATGAGAAATATAAATTTGATACTGATATTTCAAGTACAAAGTGTAACAGAGAAACAAATTTAAAAGGCATTAAGGACCTGGGAGGAGCTCTGGGTAAAGGCACTTGCCATGCAAACCTGGTAACCTCAGTTAATCCCCAGGACACGTGGAGAAAGGAGGAGGGACGAGCTCCACAAAACTGTCTTCTGACCTCCATGTATGCACTGTAGCAACCATGCCCCCCTCCCCACACACATCAAGCACACATAGACATCATGAACACACAATAATGAACAAATGAATAGATACAATTTTATCAAATGAAATAAAATGTTCTAACTTCTAAAGCAAGATAAAGAATCAAGATATATATATATATCCTGACAACCTTTCATCTGGAAGAGAGAAGACCAAAGACATTAGTGTCTTCAGCCTATAAGCCACTATTTAAACTGTTTTTATTTGAATGTCATAAGTAACTAGTGGCTAAAAGAAATCCAGCTTGTAAGATTGTACATCAACATTTTTCTGAAAATAAAAAGGAGTAGAAAATATTAGTTGCATCATATATAGTTCACAGTGAGTGTAATTTAATTCTCTGTAACAGTTTTCATTCTATACATGTAGACATGCACAAAGCAATAGGCACATATATGTATGTACTGGCTCACAACTTGAAGGCTTCTGTGTCAGAAGAATAGTAACAAAAAATGAAAACACAACTTAACTGAAGGTGATAAAAAGAGAACAAAGAAATATTCTCCTTTGCAATTCGCCATGTTTCTGATCAGGGTGTAACATTCATGTTCCTCAGAACTCATCCTGGGTTCACTTTATTTTTCCCACTTAATGTTTTCCTCTTGGGCAATCTCAGAGTTTTGATGTTGACCTGGTTTGGTTGTGGTTTATCCAACCAAAGTCCTTATTCTTCAAGTTAGGTGAACATTGTGTCAATGTTGATGGATCCTTTAAGAGATGAAGGCTAACAGGAGGTAACTACATCATTGGAGGGTTCCTTGCTGGGGAAAAACAGCATAGATCCTGCAGTATGTGAGTGGATTGTCATTAAGAGTGAGCCTGACCCCTGGATCTCTCTCTCATTTCTCTACTTGTCATGTAATCTCCTTCTCATTCTTGTTCACATCCTGAAGTCTTCTGCCTTGTCTTGGCATAGTCAAAGGGTCCATCATCAAAAGCAAAACCAAAGGGATCTCAATTGTATACTTTTACTCTCTGAAACATGATTCTTTTACAGCATCTAGCCTGAGGATTGTGTCATAGTGACACAAAGCAATCAATACAAATATCTTGTTGTCACATGTTGATACTCAGACTTTTCTCCCCATGTTCACAGCTTCTTCCCCGATCTTCCACCTGTTCCTTGAGAAAAAAATCCCAAGTTCCAAACACTTTGACACTCAGTGCTCTGCATCTCCAGCATGCCTTACCCCAAAAGAATCCCAGGAATCACATGGCATCCATTACTTCTTCCTTAGTCCCGTCTGAAGCTGAAGTACCTTAAAATGGAGCTTGTGTTGGAAGTTCTGCAAAATGCTCTTGGGAAAAGAGAAGCAAAGCAGAAAGTATGGAACGGAAGGGGATGAGTGAAGGTGCAGCCTTAGCTGGAGAACAGTTTCAATCTTGTCCCACATGGAGCTTGGACTATAGACAACACAGTTGTGCCAAACCCCCCTGGGAACCAGGAAGTCATCCTTTGTAGTTCTATGCCAGCCAGACTCAGATGGGGAAGGTCATCTTCCAGAGAGGAGGTCACCATGAGAACTTGGCAACTAATACTCCCATCATCAGGAAGTGGATGCACCTGCCAACTTAGAGGAATCTGGGCAAAGAACCAAGAACCAGCACAATGCCGTCTAATTAATCTTCAAAAGCTGATGATTAGCCTGCTAAACATGAGTTTAATGTGTCCACTAGTTTCTATCTCCAGTAGCCTTCTCCTGGTCCAGACGCTCACCAGCTCTCATCATCTCTTATTTAAATAAAGCCCCTCCTTCCCTGATGTTGGTTCAACCTCTATGTGTTCCATGTTTTATTTCTAGACTCATGCTCAGCAGCACCTTCTAAACCTCTCCTGAGCCCTGCTGTACATGCTGCTTCCTGCTCTTTTGGTCGATGAAGCACTTTCACCAGACTCTTCAGCTTGCCTGTGTTCTTCTGGAATGATTTTCCCCCACTCTGAAATGGTTACATGTCATTCAATTCCAAGTTGCAATGTCCTCTCCTCTTCATACTTTATTTTTATTTAATTCTCCTTCCAACAAAATAGTCATTCATTTATTCATAGTTACATGTTTATTGTATTTTATCATACATTAATTATATGGAATAATGAGTTTCATTGGGACATTAGTACTTTTGTGTAGAAGAAGTTAGATTTGGTCATCAATAACTACAGCAAGAGATGTGATGTCCTTTTCGGGTACTGGCACAACATCTTCTTATATCAAAAGCTGTGCTTCATAAGTTTCTCTATCTGTTCCTTGACCAGAACAGGTGCTCTATAAATGCCTTAACATAACTCAACTATTTAGAATAATAAATAAATATCAAGCTGAACTTGAAATATTTTTAGATGGAAAGCCTGGATTGTGTAAAGAAATTTAGAGACTAGCACATCTCCTTTCCTCGTGCTCTGTCCAAATGCTGACCATTAAGTGCTCTGTGCAAATGCTGTCCATCAAATGGAAGTCTGGCTTAGTCTATGCTCTATGTATTACATTTCTCATTCCTCTATCTCTTTCTGACTTTTGGAAAGTTCTATGTTGATAACTAATTCATTTTCATAAACCATACATGTTAGTAGCAACATCTATTTAATTTATATGTGGTTCCAGGAAAGCCACAGTTTTGCCTGGTAAACCTGTATAATACACTGCACACAGTGGTAAGCACCAGGCAAGAGCTGAAGAAATTCTTTCTGGTGTCACGAAAATCCAGGCATGAAGGTTCTAGCACCTGCAAGAGGCATTTAAACCAGAAGACAATGTACAGAAGTTATGTTATTGGCATCAATTTCACCCCCTGCCTGGTGACATGACTATATTCGACCCAGTTGACTACAGGCTCCCTATGCTATCTAATCAAGGAGAGAAGATGGAGCTGGCTTCCTTGTTGAGTGACATGGCTGCCAACCTCAGAAGTGCTGCTGTGACCACATGACCCTTATTCAAAGTAAAGACACCAGGCAGCTCTTCCATAGTTTAAAGAGAGGAGGGCAAGATAATCCAGTAAACTTGGAAACAGCCCTGCACCCAGGGATGTGAATTGATTTCTTCTCTTTCTCATCTGAGTCTGAATGCTGCAGGGCCAGCATGCAGCCCAGGATCAATAAGACACGAGTCCTCTATTACAGACAACATAAAACATATTTTTGAGTCAGGGTGGGAGACTGAGAGTCTGGTATTCACAGGAAGGAAGATTGATGGGTCCTGTCGTAGGAAAGAAGCTCTGCTTTTGGAAGGCCCGTACCTTCACTCTGTGTCATGAGATCTTACTGCTCACTGTCTGAGGGCAAAACCTGAACTGCCCTAGTTAATAAGGAAGGGCTACGGTTCAGCTTTGCTTTCTTAAGTACCCACACTGCTTCTGGGACTCCAGCTTTCACAGCTGTCTAGCAGGAATAGTATTATTGACTTCTAGAGAGCATGTACAAGGAGTGATTCACGAGCACAATGTTAAACCCACCCAGCTCCCAGTAGATGTCTAACAATGCTTGAATATGTTAGCATGGAATCCTTTGCCTCCATGATCCCAAGATACATTGGACCTGGACTGTTTCAGCCTATTTTGGCTTTGTCTTCATTAGAATTGTTTAGTACCTGAAGTTACAAAGACTTCTCAGTATGCAATGATAGATTCTGGTTTAATCTCCTCTTGTAATTTCAAGCATGTGATTTTAACCTCCCTGGCTGCAATCAAAAGGAACTCTCAATTACAGATATAGATGACAAGAGGACCTCAGTTCTATGACCATATGAAAAAGGTCCATCTGGAATCCCAACCTGAGAGCTGTGCTATGCTCAGGGTTGTTGAATGAATGACGGTTGTGGATGAATGTGTGTGTGTGTGTGTGTGTGTGTGTGTGTGTGTGCACATGCATGCATATGTGTGGGTGAAGTTTCGACTATCAAAAGAAAACCATTACTGATTTTAGTGAAATTGCTTCAAGTTTCTCTCCATTTAGTTTGATGTTGGCTACTGGTTTGTTATATATTGCTTTTACTATGTTTATGCTGATCTTTCCAATACTTTTATCATGAAGGGGTGTTGGACTGAGCACAGGGTCCCCAATGGAGGAGCTAGAGAAAGGACAAAAAGAGCTGAAGAGGTTTGCAGAGCCATAGGAGGAACAACAATTTGAACCATGCAGTACCCCCAGAGCTCCCAGGGACTAAACCACCAACCAAAGAGTACACATGGAGGGACCTGTGACTCCAGCTGCATATGTAGCAGAAGATGGCCTTGTTGGACATAAATGAGAGGAGAGGCCCTTGTTCCTGTGAAGGCTCGATGCCCCAGTGTAGAGGAATGCTAGGACAGAGAAGCAGGAGTGGGTTGATGGGGGGTGGATAGGATAGAGGATTTTTGGAGGGCAAATGAGGAAAGGATAACATTTGTGTAAATAAAGAAAATATCTAATAAAACAAGAACTCTGGGAGGGAGACTGGGAATGGAGCAACACTGGAATGTAAATAAATAAGTAAAAAGAAAAAAAAAGAAAAGCATTACTGAGCTGGTAAGTTAGCTCAGTCATTAAAGTACTTACTGCATAAGGCAGAGGACCTGAGTTCAATCCTAAGAACCCATGTAACAAAAGTTAGGCAGAGTGATATGTGCTGGAAATTTCCTTCTGGGGAGACAGAAAAAGGTGGATTCCGGGCTTTACTGGCCAGCAAGCTAGTAACAGACCTTGTCTTACAAAAGCAAGGTAGATGGATCCTGAGGAATAATATTCAAAACTATTCTCTGGCTATCACATGTTCATGTAAATACATATCATATACATATATGATACATACATGTACACACACACACATTTTAAGTGTTCTAGCGCCATAAGAAAACATAAGATCATGGTACAAAGTATGGCATGAAAAACCCCATGCAGTACCAAATCACTGGACTTGCCTGAGCTAACTTCAACCTCAGTTACATTTTCCAGTCTTATCTGTTCTGTTTCTACATCACATAAAATTAGAGTACTCCTGGATACTACAGGTCCCTCTAGAGCAAATCTTTCATTTTATAGATGGGACAAGGAAAAACAGACATAAAAAATACTTAATATCACACCATTAAAATCACAACCTGTTAAAAATCGGGACCCATCTCTACAATTCCAAGACAATGCTCTTCTAAGCATACATTAGAAATGTCTGTTCACTGTAAGTCTGCAGAAGAGTTCTCACCACACTGAGAAACACAAATTTGGGTGTGTTGATTTTTTTCAATTGTATGTAGCTATAACCATGGTTACATTCTAAGCCTTATAAAGACTAGGAGAAAATAGCACAAAAATAGACAAAAGTAGAAAGAGAGCATTCATTACACAAGCACCTAAATCCAATCACTATTACCAAAGTAATACAGTCCCTCCTATCTAGGTTATAATATGTATATTTTATACAGACATATACATATGAGATAAGCCATTATACACCTGGATTATTGTAGATTAGATTATGGTACCCCTTTTTTAAAATATTTTTATGCAGCAGTCTTCTGCAGCACCGTTTGGCTTGCTAAATAACTTGTTCCTTCTTCAGTGGGTTAACCAAGCTGTACAAACAGGCTTCACTTGGTGGACATTTAAGTTGTTTACAGCTATTTTGATGTGTGTGTCTATATACATATATACAGCATATATATATGAATTTGTGGTGCATAGATTATTCCTTTGCATAGTCTAAGAAATAGCATCTTTAGTATGAAGAGTAACAATCATCATTTTGAGGCTCTTAATAGTCAGTAAAATTGCTTTCGGAGAAACCTCACACCAATTTCCAATGCCACCCTACAATGTATTGGAGTGAAGCAGTCTATCTTCAAAAAGAATTACTTATATCCAATATAGTACAAAGAGCTGTGTGTCTATAATGAAAACATGCACAAGATCTTTTCAAGTGCGGGGAATGGGGGATGACCAGAGCCAGGAAACAATTGCTGATGACATGTCTCTGAGACCACAAAGTGAAATGGATAAGCAACAGTACCGAGAAACATTTTACAAGCGCAATCAGAAAGGCTCTTCATACATTGCTTTTTCTATAGATGGAAATTTATGAAGTTATTGAACTTTTTTAAAGATTTTTTTTCTGTCTCTTCAGTCACAAAACAAATGGATTGAAGAGGCACTTAGATAAAGTATCCGTGAAGACAAAACAGTAGTAATTTGTCAGGCAGAATGTAATTTGTGAGGGACTGGGGAGGGAAAGATGGCCCTGGGTATCCACATGTGATGGATACCCAGGGGCACATTCTCTAAGCCTTTGTGACCCTTTTCCTACTCCACCTCATGTTGAGGAAAGTTCTGCCAGAAATAGCTGGGAACAACCAGCAAGCAAACTCCTCCCCACTCCCTCTCTCCCCACAGCTGTGTAGCTCATCACCTTCCCTGGAGCTCTCTACTCTCCCTGACCTCTCTGAATTTCACTTCCTGAAGCTCTCCCATGAATTCATTAGCAGCATAGAGCCCTAGGAAATGAGGCCCTAGAGAAGGACGCCTATCCACCTACAGCACTGCATGGGCAGATGAACTAGTTCTCACTGGGACCCACCTGAGAAGCTGAGAACAGAAGATGGGGTGGAGAAGTGGAAGGGTGGAAGGGTGGAGGGGTGGAAGGGTGGAGGGTGGAGGGTGGAGAGGTGGAGGGGTGAAGGGTGGAGGGGTGGAGGGGTAGAGGGGTAGAGGGGTTGTACCTACTTCTTTACATTTAGATTGAATATAGATTTTACCTATAAACATCAATAAGGTGGCTCATAAGGGCCTTTTGTGTATATTCTATCATGCTATGTAAACAAAACACCTTGATGCGGCCCAAGCATAACATATGTCTTTCTCTTTTTTTAGGGGGGTGAGGAAGGGGATTCTTTTTTAGTAAATATAAATCATGCAGAATATTTATCATTGTTATGTTACAGTTTTAGCCAAAAGTTGGTGTGAGACACCGGTATTTCCAAAGCCTAACAAAGGATGGGACTGCAGAATAATATATATATATATATATATATATATATATAGTTGGAATGTTGACGTCACCAGAGCTGTCACTTTATGTCCAGATTCAAAATCTATACAGTGGAAATGCATAGAGTCCCTAGCGCTTCAGGAAGCATGACAAGAGTGCAAAACTAGCCTCAAAGCTGACCCTTCATCCATAGAGCTCTGTCATGTCAATCATGTGTGACAGGGGACAATGCACTGACTCTCAGAAGAGCCAGCTGCAAGATTTTCTCAAGCTACCATGTGGTATTACTCTAACTCCACGTTGCGCAAATCGACCCTGTACTCAGTTCAAAGAGATACACAATCCCTGGTGATCTGCTTCGACTCTCTCCTGGCTCCCAGGGGACTTGTCAATGTTCCCCGAGAGTTGACATCTGATGAGGTGGGAGCTGTGCATGGTGATCTCACTTTCCTAAGAAATTGCTTCCCCAAGAACAACTTTCTAAGAAGTTGTGTCGCTTCAACTAACACTCTCAAGGGATTTTCAGAGTAGCCTGGTGTGGCAACAACTTGAAGATGGTCTTCTAGTGCAATCTGTTTTTCAGGTCAGCTCAGGTTCTGGTTTGTCCTAACTTGTCTACATGTCTGGCTCTTCTCTGCTAGCATCAGACTTCATTCAAAAGGAGAAGAAAATCTTGCAGACCTTTGAAGCCATTAAAAGAAACAGGAAATCAAAGAGCTCACATCTGAGTCAGTGCTTAGGGCCAAGTACTCCACTGATCTGTCTTACGGAAGAAGGTCAAGAGCACATCCATGCGGAAGAGAGGAGGCTCTGGGGAGATCCTCCCTAGATTCCAAACCTAAAGCATACTCTATAAAGGAGAAAGAGCGTGTAAGAGAAAAGCTAAGGGCAACAACTCACATGCAGAAGGAGGGAATGCTCGTGCATAACAAAGCATTGTTTATGTTCTGTTCACTCACAGTCAAGTGCATGAGGGGTTTGTCTTCCTCATCTTATTAGACAGATCAATGGAGGGACAGACAAGATCTTAAGATGCCCCTAGAGTTACTGATTCCAAGGATCATCTTCTTTCCTGAATGTCTGGGACTCTGGCATGAGCTCTGTTAAAGTACCCTTGACTGAAGGACGATGACCAGTGGCAGGACTATCCGCACTTAAAGCTTCCGGAAAAACAACAGGCATCGCTCTTTTAAGGCACCGGTCATCATCCTAATAGATAACACAGACTCTACGTCTAACTGGCCACACTCTAGGGGAGTCATAGAAACCCTATGACTGGGCTTTAACTCAATTAGTCGTCAAAGATTACAGCACTTACAAGATTAAGACTGAAAATGTCACCAGGTGCTTAGTCCCAGTAATTGTTAAACCCTTGTGGTGGTCTGAATAACATGTTTCCCATAGGCCCACGGGAGGTGTGGCCTTGTTGGAATAGGTGTGGCCTTGTTGGAGTAGGTGTGGCCTTGTTGGAGGAAGTGTGGCCTTGTTGGAGGAAGTGTGCCACTGTGGGGACAGGCTTTGAAGTCTCATATGATCAAGCTATGCCCAGTCTCCTGCTGCCTGTTGATAAAGATGTAGAACTCTCAGCTCCTTCTCAAGCACCATGTCTGCCTATATGCTACCATGCTTCCCACTATGATAATGGACTAAACTTCTGAAACTGTAAGCCAGCCCTAATTAAATGTTTTCCTTTATAAGAGTTTCCATGGTCACAGTGTCTCTTCACAGCAATAAAATCTTAACTAAGACACCCTAGGTTTTCTCTTATTTTTATGATTCCACTGCAGTGCTTTTCCAGGGTGGAACAGTATTCTATTTCCTTCATCCTCTTAAAGATCATACCTATTTTCTATGAATGTAATATTGGCCCCAATCTGATGGCCCTGGTTCTTTCTAAAGGCTAATTCTTATGCCTGGTCCAAATGGTCACAGTATTTTATCAGCTCTCAGATCCTCAAGCAGGGATCGCTCTCACTTAGGACTGCAGTCAAGCTCCTGTTCTCTCATTTGCTTCTAGGTTTGGACCTGTTATCACAGCACAGCTTTTGTGGGTCAAGAACTTACAGTTTTAACTATAGGAAGAATATGAAAAGGTGAACTCTAACATATGGACACACTCAAGCAGTTACATATATGCATGGTGAAATCATTGGTAGACAAGAGCAATAAATTTACCTTGTGTCTGCCATGAATGAGGGCCATCCCTTGGCTCATAACTAGCATGTCACTATCAGCCTCCTGTGATTCTGAGAGATTCTGTACTAACCAATAAACAGAGGTAATCTACACACTAGCACCTAGCTCTCTGTCTCTCTGTCTCTCTGTCTCTCTGTCTCTGTCTCTCTCTGTCTCTCTCTGTCTCTCTCTCTCTCTCTGTCTCTCTCTCTCTCTCTCTCTCTCATACACACACACACACACACACACACACCCACACCCACACACACACACACACACACATCACTTACCACTGGGATTGATGCATTATGAGAAATGTGTCCTTAGGTATTTTTTTCAAACCTCAGATTGTACTTACACAAGCTAAGATAGCCAAAGTGTCAATGGGTGACCCTTGCATACACAGTCTGAAACATCATTATGGAGCTCATGCTAGAACCCTCAGTGCTCCTGCAACAGACTTAACCAGCCATGGGCTAAACATAGTTGGAAGAAAACTGCACCTCTAATAAACATGTAGACTCCCTTCTAGTTAGTAATTATTTCATAAACATTGAAATAATTGTTTGTACAATATTTACATTGTATTAGGAATTATAAATAATTTAGAGATGATTTAAAGGCTATGGAAAGGTGTGTGTAGACAAGGCAGTTCCATCAAGAAAATAGAACATTTGCATATTTTCTAATTTACCAGGGTTCTTTTTTATCACAATTTTTTTATTTATTATTGGATATATTCTATATTTACAATTCATTTCCCTTTTTCTGGTTCCCCACCCCACGAAGGTCCCAACATGCCTTTTTCCCTCCCCCTGCTCCCTCATCTACCCCTTCCCACTTCCCTGTTCTTGTATTCCCCTACACTGATGCTTTGATCCTTTCAAGCACCAGTGCCCACTCCTTTCTTCTTATCAGACATCATTTGGTATGTGAATTGTGTCTTTGGTGTTCCAAGATTCTAGGCTAATATCCGCTTATCAGTGACTGCATACCATGGGTATTCTTTTGAGACTGGGTTACCTCACTTAGTATGATGTTCTCCAGCTCCATCCATTTCTCTAAGAATTTCATGAATTCATTGTTTCTAATGGCTGAATAGTACTCCATTGTGTATATATACCACATTTTTTGTATCCATTCCTCCGTTGAGGGACATCTGGTTCTTTCCAGCTTCTGGCTATTATATATAAGGCTGCTATGAACATAGTGGAGCATGTATCCTTATTGCATGCTGGGGAATCTTCTGGGTATATTCCCAAGAGTGGTATGGCTAGGTCCTCCGGAAGTATCATGTCCAGTTTTCTGAGGAACTGCCAGACTGATTTCCAGAGTATTTACCAGGGTTCTTGAAACCTTTTCTTCATGTACACTAAGGGTGTACTCTCCCCCACTCCTATATGTGTATGTGCATGGATGTGTGAATGTTTTAAATGGGCATGAAATACCAGAGAGGTCAAAACTATAGAAATGAAAACCAGGACTCTCTGGTAAATATCCTGTCTGAACTCTGGATTCTTTGTATACACTGCAGGGTCATACCCAGCCCTCTTTATCTCTGAGGATAGTACTGCCTAGATAGATCTTTTTCATTTAACTCTGAGTCTCTAAATTATGTCTTGAGTATAATAACATGCTAAGCCCATCCTTGCCCCAGAGTAGATACTGCATATATATTTTTTAATTGAATAGAATCCTGAGTCTTAAGAAATATCAAAAAGGGCAAAGGAATCCAAACCAGACTCCACATAACCACAGCAGGCCCTGATAGAGATCTCATTAATACGCTTTCTGCTAATCCTCAGGAATTAGCAAATACAACTCTATCCTGCTATGAAATCCCCCCTCCTCCAGGGCTCCAACTAAAAAGTCAGAAAGAGAATGAAAGAAGCCAAGTTAAATGTAGCTTTGAATCCAAGCATTGGGTAGCATCTCTAATAAGCCCTCTCAGGCTTAATGGGGCTTTCTGAAGATTCCCCATTCCAAACTCCCCTATACTCCTTGCCATTTGCTTCTTATAATTCCCCCTGGTACATAATCAGGGTATCACATTCAAAGTCACTTGAATCAGAAAAGCTTTTCCAGTCTCCTCTGTGTGTTTCAATGTTTCATATCTGCTATGCCTGTGCTGCTCTGAGACAGCATTGGTTGGCAAAGACTCACTCTAAGAGGCTCCATTTGGAAAGACTCTTTGGAAGAAAAATCAAACAGTCCCTAGGTGCACTGAGCCACCAAGCTAGTCCCCTCTGCCTTTGTATTATCACAAGCCTAGGAATCCTGAGGAACTAGACATGGTGGGGAACCAGAGGTCAATGCCAGCATCTTCATGATGAATCTCTGACATTCTTTGCACCTCTTCCTGGCCCAGCCCATAGGTCTCCAGGTCAAGTCAGCCCCGAGCTATGCTTAAGGAACTTGCATTCAAACTCCTTTCTTCTGTCTCTACTGTCTGCTCACCTACTGGCCCAGATGATTTGTTTCTGCTTCTTTCTCCTTCGGGCCACCTTGCAGCAATTTTCTTATCTTTGCTTCTGTTCTTCCATCTCCTTCCCAGCCCTTAAGCTATATTCCTTTCATTGACTCTCATAGTCCCAAAATGCCTTTTGGCTGTGCCCATCTCTCATCCCTCAAAACAACATTTTATATTTCTAATCATCAGGGACAAGGTCAATACACTGAGGACATTTGACCTTTAAAATCACTTCAGAGGGAAGTTGAAGTTGCTGCCTTTTTTTTTTCTTTCACTTTCTCTCACAAAAGTTTAATGATGTATGCCTCACAGGTTTTAGTCACTGTTCCTTCCAGTCCATTCTCCTATAAGACCCAGTAACGGGAAATACCAAGAATTATTTTCTTTAAACGATCTCTCTGATTTGCATCTCCAAGGCCCAGCCTTGCAGCCCAGGGATCTGCCCTAAGTTGCTTGGCAGGCCATGGAGTGAGTGAGCCCCATGTAAGGTGAGAGGTCCAAAGCCCCCCCCCCCCAGTGCAGCTGCAGAGCCACATGACACAGCTTCCAGCTCTGCTAAGTTAAGGTATCCCTTCTTCTGAGCCTCATCCTTGAGTGTTTCATGGTCCAGAGCAAAGTAACTGCACTGCAAAGCCCAGAGCATTTGAGAAGCCTCAGGTCCTTCCCATGAAGAGAGGAAAAGTTGATGAGCTACAAGAAGGCTGGAGCTCCATCTGTTATGCTTTCTTGACCAACGGAAGGTGTTCCACCAGTGAAGGGTTGATTATTCTATTACTGTAACTTGATCGAGTTATGACCAAGTCCCAGGATGTTAGAATGTGAAATGTTCCCTGCAGGTTTATATCCCTCAGTTATTGGTGCTATTTGAAAGGGATCAGTTCAGATTGGGAACCAGGATAAATTCCTCCTGCCTTAAGTTGTCAGATATTTGGTCGCAGCAAAAACAAAAGCAAATTATATACATCTATACCATGATCTATACATATGACTTTGACAACATTAGCTAGAGCTGCTCTTTGAAGAAGAGATATAAGCTATTGCCTTCACACTTTTAAGCACAGCCAGGGCCATGCATACCTGTTGTAGCTACCAGCTTTGAATCCACAGTTCTACTGTCAGAAATCTTGGGTCCTCACACACATACCACAGGGGTATTAATTAGTTCATGCGAAGAGTCTTACTGAAAGTTGAGCATGCAAGTTATCTCTCTGCTTAGACAGGATTACAAGTGAGAAAAGGTACCACTACCTCTAACAGGTGTGACAACAACAAAAACTCAGTGGGTGGCAAAGGTCCCAAACAATTGAAGAAGAAAGTGGGGGAAACTCAGAAGACCCAGATCTTAGGGCACCTTGTCTATCTTCCATCCCTTTGAATTAGGGGTAGGACTTGTGGGTAGGGAGCCCTAACCAATTCAACAACAAGCCATCAGTTTTGCAGGTTCATAAAGTCTAAAGGAAGGCACTCAGAAAGGAGCAAGAGCAAGAGCATCACATGAGCCTGGCGGCTGTGGAAACTGGGGCTTTGGGAAGACTTCTGCCCATCACAAAGTCAGCACTCAGAACCGTGATGCTCAAGAAGTATCTGAGCTTCAGAAATTAAGCTCTGAGAAAGAAGTACTCAATAATTTAGAAGAAAAATTAAGCTGGATTATGGGAGGAAAATTCTAGAAGGAAGAAATGCAGATCCATCAGTGAAGCAGTCACATGTGAGAAGCAGTACAAGATAGTAGTGAAAAATGTGAACAGCGGTTATTCTGGGTCAGAATGATATTGAATCCTAAGAAAGAGACACCTAGAGGAGTCTGTATGTGTGCTTTTTCTTAGCCGTATAATGGAAAAATAGTATATTTTCTTAAAGGGCTACTATGACAGCTATATGATTAATACATGCAATGCACTTGAAATTGTTATTGGTAACTGAACAGTCATTCAAGATTCTAGGAAGGCAAGCCGCAGAAAGCAAGCATCCAAGGAAGACCACTGATGTTGCATATTCAGAATGGGTAGAGGAACAGGTAGACAGAAAAGCAACTGCCATTACTCTGTTGGGTAATATGAACCTCACACTCGTGATGACCAGTAGTAGATCTCTCCATGGAAGAGAATGGAAGAACTATAGTCGGTGTTTATAAGGGAGAAGTGGTTGATTTGGACCATTTTCTTGAGACAGGATTTCACTGTGTAGCTGTGGCTGACCTAGAGCTCACTAATTGGACCAGACTGGCCTCAAATTTACAGAGAACCATATGCCTCTCCCTCTGTCCCTAGATAGGATGGAGATGTGTGTCACCACACCCCAGGCAGAGATGTATTCCATATCTTTGAGTTCAGATTAACTCTTAAAAGTTTGAACTTCTCAGAAAACAACTTTCTACAATATTGCACTGAGACAACTATAACTTAAGAGACTAGAAAAGAGGGAAAGGGCATGATAGAACAAATGGAGGTGTCCTTCCAAACGTCATAGGTTAGAATACTAAGCCCTAATATGGCAGTATTAAGAAAGGCAGTCTTTGGGACATGATTGGGTCCTGTAGGTGAAACCCTCATCAATGGGATTGCTGGCCTTATATAAGTGAGACTCTGGAGATCTCCCAGATCCTTCAACTATGTGAGAACCTAGAAAACTGCAACATCTGTGAAACAGAGACCATATTCTCTCCAGACACAGAGACAGCTGCTTCATTGATTGTGAACTTCTCAATTCCCAGAACAAGAAGAAACATATTTCTGCTGTCAATGGTTGGCCAGTCCATAATAGTTCATCTCCTGCCCTCCACTGACTCAGAGACATGACTGAGCATTTTAGAATACAAGGGAGACCTGAGCAAGTTGTTGGATTGTAGGTTGAATGCCAAAATGTTGTCTCGTAGAATGTTGCCAGCCTGACCCAGCACCTGTATCTCTGGAGACCATTTTGAGCAGAGTTGTGGTTTGATTCTAAACTGTCCCCAGCAGGACCATGCTTTAAATTCTTGACCACGCCCCAACACACACACACACACACACACACACACACACACACACACGGTAGAACTGTTTTGGGAATCTGTAGAACTAAGAAGAGAAGCCTAACCTATAGAATTAGTTCAGTAAGGAAAGTACTTTCATGGTAATGCCTGTCCCCTGTTTTCTTCTTTCAGGTCTCCCATGACAGGAGATGTCTCTGCTACACATTCCTACTTTCGTGAACTAAGCTGCTAAGTCATGCCTTCCTCTTCATGATGGATCCCTTCCAAACCATGTGCTCAGAATAAAATTTTCCTTCCTTAACACAAAAAATGAACACAATAGCACGTGCGCACATGCTCCTGCATGTGTATGCACCTGTGCCTGTGCCTGTGCCTGTGCCTGTGCCTGTGCCTGTGTCTGTGCCTGTGCCTGTGCCTGTGCCTGAGCCCGTGCCTGAGCCTGTACAGAAGTCAAAGGTTGATGCCAAATGTTTCCCTCTGTTGCTCTCCAGCTTATCTTCTGAGACTAGGTTGGTGCTGATGTGTACTCAAATGCTAAATTCTATACTCCAAGATCTGGTTGCCCTAGGAGTAACAAATTCTCATGTAGACCAGCTTTCATTGCTCTCCAAGTTAAATGGTCAACAAAAGGCTAAAAGCCTGTGGTTGGGCAGAAGAGAGAGATAGCTGGGACTTCCTGAGAGGGAGAAAGGAACTCTTGGAAGAAGAAAGAGGAAGCTTTTAAGCCAGGAGACATGAGGAGAGACAGGAGTCTGGAACATAACGTCTGGAAGGTACAGCTATCTGCTTGGATGGATGGGGCTAGGTGATTGGGTCAACTCAGAGGAGCTAGTTGAGAGTCTGCCCAGCTATGGCCTAAGCTTTGAAATCCTAAGAGGTCTCCGTGTGATTATTTGAGGACCTAACTGGTTAAGGAATAACTGCCCCTGTATTTTAATTTCCAGAATTAATTAACATATACAGATTATTAATAATTATGTTTTACACCTACATTTTTTAATTTTGGCTAGATTGACTGGCCAGAAAGCTTCCAACCTCTATCTGTTCCCCACCTCACTCCCCACCCCATCCCCAGACACCAAGGTTACAGATGTGCACCACAGCCAGCATTTTACAGAAAGGCTAGAGATGCAAACTCAGATCCTCAGCTCTCCCAGAGAGCTGTTTACCCACTGCACCTCCTCCCCAGCCCCCACGCTCTGTTTCTCTAACATGTATCCATTTGTATACTTGTCAGGCTGACAAAGAAAGCTGGTGAGAAGATACAGGTGTTCTGAAATAGCCTCTATTTCCCTGCTCCTCCACGGGTCACAGCCCATTCATCATGAACAAACCTGTTGTTTCCTGTTTCAACTATGATTTTAAACAGGATACAGTCTGCCTGCCAGGTCTCTCTCCTTTCCTTCCACTCATATCTAGAAGACATAGTTTCTCTGCATTATCAGTTCAAATATAACTCTTTCAGGGAGCTTTCCACAATGAACAGGGTATTCTTCAGGTGTTCTCACATCCAATCCATTTTCTGTTCTGAATTGTGTCCTCCTGGTTGACTCCTATGATGATCTACATTGGATACATAGCTTTGACAGCTGGCTTTCATTTGGGTCTTACTCATGGAGGGATCTAGCAGGAGGCTAGAATGTGGAAGTAAAAAATAATTGGCATGTTCTTGTGTTTTCCTAGATACTCAACACAAGCACCCAAACCTGCTTGCTTCTGAAAAAACCATTTCCTTTCCTTGACCTTTGAGCTCTAGGGTGTGAGGTGCTTACCATGATGACTAAATGCTAGATTCCCCGCATTTCCCTTTGTCATTCCTAGCCATTGTCACGCCTCCCTAAATGTCAGGAAACTCACTCAGTTGAACCCATGTGCAGTGAAACTGACCTTGGACGCCCTTCTTGGGCACCATTTTTTTCTTGTAACATTTGATTCATTGTGAGTTTCACATCATACCCCCCAGTCCCACCCATCTCCCTGTCCCCTTGTATCCACCCTCTCTCTTAGAAACTTCCCCACAAGCTAAAACACACACACACACACACACACACACACGGCATTGTGAGAGGTGGGCACAAACTCCGTAGAATGCTGCAGCCAATGAGGGGAGGGGTCAGTTCTGCACAGTTCTTGGACATCTGCTCCAGCCCAGGCATCTGCCCAAACCAGGGTTGTCCCCATAGTCTCTAGTGGTAATATGAGTCATGGACATCAACACCTACCCCTGCTGCTACATGGCCATGGCGATAGACATGGCCCCAGTACAAGCTGAGATTTCACCATGGCCTCAGGTGGTGGGACTGGCTATTCACAATGAGCTGTTCCTCTCCACCTTGTGTCTCTAATTCCATCTCTTTTCATAATGCTCAAGCTATGTAACTTCCCTTGGTCTTCCATCTGGGTACCACATACTGCACATCGCAGTGACTGATGGGCCTCTGAATGACTTCCTCTGTTCAACCAAGTAGCGTTGGTAGAAGGCAGGCCTCTGGGCATCTTTCCCTGCTCACTCCATTTTCTTTTAAAGACAGGGTCATATTTACTTGGCAGGGGTGGTACCATGGTCATGAAGGTGATTTTCTTTGGCCCTCTTGAAGTGTCCCATGTGATTTCATCAAATGTGAAAAACTTCACTGTGTGACTGGTGGTAGTGGGAGACTGCATTAACATTCCCTTGCAAAAAAAAAAAAGAGAGAGAAGAGAAGATAAAGGAAGAAAGGAAGGAAGGAAGGAAGAAACAAAGAAAGAAACAAAGAAACAAAGAAAGAAAAGAAAAGGATAAAAGTGCATGAGGTCTTTATATCCTGACTATCTTGGAACTCTCTATATAGACCAGGCTGATTTCAAAGTCGCAGAAATGTGTTGGATCTCATTTTTATGTCCTTCCTTTTTTGTTCCTGTAACATCTTCTGCTTACCTTAATCACAATCATCATTACAGGCTATTCCAATGCGCTCTCTCTCTCTCTCTCTCTCTCTCTCTCTCTCGCTCTCTCTCTCTCTTTCTCTCTCTGGATTATTAAAGTCATACTTCCCACTATTACACTTGTCATTGGACATTCAACACATTCCTGGATCTTCTTATTCTGTCTATGATCTCTGAATTGATACTGGCATGACTTTTTCAAAAATATCTATGGGGGGAGGGAAGGGACAGAGAGAAAGAATAGCACCCCATAAACAATGACAATTTGAACATGAATATAGGTAATTTCTAGGCACTACAAAGTGATTTGCCATCTATTTGCTTAATTATCAAGACAGCTTTATGAAAAATAAATCAGCTATAAATGACAGTCAGTCTTTGGCGAATCAATGGAGCCAAGGGTCAAGCTGAGTTTATAGGCTTTCACTTCTCACGCTTTCTTTTCTAGTTCTAGAACATAGCACATCTCTTCACCTCTCTGCCTTAACCTCTTATCTATGAAGTCATAATGGTCCCTGCATCATAATGCCTGCTAAATCATTGACATTGAGCAGAGGTCAGGCATATACTGAATGTCCTAGAGACTGCAAAGTTTCATTTGTGATAAAATTCTAATCTCCTGGATGTCTAAGAAAATACTAGTGAGCTTTGGAGCACAATTTCTTTGCCTGGAATAAATGCCTCCGCATCTCACAAAGAAAAGTAAAGGCTAATCCCTCATCAAAAAGGCTGAGTTAGAAGTCTTACAAAACTCCAGCTCCTTCAGGGCCCATACTTTCTGTTTTCTTCACATTGATCTCATTATCATCAAAGCGGTCATTTGAGCATTTATGAAGCACCGTTGTATGACAAGGTATCGAGGATGTGTGCTGCCTCCTCAATCACACAAGACACAGGAAAATTCATATGAAACCTTGAATTCTAATTCTGAATGTACCAAAGTAGGCTTGAATATAGCAGGCAAACACTCTGTACATTTTATTCATCTGCAAAGACTTAACAGCAAAGCCTGTTTTGTTTTGCTTTTTTTTGTTTTGTTTTGTTTGGTTTGGTTTTTTGAAGGGCAAAAAGTTTGAAGTGAAAGATTTCAGTTAGATGCTACATAGTAGCAATCCATAAACATCCTGGATCCTCTTCCTTGTAATACAGAGAATCAAATGAAGGAAAGGGTCAGAGGTCATGTGGAGGTGATCTCTCCCTTGCTCTGTGTCATACTGTCAACACAGGTACCAAAACAATCCTGCAGTCAAGTTCTTTACCACTGCACTGGACTCCCAGAGTGAAGTTAACAAATCCAGGTAAGCACTGATCACCTTAGCCTCAGCAGGCCCAGTCATCTTTCCTGTTAAATACTCCAATCTGATAGCAGGATGAAATAAATAGAAAGAAATGGCCTGGTGTAGGATTTGTAAGTTTGAGAATATCGAGAACAAAATTCATTTGTTGAGATGATCCAGGATAGATACCTAGGCCAAACAGAAAACAGAAGGAATCTACATGGTAAGTAGACTCTAAGTTGACTCAGGTAGGTCCACATGTGGAGGCAACTAAAGCAAGGTGTTGAACTTGAGTCTGTTGACAGAGCACAAATGGAGAGGCATGACTCAGTGTGAGATATGGGAATAAGATAAAGAGGTAGGTAGGTAGGTAGATAGATAGATAGATAGATAGATAGATAGATTCAGACAGACAGACAGACAGACAGACACAGATGAATGATAGAGTAAGACAGTCCTAATTTTGAGAAGGAGGAACAGTAATATACAAGGGGGAGTGAAGACAAATACATGTATTAGGAGAAGCAGAAGTCAAGTTCTTCACTAAAATGAGAAAGAAGTCACACTATGCTAAAAAGAAAAAAAAAACAGAGTAGACCATTGGGTGTTATGATTCACTGAACTACAGTTTGATCAGATGTTTCAAAGATAAATATAGTTAACAACAAATAATTGGATATTCCAAAATAGCTAGAGGAAAAAAATTTGAGTGCTCTCAGCGCAACAAAATAATGTGTTCAGTACGGAAGACTCTGAGTCCTGCATACTGCATATGCATATTGAAATGTCATTCTGTACCTCCCAAATATTTACAACTACAGTGCCAACAAAAACATGAACGAGGAGTCTATGTCTGCTGAGATGACTCCTGGGTAACATACTTGCTGCCCAAGTGAGAAGACTGAGTTTGGATCTCCCGTACACATGCAAAAACTGAATGTGGCGGCCCAAACACCAGAGCAGCAGGGTGGGGTGGGGAGTGCTGAGACAGGTGGATTCCCACCACTAACTGACCAGCTGGTTTAGCCAAACTGACAAGCCCTAGGTCGGCAAGCAATCTTGCCTCAAAGAAATAAGGTGGAGCACAATACAGAAAGATACCTAAAGGCAATCTCTGGTGTCTACACACAAACACAGTGGTGAGCTAGCCGGAGAACAGGCGTGCACACACATCACACATATGTTTGCGTATCAAATCTGAACATGACAATATATGATAAAAACATAATGATCTATACATATACACAAAGGAAGAAAAAAGGAAAGGAAGGAAGGAAGGAAGGAAGGAAGGAAGGAAGGAAGGAAGGAAGGAAGGGAGGGAGGGAGGAAGGAAGGAAATATAACATGGTATTGACTTGGGATTTAACTCTCAGTGTGAATTTCAGCCTTTAGCATATGTAAATACAGACATTGATGTGTATTTGAGTGTGTGTGTGTGTGTGTGTGTGTTTATGTGTGCTTGTGTGTCACTACTCCTGTTCTCTAAGAGGTTTCAGAGCATCGGCATCGCTGAGGAAGTATTGTAATGCTAGTATTTATTTCTTGACTTCCCAAATATCATTTTTCACTAAAATAAACTAGGGCTCCCTGGGGAATGGCTGAATGTGAGTGTAAGGTGAGAGAACGCAGAACAAGTTTGTGGCATAGAGTCGTGCCACAAAGCAAGGAGACACTCAAGGATGGTGACACTGTGTGAGGACCCACGGCATGAGCCAACTTAAATGTGTTCCCACTGGCCAGACATGACTTGTGCATTTAATCTGTGCATCAAAAATAAATGATAAAGGAACTAATGTATTTGAGTAATTGGTCCTTAGTGAGTGGCATTATTTGGGGAAGCCATGAAACATTTGGACCTTGCTGAAGGAAATCCATCTCTGGGGCAGGCTTTGAGAGTTTATAGCTTAGAGCTCCACTTCCAGTTTCTCCAGTTCCAGCCACCATGCCTTCCAGGACATTGCAGATTCTCCCTCTGAAACCATAGGTCCAAACAAACCCTTTTGTAAGTTACCTTCAGTCACAGTGTTTTGTCACAGCAATAAATAAATAATAACACAGTGGTAGAGTATAACCTACCCAATAAAGGAGAAAACCATCATTCTGTGCCCATAGAAATATACAAATGAATAAAGACTGCATTCAATAAAGAACCGGATACCAAATTATTTTTAAAACAATTCTCCCAAAATTCTCCTTACTTATAACAAGAGAAAATGTAGCTCTACCAGAAAGATATCTGTGGAATACAAACACATGGCAATAATCAAATGATTATCAAGAAGGAGACAAATCAAACACATGTGTCACATGATGGGACATATTAAGTAGACCTAAGCTACACTGCAATGACTCTACATCTAAATTTGCAGAAACTTTAGACAAACAGGAGACTAAGAGTGTGTGCTACGAGCTAACCTGACTATAGTTTTTTCAGGAAAATCATGAAAGATGGAGAACCATTTAGAAAGAAAGAGAATAAAGAAACAAGTATAAACATGACCCTGAGATCTGAGCTGGATCCTCTTGTTGGAGGGTATAAGTAATTACAAAAAATTACTTCAGTGTATCTGAGCACTAAGTAGTAACCAGGTCCCTCGATGTCAGCTCTCTTGCATTGATGGTTGGGGAAAAATAATGTCTTTAGAGCTAAGACATGATCCCCCAGTCAAGAGCACTTGCTGCTCTTGCAGTGGACTCAGGTTCATTCCTAGCACCCACATGGAAACACAATCCTCTATAACCCCAGTTCCAGGGAATTCAATACACTCATCTGACATCTCTGGACACAACACACACACATGGTTCATATCCATTCATACAGGAAAATATTCATGCTCCACATAAATATAAACATACCTTTTAAAGTACCAAATAATATCTCTATAAAAAAATAAAATTAGAAAAGTGACAGGACATAACATCAGCAACTTCCCCTTAAGCATTCCAATTAAAATTAATTGTTTTTTATTGTGCTTGCAAATTTTCTGTACATTTGAGATAATTTCAATGGTTAAAACATTTATTATATACGTTTAAGTGTATAATGATAGATACAAAATCTACCATGGAAAGAATGGTGATTCCTAGTTTGCATTCCATTACATTTTAAAGGGTTTATTCCCCTCTTTTATTCCACTGTGCCAGGATTACCTGGTGTTCTGTGTTTAATTTTATACTGTCTTGAGAATGTTCTAAATCAGAGAAGAAGGCCAAGAGTAGGAGTGAAATAATATACTCGAGTGATTTTTATGAATTCCCAGGACCCTGAAAATGCAAACACTTGCACTTATTGTTGGCCTCCCCAACTTTGCTCATAACTGCAGTTACCATGGCTTCTTAAGAAGCTGGCTCAGTAATTGCTACCATAAACTATGTGCTGCAGCCCTCACCAGGACATACTTGGCTGAGACCGCCAGCGAGACTCAAGGAAATCCTTGCTGGACTTCATCAGCAGGGTGGGATCCTGATTGACACACCCTCGGCAGGGCAGAAACCTCAATCCAAGTTCACGTCCTCTGAACGCAAGTCCTAAACTACTGTGATTGAATCCAGAACCCTTCCTGAAACTGGAAGAATCGCAGGAATATGCGTCACAGACAAGGAAAAGACAGGGTTTAAGCTGTGATGAAAAGCCAAACATCACAATCTTCCTCAGCTATAATCCATTCGTGTCCACTTAAGAAAATGTCACATACAGGGTGGCTTATGAACACACAGATTGCTCATGTCTATGGAGGCTGGAAGTACATGGTCAAGGTTGGTGTTTCTGTGTCTGTGGAGGGGGGATCTCTTCCTTCAGTCAGTATCTCTGGCTGTGTCTTCACACTGTGGAAAGGGTGAGGAGTTCCTTCTTGGATCTCTTTTATGAGGACAGGAATGCCATTTGTGAGGGTTCTTTCATGATGACCTCATTGCCCCTGAATGGCATCACTTCCATGTACCGTCACTTCGTGAGTCAAGATTTCCTCGTGTACATGTGAAGATGCGCAGATGTTCGCGCTGATTTTGAGCCATGACTCTGGAGCCCTGCCTCCGTTCCTTCCAGGCCATCAGTTTAAGTTTAATAAATGTACTGGCCTTGCATCATATTACCATCTGAACATAATCGTTTTGGTTTCCAAAAAAAATGAATTGAAAAGGATAGACTTTGAGCATTTTAAAGAAATAATTTTGTTTCTTCAGCATATAACCTGGGCTTGTTATAGAAACTGAACTATTCTAGTTTTAATGAAAAAAGAAAAACCCTTCATTTTGAGTTTCTGCTCTTGACAGTGATGTCCTTTTAAGCAACTGGGATTTTCAGATATGGGAGGAGAGTCTATAGAGTACGTGGTCATTGCTATAGACTCAGACAGGAATGTGCTCTGATCACAGGAAATAACTATTTTAATTATGCTAAGGATACATTTTCTTACCCTTGAGATGAGAATTTCACTAATACTACCTAGTGTGTAGAATTTAGGGAGGTATTTTAAGATATTAAGCAAATAAAATATTTGACAGAAAACCTGACTCATAATATGGTCAGCAATATGAACTGTTTTTAAATATGTATGTATGTATGTATGTATGTATGTATTTAATATGTATGCGTAAGTACATATATATATATATATATATATATATATATATATATGCCTGTGTACCACTTGCAGAACCAGCACCCACAGAGGCTAAAAGAGAGTGTCAGGTTCTTTGGAATCAGAATTATAGAAGGTTGTAAACCACCACGTGGGTGCTGAGAATGGAACCCAGATCTCTCTCCTGTTAGAGCAACGAGTAAATTTAATCATGAGCCATCTCTCCATCCCCCATGAAACATATGCCATTAACATCTTGGCTATATTGGTTTATTAGTCAGGATATATTAGACTACACTGAAGTAACAAATAAACCCTGAACTCTCAAGGTCTCATCATAATAAAAGCTTTATTTCTCAGTTTTCCTTAGAATCTTAGTTTCTTTTCCTATTTCTGGGATAAAAAGTACCCTGAAAAAAATCCCTTAAAGGAAAGGGAGTTATTTTGGCTCACTGTTCCAGGTTATATATAGTCCATCATTTCAGGGAAGCGACAGTGGCAGGAGTTTGAGACAGCAGCCATAGTCAAGGAGTGATGAACACCTGCCTCTGTTGAGTTAGGGGAGGATGACCTTCACAGTGGGTGGATGTCCCTACCTCAACTAAGGCTACCAGGAAGATCCCCCAGACATGCCAAGAGGTCCCTCTCCCAGGATTCTGTCAAGTTAACAATTAACACTAACCATTGCACCGAGTTTAGGGAGCATCCGGTAAACTTCCTCTACCCCACAGCTGAGCTACCTGAAACTTTTTCCATTGTTTTAGCGACAGTGCAGGGGTCTTCCGTATACCTAGCTCTGGCTTGTGTCCCTTTGATGCAGCACTTAAGAAGTGACACAAAGCAGGCTCTGCCCACTCATGTCCAGAAGAAAAAAAAAACACATGGGTCCACCACAGGATCTCTTCCAAAAGAAGCAGGAAGTCAGCACTCAACCCATGAGCAAGTAAACTCATTTGCCAGGCTCTACGAACCTTCACTACCATATGGAGATAGGTTTGAAAATGACCACTGGCTCTGGGTTTCGTCTCCACTGATAGATTAGCATAGCTCTTGGAAAGCTACTGACAGTGCCTAACACAGAGAAACAGTTGGCCAAAGTGTAGACAATAAGTGCCTTTGGAACCCTCAGCTGTAAATGGGATATCCACACCACAGTCTCCTGAAAAGGCTCAAGGAAAGTCAAAGAAGAAGGGGCAGAAAGACTGTTAAGAGTCAAAGGGTGGGGACAAGTGTCATGAAACAAGATCTTAATGTGACAGGCTAGATGCAAGCAGAAACTCAAGTCACCTGTGGTTTCCTAGACAAAAGCATCATGAGATTAAGCCAGGCACCATTCCAATGTGGACAGAGAACAGGCTCACAAGCTCCCAGTTAAGAAGCTATTGACAGTTGGTGGCTGGAATGGACAGGAAATTCAGTTTTCTCCAGGGGTGTAGAGCCTGGTCCCATCAACCCTGCTCCAGTGAATGGCCCCGCATTAATGCATATGCCGACAGTGAAAATTGGGCTCAGTGAATTATTATTTTCTTCTTTAAAAAGGGATATGATGTTGGAGGGATTGAGGTTTTAAGGGGCAGATTCAGGAAGAGTTATGGGTACAGGTGAGAATGAATATAATCAAAATACATTGTGTATACCTATGATTGAATTCTCAGAGAACTGACAAAAATATTACTCTACAGGAACTGAAGAGCCCCCAGCATTGGTTCAGAAAGAAAGGCATCTCTTTCCAGAGGAAGCAAAGAAAGGTTTCGGGGTGAGTTAGCCATCTGAATTGGGCCCTGGATAATATACGGGACTAGAACAGAGGGACCTGGGGACAGGGAGGTGTTCAACGAAGTATGATTTATGTGGACATCCCACATCCAGTTGCACAGCTCATCATGTTTCTAAATGAAACCTAATTTTCTGAGTGAATTCAGAATGTCCACACAATTTCACTCAATACCAGCAAGAGACAAAGAAAGCTGAAATGATGCTACGGAATCTGACAACGGGTTAAGAGGAGTGTGAGCCACTGGGAACCACTGATGCTCTCCTGTTGATACGGCTTTTTATGAGCTTGCTGAAAACCAAGGAACGCTACCTTGAGTGGAGTGCTTAGCTTAGTCTCTGCATCATGGCTGCCTCGGAGCAATGCTGCTTTACCTAAAGACCTCAGACCTGAGATCAAGGGGTCCTGGTCTTCCCTGACATAATTCTCAATGTTATACAACATCACTATCTTCAATGTTATACAACGTCAATTCCCCCTTATGTTTGCCAAATCAAACCACAGGGTCTGGCCCAGATTCGATGGGATGGGACTTAGGTGTTCTGCCTTTTTGGAAGGTGTATTAAAAGTGTGCAGCCACCTTCCATGAACCACATTGGGCTCTGAAATGTTTAAGACATAAATAACTATTTTATTAGCTGCTTGATCCTCCTCGATTATGAAACATGGTATTAGGAAACATACCTGGTTGCAGGCAGGAGGTGGCATCCAGCCAGTCAGTCATGCTGGTGGCAAACAGCAGGATAGACCCAACCGAGTCCTTCACATGCCATGTATCAGTGTCTACAGGTCTAACAGTCATGGCGAGCCCTGCCCTGGAAAGATCGATTTGATGGAAGATGAATGAAATAGGTGGAAAGGGCTTTGGGGACTGTGGACTCGTGAATCCAGGATCCATCCAGTCCCGAGTCCTTGGAGAATGGATAGCATGGCAAGGAAAGTAAAACCTCACGTTCATGTACAAGGAGAACTATACAAGTCAGCCAGCGTGAGGCTCTGATTCTAAACACAGCAGGGAGAAGAGCAAGACCTTCAGCTCCTGAGCTGTTTAGGAAGGGAGAGGGTACATCAGTGTATCAGATTCCCATTGAAGAGAGATGAAGGATTTGTGCTGGGAAATAACTTTCCTCATGTGTTTGTTTACCCACACCACACCTGCTCTCTTTCAGGATAATCCTTTGTCCCCACTTTGCCTGCTAGGAAGCTACCTGGTCTCCCCTACCCGTCGCCTCTGAAATCAGCCCTTCCAGCCTCTTTATCGAAGGTGCATAGCCATCATTCATGTGTTAATGCTAAGGCTGAGAGCTGACAGCAGGGCAGCTGGCTTCTGTAGACCGCATGCTTCCCTGTCCCTTGACTTTACTGTGCTTGTAGGAGGCTGACTCTAACAAGCCTGGGAGTCTCTCCTCAGGCCTCCTCTTTGATCTCCCCTAGCTGCTTCTGAGTGACAGCTTCAGGTGGTAGCATCACCTTTGTCTTGAATAGGGGAAGCCTGGTGTTTGGGGACCAGCTGCTGAAAGAGGCCTGCTGCTGCTGGCAATTAGCCAACCCCCTGAGCGGGCTCTGCCTTGGATAAGAGTCCCTTTGACTCTGTTCTCAGCGGGTAGCGGAAGAAAGCCAATGGCTATCTTCCCCAGGCACCACCTCAGTTCTGAGCCCCCTGAGGCTTTTTAGGTCCCATCGGATTTGGGGGAAGCTAAGGTTCTCCTAGTACAGGAGACTAGGACCCCTTCCCCCAAGCAACCCTGTGCTGCACCACTTTGGTGTTTTACATTGACAGCCCAGTCCACAGCATCAGGAGGGGCTCAGAGACCATTTCCAAAAAGGAGACTGAAAATATCAAACCAGGCCAAAACTTCCCATTTGTCTTCTCAGGTGAGGTACAAAGGCGGGGGTGGGGGTGGGGTGGGGGGGTGGGGCTTACAGTGTGTGAAGTTGCAGAAGTGGGAAAAGGAAGAAATCAGACCCCCAAAGCCTTTGTAGCCACACTATGCAGCAAGCGCATCCCAGCTTGGATTAGTGATACCTCCCAAATACCTGGCAAGAAGCAAGCTTGGAGAGGAAGGTTTATTTATTTTCCCTTACAGTTTAAGGGATACAGACCGCATGGCAGGGAAAGCCTGGTGCTTGGCAGCTGTCTCCAAGGTCTTAGTCACACCTCTCCTAATGTGCCCTCAAAGGCTAGCTCCCAACTAACCACTTCCCCTAGCTAGTGAGCCCCAATGTTTGTGTTTCAAGATCTACCCAAACAGCACCATCAAGTGGAAACCTAGTTTTCTTTCCTTTCTTAAAATGGAATCAAAAGTCAACTTTATTAATGTATGAAATTAAATGTCTCAGACGTGTTTAGTGCTACATAAAGAACTTCAGCCTTACTATTTTTATTACTTTTTGTTGTTGTTGAATGTGGTGATGATAAGTATGTTTCTGACACTTGTGTCCATCACCACTACTTTTTTTTTATTAACTTTTTAAAACTTATTCACTTGACATCCTGTTCACTGCCCCCCTTCCCGGTCACCCCCTCCCACAATCCTCTCCCCATTCTACTTCTCTCCCACCCAGTCCCCTCCCTCCAATTGCCTTCCATGGCTATTCCATTCCCCCTTCAATGAGAGGCTCAAGCATTGTTGCTTGTGCCCTCCCTCCTGTCCAGCCTCCTTTGTGGAGTGTAGCATGGAACCCAGTTTTCGAATGCACGATCGATCCTGTGCTGACACTTCACATGTAAACTATGACATTGCTGATACCTGACGGGCTTTGAAGTCTGCTTGGTTCCCTTTTATCCCAAGCTCCCGTTTTCTGTACCATGTATCTCGTTTTTATTTTGTCTCAACTATTTTCAATCTGTCATCCCCATGCTGGCCATAGTCTTTCATAAGACTGCACTGTAATTTCTCTACTAAGAATTCCTTCCTTCCATAAAAAAAAAAAAAAAAAAAGGAGACACCGGATTTTCAGAGATTAATGAGTGTGCTTTTGTTATTGCTGTGTCTAAATACTTGACAAGAAGCAAGCTGAAAGCAGGAAGGGTTTATTTGGGCTCACAGTTTGGAGAGATTCAATCCACCACGGAATCAAAGGCATGGTGGCCTGGAGTCCCTTGGTAATGAACTTGAATTGTATCTGAGGTCAGGAATGTTGGTCCTGAGACCTATGATGTCATATAGGCGACACTAATACAGCCCTGCAGGTTTACTCCTGTTACCAAGGCAACGGCCACCATGTACCCAGAATTCAATAGGCCCACCTAGCCCACCTGTAATTTGAATAATCATGCCTATAAGAAGGAGCAGCGTGCCCTTTCTCCTTCTTTCTGCTCATCGCCCCCAGCCTTCCCCTTACCCCGTTCCCCTTTGTATCCCCATTTAAATAAACCCGCGTGGAGTTACTTGGTCTGGTCTAACTGCTTCAGCCCACACCTCCCGGCTCCACCGCGAGCGCCGCGGATCGTGCCTGCCGCCTGCGGATCCCAGCTTTGCGGACCAGGCGGTTCGGGGCCGCGGTTCACTCCGGCTGCCGGCCGCCCGCGCGGGAAAAACCAACAAGGAAGGTGAGACCTCCATCCCCAGGAGGACAGAGACAACACCAAGGGATGCAGAGATGGCTCAGTGGTTAGAAGCAGTTGCTATTCTTGCAAAGGACATGGGTTTGATTACCAGAACTTGCATGACGGCAAACAACCATTTGTTCCTCTAGTTCTAGAGGATGTGAAACCCTCTTCTGGCCTCCATGGGCACTTCACACATGAAATGCATAAACATACATGCAGGTAAAACACCAAGACACATTAAATTTTATACATATATTTATGTATATGTAAAGGAGTCCAGGCTATCCCCAATCTAATGAGACCAGGCTATCCCCAAGGAAGACCCCCCCCACACACACACACTGATCAACTTATTCCACTGAGGCTCTACCTCTAGGTGTAACCTCCCCACCAGCTGGGGGAACATTGTATATTCAGAATACAAATGTGTGTGTGTGTGTGTGTGAGAGAGAGAGAGAGAGAGAGAGAGAGAGAGAGAGATCATAGAAACTTATTCTGTGATACACCTAAAAGTTCTCAGAATATTTTTATTCTTTCCCAGAGCTTCATGGGACTTTTTCCATAGATGAGTAGTGAGGTAGCCATTGACTAGGGGTATGGGAAGCCTCACAAGCCCTTTAAAGCTCTCTCAGTTATTATTATTATTTTACTGATTTTTTTCCCCATTTTGTATGCATTTGGGTACACTGGTTTGGCCCAGTGGACTGGTCAACTTAACCTCTCATTAACTTTTCTGGGAGGAGGCTAGAGTTTTCCTCACCTGCTGCCATGCGTGCATATTGTTGGTTCCGAGACCTGTGACGTCATATAGGCGACAATTAGAGCCGCCCCGCAAGAGTAGGCCTGTTACCAAGGCAACGGCCACCATGTACCCAGAATTCAATGGGCCTACCTTTTTTACCTGTAATTTAAATTACCACCCATATAAAAGGGTAGCGTTTCTTCCCCTCTCTCTCTTTCTCTTCATTGCCTGCCTCCTCCCTACCCGCTCACCTGTACCCCTATCTTAAATAAAGCCACGTGGAGTTGTCTGGTCTAGTCCCTCATTGCGGCGGCCCACATCTCCCGGCTTCTCCGCCATGGCCCGCGGCCCAGGCGGTTCGCGCCGGCTGCAGGTCACCGAACTGCGTGGGAAAAACCAACACATATCAGCCACTCACTGTAGCTTCTGAGAATCAGACAAGAGGCATCTCTATTTTCTTCTGGTCCCATCTACTTTTAACTCTTGCCTGTCTGAGCGTCACCATGGCATCTCTCCGTAGCTCTTTGAAACAGACCACAGGTAGGTAAGACCATTATATGAAATTTGGCTTTCTGCCGTCAGATTTTCCAGATGGCTGGTTGCTATGTCTAGCTGGCTTGAAGTTGTTGAAATGAATACTTCCTAAAACGGAGTCACGTCCCCTCCCCTGTCACGGCTCACAGGACAATATAGGAACTGCAAAGGTTAAGTCCCATCCTCAACAGTGAGGTGTCTGGGTCTGCTACCTCTTAGGTTGTGCTTGTCTCTTTAAGCAGCTAGGTTCACAGACTGGGCCAAGCCTCTTTCAGAGCTCAGGCCCACACCAAGATGCTATATGTGTTAGCATTTTGTCTAGGCTCCGCCCCGCAGTTACCTGGCAACAGCCAGGTGTGCCTGATTCACTATAAAAAGGGCTGCTTGCCCCCCTCCTCTCTCTCTGGCTTTCTTGCTCTCGTCCTGTCCTCTTGTCCAGCTCTCCCCCACTCTCCATCCCTCAGGGAAAGGGATACCTCAGCATAGGCCTGCAGAGGCACCTCCTTCCTCCACACCTAACTACACATCCACCAAACATCCCTTCTCTCTTTGTTTTTATAAAACACAACAATATGTACTAAAAGGAGCCCAAGGCCAGCCATCCCTAATGCTACCGCGCCGTCTCAGGGACTCAAGAGGGTTAAGGATGCCTAGCTCTGCTCTTCATTTCTCTCTCCTCTGAGGATCCTTCCGTACAGGAAAGTGGAGCCTTCGCTAGCTATGTGCATCTAATTACCCATCCTCTGTTCAGTTGGGTAAATCTGAAGCGCCTGACCTCCCCGCGTCAGTTTCAGGGCTTTAAAGGATTGACAGCTCCAATTAGCTGCAATTAGAAAGGATTAAAACCATCCGTCAGGCAAGTGTTAGAGACACAGCCTGATTCTTGTATCTTCTCTGAGACAGGGGGCAGTAGCCAGGAGGGACCCTCACCAGAAATTCTGCAGCTCTGGTTTTCCCTTTGTCTCTAAAAGAAATCCAAGAGCACCAGACAGGGGAGGTGACAGAGAAAGTGGGTCTTGTGGCTCCCTGTGGCTCCCTGTGGCTCTGCCTTGCTGCCTGGGTTTCATTTGCCTCCAGGTAGTTTTTGAAAGCTGGTAGTGCAAAGAATGCTGAATCCAGAGGGGGGTGGGGAGAGAGGGGAGAGAGGGGAGAGAGGGGAGAGAGAAGGGGGGGAGGGGGAGAGAAAGAGAGAGAGAGAGAGAGAGAGAGAGAGAGAGAGAGAGAGAGAGAGAGAGAGAGAGATGGGTGGGTGCATGGAAACAATTTTTAAAAAATACGAAAAGACTAGATCTTAAAAGGGAAAAAAATCACAGAGGCTTAATCCCTGCTGCAGAGGCTCTGGAGGTATGCAGTATGCAGGTGTAATGAATCTGGCTCCTGTGTTTGTCTGCTTTTGTTTACCTAAGTCTGACAAAGCAGATTTATGTAAATCTTGACGGTGGGCTGCTGTTGGCTGTTCATTAATTTGCATCTGATTCCTCTTGTGTTAGCCAGGTTTCCAGAATTCTGTTAATTTGATAAACAGTTGATTACCCCTTTCAACGCATTTGCATGTGGGCTTCTGTCCGAATTATGCTTGAGTGTCTGTGCCTGGAAGGTAGGCTTCCCATGGGGAATTAAGGCTAGGAAGGACAAGGAGCCAGGGAGCAGGCCTTCAGGGAGAACCGGAGGGTGCATTGGAGGAGACAGAACTCAGGCCAGGCCTTGTGTGTAGTGTCTGAAGATATCACTACTCAATAGCTATATTTTATCCCCACAATGGAATGATTCATAGCAAAACATAGATTCTTACATGATTTCATCTCCAAGATGTCTTTGCAACATCATTCCATTTTCAGTCCATCTTATGGATGGGCATACTGTTAGGATTCTGTCTAAGCTCCACCCCACAGTTACCTGGCAACAGCCAGGTAGGCCTGGCCCACTATAAGAGGGGCAGCTTGCCCCTCCTCTCTCCTGTTTCCTGCTTGCTTCTCTCTTGCCCTGTTGGGCTCTTCTCCCTTCCCCTCTCTCCACGTGGTCATGGCTGTTAGTTCAGAGACCTGTGACGTCATATAGGCGACAGCTAGCACTGCAAGCATAGGCCTGTTACCAAGGCAAAGGCCGCCATATACCCAGAATTCAATGGGCCTACCTTTTTTCCTGTAATTTACATTGCCACTCATATATAATGGGTAGCGTTTCTTCCTCTCTCTCTCTTTCCTTCCTTTCCTGCCTCCTTCCTGCCCGCTGCACCTTTACCCCATCTTAAATAAAGCCACGTGGAACTGTCTGGTGTGGTTTGGTCCCTCATTGCGGCCCACATCTCCGCCGCTTCTCCGCCACGGCCGGTGGCCCGTGTGGCGGGCATACAGGTGACTCGAGTGTGCCACAGGTCACCGAACTGCGTGGAAAAACCAACAATGGCCAGCCTCTGCTTCTCTACTCTCCCCTTCTCTCTGCCTCTATTACCCTCTTAACTCCCCTCCCCATGCCCTACATAAACTCTACTCTATGCTATACCATTGTGTGGCTGGTCCCTCAGGGGGAAGGGATGCCTTGGCATGGGCCCGCTTTATCTTTTTATAATTGAAACACAAGCCACGGCTGAAGGAACGCTGCTACAAACCGCAGAGCTAAATTTCTCAGCTTTGCTCAGTGCCTGGGAGCCCAACCGCATCCCTGCTCAGAGAAGCAAAACGGTGAAGAAGGACTCCATCCTTAAGACACTAGCATGGATCCTGGAAGAAACTGACATCACACTTTGTCCCAGAAAAGGAGCAAATAAAGCAGGTATCGAGAGAAGGCTTGGCCCATCCTGAGAAGAGAAGGTACCACAAGACAGAGCTATCCTCGGAAGGCCAAGGGTTGGTTTGTTGGGTTTTAGCCTATGATTCTGGAAGCAGAAGCCATGGCCTGAGAGCCAGAGGTTTCCCATAAGCTGTTCTGGGCAGCCCCAGCAGGCCTCCTCTGGAGTGTCCGTCTGACCAGCCAGAGGCGAGCCTGAGCTCTGCTTTGTTGTCACCCTTTGCTTCCATCTTCATGTTACATTATTGGGTTTGGGTGTGTTTCAGTGTGTTTGCCCTGGCTTTGTGTGGTTGTATTTTTTCATCACACACACACACACACACACACACACACACACATAAACAAGTAAATGCACACACACTAACATATACAAGGAGATGAGTGTGTGCAGGTACACACATTAACACAGACACATAAGTGAGGGCACACACATACACACAGCTTCCCTACAGCCCAGCACCTGCCAGGGGACAGCGTGGGGTAAGCGCAGTCACTTCCTATATCTCAGCTCCTCAAGCAGCCATGCCCTGTGGTAGAGCGGACATGGGACCCCAAAACCCTCTACACACATACTAACACACACAGGTGAGATCACATGCCACATATGCACACATACACACACACACACCCCTTGCAGCCTTCCTACCAACCTTCCTCCCACTCTGCCATTCTGAGCAGAGCAACCTGGTGCAGCCTTACGGCTGACTGCCCCTCTGAGCCCAGACCACCTTCTCTGGCCCTGCTCCAAGACTGGTTTTATTAAGACATCCATCCAGTGAGTCTCCCTCAGAAATAACACCAGGATGCAGCTTCTGGAAACACAGTCAACCTATTCCTTAAGAATCCGCAGGAGCCTCCCTGGGCTAGACAAGGGAATACCCTGTATGGGCTGGGGATATTCTCCCCAGAAAGGTGCTACATTCTGCTTGGCTATCTGACTTAGGGGGCTGCAGTCCCCCTTTGGAGTGATATTGGGCTTTTGGCAGTGATAGAATGCAAACTGACAATTCTTGTTGCACGAAGAAGACACCTTCTCCACTCAAAAGCCCTGAAAATTGCTAGCCTGCTTGGATGCAGATGTCTCCTGGTCCCTATTGTCCTCCCTTCCTTTTGCAGAGGGAAGCAGAAAAGAGCAACCACAGGTTACATCCAGCCCCACTGCAGGCCACACCCACCTCTGCACTCACAGACCCAAGCCAATCAAATCAGAACCTTGCTCAGAGTCCCTGGGGCGGAGCTGCCCAGCAGCAGCAGACTGCTTCTCTGTGCCCTCACCCTCCCGGAATCTGAGCCTTTGCTTTCTTGGGAGTTAGAGAGGGATGCCTCCACTGGCCAAATCACAGGACAGTCGACTGAGATTAACCCTTTGCACTCCAAAGCTGTAACACACACACACACACACACACACACACACACACACACACACACACAGCTCACTAAGGTCTCTCTTCTCTCCTCTCTCTCTCTCTCTCTCTCTCTCTCTCTCTCTCTCTCTCTCTCTGTGTGTGTGTGTGTGTAAGTGCCTACCTATTTATGCCCGCTCGCCCCCATATACCCCAAGCCCTGATGCCTGATGATGCTCACCAGTAACGCACATCTCTTATTAAGCCCCTTCTGTGTGCAGGACCGCGAAGTTGCCGTGCTCTGGACAATTTGAGCTGGGATTTGAAGCAGCAACAACAAAACCCACAGCCTGCAGCACAGCCTGCTCTGAAGATGTTTATAACCAAGATAAAATGATAAGCTCCAGCCACGTGGAGGAAAACCAGGCTGGGAATTGCTGTTCTGCCTCTAGCTATGTAACTTGGGGCAAAATGTCAACCAAATATGAGCGAAGCACAGCAATATATATGTATGAAGCTGTTGTAACAAACACTGATTCTTCTAAGTTTGCCCAGCATGTAAGTTCCGGAAACTGGAACTAGCCACACCCACGCATTCTGCCCTACAGGTTACATGAGAAGAATCCTCAGGAAAGAATCACCTCTCAGCTGACCCCAGCTCTTAATCATAGGCACCCCCTTAAATTCATCCCGCACTGTGAATTGAAACCGATTTGGGTAACCTCTCTTCTATCTCTCACATCAATCCTGCTTATCCCAAAGTGCTGCCATCTGTGACAGCTGGGTTTCTGCCAACCTGCCAGGGTCTGCATGGCCTTCCTAACTACATTCCCCTAGTTGTGTCAAGGCTGTGCTTTTCTTGGCATCTCATTCAAGAGTGCCTTAGGATGTGAGTTTTCCACGCAGGACACGAGTGCCAATGGCCCACTGGGTTCTCTGTTCTCTGAACTGCACAGAAGCCCCCGGGCTTTGACAATCTAAGACGGATGGCACTCCTTCCCGATAGATGAAATGCAGCACTTGAAAGAGACTCCCAGCCCTGCGCTGGCTTTGCTGCAGCTGAAACAAGGCCTCAAGCTATTTCCCAGGCTCTGCAACTCCACAGACATGACACATTCTCGTGGCCTTGAAACCCGTGTAGAGCAGAGATGGGAGCTAGCACCACACTGGGACACTGCAGCCTAGCCACCTGCTCTCGGCCTCTTTCTGGAAGCCTGTGGTGAGGGGTCCAGCCCTCTGCCCTGACTTAAACCCTCCCTGCTTTGATACATGCAGTTTGTCATTTTTTTTTTTTTTTTGCAAATATCAAGGCTACCAATTGTAACAAAATTAGCTTACTTTCCTACTGACCTTCTGACCCCCAAGCCACCCTTTGCATGCTCCTGTCCCGCCCCACCAGGTAGAGTGTCAGGGAGCAGATGCTGCTTGGGAGGAGAAATTGCAGCAGTCCTATCATCGCAGGAGAACCTCAGATTCTGCGGAGGCTTCTGACCTTGCCAGGAAAGCTCTCTGCCTTAGAACCTTTCAGAGATGTAGGTCGTTGTCTTCACTGCTTTACTGTGTCAACATGCTCTCTGATGTGTAGAGGGAGAGGAGAGGAGGATAGGAGAGAATGGAAGGGGTGGAAAGGGAAGAGAGGGCGAGGAGAAGGGAGTGAAGGAAAGGAGAGGAGAGGGAGGGAGGAAAGCAGTGGAGAGAAGAGAGGGGGCAGAGAGACAGAGAGACAGAGAAGTCAGAGGTATAAGAACATGTTAATTATAAGAAGCCACTAAAGCAGTCATGGGGGGTCACCCATGGAACCAACGACTCTGGAAATGAAAGTGTCCATCTGTCTCACAGGTCTCTGATTCAAGGTTTGGTGGCTTTCGCCTTTTCTTCTTATAAGAATGCCCTGTCATGAGGGGTTGGCATTGTTCAGAGCAGGCGGTCAGAGTTCACACCTGGTCAGGCACAGGGATTCATTCCACCTTTGAGGACTGTGAAAGAAGGGTAAGGATGTATGATGCTTGAGAGCCCGTGAGCCTAAATGGTCAGAGAAGAGAAATGACCCCTGATGCCCTCTGACTCTGTTCTGACCATGTGACATGACCAAGAACCTGGCAAGTTCAACCAAGGCCAAGTGCAACAGTGACAAAGAAGACCGTCCATGGACTCAGAGGTCTGCCCGAGGCACAGAGAGCAGGCTAGCCCACTATCTCTGTGATCCAATTCCCTCCTCCCTGGTTTACAAACGTAGCTCAGTGGGTAAAAACACTTACCACACAAGCATGAGGGCCTGAGGTCGAATCCTAGGAATGCAGGTAAAAGCCGGATGCATAACATGAATGTGTATGATCCCTGCACTTCTACAGAGAAAAGGGAGACTGAGGCAGGAGGATCCCTGGAAAGCTATAAGGATGCATGCAGCAGAAAAGAATAAACATACCAGTTGTGTATAATATAGAAGGTGAACATTTACATCTACTTTGGCTCTCTAACCTCAACATGCACACACGCTCAAAGCCACGATCACACATCCAAATTTGGGCATGTATGCACAAACACAATCATACGAAAAGAAAAAAAAAAAATCCTCCCTAAATTAATTCACTGTCTTCCAGAGATTTGGTTCAAAGAAAACAGACGCATTTGCACACACATATTTGCACACAAACACACATACCCAGACAAGTGCAAACATGCACATACTCAGATACACATGCATGCCTGTAAATGCACAAACACACATGCAGACACATATATCCATGCATGCATGCAAACACGCACAGACACAAATGCACACTTCACACATATGGATATATATATATATATATATATATATATATATACGCAGAAACATGTAAACATCCACATATGCACATGCAACTGCTGTACATGCCTGCACTCATATGTTCTTGCACATATTTGAATCAGAAACTTTAGTTCTGTTTCCAGGTTGAATAGTGTCCTTGTCACTCTACCAAGTCCTGCTGGTTGTCTTTCCGTCATGTGACCTTCATCACAGCCACCTTCCAGCCTCCTTCTCTAGCCAGGCTTCTGTGGGCTTTCCTGGCCTCTTCAAGCTCCTTGTTCCTCTACTATGGCTTAGCTATGAAGTATTCCCCCATAAAGCTTGCGTGTTGAAGGTTTTGGTCCTCAGGTGGTAGATCCAAATTTGGGGTCTCTTACCTAATCAATGGCTAAGACCCTTGATAGTTTCAAAGTATGAATCTATCATACTATGGGGCCTGATGGGCATTTCATCAAGTTCCTGGGCTATCCCCACCCTCCCTCCTGAGCACCATGAACTGAACAGTACACTTAGCCATACCCTGGGGTCATAACATTTGTACTTTGCCCTGATGCAAAATAGATCTTTCCTTAACTGTAAGGTTTGTTTTAGGCATTTGTCACAGTAACAAAAAAAAAACAAACAAACAAAAAAAAGTAACATACTTCCAATGCGAGGCTAAGCTTAGGTTCAGTCGCCAATCTATCTGTTGGTGTGTATCTCCAAGCCTCTGAGAATATGTAGCACAGATCCAAGGCTAACTCACTCCCCCCTACCCCATCATCACAGAGTCTCTGCTCACCACAGACCTCGAGCATGGCAATGTGCTCCCGCCCACTCCCATAAGGCATCCCGTCTTTGTCCTCTCAGTAAATCATGAATTAGAATCAGTGACTATGGGGAAATAGACTTTAGCCCAGTATTGTGGGGGAAACTTACAATAAGCAGATCTGTTTGAAAATAAGCTGTACTGCTTAAGGTGGCTGCTCTCAAATGAAGACCAAAAAAACATCATCTGGCCGCTGTAGGCGAGAGGCGGAGTGAGCGAGCCTGTGGATGGGGACAGCTGATGCCTATGATAACTGAAGATCTGTATAACCTGCATCCTCCGTGTTACGCCTTCCCATTCATCGTGCAGAGCAATGATAAATACCTCGAGCACCGTGACCATGAATCTCAATGACCAATGAAAAGATGTCATTAATCTACTATTAATAAGGCAGTTTCCTGAAATTCTTTCTTAGAATTAAACAGGGTTTGAATTTTTTAAATAATTAATTAACCGTGGAGATAGGTAAGTGGGTTCATTTTAGAACAATCTGCAAGAGAGTAAAGGTCTGCCGGTAAACTCATATCTCCAATCAGAAATTCAATTAACTAGGACAAATATTCCCCGGCCCTCCAGTGACTGCCGTCTCACGTCTCACGAGGAGGCTGACTGCTATCCCTCCTCTCGTCAGCCCAGCCGCTTTGTCTGAGGGTGGTTAAATTCTGTATCCATTTACATGTTTGTTTACAAAATACGCCACAGACTGGGGAAAGAGAACCCGGCCAGTCTAGCCTGTTGTTGCCTGCTTCTAAAGTAATTCTGGGGGCGGGAAGAGGGTGTGAAGGGAAAGGAAAAGAAATAAGAAAAAAAGTAACAAAAAAAAAAAAGAAAAAAAAAAAAAACAAACCTGACGGGGCTGGTGGGAGAGGGCCTAAACACTGCAATTTTCCAACCGTTTTCATCCAAATTGTCGGCAATTTCCCCGTGGCCCAGACTCCAAATTGCGAATGAATGCTGCCGCAGAAATCCCGGCTGGGGCCTGAGCACTGTCCCTGTAATAACAGGCAGACTCACAACAGAACAGGCAGACCCAGGCCCGGCAGAGGCAGAGTTCATGTTTAAAGTGGGGAAGGCTGGAGAAATCAAAGCCACACCCTGCTCTCTCACTGCCTGCTCTTTCGCTGCCTCTAGAAACAGTACTCATCTGATGCACAGCCTCCAACTTGTTCTCCAACAGGTGAGAGAACCTAAATCATTTAGGGATTTCCTGCTAGAAAGGATTCTTCCTCGGTTGACCAGGCTGGGCAAGATATGGAGAGAAGAACCCACCTCTCGTTATCCAGGTTGCACACATGTCCACAAGGATTCAGAGGAAGGAAACGGAAACATCGTCTATAACACATCATGATTTTTACCTGTGAAAGTCAGCTTCAAGACCAGAGAGAATAAAAGCTATCTGTAAACGAATGATAATAATAAAAATACATTCCTAATGAGACATGGATACCCCACAGCTTCATTAAAATTCATAATGAACCTGATAATTAAACACATAAATACATGGCACGGCAGGCATTAAATCTAATTATTGCACCTCTGAAAATCAATTTGTGTGGATGTGGTTAATACGTGGTTGTCATTAATTACCAATGACAAGATCAATATGGAGCTGGTTCTTGGGTGACCTTCCACCCTATCGGAGGAATGGGTCTGTGCTAAGATCTTGCTAATATTGTGTTTCCTGGAGAAACTGGAACAGTTTCATCAAAAAACTTTTCCAACCTGGGTCTGGTGGGTCATGCCTATTATCCCAGCACTTGGAGGACTGCATATTCAAGGTCAGTTTGGGTAAGCAAACTCTAGGCCAGTTTAGGCAATTTAGTAAGACCTTATCTCAAAGGATAGATACGAACAGGGTCAAGGCTGTAAGTGCCCTACTTTGGGCACTTACCTAGCCTGCGCTCAGGTGTAGGCACAGTAGCCAGGGCCAAAAAACAAAACTGAGTTCACTACAGAGAGTACTAACATTTGGGGTTTTTTGTTTGGTTATTTGTTGTTTGTTTGCTGTTTTTGTTTTTCAAGACCCTTTGCTTGTGTAGCCATGGCTGTTGTTTTGTTTTGTTGTTTGTTTTTGCTTTTTGGTTTTGTGTGTGTGTGTGGTTTTTTTTGGTTTTTGGGTTTTTTTTGTTGTTGTTGTTGTTGTTGTTTGTTTTTTTGTTTTGTTTTGGTTTGGTTTGGTTTTTCGAGACAGGGTTTCTCTGTGTAGCTCCGGCTGTCCTGGAACTCACTCTGTAGACCAGGCTCGCCTCGAACTTAGAAATCCGCCTGCCTCTGCCTCCCAAGTGCTGGGATTAAAGGCGTGTGCCACCACCACCACCACCACCCCGGCAGTGAATAGCCATGGCTGTTAATAAACTAGTTCTATAGACCAGGTTGCTGGCCTGGAACTCACAGAGATCCGCCTGCCTCTGCCAGTGCCTCTGCCTCCTAAGTGCTGGGATTAGAGGCATGTGTCACCAACCACCAGGGCTTTTAAATGGGTAGCTCAGGCTGGCCTTGAACTCCTGATCTTCCTGCCTCTGCCCCCTCCTTCAGCAAATCCTACCCACTTAAGCCAACATTACTTGCTTTTAAGTTACTTGATTTCTAGCTGGGATGCACAGGGTGTGTGTGTGGGGTGGGGGGCAGCGTCTGGCCTTTCTGCTGTGCTCCAGCCCCTCTGGATCTGGAGTAAACCAGACTTGGAGTCTAAAGCCTACTCTGCCGCCTCTTCCAGGTGAGAGGTCTCAGGAGTCCTTCAGTCCTAGCTGTGTCTTCATGCAAGACAAGAGGGGATTGATGGAGGCCCCACACAGCAACCAGAGCACAGCCAGGCACAGGACAGACATTATTACTATTTATCATGCTTTATCAGCCTGTTTCTATGGAAGGTGAAGTTTCATTCATAATCATAACAAAAAAATACGGCATACACTCAATAGAAGTTATTATTATTATCCTTGTCTCGCTGAATGACCTCTCAAGGTTGCTAAGTGGATGGAGAATCAACAAAAATGAAAAAGAAATCACGTATTTTAAAAGTGTTTTGCAAAGTGAAAAGCCAGCTAGCACCTTAAGATGACTGTTCCTCCTGATAGAGTGACCACAGGTGTCCAGCTCACGATGACCATTTTTACTTGCTTGAGGGCACCCCATGAGGACAAGGGAGGTGTGGCCTCCTGGGAGAGCATCTCGAACCCACCACACTCCAAGCCCAAATCCTGGATGAAGTGGGTGGTTTCCCGTGTTAAAACACTTCAGAATAACTGTTTGTTCGTTCGTTCGTTCGTTCGTTCGTTTGTTTGTTTGTTTTCTAGACAGGGTTTCTCTGTATAGCCCTGGCTGTCCTGGAACCCACTCTACAGACCAGGCTTGCCTTGAACTCAGAAATCTGCCTGCCTCTGCCTCCCAAGTGCTGTGATTAAAGACGTGTGCCACCACTGCCCATTTTTGTTTATTTGTTTGTTTGTTTTATTTTTATTTTTGCCCTTAAAATGCATTTGATGTATTTTGTGGCAGGGAAAATTCCACTCCCATGCACAGAAAGCAGAATCCAGACACACACCCAGACCCACACCTACACCCACACCCACTTGTCAACCTCTGCTTCCACATCTTGGAGACTGAAGAGGAGAAAAGCCAAGGCAAACCCCCATTGGGTTCCAGTTTTTACCAGGGTGACTGCTAGCAGCTGTCTCTTTGCCCCACTCAAAGCCCAACCCCCGGAAGTCCACACCCTCCCACTCCCGGCCTTTCCTCCCTACTCAGGCTTCCCAGCAGGCTCTTTCCAGAGGGCGCACATCCAAGCTAACAAGCAACAAAGCACTCAGCGAGGTTGCTGTTGCACAGTGATCAAATTGGCTTTCCTGAAGAACCTAGAGATTAATGACGCCTCCCACCACCACCCAGTCACCCCCTGCCTGAGAAAAGTCTGCCTTGATTGTTCACTTCAGGAGAGGAAAATGAGACAGACGTAACATCACACGGAGCTAAAGCACTCCTCATAAATCATCCTTTCGAACGTGGCTCACTGGGGCTGCGCACACGCGGCCCGCCCGCCCGAGGATGGGGGAGACCTGGCTGACACATTTCTGCATGCGCTCACACGCTCACAGGAGAACCCTGCACTGCACGGCTCCAGCTCTCCCCAGAATCTTCCCAGCTGCAGTTTTCTTTGAGAGTAATATATTGCTAGTGCGCTGGGCCTTGCTGTCGGTGGTGTGCTCCCCCCAATGAAAGAATGTGAGAAAATTCTTGCACTGTGCTCTGCACTGTGAACACACTGCAGCTCACTCGTGCACTCTCTCTCTCTCCTCTCCCCCTCCCCTCCCTCCCTCTCCCCTCCCTCCTTTCCCCTCCTCTCTCTCCCTTTCTCTCTCTGCCCTCCCCCCTCATCTGTACCTCCTCATGGCTTGTTGCTATTTAAGTATCAAAAGTGTTTCCCTTTCAATTGATTGGGTCGGGTTCTGTCCTGATTTTGTAAAGAGACTCAGGCCTGTTACTGTTCAATAAAGTGCAGAATAGAAGGTGGGGTTGGGATGTCGCTAATTACCTCTGGCTCAAGAAAGAGGGCAAGCGAAGGCTCTGCATCAGACTTCATCAGAGACCTTTGCGGATTCTTAAATTAAAAGTATGTCTTGCCTGGATAAACAGGTTGGGGGCAGGCAATGGAGCATGGCCGCTGGCAGTCAAGGATACATCTGGGGAGGTCTCTACATCCTGTCTTGAGGTTCTAGAGGTGAGCGGAGGGAAGAAAGGAGAGAGGGAAGGGGGAAACTGCCCCAAGACCTCCCTGCCCACCTATAGACACAGACTTCAAAGTGCACCTACAAGGACATTCCATTAAACAGAAACAGCCATTCACTGGATAGATACTGCGGAATTTCACCCAGATGAGGTACCTAAAATAGACTCATGGAAACAGAGTTGCCAGGGGCTCTGGGAAGGAATGCACAAACTTGCTATTCAACCACATAAATGCTCCATAATTAGAGTCAGATGCAATGATGCATGCTTGTAGCCCTAACTGCTTGGGAGGCTGAAACAGGGCAATCACTTGAGGTAATGAGTTCAAAATCAACCCAGACAATACTGCAAGTCCCTGTCTCAGAAATTAACTAATATTCAGTAATAGAAGATGATTAAATTCTGAAAAGTCTCAAGAATAGTACTATGCCTATAGTTAACCACATACGTGATATTTTGGTACAAAGATAGTTTTTGTTTTAGATGTTTTATTGCAATAGATACAAAAGGATCTTTTTGGGGAAAAAAAATGAGTAGTAAATTATGGCGTATAGAAAAACCCTGGGCCACAACGCACATTTTACATGCTTTTAATGGTAGCGTCTTAGCTTACTTTTTTATTGCTGTGAAGAGACACCATGGCTGGGACAACTTAGAGAAGAAAATATTTAATTGGGGTCCAAGGTTCCGTGGGGTTAGAGTTCACGCCCATCATAACACGGTGGCAGGTTTGTAGGCACGGTGCTGGAACAGAAGCTTAGAGCTCAAGTCTGATCCACAGGGGTGGGAAGGGAAAGAAAGAGGGGGGATGTGAGGGGGGAGAGGGGGAGAGAGAGAAGGAGAGAGGGAAAGATGGAGAGGAAGAAGGAAAAAGAGAGGGAGAGAGGGAGAGAGAGCACTAACTCTGAATCACATGATCTTTTGAACTTCAAAGCCTGCTCCTGGTGACACATCTACCCATGCCTCCTTCTCCATGGGGGCCAGGTATTCAGGCACATGAGCCTATGGGGTCATGCTCATTCAAACCACTCTAGAGGAAGAAGAGTGACCTGGGTGAATATGTTTCATGGCATACGAGAATCAGAGAAAATTCAGATTTCAGTGCGATGGGTAAAGTTTTATTGGGAACATAGTGAAACACCCCAAGAGATTGTATAGCCCTTGGAGACTAAAACTCTTCCAGTGCTAATCCTGTTGAGGAGTGGGTGGAGGTTAAGGTACAGTGAGTACTTTGACTTGAGGGAGGAGCTGACCTGAGTCTAAGCAGCCTCCGCTGGGAAAAGGAAGTAATAGGATTTGTTTGTGGATATTGTGCTGAAATTAAATGAGATACGGCTTGGCGTGATGCTTAAGAAGTTATAGATAACCAGTAAACAAAACAGAACAAATCAAAGAAAAAATTTCACAATGCAGCCTTTATCAAAAGAGAGCATATCTTTGAAGATTCGGGGTTAATTCTCTCCTCAAGATGGTTGCATGTCTTCCCAGCCAAGCTTACCCGGGATGACTCTTCCCCTCTTCTGAATGCCTTCCAGGTTTGCCAGTCTGCCTGATGAAATTTCCTACAGGGGCTGGTTCATCTCCCTTCCAGACCATCAGGTCACATGACACATGCATGCCTCTGTTGTTCCGAGGCTGGTTGATATGGTGCATGTCTATGGGTCATGCATGAGGAGCCTGGCTAAAGTTCTAGAGAAGAGCTGTTCCTGGGTGGGTTCGCATCCTATCCTGCTGCAGGGCGTGGCAGCTTGGGAGGCAAAAAATGGTGAGTTTGACTGACTATGTAGACACAGCTTCAGGGGTGGGAAAACACAGTGTGAGATATGGGAAGGCCAAAGCTGGGGTTCCCAGACCCCTGGGCACCCAGTCATCCATGGGGTGCTGCACAGGGGGCCCGAAGGTTAAGGACAGAGTCTAGCCCAGGGCTGAGGCTGGGGGAGCTCTAGCTTAGCTCAGTGGCGGATTGTCCTTAGTTTGGTGGCAGTTATGGCTGGGAGCACAGATGGGTCTTTTACGGGAGATTTAGGTTGCCACTCTGTAGGAGAAAGTCTGCCCTGTGCTCCCGTAACGGTTCTTGATGAGCGAGACAGACAGTGCTAGTTTTCAAACTGTTTATTAGTTGTTCATCGTGGAAAATGGAGGCATACCTGCTGGGGACAGCATACAATGAATGACAGGAACTGCCTGTAGTAGGCTGGGATGGAGATAACTCAGAAGCAAGGGGCAGCTCTTTGTGGACCCAAGGTTAAATACCTTTTGCAGGGAGGAATGTCCAGGAAGGAGAGCCTATTTCCCTAAGCCCTCAGGGCCTCTAGGTACCCCATGAGCATATTCTGGGGCTATAACCACAGGTCATGTTTCCTTATGTGAGACATACAGCACATGTTCCAGGCCAGGAATCTGGCAGGGAGCAGGTGTGTTCCCACTGAGTCTTCAGGGTTTCAATACGCTCTACCCACCAAGCTTCCTGGCATGGTTTCCACATTCCTGGACTTTAGGTTGAACCTTCATAACTTTGCTTACAGAGTGGAATGGCACAGAACATCCTACGCTTCAAGGATTGTGCATGAGGCAAGGTGAGGAGACAGGTTTGGGAAGGGAGATGTTAACCAGGGCGGGCGGAAGGATCGCAACTGGGGGGCCAGGGAGTTATGATGCTTCGAGGCTGCAAATAACAGAAAGCAAGCTCAGATTAGATGAAAACCTAAGAAAATATTCTACATTTCCTAGATAGCTAGATGCCTTGAAACGGGGCTCCAGTCATAGCAAGATGCAGGCTCAGTCTCTCTGAAAGTCTCTTTACCTCGACCCATCTCTGGGTAGAGCTTTGCTGCTACAGGGATTTTTCCATAAATCAAGATGGCTGCCTGCATCCCTCCTAACAGATTCCTTTATTCCCATCTTGAGGAGTAAGAGGTGAAATGAGACCTCCCTTGTTACCAGAGAGTAAAACCGCTTTCCTTCACTGCGATTAGAGTAACAAAGAGTAACATATGCCCTGCCATCTTAAACCTGTCTCTAGCAAGAACGGATAATGAAATAGCTAATGGCTGGTTTGGTGACAAAGATCCAGCCTAGAGTCTGGCTTCCACCAATCTCACAGGCTGTGTGAAGAGGTAGACGCCTAAACATGGTGGGAGCACGGATGACAATATGTACTTCAGGTGGTGTACTAAGGTGAGAAAGTGGGTTGTTCCCTGCCATATCCTGCCTGTTCGTGGATTTGTAATATGCCCAGGCAACACTGAGGCAAAACATTCAGGAGGAGACAAAAATAAGCTGCTGTAACCCAGATTTCACTTAGACTGTGCATCATAGACAAAAATAAATAAATAAGTAACTCTAAAGGGCCTCAGTCAGCAACCTTGTGGGCCCCAAAGGTAGCTTCCTTCTTTTAATTACTTCTGCCCCAGGAAATCGCTCTCTTCCTCCTCTGCTTCTCGCTACTGGGACTCACTGAGAATAGTACATTGTCTATATTTTTGTAGAAATGACAGAAATACTCCCTGTGCTTGGGTTAAGTAATTAAGATCTGCTGCGGGAGCACCAAGGAACCCCATAAAATGGCTGTGTGCCTTGGAAAATGAATTACTTGGTGTTTAATTACTAAAAATTACTATCAATTACTAAATGTTACTGCAAATTACTTGCAGAATAGACACATTTGTTTGTGGCTATTAATGATTTCAATTACTCCTCATAGGTAATTGGTTTCTGCACACAGACGGGCACCAACTGTCGAATCAGACCTCGAAGGTACACGATGTTCCTCATCTCTCTGTCTTGTTTTGTTTTTTTTAACCTCAAAGCTAAAGTTTCAAAACAAACACTGGAACCACCTTTCCCCTCGGACTCTCTGACACTGATGTTACATTCTTGAACCCTGAAGGGTAAGAGTCCTAGGAGGCTCTTCCAGTGTTGGAAAGAGAAAGTTGGACTCTGAGAAGTTGAAACTTATACAAAATCAAATAACACTCCAGGGGTTGAAGAAATGGCTCAGTGGTTAAGGGCACCTGTTACACTTTCAGAGACTCCTGGTTCAGTTCCCAGTACCCATGTGGTATTCGTAACAATCTATAATTCCAGTTCCAGGGGATTTTATGTCTCTTTTAGCCTCACAGGTACTAGGCACACACATGGTCGATGTACATATATGTAGGCAAAACATTCATGCACATAATATAAAACTAAATGAAGATTAATTTTAAAAAGCTCTAATATTCCAGTGTGGATCAGGATCCTAAGCTGCTGTTAAACCGAAGAGGACAGTCATTTAGAAACAAAAACGAAACACAGATGGTGTGATCTCATTTCTGTGAAAAGCCTAGAATTGGAAATTATATAGGAATGGGCAGTAAATTCCTAACGATTCAAGGCTTAGGAGTGAGGAGCATCAAGACTGGGAAGAATGACTAGGAAGTAGGTAATGACTGCTGGATTTATTTTGTCCTAAAACTAGATTATAGTGTACAACTCCAGAAATATTTTTAAGTCCACTGAATTATACAGCTTAATTGGGCAAACTTTATGGCCTATAAGTTATAACTCAATAAAGCTGTTAAACTAGTATTTCTAATCATGTGATTAGGTGGTCAGAAGGGATGGATCAAGGAGTGCATGCCCCTGCCTCCCACTTTACTGCTCCTTCCACTGAGCCATCCTCCTCCAACATATGCTAACCTTGTTGGGATGCACAACTCATGGGCGAAGAAGCTGCTGAGAGACCCATCGTTGAATTTGTGGTCTTATTTATGAAAGGCTCATTTCCAGCTATTTGTGTATTATTAAGAGGGCATAAACTATATTCATTAAAGTGTCATAAAAAGCAACAGTAAAATTCACCAAACGAAATGATGGCTTCTCTGGGGTTCCCTTGGCAATACAAAACTTGTGGCAAGGATTTTTTTCAGTAGGTCATTTCTTATATTTTTGTGTGTAGACATAGCAGGGGCACACCTGTGAGTTTAGGTACTCACAGGTATGTGTACAGGGCATGCATGTGATGGTCAGAGCATAGCCCTAGGCATTCCTCTTAGGTGCCTTCCACATTAAGTTAAGAGACATCATCTCTTATTGGCCTGAGACTGTGTCACACAGGCCAGGCTAGCTGGGAACCTGCCTGTCTCCTCTTCTCATCTCACTATCACTGAGATTACTAGACAGGGTCTCACTGAACAGCCCTGCCTGACCTGAGACTTATGTAAACCAGCCTGTTCATGAACTCAGAGATCGGCCTGCCTCTGCCTCTTATTGAAGTCACGTGATAACATGCTCATCTTAAACTTGGCCTTTTGCATGGCTTCAGGTCCCTGTGCCTGCAAGGCAAGCAGTCCACTGAGCCATCTCCCCAGCCTGGTAACTTACCTTAGGCAATGAATGCCCTGGCAGAAGGAATGAGAGAGAGAAGAGGAAAAAGAGAGAGAAGGTCAGCCTTGGACCTGCTGTAGAGTTGATTCAGTAAACTATGCTAAACTACCAGTATACTAGTAGCTGGAATAGAATACCCAGAGGGAACTCTGTAGAGGGTACTCTGCTTCACCATTTTGCAAGATATAAAATGAAAATATGCATGCCCAAGTTCTGACCCATGGGTAATGGATTCCCCTGAGAACTGGCCACTCCCACTGTTCTTCCTAATGAGTCAAGGAGGCAGTGTAGACAAGTAGTCCCTCATAGCTCCTTACAAGATGGAGAATGAGAAGACCAAGTGTAGACAGCAGGACGTAAAGCAGAGGCCAAGGAAGGCCCTGATCCGGTCACAAGTCACATGTCTGCAGAGACTGCCAGAGCAAGAAGCTAGATGGGGAGAAATAAGAGGGTGTGTCAAAGATGCCCTGTGTAACATCTTTTCATAGAAGCAAACACTCTAGCCAAAGTTTCACCTGAAATCAAAATCAGAAGAACTGAGTTTGAAAGAGAGAGAAAAACCTTCAGATTATAACCAAACTCATGGATAGCTTCAGGATTCCAGACTTCTTATAGACTTCTAAAGCTTTTTGGCAAATATGACATTGGATAAAGGCTCTGCCTGTGCTTCTTAAGAAATGAGTGTTTCCGTGCCTTTCTTGTTCCCCAGCTTCCTTTAGTATCCTTAGCTATTGCCTAGCCAATGAGATTGTTTTCATATTTTATTTTTATTAGTGTGTGTTCATTAGACAAAGCAAGCAAAGCAATGGGTTTTATGATACCCAACAATGACTCCCCACCCCCAGTGTGTGTGTGTCTGTGTGTGTGCACACATGTGCAAGTGCATGTGTGCCCCTGTGGGTCTCCTTTTGTCAGTCCTTCCCTTCTATCTTGTTGGGGTTCACCTGTTGAACACCAGGCTAGCATCTCTGCTAGTTTCCAAGGATTGTCCTACCTCAGCCTCCTATTGTTTTAGGAGAGCTGGAATTACAAACTCAAGCTCCTGCATCCAGCTCTTCCCTTGGGGAGACTGTTTCTCCTGCTCCCAATACTCCTTGGTTGCCTATAATTCTTTTTCTAGGATTGGAGTTCTTTGAGGTTTCTCTTTCTCAGGTTAGCATGTTGCCTGGTGTCCTCCTTGTTCAGGTCTTATGTAGGCAGTCATGTTAATGCGACTTCGTGGGAATAGCTTCCTATTCCTGTGGCTCTTAGAGTCACTCTGCACTCTCTTCAGCAGTGTTCCCTGAGCCTTGGGGGTACTTTGTATTTTAGATGAATGCATCGAGGCTAGGTGCCATCCAATCAGCTGTCCTCTGGCCACTTTCTTTTTGTTTTCATCTGTTAGTTTAGACCAATTCATAATTTGGCTATTGAGAAACATGCTGACCATCCTTACTTCCTTGAAATCTCTTGTTGGTTAGATCAACCATATACCAGGCCACATTTTAACTCACCTCTGGCCTTCCTGCTGCCTGATGCGTGACTATATTTGTGCTAGTGGTTCTTCCTAGACTTCCTGCTTCTGCCTCCCCATCTGTGTTCCAAGACAGAGCTGAGCAATTAGGGATAACATCTCTAAGGCTGTGTTCTGTTTCCCAACCTGTTATAAGGACTCTGCATGCCAGTCAAGAAGACACACTTGTTCATATTACAAGACCCTGGAGCATCTAGAGCTGGGGTATCACTTCCAAGGTCACATAGCTGCTTAAATATTAATTTGGGATGTGAATCCCAAGAAACTATCATATTCGACTGAATCACGGGTATTTGGAAGGAACACATGAATGATGGAGCAAAGATAGATATGAGGATTAGTTTACAAAGCTATGACATGGTTACTTTAATCGAACAAGAGACTATATAATATGAATCAGGGTAACAGCCTTGGTTCTCATGCCTTGACCTTCAGGGCAAAGGAAGGGCAGTTCTGTGGGAAAAGTCAGTAAGATCAAGCAGTCCTTGGGGAAGATTAGTCTTGTATCGGATGTACATTTCTCAATATCTTTGAGAGAGAGAGAGAGAGAGAGAGAGAGAGAGAGAGAGAGAGAGGAGGAGGAAGAGAAGAGAAGAGAAGAGAAGAGAAGAGAAGAGAAGAGAAGAGAAGAGATATTCTGACCTCACTCTCTGATATCCTATTAGTGCCACCCATTGGTTCAGCCAAGATGGAAGCCCAAGGGTCAGAATGCTTTGACTCACTCTCCTGGGGTCAATGCATGGCCATAGACTGTCAGGAAGCAGCAGGTGTGGGAGCATCTGAAAACAAATGAAGCAGCTGGAGTGTGAGCTCAGATTGAAACCGTAGCTCAGGTTTCCAGCTCTCCTACGTGTTTTACTTCTGGGAAGCACGCAGCTGCTTCAACCTGAGCACAGTTGGACAGTCCCCCTTGTCCTGTATCCAACTAACAGAAATAAAACCTAAAACAGAAGCAGGTGCAGCATCTGTCAAGGCCAGTGAGCGTCATCCAACGTTCTCATCTCCAGCAGGTCAGGCCAGCTTGGTAACAAGGTCCCAGTGGCTAGTCCTAGCACAGACATGCATGCCTTGGGAGGTTTGGCTCATCCTAGAGATCAGAGCCAGAACTAGGAGACAATTTCATTTGAACCACTAATTGCATATTGAGTGAATATAGCCACTCTCAAAATCTTCTCTGACAAACACTGGAGATTTCTAAATCTTCACTTATACTGGACTAATTTAAATACTGTCCAGTCAAGGAAACAAAATGTTTGCAATAGATACTTCTATAATGCAACTCAGATTTATACTTTCATTATTCTAATATAAATGAGCCAGAATACAAAGATAAAAAAGCGACCTGACCGACCTAGGTTTCTCCGAGACCTAGAAACAATCAGCAGGTCAGATGCTGGGGAGGAGAGCTCCTGGTTTCCTCTGCCATACCAGGTGGGCCAGTTGATGCCAGCTACCAGACACTGTGCTAAACATTCAAGTAAGCAGCCAGTGACCGCCTCAAGCATCCCAGCAACCCTAACATACACCCAATGCTATTTAGACTATTTTAATTTTTTTTAAATCTTATTTACTATTTTCTGCCTCTCTGTGTCTCTTTGCCTCTGTCTGTCTGTCTATCTGTCTCACTCTATCTCTGTGTGTAAGTATAATATATGAGTATATACAGATACATTCAGAGGTCAGAGGACGGGTTCTCTCCTTTCATTGTGAGTCACAGGGATGGAACTCAGGCTGTGAAGCTCGTGTAGCAAGTTGCCTTTACCCACTGAGCCAGCGACGGCCATAAACTACCCTCTTACGAGCAAGAAAGCTGAGGCTAGGTTGATCACGTATGCTGCTCACTGGACCAAGCACTGGATGTTAGAAAGTAAGCACAAAGGAGATAAGGACACAATGAGTGTCATAGGCTCAGGGGAGAGCCGATGAGACAAATTGTACAAAGTAGCCTTGAGCATGGAGGTTGCCTGGGACCTGCCAAGGATTGATCAGGAAGGAAGTCAGGACATTTTGACTGGGGGCGGGGGGGGGGGCGCGGCAGAACTTGAGCTATAGTCCAGAACAAAGCAACAAAAAGGGCACTGTGGATGTGCCAACCTGGAGACAGGTTGAGGGCTTGGGGTGGGGAATTTGAAGTGGGTGAGGAGGTAGCTGACAGATCGACAGGAGCTGGGCATCTGAAGAAGGCATCAGAGACGAGCGCCCTGGCTTCCCTTTCTGTCATCTCCCAGTGGCCTGCAAGCCAACATGCCTTCTCTTTACTCAGCAGCCCAGTGCTCTTCCCTGCATCTCTGAGCCCTGACCAGCCCCCAAGGTCCACTCCCAGCAGATTCATTCTGTCCCAAGTAAACAGTCTGTTTGAAAAGTAATTGCATTTCGGGGGCTGGGACTTGCCACTTGTAATTGTTCCTTCTTTCCCCAGTCAGTTTCCTTCTTTCTGTTCCCTGAGTTTGTTTCCCAGGAAGTGAACCCAGGAGCCTCTGGCAAGTGACTGGAGGAGATAATGAGGCCCACAGGGGCCATACAATTTAGCCAGATCCGGCCACTGTGCACAGCTACCTGCCTAGAACAGCACTGTACAATTGAAAGAACTCATTGCATCCTAGGAGACTCTGAGCACAAAGGGCTCTCTAGAAGGTAAGTACTCAGGCCTCTGACATGAGAATGCTCCTGTCTCAGAACTTGGGACAGCAGAAGCCAACTCTAGTGATATCTGTCTGCTATCTCTGGCAATCTCTAGCTCCTTTAGTTGTTCAGATGTGAAATAATCAGAGCTTTATTTGCTGAGCCCAGAGTACATACAAGTTTGCTCTCGGTGATCATTTTGATATATTCTCCTCGAAATTACACAGAGTGCAAAGGCTCACAGTACTCTACTTCACCTCTGATGGCCTGGCCCCACAAAGAAAGCGCTGAGCCATGGTGAAGTAGTCCTTCTGGTAACTGCACCAAACTCCAACCTTAGGCAGCAGAACCTCTGTCTGCTGGAGCATACTTTAGCTGGAGGAATCAGAGAAGTGCTGGGCTGTTCAGGCAACCCTCACACCGTGACTGGCATCAGCTGGCGGGCAAATGGCCCTGCTTCCTCGTCTCACAGGCAGGATAGATTGGAGAAATTTACTCCATCTGACTTCTAGACTTCCAAGATACTCATGCAGAGAATATGGCCATTATAAAGTTTCGTCCTTTCTCTATCTGCTCCCCCATTCCCTTCCCAGAGCTGCTGGCCTCTCCTTCGTATGGGATAATAATACACCTACATCCTGTCTTAAGGTCTAGTTCTTTTTTGGTGATCTGCATTAAGGAAGCAGGATTAAAACAAGATCGGCAGAATGGGATGCTGAAATTACATCACTTTCTGGGCAGCTATCAGGGTTTCTGTGACCAGTAATGACTGAGATGACAGAAGAAGATGGAATCATGATTGTGTAAACACCTCCTGAAAGTGTTTAAGGATGGCCTTGCTGTCGAAAATTGTGTTTAGCACCACAGCAGATATGGCGGATTCACTGTTCTGTTCACTTCTTTCAGCTAGAAGCAGAAGCATTTTCTGGCACCTGGGATGCAGTGTCTACACTTGAAAATCATCTAAATTAGGCCTGATGAGGGGAAAGTACCAAGTGCTGTGAGTACATTGTAAGGATGCAGAGGAAAATCTGCAAAGATGAGGAGCCTATTTCATCCCTGAGGACTTCAGTGTGCTACTAAGGGGTGGGGTGGGGGTCAAGCCAGTGAGACGCAGTGAGGTGGATGTAGTGGGTAAGGGTATTTGCTGCCAAGCATGTAACCTGAGTTTGGTCTCAGGAACTCTTATGGGGAAAGGAGAGAACTGGCTCCTATAAGTTGTCTCCTGTCCTCTGTATAAGCTGAAGCACATGCTCACACATACCTATGTACGTACATACATATATACATACATACATGTAATTTATTTATTTCAAAATGTTAAAGGCCAAGACTTGAACAACAGTTGATAGTCATCTTTGTATTTTTTGATGGAAGCTCATCACTCTTAGGCATGCTGTGTGTGCGTGTGTGTGTGTGTGTGTGTGTGTGTGTGCATATGAAAAGCTGTCATGTCATGTGATGACCAGAACAAGCAGAACATTGAATCAGGCTATGGTACAAGTGTTCCTGTGTTTGACACACATGATTTATTAGATTTCATGGTTTAGGATGATACCTATCACATGTAAGAGTACTGTAACATTCATAGAAATAGCTTAGATACAGATTCCAAACACCCCACTATTTACAGACAAGCATCATTGACAATATTCAAAGTATTGAACTGACCACCAAGTCACCCAAATGGAAGGAGTCCTCCATAGTAACCATGGAATGTCCTGTGATGAAGGATGAGTTAAGTATTTCAGACCTCCAAAGTCACCAGGGAGAATAGGCACTCCACCATTACAATGGAGGGCTCCCTGGGCACCCAGACCAGCTGGTTCTCTATTGGACTTCTCTTTCAGCAGTTACTACAGTTCTATTCAGCTAATTGAGAAGTGTAGCACCCAGGCTTGGTTCATGGAGAGGTCAGCTTGCTATTTTTTTGTGGGCATAAAATGGTTCACTGCCATAAAACAGCCCCCTCAGGAATAGTGCTGTGGGATAGTACTGGAAGAAATCCCTCCATTGGTAGTAACCTTTTGAATGATGGGTAGAGTGGCCTGCGTTAAGGGAGAGCCTACATGTGCACTGCTCAGTAGTGACACATGGAATCAGTGAATGTTTAGCAGCCTTGGGGGAACCATTTTTGAATGAGGAGAGATAAAAACATCTGGGGGAAAGGCAGGTGAGATCCTGAGAGTCTGTACTGACCAGAGTGGGCAAATGTGTGGAGATTCACTCAATAGGCAAGTTGACAAGAGTCCCCCCATCTATATTGGCTATCGTCCTGAGCCATGATGTTGCTTGCACAATAGACCCATGGGACACTCCTGGAGCAGAGGGGAGGTTCTGTATGGGATCCCGATCACCAAACTTGACATGCGCTATTCTAGTGAGTTTCTGACCTGGGATGATAGTGATGCTAAGCTCAAGATGTATATTCAACAGTACAACACAATCACATGGCGATTCCATGGATCGGATTCGTGTGCTAGCTTTTGTCTTTGTGGCAGAATGCCGGAGAAAAGAGGCAGGGCTGATTTGGGCTCACAGTCTCAGAAACTTCAGTCATGGTGCACTTGTTCTAGGTCTCCAGGTATGTGAAAAGTTAGAATAGTGTGGTAAAAGGGTATGATGGAGGAAAACACTTCTACTCAGCAGTCAGGAAGCAGAACAGACTGCCACTATGAGGAAGTATCCTTCTTTCTTCCTCTTTATGACATTTAGTTCCCAGCACATAGGGACAATTCCACCCACATTCAGGGTAAGGCTTCCCTCCTTGGATAATTCTTTCTGAAAATGTGTCCCTAAGCAATGCTCTAGACACATGACATTGGCTATCAAATTGACAATCAAGATTGCTTATCACAGCTGGAGTCTTTGTGTCCCAGAGGGGACAATGACACCACACAATGTACTCCATGTATTTGAGTATCACACTTCCTTCCTACCTACTGAGTTGTCCACCCTATCATAGGGTGCCTGACAGCAAAGTCCTGTGGCATTTACCTGGGGGTATCCAACGTAGAGAAGGAAATTTTAACTGTGTACACAAGACCCTGGAGAGAGTGACATTTAGACTCTGCCCATGGGGTGCTGCCACTCTGAAATCTGAGCCCCCTATCTGCTGACACTGCTAACAGTGACTAGTGGTCACTACTGCTGTCACTACCTACCCACAAGCAGGGATGTGTCCACAACCACCAGAGAATAACAGTACCTGCCGCTTTGCCTCACCAGGTCCAGAATGAAGCCTAGGTTATGTGTCTTTGACCTACCCTACCTGCAAAGGAGGGCAGTGGTAATGCATAATCCTGTCGGAATCCATGGCAGAAAAGAAGCTCTAAGAAATAGAAGCCCCAAGACACAGAAAGCATTAAATGCTAGACAGCCAAAATCAATGGCACTTGTCTAGCACCTGCTTTCTCTAAACTCAAAACTCAGCACTTTAATTGATATAAATAACCCTTAGCCTCAGTTTCTTCCTTTATAAAATGGGGGTAGATGACTGGTACAAAGCCCACATCAGAAAGCAGAGGACGTAATTCAGTCTCTACAAACTAAATTATGTTGCATATATGGAGGGACACAGCATATATTATAATGTTTTAAGACATGTAGTTAGCAAAATGACCATAGTGGATGAATAATTACCCTGCCCATTATGCCCCATACTCTCCCATATTCATTCTCCTATTCTCTCATCTGTCTGATAATCTATTCATTTAATAAAAGTCCTGAGTACAATACACTATTATTTTCCTATTGTGCTTAGATCTTTCAATTGCTCAGTCTAATCATTTGCTATTTGTATCCTCTGACCTGTGTCTCCCATTTCCTCCCCATCAGGCAGAACCCTTGTAACCAGCATTTTGCTCTCGATCTCTGTTTACTGATGTGTACAACCCAGCTGTCGTCTCTCCTCTCGGTAAACCTTTAAAACAGAAGAAAGCTGATTAATCACTAGTTGGAGGACAAATCATCTTATTCTTTTTGTATCTGTCTTCTTTTGCTTAGCATGCTATCTGTGCCAATCAGTTGCTTGGTTGCCAGACCCTGCCTCTGTCTGAAAACTCTGGGCTACCTTTGCTTTGCCTCCTCTTTTTCCTTAAGGTTATATTCCAGGTTTGATCCCATCCCTGCTCTTCTGGAATGAGGAGCATAGGAAACCCACAGGGAACTCTCATCTCCCCAAGGTCACAGAAAACCTCTGCGGCCATACAGAGATCTTTGGACATCTTTATGGAGTGCCCTGTTTCCTCGGATGCTTTGGGGGCTGTTTCCTGGCCACTCATTATGGCCTCTGCAGTATGTAAGTTCTGTGGCTAAGGTTCATATAACTGGGAGTATATTTATGGCAGCCTATACTCTTTCCCAGGAAAATATTGATTTTTTAAACAACAGAACGACTGTAGAATCATTAAATCAGACTAGTCTATCATAAACTTCAGTATTAACCAAAGAATACCTTTTACCTTTTCTTTTATTCTCTCATGAGCCATGGGGGAATAGAAGTGTCCACACAGGCAGGATAGGGTCAGAGCCTGTGTTACTGTGCTTGAATAAAACCCTAAAACTCCCATCTATTACAAGAAAAGTAATTATCCAATCTGCTCTTGTTTTAAAGGTTGGCCTGGAGGAGTGAGGAGAGATGAGTTTTACAACAAAATGCAAATGCTCATGGTGCAGGATGTGAGAGGAAAGGGCAGTGGATTATACTGGCACTGGGGACCTGCCCTCCAGTCCCTGCCAAACCACAGGATATGTGAACTCATTATCAACCCCTTAAAGTCTTAGTTAGGAAAGTAGTCTGAGAGGTAAGGATTTCTTTCTTTTTTTATTTCCCCCCTTTTTGGAAAGATCTCTATCTTTCTTCTTTATTGATTGCTTGCTTTTCATTTTATATCCTTTCTCCCTTGCTTGAAATGAGAAAAATGAGCCCTTGCCACGGGCTTTAAACTTTACACCCAGACAATATCTCCCCCTTATCTAACGCTGGGCCAGAAGCTTCAGCCCAGAGGACCCTGGGTAATGCTACAACAGATTATGTCATAAAATGAAGAGATAAGCAAAAGAACCAATCTAAAAGACGCTGCAAAATTTACCTTTCCACTGCCCTCGCTCTCCTTTAAAAGAAGGCTTTAAATCAATCTGTCTCTGCCATAAATTCTCCTTCTAAAATTTGATAACAAGTGCAATATTTTCCTTGGAGATTGGGTTCTAACGAGATGGACGTTGGAGAGTGGGGAGCAAGCAGGGTTTAGCGAAGTAATAAAATGCCCTGATTGATCCTGGTTGGTGGGGTTGCTTGGAATTACTGCTATTTTGGGCAGGTAAGCATAATCCAGCCAAATCATAAATTTTGTTTCTTCCAGTAGACAGTCGAGCCGTATCGATCTCAATTTGTTGTTCTGTTCTCGTGTAATTGCTCCCTGTGATTAAGACTCCAGGTTAAGAAGGGATTCTGGCTGGGCCAAGAGTATAAAGGGAATAACCACAGGGCCAGAATTGACTCCACCACTCCACAGCATATCCTTGGCTAGAGGAGGGGGAGTCGGAAGCCCTCAGGTTCCAGAGTTCCTGAGGCCAGACTGATGGCAAACCCAACAGGCTGTGACCTTAAAGTCCCTGGCTCTTTCAGATAGTCCCCCTCCCGCAGATGCTATAGTTCCACTCATACTTCCCCTGTAACACTGTTCACTTAAAACTGTGCTTCTCCACCTTCCTAGTGCTGGCGACCCTTTAATACAGTCCCTCACTTTGTGGTGGTCCACAACCATAAAATTATTTTGTTGCTACTTCATTGCTATAATTTTGCTACTGTTATGAATAGCAATATAAATATCTGATATGCAGGATATCTGATCTGCTACCCCTGTGAAAGGGGTCGACCCCCAAAGGGCTCATAACTCATAGGTTGAGAACCACTGAATTAAAGTGAAATTCCCTTGAACACACTCGTGCTATGGGCCTCCTCAAGCCTTTACACTCTCTGAGTAAGATTTGTAATCCTTGACACAAATGGAACACTGAGACATAGCATAGCTCTGAGCTATTTCAAGGTCCTCCATTAAGTAGAGCGAGCTCTACCTACTTTGTCTAGAAACTGAATCTTCCAGCCCATGCTAGAGTCTGACAACCAACTCTGGATCAAAATTAGGCTCTGAAACCCAGAATTTGAGTAGTCTACATTGTCTAGCTTTGGAATGGATATTTGTAGCCACACTGCTGACCAGAATGCAAGCATGTCTGCCCATTTCCATTCGCCAAATCAGTGGCTTTGAACAAGTAACCTCGCCTTTCTTAGCCTCAATCTCTTCTTTGCAAACTAGACACAACATTACTACCTCCTTATGAGTTTCTGTAAAGATTTCAATGACATAACACATGAAAATATTTGACATACAGTATTAATTATTGAGCTGGCCATGGTACTGCACAGCTATAATCCTAGCAGTTTGGAGGTAAAGATAGGGAAATCAGGAATTAAAGCTTCATAGGGAGTTCAAAGTTATCCCATTCTCTAGGAGACTCTGTCTCAAAGAAAACAACAAAAAAGATGTTGTTGTTGTTGTTGTTGTATTGTTATTAACTTTGCAGTTCTAAACAGATACAGAAGCCTGTGGAATACAAACATGTTGAATATTCTAATTAAGATGGTTTTATGATGCAAGGAAATGAATATTTTGTAGCCTGGACTATCTTACTCAATCCATGGGAAATTTACCGAAAATAAGGTTCTATACCTTTAAATGGGAACACAAATGATTCTTGGCACCGCACTGCCAAGCCTCAGTTTGGCTTTATTCAGTTCCTAGCTTCTCAGAGATGGGAATGGGAACTCCTCACTCCATGAACTCTGTGTATTGCAGCTAAATCATTTAGATGTGCTCTGCCTGTCTGCTGGCGGGGCTATTTAACTACGTGCTTTAAAGAAAGCATTTCTCAAACCTAGACTGATTTTTTTTCCTCTCTTTGCTTTCCAGAACTTGGAGATTTGACTGGGGTGATGGGGAGGAAGGCAGCTGCCAAGCTAGCCACAGCAACCCAGAACAGACTCTAGTTTATTTCTCCTTTCTCACTTCCATCCCTCTCCGCACAAAGTAAGGATTCCGGGCTTGGATTATAGGGCTGGCCATTCAGGTCCAATCTCAAGGCAACACATGTGACTCTGAGTCAAGCCCCTCTTAAACTGATCTTTCTGACCCACCACTCCAGAACCACTAAATGTCTTCCTGCTTAGGACAGGACTTGACTTTAACTACACAGTGAGATAGTGTGAATTAATGAAGTCATGGCTTTTCTTATTGATATATAACATTTGACAAATGCAACTTAAAGAAAAAAAGGTTTCTGAGGAATAATGAATGGCTGAGAAGCACCTAAAGAAATGTTCAACATCCTTAGTCATCTGGGAAATGCAAATCAAAACAACCCTGTGATTTCACCTCACACCAGTCAGAATGGCTAAGATAAAAAACTCAGGAGACAGCAGGATGTGAAGAAAGAGGAACACTCCTCTACTGCTGGTGGGATTGTAAGCTGGTACAACCACTCTGGAAATCATTTTGGTGGTTCCTCCGAATATTGGTCATAATACTAGTGGAGGACCCTGCTATACTACTTCTGGGCATATACCCACAGAATTCTCAAGCATGTATTAATGATACATGCTCCACTCTGTTCATAGCAGCCTTATTTATAATAGCCAGAAGCTAGAAAGAGCCCAGATGTCCCTCAAAGGAGGAATGGATACAGAAAATGTGGTATATTCACACAATGGAATACTAATGAATTCATGAAATTCTTAGGCAAATGGGTGGAACTAGAAAATATCATCCTGAGTGAGGTAACCCTCACAAAACACAAAATCACAATATAACACAAGTCACAAAAGAACACACATGGTAATCATTCACTGATAAGTGGATATTAGTCCAGAAGCTTGGAATATCCAAGACACAATTCACAGATCAAATGAAGCTCAAGAAGAAGGAAGAACAAAGTATGGATACTCTGGCCCTTCTTAGAAGGGGGAACAAAATGTCCACACAAAGAGATACAGAGACAAAGTGTGGAGCAGAGATTTGAGGGAAAAACCATCCAAAGACTGCCCCACCTAGAGATCCATCCCATATACAGTTACAAAGCCTAGGCACTATTGTGGATACCTACAAGTGCTTGCTGACTGGAGCCTGATATAGCTGTCACCTTGGAGGATCTGATAGTGCATGAGAAATACAGAGGGGGACATTCTCAGCCAGCTATTGAACTGAGCACAGGCTTCCCAATGGAGGAGCTAGAGAAAGGACCCAAGAGGCTGAAGGGACTTGCAGCACCAGAGGAGGAACAACAAGATGAGCTACCCAGTACCCCAGAGCTCCCAGAGACTAAACCATCAACCACAGAGTGTACATAGAGTTACCTATGGCTTCAGACATATAGACAGAAGAGTATGGCCTTGTTGGACATCAAAGGGAGGAGAGGCCCTTGGTACTGGGAAGGCTCGATGCCACAGTGTAGAGGAATACCAGGACAGGGAAACAGGAATGGATTGATTGGTGAGCAGGGGAAGGGGAAATTTTCTGGGGGGAAACCAGAAAAGGAAACAACATTTGAAATGTAAATAAAGAATATATCTAATAAAAAAATGTTAACACCTGGAGGCAGAGGCAGGCAGATTTCTGAGTTCAAAGCCAGCCTGGTCTACAGAGTGTGTTCCAGGACAGCAGGGGCTATATAGAGAAACCCTGTCTGGAAAAACCAAAAAAGAAAAAAAAATTAAAAGAAAAGAAAAAGAAAAAAGGGTTTATATGAGCTTCTAGTTCAAGGGTGCAAACAGCCCACAGCACAGGACAGCTCATGGCTTTGCATCTGTGGTCAGAATATTAAAGGAATAACTACTTTCTGTGGAATTTAAGACCCACTCCATACGACACTCGTGCCTAGTACTGTAAACTTACCAAAAAACTGTGACTGGGAAAAATCACAGCCAGGCTTTAGAAGAGAGCCCACTTGCTTTTCCAAGTCGATTCAACATCAAAAGGCCTTCTGAACACTTATCTTTCTACCCATAGATTAGTGCAGCTCTCGGTTCTCATCAGAGTAGCTTTCTTTTGTTGGGACTCTAAACTGGCCAAAGTGTGGAGAATATGTATCTGTGGAGTCCTCAGTTATAAATGGGACACCTATATTATATGTTCTCTCTATCCAAGGTTGAGAAACATCAGAAAAGCAGACATAGGAAGAGTGTAAGAGACACAGGCCTGGAGGACTTCTATACACATGTGCCTTCTGAACAGGCCCAATCACTCAAGAACTTACAGTACCTATCGTTGCTTACACAAAACTCACATGGGATCAAACCAGTCAACAGAGATCCTCAAGGACTGGGCAACAGAGCCTCTTCATTCCGAAAAATCCACAACACCGCCTCATTTGTTGGCCAGCATCCTCCATGAGGGACATCAGAGGTACACAAATATGAGCCCAACGTTGGACTGGGAATTGAGATAAAAGCACAAAATAAGATATGTCCTAGACTTGTCGTAGGCATTTATTTCAGAAAAGTAAAGCCTTTTTTCATACAAGTATCTGTACACAAAGGTTTGTAAGTGACTTATTTGTAATTGTCAAAACCTGGAACTAATTCAAATGAATGATTGGGGAATAGTTGGGGGAGGAGATGAATTATGGGACGTATGGTGGGGGGGAACTGGGAAAGGGGAAAGCTTTTGGAATGTAAACATAGAATATAGAAAATAAAAAATTTAAAAAAATGTCTGTCAATGCGTAAATGGTTAAAAGAGTAAGGCATCCATGCCAGGAACTAGAACTTGGTGATTCATAGGACTAAAGTAGAGATGTAGGCAACAACCAGCACTTTGGATGGATGTTGAGAAAATTACAAGTAAAAAGAAAACCAGTCCCCCTAGTTACAAACTGTATTATTTCATTTATACAACATTTCTGATGTAGTAACACTATAGAGATGGAAAAAAAAAAAAAAAACCAAGGGTGACAGACAGGCACGGGGCCACCAGCAGAGGGAAAGTACGGTGACCATAAAAAAGACAATGTGCAGCGATTCTCAGTACAGTGGCACTGTTCTGTGTTAGACTGTGATGTCAGTCACATATACCTTCCATGCAATTAAGCCACACAGCTCTAAACACACACACACACACACACACACACACACACACACACACACACACGTATGGGAAATGGTGAGGTTTGGACGTGGTTGATAGGCTGAATTTATGTTAGTATTCTGGCTAGGAAATAGCAGTATAATGGTGTAAGTTGTCTGTAGAGCAAGGACAGACGAGAGTAAAAGTGAGTGTGGCTGCTTCATCAGCAGTAATGCCGAATTGAGTTCATATGTTCTGAGGACAGTGCTTGACTTGTTCACATTTCAGTAGTCTCTATTGGCGTACACTTCTTTTGTTAGACAATAGGGCTGTCCACCCTGACTTCTCTCATATAGGGAATAATCTTTTATCATTCTCTATCTAGATCACACACACCTCAGCATACTCAGGCTAAATTGAATTAAATGATACTCTCCTCTCTCCCAGGCCCATGGCAATACCTTGGACGTGCTCTTGTTTGCTGAGTAGATTGATGACGTCTGTAATGTATTCTGACCTTGGAGCCAATGAGAACGCTGAGGCCACCAGGTGGTTATTAGTTATAAAGCAGAGAAACTTACTGAATCTTTTTTTTTCCTCTTCCTTTAAAGATGGCTATGGGGCTAATAACTCTGCTTCTTTCATTCAATGTCCAGAGCTGCATGGGACAGAGAATGGTCTATAATGGTGGAAAGGCAGAACAGGTACCAGGGAGGTCACCTCAGTTCACATAAATCGCAACTCTGAGAATCCTCGCTACAGTCCCAAAGATGGGCCAGGGGTACCTTCCTTCCCAGGAGAAGCTACTTCCAAGCATTCAGAAAAGCCAGGCTTCAATTACAAATAACATAGGTACAAATCCAGACCCTGCCACTGACCAACCTGGTGACCCCCACGTGTACACATAACCTCTCAGGACCTCAAAATACTCAGTAATGTAGACAAGCCATTAGACACGTGACACAATGATTGCTCTGACAGTGCTGACCCTCATTAAGGTCATATGTTCTCATTTTCTGTAATGAGCAATTGTACCCTCGCTATATAATTTTTGATAAATCCAGCTGTCCATTTTGTATATCCAGTGTTCCTTATGCAAACTCAGTCACTATGCCTTTCTGATCTTATGGTCATAAGTAAAGTTTGCAGTGCTGAGGAGCTCATTGAAGATAAGCATCAGTTTACCTGCTGGAAACCAGTACTCCTGGTTTCTTAGCCCAACCCAGGTATCTGGGAGCAATGTCAGGTCAGATGGGAATCAGAAAAATCTCACGTGGTATTCTCAGAGGTCAAACTTGTCCACCTATGAGGTAAGATTTAACAAGACCCAAGGACATCTCTTCCTGTTACTGAAATCTTTTTTTTTTTTTTTATCATTTTTTTTTATTTTCTATATTCTTTGTTTACATTCCAAAGGCTTTCCCCTTTCCCAGGTACCCCCCACCATATGTCCCATAATTCCTCTCCCCCCCCATGCTATTCCCCACTCTTTCCCCCCCCCCCACGATTTCTCTGTTCTGGGTCTACAATACTGGATTCAATCTTTACAGGCCCAGGGTTCTCTCCTTTTTTTCTTCTTGAGAGTCATTTGACTTGCTAATTGTGCCTTGAGTATTTAGGGCTTCTGGGCTCATTAATATCCACTTATCAGTGATTGCATTTCGTGTGTATTCTTTTGTGATTGGGTTAGCTCACTTAGGATGATAGTTTCCAGATCTAACCATTTACCTACAAATTGCATGAATTCATTATTTTTAATTGCTGAGTAGTACTCCATTGTATAAATATACCACATTTTCTGTATCCATTCCTCCTTTGAGGGATATCTGGGCTCCTTCCAATTTCTGGCTATTATAAACAAGGCTGCTATAAACATAGTGGAGCATGTGTCTTTGTTGTATGCAGGGGAATCCTCTGGGTATATGCCCAGGAGTGGTATGCCAGGGTCCTCTGGGAGTGGCATGCCCAATTTTCTGAGGAACCGCCACACTGATTTCCAGAGTGGTTTTACCATTTTGCAATCCCACCAACAGTGGAGGAGTGTTCCTCTTTCTCCACATCCTCGCCAGCACTTGTTGTCTCTCGAGTTTTTAATCTTAGCCATTCTGACTGGAGTGAGGTGGAATCTCAGGGTTGTTTTGATTTGCATTTCCCTGATGACTAATGATGTTGAACATCTCTTAAGGTGTTTCTCGGCCATCCGAATTTCTTCTGGTGAAAATTCTTTGTTTAGCTCTGTGCCCCATTTTTTGATAGGGTTATTTGGTTCTTTGGGGTCTAACTTCTTGAGTTCTTTGTATATATTGGATATTAGCCCTCTGTCGGATGTGGGGTTGGTGAAGATCATTTCCCACGTTGTTGGTTGCCGTTTTGTCTTTCTGACAGTGTCCTTTGCCTTACAGAAACTTTGTAATTTTATGAGGTCCCATTTGTCCATTCTTGATCTTAGAGTATAAGCTATTGGTGTTCTGTTCAGGAACTTTACCCCTGTGCCCATGTCCTCCAGGGTCTTCCCAAGTTTCTTTTCTAATAGTATCAGTGTGTCTGGTTTTATGTGGAGGTCCTTGATCCATTTGGAGTTGATCTTAGTACAAGGAGATAAGAGTGGGTCAATTCGCATTCTTCTGCATGTTGACCTCCAGTTGAACCAGCACCATTTGTTGAAAAGGCTATCTTTTTTCCACCGGATGGTTGTGGCTCCTTTATCAAAGATCAAGTGACCATAAGTCTGTGGGTTAATTTCTGGGTCTTCAATCCTATTCCATTGATCTACCTGCCTGTTGCTGTACCAATACCATGCAGTTTTTAACACAATTGCTCTGTAGTACTGCTTGAGGTCAGGGATATTGATTCCCCCAGAAGTCCTTTTATTGTTGAGAATAGTTTTAGCTATCCTAGGTTTTTTGTTGCTCCAGATGAATTTGAGTATTGCTCTTTCTAGATCTATGAAGAATTGATTTGGGATTTTGATGGGGATTGCATTGAATCTGTAGATTGCTTTTGGCAAGATGGCCATTTTTACTATATTGATCCTGCCAATCCAGGAGCAAGAAATATTTTTCCATCTCCTGAGGTCTTCTTCGATTTCTTTCTTCAGGGACTTGAAGTTCCTGTCATACAGATCTTTCACTTGTTTGGTTAGAGTTACGCCAAGGTACTTTATGTTGTTTGTGGCTATTGTGAAGGGTGTTATTTCCCTAATTTCTTTCTCAGCCTGCTTGTCCTTTGAGTACAAGAAGGCCACTGACTTGCTTGAGTTAATTTTATAACCTGCCACTTTGCTGAAGTTGTTTATCAGCTGTAGAAGTTCTCTGGTGGAGTTTTTTGGGTCGCTTAGGTAAACTATCATATCGTCTGCAAATAATGATAGTTTGACTTCTTCCTTTCCAATTTGTATCCCTTTGACTTCCTTATGTTGTCTGATTGCTCTCGCTAGAACTTCAAGTACTATATTGAAAAGATATGGAGAGAGAGGACAGCCTTGTCTAGTCCCTGATTTTAGTGGGATTGCTTCAAGTTTCTCTCCATTTATTTTGATGTTGGCTACTGGTTTGCTGTAGATTGCTTTTACTATGTTTAGGTATGGGCCTTGAATTCCTGCTCTTTCCAAGACTTTTAGCATGAAAGGATGCTGAATTTTGTCAAATGCTTTTTCAGCATCTAATGAGATGACCATGTGGTTTTTTTCTTTTAGTTTGTTTATGTAGTGGATTACATTGATGGATTTCCGTATATTGAACCATCCCTGCATTCCTGGAATGAAGCCTACTTGATCATGGTGAATGATCGTTTTGATATGCTCTTGGATTCGGTTGGCAAGAATTTTATTTAGTATTTTTGCATCTATATTCATAAGAGAAATTGGCCTGTAGTTCTCTTTCTTTGTTGGATCTTTTTGTGGTTTAGGTATCAGCGTAATTGTGGTTTCGAAGAATGAGTTGGGCAGTGTCCCTTCTGTCTCTATTTTGTGGAATAGTTTGAAGAGTATTGGTGTTAAGTCTTCTTTGAAGGTCTGGTAGAATTCTGCACTAAAACCATCTGGTCCCGTACTTTTTTTGGTTGGGAGGCTTTCTATAACCCCTTCTATTTCTTTAAGGGTTATGGGACTGTTTAGCTGGTCTACTTGATGCTGATTTAATTTTGGTATTTGGTATCTGTCTAGGAAATTGTCCATTTCCTCCAGATTCTCCAGTTGTTTTGAGTATAGGCCTTTGTAGTAGGATCTGATGATCTTTTGAATTTCCTCTGTTTCTGTTGTTATATCCCCCTTTTCATTTTTAATTTTGTTAATTTGGATACTATCTCTGTGCCCTTTGGTTAGTCTAGCTAAGGGTTTATCTATCTTGTTGATTTTCTCGAAGAACCAGCTCTTGGTTTTGTTGATTCTTTGTATGGTTCTCTTTGTTTCTGCTTGATTGATTTCAGCCCTTAGTTTGATGATTTCCTCTCTTCTACTCCTCCTGGGTGAGTTAGCTTCTTTTTGTTCCAGCGCCTTCAGGTGTGCTGTTAAGTTGCTAGTGTATGCTCTTTCCAGTTTCTTTTTGGAGGCACTCAGGGCTATGAGTTTTCCTCTTAGCACTGCTTTCATTGTATCCCAGAGATTTGGGTAGGTCGTACCTTCATTTTCATTGAAGTCTAAAAAGTCTTTGATTTCTTTCTTTATTTCTTCCTTGACCAGGGTGTCATTGAGTAGAGTATTGTTCAGTTTCCATGTGTATGTGGGCTTTCTGTAGTTCTTCTTGCTATTGAAGACCACTTTTACTCCATAGTGATCCGATAGGAGACATGGGATTAGTTCGGTCTTCTTGTATTTGTTGAGGTCTGTCTTGTGACCAATTATATGATCAATTTTTGAGAAGGTACCGTGCGGTGCTGAGAAAAAGGTATACTCTTTTGTTTTAGGATGGAATGTTCTATATATATCTGTTAAATCCAATTGGTCCATAGCTTCAATTAGTTTCACTGTGTCCTTGTTTAGTTTCTGCTTTCCTGATCGGTCCATTGGGGAGAGTGGAGTGTTGAAGTCACCTACAATCATTGTGTTAGGTGCGATGTGTGCTTTAAGCTTTAGTAAAGTTTCTTTTACGAATGAGGGTGCCCTTGCATTTGGTGCATAGATGTTCAGTATTGAGAATTCTTCTTGGTGGATTTTCCCTTTGACAAGCAGGAAGTGACCTTCTGTGTCTCTTTTGATGACTTTAGGTTGAAAGTCGATTTTATCTGATATTAGAATGGCTACTCCAGCTTGTTTCCTGGGACCATTTGCTTGTAGAACTGTCTTCCAGCCTTTTACTCTAAGGTGGTGTTTGTCTTTGACACTGAGATGTGTTTCCTGTATGCAGCAAAATGTAGGGTCCTGTTTCCGTATCCAGTCTGTTAGTCTGTGTCTTTTGATTGGGGAATTGAGTCCATTGATATTAAGAGATATTAAGGAATAGTAATTATTACTTCCTGACATTTTGGGAATTGTTATTATTATTTGTATTTGAGTGGTTCTCTTCTTTTGGGTTGGATGAGATGGGGTTTCTATCTTGTTTCTTCTGGGGTGTTGTTTCCCCCCTTGTGTTGGTATTTTTCCCCTATTATCCTTTGTAGGGCTGGGTTTGTAGATAAGTATCTTGCAAATTTGGTTTTGTCGTGGAATATCTTGGTTTCCCCATCTATGGCAATTGAGAGTTTCGCTGGGTATAGTAGTCTTGGCTGAAGTTTGTGTTCTCTTAGGGTCTGCATAAGGTCTGCCCAGGATCTTCTAGCTTTCATGGTCTCAGGTGAGAAGTCTGGTGTAATTCTGATAGGTCTTCCTTTGTATGTTACTTGTCCTTTTTCTCTTACTGCTTTTAATATTCTTTCTTTGTTTAGTACATTTGGGGTTTTGACTATTATGTGACGGGAAGTATTTCTGTTCTGGTCCAGTCTATTTGGGGTTCTATAGGCTTCTTGTATATTCATGGGCATCTCTCTCTTTAGGTTGGGGAAATTTTCTTCCATAATTTTGTAGAAGATATTTGCTGGCCCTTTAATTTGTAGATCTTCATTCTCATCTATCCCTATAATCCTTAGGTTTGGTCTTCTCATTGTGTCCTGGATTTCCTGAATGTTTTGGGTTACCAGCTTTTTGCATTTTGCATTTTCTTTAATTGTTGAATCCATGGTTCCTATGGTATCTTCAGCATCTGAGATTCTGTCTTCTATCTCTTGTATTCTATTGTTGATATTTGCATCTATGACTCCTGATTTCTTCCCAAGGTTTTCTATCTCCAACATTGTCTCCCTTTGCGATTGCTTAGTAGTTTCTACTTCTGTTTTTAGATTTTGTATGGTTTTGCTCAGATCTTTCAGTTGCTTGTTTGTGTTTTCCTGTAATTCTTTAAGGGATTTTTGTGTTTCCTCCTTTATGACTTCTACTCGTTGACCCATGTTCTCTTGTATTTCTTTGGGTGATTTTTGTTTCTCCCCCGTATTGGGATTCACTTTTTGCTCTATATTCTCCTGGATTTCTTTAAGTGATTTTTGTGTCTGCCTTGTATGGGCTTCTAGTTTTTGATCTATTTTCTCCTCTATTACTTTAAGAAATTTATCTAAGTGATCCTCAATCTGCATCTTTACCAGTGATTTTAGATCTGAGTCTTGTTTTTCTGGTGTGTTGAGATATCTGGGATTTAATTGTGTTTGTCTTGCAATGGCTTCTAGCTTTTGATCTATTTTCTCATGTATTACTTTAAGAGATTTATCTAAGTGTTCCTCTATCAGCATCCTGACCAGTGATTTTAGATCTGAGTCTTGTTTTTCTGGTGTTTCGGGGTATCCAATATTTATTGCTGTTGGGGAACTGGGTTCGGATGCCGCCATATTGCCTTGATTTTTGTTAGTAGCGATCTTACGTTTGCCTTTTGCCATCTGGTTAACTCTGGTGTTAGTTGGTCCTGCAGATACTAGCTGGTGCTTGACCCTCCTGTGGGGTTGTAAGGCTATTTCCCAGTGACTGGGATACCTGAATCACTGTCCTGCGGGGGTCTTGCTCACAGATTGCTGACGGGTGGCCTGAGTCCCCTGAGGTCTTAACCTCAGGATATCCCAGGTATTTGGTTCCGCCTGTTGGGCGGCTGCTCTGCACTGCTCCTGCTCAGGGTTCGCTGTCTGATATCCTGTTTCCCCAGGGGTCTTAAAGATGGGATATCTCAGTTATCTGGTTCTGCCTGCTGGTCCCAAGCTGCTGGGAAGCTCGCTGGGTCCGGTTTCCAGCTTCCCTGCCACTGGCTGGATGGGAGGCTGGTTCGGCCTCCGGCTGGGTCTGGGTACCTGGCACACTGGCTGACTCTGGCTTCCTCACCACCAGCTGGACGGGAAGCTGCAGGCAATATGGCAGCTGCCTGCAGGGAGCTCGGGGTCCGCCCCGCGCGCGAGTGCAGGGTGCACCTGCTATTTTGTGCCCAATTCCCACTCCAGGCCTGAGTCCCCGAAGGTCTTAAGCTCGGGCTGTCTCGGGTACCTGGTTCTGCCGCCGCCGCCGGATGGTTCTGAGCACCTGGCACGCTGGGTGACCCTCCGGCTTCCCCACCACCAGCTGGGCGGGAAGGTGCAGGCAATATGGCAGCTGCCTGCAGGGAGCTCGGGGTCCGCCGAGCGAGTGCAGAGTGCACCCGCTATTCTGTGCCCAACTCCCACTCCAGGCCTGAGTCCCCGAAGGTCTTAAGCTTGGGCTGTCTCGGGTACCTGGTTCTGCCGCCGCCGCCGGATGGTTCTGAGCACCTGGCACGCTGGGTGACCCTCCGGCTTCCCCACCGCCAGCTGGGCGGGAAGCTGCAGGCAATATGGCAGCTGCCTGCAGGGAGCTCGGGGTCTGCCCCGCGCGCGAGTGCAGAGTGCACCCGCTATTCTGTGCCCAATTCCCACTCCAGGCCTGAGTCCCCGAAGGTCTTAAGCTCGGGCTGTCTCGGGTACCTGGTTCTGCCGCCGCCGCCGGATCCTGTTACTGAAATCTTACCATCACAGAAGTTATTGTTTTAGGTCTCAGACCTAAGTTACCACTCAGGGCCAGTGAAAATTATGATCCCCAGAGATGATCCTTCTGTAGGAGCTGTGACATAGCATGGTGGATGGAACAGTGATGTTTAACATCATCAGTTTGGCTGAGGATGCTGGTGTGTGAGTTGGAAAGGAAGAAAAGGCACGATGGCCTTTTACCCACCTGGTAATTCTCCCAATAAGAAGCCTGACAGATGGCATGGGCCCTACAGAGAACATAAGTAACCAAGACTGAACCACAATGGCTATGCATTGCGAGGCAAAAATGATTGAACAAAATAGGACTTTCCAAACCAATAATGGCTAAGTGCCTTTTGAGTTGGGAGTTGTCATGTTTAGTTTTAATCATCAACTCAACACAATCTAGAATGATCTGGAAACAGAATCTCAATGAGGGAATGCCTAGATCAAGGTAGCCTGTGGATATGTCTATGGGGATTAGTTTGATTATGTTAGTTGAAGTTGGAAAGTGGTGCCTTCCCCAGGAAGATATCCTGAACTTTATAAAAATAGAGAAAGCTAAAAATCACAGGGTGCAATGCTTTCTCTCTTTCTCTCTCCCTTCCTCCTTCTCTCTCTCTCTCTCTCTCTCTCTCTCTCTCTCTTGTGTGAGCATGACTGGCAACTTCATATTTCTTCTTCATCTGATGTTACTGCAGTAAGTTGCTTCAATTGAGGTTTCTGTTTTTTAAGCACTGCAATGCGTGATAAATTAATTCAGTAACTGGTATTACAGGTGGTGCTATTGCTGTGATAAACCTGATATCATGGTATACAGGTCTTTGGAATTGCATTGAGGAATATGGAAGAGTTTGGAACTTTGGGCTAGAAAAGCCCATGAATTCTATAAACAAAGATTCACGGACTATTCTAATGGGAATTTGGTAGACCAGAAAACTAGAAAAAAGATACAGACAATGTAGATCCAAGGATTAAGAGACTATTCTAGTGAGAACCTAGAGTACCAGAAGACTGTGAAACATACTGATGCTGGAGGTCCAGGGTTTGAGATTTCAGAGAACAAACCTCTATGAAAAATGCAGCTAGAGAGATTAGAGATTTGTGATGGTTTGAATAAGAATGGCTCCCACCAGCTCATGTATTTGAATATTTCGTGGACTGTTGGTGGAACTGTTTGGAAATAAGGGTACAGCCTTAGGAGTTGTTTTATTGGGGGTGGGCTTTGAGGTTTCAAAGGCCCATACTATGCCCAGTCTTTTTATGCCTGTGTGTGGCTGTATCTCGAGATCTGAGCTCTTGGCTGCTATTCTAACACCATAGCTGGCTCTCTGCTTGCCTGCCTATCTGATGGCATGCTCCCCACAATGATGGTTATAGACTCTAACCCCCTGAAACTGTAAGGACCAACCAACCAATTATTTCTTCTTAGTCATAGTGTCTCTTCATAGAAATAGAAAAGTAATCAAGGTAAGATTTTAATCTGTATATTCTGGCAAAAATATAGCACCACGTCATTCATCTCCCAACAACATGGCTGAGAATAAATTTAAAAGTAATTTAAAACTAATTCATTTGATTAAAGAAGATTCAAGACATAAAACTTTGATTCTATGGCATAGTTGCTACTTATTATTCCTATGTCTGTCTACAATGACAAGTAACAAGAGGGACAGACAGAAATAATATAAATATGTGCACTTTGGAAAGAAAAGGCACACTAGGAAGGTCAAGGCTGCAGTCAAAGCATGTGCTGGAAAAAAGAGGTGTGTCCGACTGTTAAAGAGAGGGGCCCCAGTAAGAGAAGCTTCCTTTTCTTCACTAGAATAGTTGAAAATTATAGAATGGTAGGAAGTTGTGGCAAGATCTGCCCACCAAAGGCTCTTGTGAAATGATAGAGCCAAAGGAATTTCATGATTCTTAAAAACAACTGCCTTTGGAAAATTTTCACCACCTTTACCATACAGAAGCAGCTGCAACTGTGGTTCTCAGGAGCCAGCTTCCATCTCAAGCTGGACGACAGAACTTGGCAGTGTCATCACAGTGGTGCTGGCTTTAGAGGGAGGAAAGATGCAACACTGTGAGAGTCATAGAATCTTCCTCCTTGGTTTCTGAGAGCCACTGATGCCAGGTACCATGCGGCAGGTTCCGTGTCAGCAAGTCAGTCTTGAAAGGCCGTTGTGTGCCGTTGGAAAGGTGAAGCCTGAGTTATGGCAGAAACATAACCAAGATGTCTGAGATGCCAAAGCCATGGCATGGAATGTCTGGCAGCAAGAGATGCAAACATGAAGTGGAAACAGCCCAAGAGGGAGATGTTGCAGCCACCAATCCAGGGGAGCAGAGCCACATAAGCCATAAGAAACTGGAGCCCCAAATGCTGGACTTCAACTATAGGATCTGATGCTAGCTGTCTTGCTTCAGCCTAGTTTTTCCTCACTATGCTCCCATTCTTTTCTTTTGGAGTGGGAAGGTACATTCTGTGCCCTTATATGTTGGAAATCTGTAGTTGTTTTCTTTAACTGACCAGAGGATTAAGGTTAAGAGATTGCCTTTAGCATCCAGAAGAGACTTTGGACCTGTGAACAGTTTGGAGACTCTTAAGCACAACTGAGACTTCTAAAGATGGACTGGACCGTTTCTGATGATGAAGATAAGCCAAGAGCCTTCATGAGCATGGATTGTTGTGGTTGGAATCTGAAATTACCCCATCAGATCATGTGGTTGAACATTTGTTCCATAGCTGGTGGCCCTGTTTGGTTGTGGAATTGTTAGGTGGCAGAGCACGACTAGGGGAATAAGTGACTAGAGACAAGCTTTAAAGTTTTATAGCCTGGCCATACTTCCTGTTATCTTTCTGCTTTTAATTTGTCAATGCAACGTGATAGAGTAGCCCTATGGTTCTATGCCATGCCTTACCCACTATGCTGAAATGTATCCCCTCTGGAGTAGTGAGCCAAAATAATACCTTTTCCCCCAGGTTATTCTCATCTGGGAATTTTATAAAAGCAATGGAAATAGAACAAGATAGGAGTTGTAATCAGAACACCAGATTTTTCAGTGTGTGTGTGTGTGTGTGTGTGTGTGTGTGTGTGTGTGTTATTGTGGGGATTGCACACATATGCAAAGGTGTATGTCAATGTGTGTGCTGTGTTTGCACACCAGAGGTCAACTTCAGATGTTCCTCGGGTATTGCCTACCTTTATTTTGAGACAGGATTCCTCACTGGCCTAGGAACTGCCAAGTAAAATGGTCTGGCTGTCCAGGTAGCCCCAGCAATATCCCTTCCATTTTCCCAGCTCTGAGATTACAACCTTTTGATGTGGTTACACATGGGACGTGGAACTTGAACTCAGGCACTCACTTCTGCACAGCAAATTTGTACTGACTTGGCAATCTCTGGAGCCCCTGAAGTTTTTCTAAATAATTTTTTTTGAGATTTTATCTTAGAGTGGCTGCCTTTGTTTTGTTTGAGAAATATCAAGAGAGGGAAAGGTTGGAGTTTGGGGCACTCCTGCTTATCCTGTTCATCTTTCTTCCCCAAGACCAAATCCCATCTTCGAAGAGGAAGGCAGCAATCAGCTACTGAACTAGAAGCTGACCTTCTGCAGGAGGAAAGAGAGTAAAACCATCTGAGCTGCTAGGGGTGTCCCCGAGGAAGCATCATACCCTCTGCTGCTCAGCTTTCTTCTATAAAATGTAAGATTCATCCCCAAGGGGCTTGTGGAAAAGAAAGCCCTCAAGGATTGACCACAGATGAAGCACACACTCTCTTTGAGATCTACGAGTCAGCATATCTCCACTCTAGCCTGGCATCATGGCTGTTGGGTGAGAAGATGCAAGAACAATGTATGGATGGCTGGATGAGAGCCTGGGGCTTCCTTCTCAATCATCTCAGCCAATCAAGCACTTAATGTTCTCTGTGTCTCAAGAATGTTGCACCTCAGTGCTGCCCATGTATCTTTCACATTTTATCTTCAACGTCTTATAAATCATCCATTAAATACCTCCCAACTAATACACACAGCTGTTGTTCTCAGCCATAGCTGAAAAGTGCACAAATCAGTTTTACTGCATATTAGTCTTGCCCAGTAGGCTCTAAAAAAATAATAAGAGTGAACCCAGAGAAAGGAAGTCAGCTCTGAACAGCCCCAACACAGCACAGCCTTGGCCTGGAGATGCTCAATAAAGAGCGATCAAGAGAGATTCTTGCACCAGCACCCCCTCTCCAGGATCTCTTTTGTTTCTTTCTTTCTTTTTCTTTCTTTCTTTCTTTCTTTCTTTCTTTCTTTCTTTCTTTCTTTCTTTCTTTCTGTCTTTCTTCCTTCCTTCCTTCCTTCCTTCCTTCCTTCCTTCCTTCCTTTCTTTCTGTTTGTTTGCTTTGAAACAGGGTTTCTCTTTGTAGCCCTGGCTGTCCTGGAACTCACTCTGTAGACCAGGCTGGCCTCGAACTCAGAAATCTGCCTGCCTCTGCCTCCCAAGTGCTAGGATTAAAGGCGGGCACCACCACCACCAATGTAAATGCCAGGGACTATGGCCTTGAAGTTGGTTGGTCTGTGGAGCAGCAAGCTTGCAGCTACACAGAAACCTTCTGAGTGTTAATTTTTTACCAAGTCAAGGAAGAGGTGTTTGTGCTGGTTGTGGAGAAGACTATGGGTTTTCATGTCTACTGCAGCTGCAGATGCCTGCGCCTCCAGTTACATCACTGATGTAGGAATCTTCAAATACTACTAATGCTATATTGGTTTAAATGGGGTAATGCAGAGGAAAATGCAGTATCATAACAAAGTAGGTGCTCAATAAAGAAAATTATGAAAGTGCCAATCCTCTTTCACTATAAACAATCCAGAGACCCATGCAAGCTTAGGGAGGCATCCTAAGCTTGCATTCCTGCTCCATCAGGCTCCATAAGAGCCTCTATGACTCTCCTAAAAGCATCACATTAGCTGATGTATGAATTAGTTGAAATATTTCTTTTCTAGTCAGTTTGGATCAGATTGTTTCCTTCTAACTGGTATTAGATGCTTTTATATTTGAAGTGAAAGAGGATGACCAACAGTGAGCACAAGTTAAATCTGGGTTCCAATTTGATCCCAATGTGAACCGGCTGTATGATCATTGCCTGAGCTTTCATTTCAACAGCTTTACAAGGAGAGGCTATGAAGGTGGCTCAGTGGATAGAGTGCTTGCTGGGTAAGCATGAGGACCTGAGTTTGGGTCTGTAGCATCCCATAAGAGCCCCAGCATAGCAGCAGGCACCAGTTACCTCAGCAGTGGAGGAAGGGTAGGGTTATGTAGCTCTCAAGGGTCACTGGCCTCCCTGCCTGATGAAACTGGTGAGTTCTATGTTCAGTGAGAGACCTTGTCTCAAAAAAAAGGTAGAGAATGAGTTGATGCCTCTCATCTCCATATGTACCCACACAGGTGAGCACATGCATATACACACATATATAGACTACACAAACACATATATACACACAGGACTGATAATTTGACATGATCAGTGGTTTATAGAAAGTATTTACCTCTGGAACAATTTTATTCTACCAAATAAAATTCTGTGCAAGCTAAGTACAGATAACAGCCACCACTTGATTGCTTTGGTTAATGCTGCTGGAGGGGTCGGAAGCACTGCAGTCCATTTCTTTTTCTGTCTTCAGTTTTAGTGATCCATGGGGGCTCCTCTGATGGTTCCCTAAGACACTTCAGAGGATAATTTGTAAATCAGTGGCTGGGAGAGAACCTAAAACCCCATCACCATGGCAATTGTTCAATGACTGTAGAGGTACCACAAAAATGCTCCACAGCAGTAACAAAGCTGGATAAAGGGACATCCTAGGTGAGAGGATCTGCTGTGAAGAGGGCACAGCAATAGGATCATATATATATATATATATATATATATATATATATATATATATATGTGTGTGTGTGTGTGTGTGTGTGTGTGTGTGTGTGTGTAGGAACCTCTCTCTCTCTCTCTCTCTCTCTCTATATATATATATATATATATATATATATATATATATATATATGAATGAGCAGGAGAGCAAGCTTAGGATGCATCCCTAAGCTCATATGGGTCTCTAGATTGTTTTTAGTGATTGGCACTTTCATAATTTTCTTTATTGAGCACCTACTTTGTTATGATACTGCACTTTCATCTGCATCACCCAATTTAAAGCAATATAGCATTAGTAGTATTTGAAGATTCCTACATCAGTGATGTAATTGGAAGTGCAGGCATCCAGACAAGGCAACTGCAGCTGCAGTGGACATGAAGATACAGAGAGAGAGAGAGAGAGAGAGAGAGAGAGAGAGAGAGAGACAGACACAGACACAGACACAGACACAGACACAGACACAGACACAGACACAGACACAGACACAGACACAGACACAGACACAGAGAGAGTATTCACTCACCTAATACACCATCTATTACAAGATAACTCTAAGTACAGCTAGTTTAGGCATGGGCATTATGTTACATACAGATCTTTAGAACAGAGCCATCTTATACTTCTGAGACTTTACATTATTGAATACAATCAATGTTGCCTCTGCCTCCTTCTTCCCTGGACACCATAATTCTACTCTCTGATTCTGAGACAATTTGAGACCCCTCTGTAAGTGATATCATGTAGTATCTGTCTGTTAAGTTTATGCTCACTGTCACATATGACAGTTCTTTTTTTTTTAAGGTTGAGCGATACTCTGCTGTGTGCATATGCAAACTTAATGTCCATTCATGTGATGTTTTCCTTTTTTTAAAAAAAAACAAAATGCCTTCCTATGTTGTATAATTAAAAAGTGGAGGAGCAATGAGCTATCCACATTTATGATTCCATCTGGACAGAATGAACTCTCAGACTCATCCCATTTCAACATCATTGCAGAAATCAGATACTGCGGTAGAAAGCCAACACCAGCATAGAAAATTCTGACTTGTTGCTATTTGGAATGACAAGGGGCCCTAGTCTAACAGTGAATGTTTCTCTCCCTGGGCTCTATGATTACAATGTGTCCAGTGGCCCTCAGATTGCAAACAGCTCCTTCAGCAACCTGACCTCTATGACCAGAGTGCCCTCTGTTGAATTAAAAGATTATTTTCATTAAACTTCTAGAAAAACACATGGTGCTTGTGAGGCTAAGAAAACGTAGATTGTCTTGAAACAGTCTAGATTGCTGGATCATTCTACAGCCCAACACACACACACACACACACACACACACACACATACCATGCACACAGGTTAAATTTTCCAGACCACCAGCAAATACTTGAGTCAAGGAATAGTACTGAACACATTGTTTCCCGAGATATATATACCTATGATAACATTTAATTTATAAATTAAGCATGGAAAGCAATTAACCACAACTAGTAATAAAAGAACAATGTTAATAGTACACTGTAATAAGGTTATTTAAAACCTACAAATTTTTATTTTCAACATTTGCCACTGACAATTTTTGAATACCAGTCGACTGTAGGTAATTGAAGCCATAGATAGCAAAACCATGGATCAGGGAGACTGCAGCTCAGTAAAAAGGAATCAACAGAATTTAGACAGCAGCATCTGCCCATAAAATTACACATGGCTCTAAAACCATTTTCTGTCTGACAGAAGACAGAGCATTTATAGGAATTCACGGAATTTTCAAGCTATTATTACACATGATCTGTTTGTGTCAAGGAAATGGAGGCGCTATATGCCTGGAAGGGCTCGTTTAGGACTTTGGACAAACAGCCTTTGTGGGGTGTGTGTGTGTGTGTGTGTGTGTGTATTCATGTGTATTCATGTGTGTGTATTCATGTGCATGTATTCATGTGTGTGTATGTATTTGTGTGTGTACTCATGTGTATGTACCTATATGTATATTCATATGCTTGTATTCATGTGTGTATATTCAGGTGTGTATTCATGTTTGTATATGTGTTTTGTGTGTATATATTCATGTGTGTATTCATGTATGTGTATGTGTGTTTGTATTTGTGTGTGTGGTGTGTGGTGTGTGTGTGTGTGTGTGCTATTGTTCCAGAAAGGACAGATGAAGCTATATAAAATGTTGGACTTCCAAAAAAAAACAAGTTTTAAAAGGAGGAGGCATATTGATAATGGAAAGCACCAAGATACGTCTATACACAACCACGACAGGCTGGACTTGGGAAGAATTCTTCAAAGAGGCTGTAGCAGCATTCATTCAGCAACTATTTATGTGTCAAGCCCCAAGCTACTCATTGTCATGTGTGTTTTGTGCTTAAGCATCCTCATTTCAAAATACATGAAGAGCCTCTTAGAGTAGAACCATCTCAGGCATCTGTGAGGCTCGGTGCCTATTGACCTAGGAAAGCTGTCAGGGATGTTCAACCTGGGATGAGTTTTGAGCCAAAAGATGGAATAAAGGATCTTATAGTCATATAAAACAGCAAAGGAGTGATTCAGTAGTGAGAGCTCTGGAAGATGGCAGGATAACCGAAACAGAAATGTGTTCTTTTACCAGGAAAAGAGCCCCAGTGACAAGGTGTGTGGTTTCATAAGGCTGTGTGGTCTTCAGGGACTGAGGCTGCTTTGTGCTTTCTGCTCACTATCCTTACAGCTAGAGGGGCAGTAATGCCCTGAGCCTCCTGTCACAAGCACCACAATGGAAATAGCCTACCAGAAGCCTCACTGTCACCTCTGTCCCCATCTATTTAGCCAGAATCAAGTCATGTGACCAAAAGTGACTTCCTGCAGAACTGAGAACTGAGATCTCTTGCTGGCTGTTCCCACTGAAAATATAGTTAACTAAAAGATACAATCCTGCTGTTAGACAATGAGAAGGAAATTAAACATTTGATGCATAAATACTAGACTCTTTCTCACCCAGTGATTAGAAGTCTAGAGAAATATCCTTGACATAGCACACAGGAGATAGACAAAAAGCTGTTAGTCTGAACTGAAGTGTGAACTGAAGTGAACTGTTAAGAGAAACAGAGGGGAGGGCTGGAGACTTGGTTTAGTGGATACACTGCCAGGTAAACATGAAGGACTTAAACTCAAGTTCGTAGAACCCACATGCATTCGTTACTTGTCTATTACAGTGATAAAAACAGAGCAATCAAGGAAACTTACAGAGGAAAGAGTTTATTTGTCCTTTGGTTCCTGAGAGATAAGAGTCTATGATGGCAGAGCAGAGGCATGGTTCCTGAAGCAGGAAGTTGAGAGCATATATCTTGAACCACAAACGGCAAGCAAGAGAGCAAACTGAGGATATAGCACGTGGCTTTGAAACCTCAAAGCAAGCTCTTGGGGGTATTCTTTCTCCAGCAACTCCACACCCATCCGTACAACACCAAATTAGTCAAACATCTGAACCAATGGAAATGGTCTTATTCAAACCACCGCACCATGGAAAGACTAGGTGAAGTAGTAGATGTGGTTAAAATACCAGGTCAAAAATCCCTGAAGCTTGTGGACCAGCTATCCTGATGTGCACAGAGGCAGGAAAACAAGAAGCCCTGCCTCTTGTTTTCCTGCCTCAAAGAATGTGGAAGGTAGGGACCAACATCTGAGGCTGTCCTCTCACCTCTACTGATGTTTATGCTCTCTCTCTCTCTCTCTCTCTCTCTCTCTCTCTCTCTCTCTCTCTCGACCTCTTCCCTCTATCACCCTCCTCCTCTCACACACATATACAGAGTTTAAAATAATAATGCAAAATAAAAGAAAAATTTTAGTATATAAGGAGAAAAGGTTAATGATTCCAAGAACTGCAAGTCTAAGTCCAGAGTCTTGCATCCTCAAGAAGTAACTCACTCAGAATTCAAAGAATCTGCAGTCTATCCATTTGCACTCTAACTGGCCCTGGTCTATTTCATACATTGTCCCTTTGTCTGCTTGTATTTACCAAAAGCTCCACAGCCTCATGTACACCTGCATGGCAGCCCCCTTCTCCTTGATTGGGCCTTTCTTCCTTCCTTCCTTCCTTCCTTCCTTCCTTCCTTCCTTCCTTCCATCATTATCTGCAGTATAAGTTGGAAACAGGGGAGGGGGAGAGCTAATCATGAGTTGTCCATCAGATGATGAAATCTAAGTATCACCCCAAAAGGCAGCAATCCATATTCTTATTTGTTAACTATGGAAGCTGAGCCCGGTGGAGCAGGTCTGTATACTGCCTCTGAGAAGCAGGAGATGGGGGCCCAATGCAAGGTCTACTACCAAGCAGCTGAGTAGCCCTGCTTTTCCCCTTCCTCAGGACCTCAGTTTCTTAGTGATTGAATTAGAGATAGCTCAGTCTCCTTTCAACAAAAGATGCCTTCTGTTGCTGAGTTATATTACAAGTAGCTATGTCTCTTACAACGAGTCTTTTGCCAAATCAAACTAGCTATTCTGCTCAGCAACACCCCACCCCAGTCCCATGGCATTCATTTGCTTGGCAACTCTGCATCTAGCCTCATGAAGCACTTCTCTAGCCATCCCTTGTGAGATGAGAAACCTATGCCCACGCTTGCTGTCCAAACTCCCCCAGCCAATTCAGCTCTCACCAGGCTAGTGTGCTTTCAGGTTTGTATGTTTGTGAGTGCTGCCACCTCCTGGATGTTCGTCTCTGGGCATTCCAGCTGGACAATCAGCCCTTGTGCTCTCTGGGACCAGTGATACATCTCAGAAAATGCCTTTGTTTGTTATTTACACTATCGTCCCCAGGACCTCATCTGTTACCCTGAACCTCCTTTCTGATGTAATTGAGATTTTTTTAAAGTTAGATGCATGAGAGCACCATGGACCATTATTCACCCACCCTACATGCCCAGCTCCAGGCTCTGGGCCAAGGCTCCACGAAGATAATAAATACCAGGCACTAAAACTAGCTCGTCAGGCTAGTAGTGCTTTGGGAACCAGATGAGCCTGAAGCTTATGCCTAGCAAGTTTGTTCACTGCTCTTCTTGAGCAGGAAGTGAGGGGACTTTCAGTTCCTTAATCCTGTTGGTAAACTACTGGAAAGCCACAGAGAGTTGTAGGCTTGTGCATGCCAATCTCAGTCACTATCATGTCTATCCACTATCACTTTTTACCCAGGAGGCCTAGGTATGGAATAATGTGGCTCCTATAAGATAATAGGCACAAACAATAAAAATCTTTAAAGAAGAAGAAGAAGAAGAAGAAGAAGAAGAAGAAGAAGAAGAAGAAGAAGAAAGGACTCAATAGAATGGTAGGAATCCTCAAAGTTCATAGAATACAGATGCAAACCACTTCACAAGCCATTTTCCCACCTCAATCAGCTTGATAGAACTTTGGTTGATCTGAAACAAGATCTGTTGTTTTCTCAGGTTCTCCTTCGGTACTGAATAGAATCTTACATCAATAGTAGCAAGAACAGATATAGTAGAAGACTGGGCATGACAGTTGAGTAATGAAGCCCAGCCGTACATTTTATTCAGCAATTTGTTGCTCACTGCATTGAGTTTCTACATGTAAAGCATATGTAGGGTCTTATACACAAAAGCTCTTGAGTACACTATGAAAATAACACATGCTAAGCCCTTAGAATGAGACCTCCCTTCACATAGTAAATGTTGACTGCATTATCTATTTATCTATGTGTAACTAGATATTGTTCTCTGTGATGCTAATGAGCCTGTTTATGCCTTTAGCCAAAAACAATATAGGCCAATAGCTCAAAGTCATTTATCATTAAGAAAAAAGTAAGGGTCCTTGCCATCCAGTAAATAAATAGGACAGACGGTACACGGATTGACAATGTAACAGTTACCCAGACACTTCTAGTTCTTTCCAGCTACCAAGCAATAGGGCAACCTTAGGTGCCAGGTCTGGGTCTATGAACTTGAACATTAACATTAAGGGTGGAATCTATATTCATTCTTCATTGGTCTGTATCCAGATTCTGGGAAACAGGAAAATGAACTGATTAATGAAGAGTTGCATGGCTATTGCCAGGTACGGTTTCCAACAGTTCCAAATTAACCACCAAGCTCAATCCAATGAGAAAGCAACAAAGTGAGCAAGTTCATAGTTCATAAAATGTTGACCACAGGGCTGGAGAGATGGCTCAGTGGTTAAGAGCACTGACTGCTCTTCTGAAGGTCCTGAGTTCAAATCCTAGCAACCACATGGTGCCTCACAACCACCTGTAATGAGATCTGACACCCTCTTCTGGAGTGTTTGAAAACAGCTACAGCATACTTACATACAATAAATAAATAAATCTTTCAAAAAATGTTGACCACACTTACGTACATCCATCATCTAAACCCCATCCTTCCTTCTTACCTACTCAAAGCTATGACTTTCAGGCAACATTCCTCTCTGATCTATTATCCTGGGTTATAAAAAAGCAGAGTAAAAATACACAGCTTCAACAGCAGCAGGCCTCCATATTGCAACCAGGACACAGCTGGAAAGGCGCAGGTAGGGTCTCCGTCTGGGACTGGAGCAGGGAGCGCTGCTAAGCTCCCGCCCAGAGGAGGGCACAGGCGCCTAGGTTCTGCAGCACGGTCCCTGTGAGCTTAGGACTTGCACCGAGGCAGCCGGACCCACCCAGCTCCCCAGGACCCCGGACCAGCAACAGCAGCAGGCCTCCATATTGCAACCAGGACACAGCTGGAAAGGCGCAGGTAGGGTCTCCGTCTGGGACTGGAGCAGGGAGCGCTGCTAAGCTCCCGCCCAGAGGAGGGCACAGGCGCCTAGGTTCTGCAGCACGGTCCCTGTGAGCTTAGGACTTGCACCGAGGCAGCCGGACCCACCCAGCTCCCCAGGACCCCGGACCAGCAACAGCAGCAGGCCTCCATATTGCAACCAGGACACAGCTGGAAAGGCGCAGGTAGGGACTCCTTCTGGGACTGGTGCAGGGAGCTCTGCTGAGCTCTCGCCCAGAGGCGGGCCCAGGCACCTAGGCTCTGCAGCACGGTCCCTGTGAGCTTAGGACTTGCACTGAGGCAACCGGAACCACCCAGCTCCCCAGGACCCCGGACCAGCTATAGCGGCAGGCCTCCATATTGCAACCAGGACACAGCTGGAAAGACACAGGTAGATAGATTCCATCAGGGGCTACCACGTGAGGGGATCTGCTAGGCTCTCCCTACTAGGCAGGCCTAGCAGCGCCTACCTAGGCTCTGCTGCACTCCCCCACACTTGCCAGAGTCCTCAGGCCGGGCACAAAGTCAGCCGGTGGCAGCCAGCTCGTGATCCCGTTGAGCAGCAATCACGCATAACCACCAGTAAAGAAACAACAGGTAAGCCCAGCCTCGCAGGAGATTCAAACACCAGCCAGTGACAACAAGGTCAACTAACACCAGAAATAACCAGATGGCAAAAGGTAAACGAAGGAATGTCACTAACAGAAATCAAGGCAACATGACAGCATCTGAACCCAGTTCGCCAACAACAGGAAGCCCTGGATACCCCAAAACACCAGAAAAACAAGACTTGGATATAAAATCACTGGTCAGGATGCTGGTAGCTGAACACATAGAAAAATCTCGTAAAGAAATAGAGGAGAAAATGGATCAAAAGTTAGAAGCCTTTACGAGGCAAATACAAAAATCACTTCAAGAAATGCAGGAGAAGATGGATCAAAGAGAAGAAGACAATAAGGAAGAAAGACAAAAGTCACTTAAAGAACTACAGAAGAACGTGGGCCAACAAGTAGAAGCTATGAAAGAGGAAGCACAAAAATCTATTAAAGAAATACATGAAAACACAATCAAGCAAGCGAAAGATCTGAGCACATCCATCCAGATACTAAAAACAGAAGTAGAAACAACTAAGAAATCACAGAGGGAGACAACATTGGAGATAGAAAACCTGGGGAAGAAATCAGGGGCCATAGATGCAAATATCAACAATAGAATACAAGAGATAGAAGACAGAATATCAGAAGCCGAAGATACCATAGGAACCATTGATTCAACAGTCAAAGAAAATACTAAATGCAAAAAGGCTGTAACCCAAAACATCCAGGAAATCCAGGACGCAATGAGAAGACCAAACCTAAGGATCATAGGTATAGACGAGAATGAAGACGTACAAGTTAAAGGGCCAGCAAATATCTTCTACAAAATTATGGAAGAAAACTTCCCCAACCTAAAGAGAGAGATGCCCATGAATATACAAGAAGCCTATAGAACCCCAAACAGACTGGACCAGAACAGAAACACATCCCGTCACATAATAATCAAAACTCCAAATGTACTAAACAAAGAAAGAATATTAAAGGCAGCAAGAGAAAAAGGCCAAGTAACTTATAAAGGAAGACCTATCAGAATAACACCAGACTTCTCACCTGAGACCATGAAAGCTAGAAGATCCTGGGCAGATATAATGCAAACTCTAAGAGAACACAAACTCCAGGCAAAACTACTTTACCCAGCAAAGCTCTCAATCGCCATAGATGGAGACATCAAGGTATTCCATGACAAAACCAAATTTGCACGATATCTTTCCACAAATCCAGCCCTACAAAGGATAATAGGGGGAAAACACCAAGACAAGGACGGAAACTACACCCGGGAAGAAACAAGATAGAAACCTCCTCTCATCAAACCTAAAAGAAGGTAACCTCTCGAATATTAAAAAAATAAATAAAATAAATAAATATAATTTCAAAAATGTCTGGAGGAAATAATTACTATTCCTTAATATCTCTTAACATCAATGGACTCAATTCCCCAATAAAAAGACATAGATTAACAGACTGGATACGGAAACAGGACCCTACATTTTGCTGCATACAGGAAACCCATCTCAGTGTTAAAGACAAACACTGCCTTAGAGTAAAAGGCTGGAAGACAATTTTACAAGCAAATGGTCCCAGGAAACAAGCTGGAGTAGCCATTCTAATATCAGATAAAATTGACTTCCAACCTAAAATCATCAAAAGAGACTCAGAAGGTCACTTCTTGCTGGCCAAAGGGAAAATCCACCAAGAAGAGCTCTCAATACTGAACATCTATGCTCCAAATGCAAGGGCACCCTCATTCGTAAAAGAAACCTTACTAAAGCTTAAAGCACACATTACACCTAACACAATAATTGTGGGTGACTTCAACACTCCACTCTCCTCAATGGACAGATCAGGAAAGCAGAAACTAAACAGGGACACAGTGAAACTAATTGAAACTCTGGACCAACTGGATTTAACAGATATATATAGAACATTTCATCCTAAAGCTAAAGAATATACCTTTTTCTCAGCTCCACATGGTACCTTCTCCAAAATAGACCATATAATTGGTCACAAGACAGATGTCAACAAATACAAGAAGATCGAGCTAATCCCATGCCTCCTATCAGATCACCAGGGAGTAAGAGTGGTCTTCAATAACAACAAAAACAACAGAAAGCCCACATACACATGGAAATTGAACAATACTCTACTCAATGACACCTCGGTCAAGGAAGAAATAAAAAAAGAAATCAAAGACTTTTTAGAATTCAATGAAAATGAAGGTACAACCTACCCAAATCTATGGGACACAATGAAAGCAGTGCTAAGAGGAAAACTCATAGCTCTAAGTGCATCCAAAAAGAAACTGGAGAGAGCATACACTAGCAACTTAATGGCACACCTTAAGGCCCTGGAAGAAAAACAAGTTAATTCACCCAGAAGGAGTAGAAGACAAGAAATCATCAAACTCAGGGCTGAAATCAATCAAATAGAAACAAAGAGAACCATACAAAGAATCAACAAGACCAGGAGCTGGTTCTTTGAGAAAATCAACAAGATAGATAAACCCTTAGCCAGACTAACCAAAGGACACAGAGACAGTATACAAATTAACAAAATTAGAAATGAAAAGGGAGACATAACAACAGAAACTGAGGAAATTCAAAAGATCATCAGATCCTACTACAAAGGTCTATACTCAAAACAACTGGAGAATCTGGAGGAAATGGACAATTTCCTAGACAGATATCAAATACCAAAACTAAATCAGCATCAAGTAGATCAGCTAAATAGTCCCATAACCCCTAAAGAAATAGAAGGGGTTATAGAAAGCCTCCCAACCAAAAAAAGTACGGGACCAGATGGTTTTAGTGCAGAATTCTACCAGACCTTCAAAGAAGACTTAACACCAATACTTTTCAAACTATTCCACAAAATAGAGACAGAAGGGACACTGCCCAACTCATTCTTCGAAGCCACAATTACGCTAATACCTAAACCACAAAAAGATCCAACAAAGAAAGAGAACTACAGGCCAATTTCTCTTATGAATATAGATGCAAAAATACTAAATAAAATTCTTGCTAACCGAATCCAAGAGCACATTAAAACGATCATCCACCATGATCAAGTAGGCTTCATCCCAGGGATGCAGGGATGGTTCAATATACGGAAATCCATCAATGTAATCCACTACATAAACAAACTGAAAGAAAAAAACCACATGGTCATCTCATTAGATGCTGAAAAAGCATTCGACAAAATTCAGCATCCTTTCATGCTAAAAGTCTTGGAAAGAGCAGGAATTCAAGGCCCATACCTAAATATAGTAAAAGCAATCTACAGCAAACCAGTAGCCAACATCAAAATAAATGGAGAGAAACTTGAAGCATTCCCACTAAAATCAGGGACTAGACAAGGCTGCCCTCTCTCTCCATATCTTTTCAATATAGTACTTGAAGTTCTAGCAAGAGCAATTAGACAACATAAGGAAGTCAAAGGGATACAAATTGGAAAGGAAGAAGTGAAACTATCATTATTTGCAGATGATATGATAGTTTACCTAAGCGACCCAAAAAACTCCACCAGAGAACTTCTACAGCTGATAAACAGCTTCAGCAAAGTGGCAGGTTATAAAATTAACTCAAGCAAGTCAGTGGCCTTCCTGTACTCAAAGGACAAGCAGGCTGAGAAAGAAATTAGGGAAATAACACCCTTCACAATAGCCACAAACAACATAAAGTACCTTGGCATAACTCTAACCAAACAAGCGAAAGATCTGTACAACAGGAACTTCAAGTCCTTGAAGAAAGAAATTGAAGAAGACCTCAGAAGATGGAAAAATATCTCTTGCTCCTGGATTGGCAGAATCAATATAGTAAAAATGGCCATCTTGCCAAAAGCAATATACAGATTCAACGCGATCCCCATCAAAATCCCAACTCAATTCTTCATAGATCTAGAAAGAGCGATTCTCAAATTCATCTGGAGCAACAAAAAACCCAGGATAGCAAAAACTATTCTCAACAATAAAAGGACTTCTGGGGGAATCAATATCCCTGACCTCAAGCAGTACTACAGAGCAATTGTGTTAAAAACTGCATGGTATTGGTATAGCAACAGGCAAGCAGATCAATGGAACAGGATTGAAGACCCAGAAATTAACCCACAGACTTATGGTCACTTGATCTTTGATAAAGGAGCCACAACCATCCGGTGGAATAAAGATAGCCTTTTCAACAAATGGTGCTGGTTCAACTGGAGGTCAACATGCAGAAGAATGCGAATTGACCCACTCTTATCTCTTTGCACTAAGATCAACTCCAAGTGGATCAAGGACCTCCACATAAAACCAGACACACTGAAACTACTAGAAAAGAAACTTGGGAAGACCCTGGAGGACTTGGGCACAGGGGAAAAGTTTCTGAACAGAACACCAACAGCTTATGCTCTAAGATCAAGAATCGACAAATGGGACCTCATAAAATTACAAAGTTTCTGCAAAGCAAAGGACACTGTCAGAAGGACAAAACGGCAACCAACAAAGTGGGAAAAGATCTTCACCAACTCCACATCCGACAGAGGGCTAATATCCAATATATACAAAGAACTCAAGAAGTTAGACCGCAAAGAACCAAATAACCCTATCAAAAAATGGGGCACAGAGCTAAACAAAGAATTTTCACCAGAAGAAATTCGGATGGCCGAGAAACACCTTAAAAGATGTTCAACATCATTAGTCATCAGGGAAATGCAAATCAAAACAACCCTGAGATTCCACCTCACACCAGTCAGAATGGCTAAGATTAAAAACTCAAGAGACAACAAGTGCTGGCGAGGATGTGGAGAAAGAGGAACACTCCTCCACTGTTGGTGGGATTGCAAAATGGTAAAACCACTCTGGAAATCAGTTTGGCGGTTCCTCAGAAAATTGGGCATGTCACTTCCAGAGGACCCTGGCATACCACTCCTGGGCATATACCCAGAGGATTCCCCTGCATGCAATAAGGACACATGCTCCACTATGTTTATAGCAGCCTTGTTTATAATAGCCAGAAATTGGAAGGAGCCCAAATATCCCTCAAAGGAGGAATGGATACAGAAAATGTGGTATATCTATACAATGGAATACTACTCAGCAATTAAAAATAATGAATTCATGCAATTTGTAGGTAAATGGTTAGACCTGGAAAATATCATCCTGAGTGAATTAACCCAAGCACAAAAGAATGCACATGAAATGCAATCACTGATAAGTGGATATTAATGAGCCCAGAAGCACTAAATACTCAAGACACAAATAGCAAGTCAAATGATTCCCAAGAAGAAGAAAGGAGAGGACCCTGGGCCTGTAAAGATTGCATCCAGTTTAGTAAAGAAACCGAGGGGGGAGGGGGAATGATTGGGGAACAGTTGGGGGGGAGAGGAACTATGGGAACTATGGTGGGTGGGAACTGGGAAAGGGGAAAGCCTTTTGAATGTAAACATAGAACATAGAAAATAAAAATTTAAAAAAAAAAAAGAAAAATTAAAAAAAAAAAAAGATATAAAAAAAAAAATACACAGCTTTCCTACTACTAAAACTGAAACTTACATGGGGAATAACAGAACCTTACATGGTGGGGGGTTGCATTTCCCTGAATCCACTTACCCCTAACTTGCCCTTCTTCTCTCTCCTTTATCAAAAATCAGTGAAATCATTCTCTGTATCCATGGCACCTAGCTTCTCTTCCCAGCACTCTAATCAGTCTCTTACCACAGGGATACCATCAGACATGCTTGCCATATCTGTTCCTTCAGGGCTTAGCATTCATCTTACCAGAGCCAGAACCAGAGGTAGCTACAATGAGCCACTTCTTCCCATGGCTCCCAGAATTCCTCAGGCAGGTGAGATTCCTTAGACCCCTCTGACAATTCTATTAACCCCTGTTCAGACTTATTAGCTAGAACCTCTACATCAACCGTCCATGTTGATATCCAAATACATTCTATTGCATATCATGGATCAGCCAGTAAATGTGTCAGCATATAGCCCCTCTCCCTCACCTTCAGGCTCATTTGTATAACAGCTTTAGTATTTAATTTTATCATGTTTAAAAGATAACCTTAAATTTGTCCTTGTGGATGAACCATTATCAACTCTAACTACCTTAAGTCACATATCATATCACTCAGGAGAAAACCAGAGTACTTATGACAGATATTTTTTTAAAAATCTACTTGAATAATTTTGTGAGTACTCAATAATGATACAGACTTCATGACCAATATTTTCTAACCAAGAGTTCTTCTCTGTATCAACAATTAAAATTATACATTTTATAAAAATTAAGTACCATTTATTGTATCTTCAAAAATATAGCATATGCAGGGATAAGTTTAACAAAATATCTCTAAATCATAATTAAATGTTTGTAGATGCCCCACAATGGATGAATGGATACAGAAAATGTGTCTCATTTACACTATGGAATACTATTCAGCTATTAAGAATGAGGGCATCATGAGTTTTGCAGGCAAATGGATAGAACTAGAAAATAGCATCCTATGTGAGGTAACTTAGACCCAAAAGAACATTTATGGTATGTACTCATTAATAAGTAGATATTAGCCAAAAAATGTACAGAATACCCAGGATACAATCCACAGGACTCAAGAAGGTTAACAAGCCAAAGGGCCAAGTAAGGATAACTCAATCCCACTTGAGAGGGAGAAGAAAACAATCATAGGAAAGGAGAGGGAGGGAGGGAGGGAGGGAGTGACATGGGTGGGAAAGGGGATAGGGAGGGGAAGAGGGGAACATGATCAGGTATTGGGTTGAGGAACAGGAGTGAAGCCCTGAGGGTCAGGAGAACAGATGGAAACAGGCAATCTCGGGAGCTAGGAGGTAGAGGACCCTCCAGAATGTACCAGAGACCTAGGAAGTAAGAGACACTCAGGACTCAAAGCGGTGGATCTTAGATGAAATGCCCAACAGTGGGGAGAGGGAACTTGTAGTATTTACCTCCGGTAGAAAGACAGGGCATCACGTAGAGGGATGGGGTTGCCATCCCACAGCCAAAAACTCTGACCCAGAATTGTTGTCTAAAAAAACTGCAGGGATAAAAATGGAGAAGAGACTGAGGGAAAGGAGGTCCAGTGACCAGCCCAACTTGTAATCCATCTCAAGGGGAGGCCCCAAGACCTGACACTATTACTGATGCTATGGTATGCTTACAGAAAGGAGTCTGGCATGGCTACCTTCTGAGAGGCCCAACAAGCAACTGACCAAGACAGACACCGATACTTATACCCAACCAATGGACAGAAGCCAGGTGCCCACTTGGTTGATCTAGGGAAAGGCTGGAAGAAGTTGTAGAGAAGGGTGACCCCATAGGAAGACCAGCAGCCTCAACTAACCTGGACCCCGGAGATCCTTCAGACACTGAGCCACCAACCAGGCAGCATACCCCAGCTGGTACAAGGCTCCCCTCCCCCTGACACATATACACCAGAGGACTGCCTGGCGTGGCTTCAGTGAGAGAAGATGCACCTAACCCTTGAGAGACTTAAAGCCTCTTAGAGTTTGGAGACCTGGCAGGGGGTGGGGGTAGAGACAGGGGCTAGGGACATCCTCTTGGAGACAGGAGTGGAGGAATGGGATGAGGAACAGTTGGAGGGCAGACCGGGAAGGGGATAATGACTGAACTGTAAAAACAGATTAAAGATAATTTAAAAAAAATAAGCAGAGATTGTGTGTGTATGTGGTATGTGCATGTGTGAGTGTGTGTGTGTGTGTGTAGGCCAGACAGCCTCAAACGTCATACCTCAGGAATTATTACTATTGGTTTTGAGACAGGGTCTCACTTATACCAGGCTAGCCTCAAATTTACTATGAAACCAAACAGGATGTTGAAAATCTGATCCTCTTGCCTCTAAAATGATAGGAACTGGCTGTAGAAGATAGGTGTCAGGTAACAGGAGCATCCTATCTTTTGTTGTTAGCCTGAGCACTTAACAGCCACGCCTTCTCTCCAGCCCTTCTCTCCATACCCCATCTTTATTGTATCTAGATGTGTATATAATTCTCAAAAATATATTGAGCTGATGCATTTTATTTTATGAAAAGTTGGGTCCCAAGAAAGTTAACTACAACAGCAAGTGTCAAGATCCTTGACATCCTATCCTGGTCAGTTTGCATTCTCAACTTGATGCAAACTAGAGTCAGCTGGGGAGGAGAATCAGCCAAAGCCTTAGCCTGTGGTTATGGGGGGGACACTATCCCCTGCTCTCCTCTCCAGCTGCAGGGCCTTCTCATGTGCTCAACCCTCTGGAGTATTTTTTTTCTGTTGATATTCACACAGTTGGATTCCTCAGAATATCCAGGTCTTTCCCTGATACTCTACTCTCTAAAAGAAGCATCACCTAGCACACTGATTTTCTGCCCTGGCTTCATGTATTCTCTTCTCCTCCATATAGTTTCTTCTTTAGCTCTTATAGTTTTGTAGCCTACTCCTTTGCCCTGCCTTGAGTTCTAGAAAATTTAACATTTTTCATACACAATAGGTTATGTTTCATGAAACCACGTTTAGTTGCTTGTTGTCCTCACTGTTCGTTCCCTGGAACCTGTGGCAGAGTTGACTCATCATCCTCCAAAGATCACTACAAAAACAGATTTGATATATTCAGTCAGAGACTGTACGTCCCAGCCTCTCTTCTCCGGGGTAATAACTAGTAGGAGATGTCAATAGAAATGATGTGTTGGACTTTTAAGTGGAAGTAGTTAACAAGTGGTGTGTGTTTGTGTGTGTGTGTGTGTATGTGTGTGTGCGCGCGCGCGCGCCATCATTAGCTTCTTTTGCCACAAGCACCAGTTAGAAATGAAGTAAGCTGAGATGCTCATCAGTGGGAGAGTCAGAAGGTAGACGGAACCTGAATCTCCACCACATGCAGTACCATGTGGTAGACAGCAGTTAGATGTTATCATGCAGGAAAAAAGAAAGAAGAAAAACTCTGACTTTTAAGATATAAAACTCAATCTCCATTGGTTGTATTCGCCCTTATCCTTTTGTATTTGTCTTTCCTTTCCAGAATGTTTTTCCCCTTATCAATCCTAGTGATAACCTTTCAAGGTCAGATGTCCCCATGGACAGCTATGCCATTAGCCATTCTTAAATGTACCCATTTGATATAGATGGCACATTTCTTACTGTACAGCTGAACTGCTTCCTTGATCTTAGTGATGTCTTCAGACAACCTGAACTTCCTCACCCTTTCAAGTGTGCCTAGACCAAACATCACACGTCTGTCTCAGCTCTTTAGAAAGAGGGAAAGGCATGATCTCCCTCCGAACATTAGAAGGTACATTGAAATGCAGTTTATGGTGCTTGCTTTGGTCAGAAGTCACAAAGGGATTAAGCTTCATTTTGGAGGCTGCTGCTTCAGTGATAGCCACAAAAGGGAAGAGGACAATAAATATCTTTGGATGAATAGATGTCACTGAAGGACAATGACTAAAGTGTGCTCTCTCTATATATATAATCTGACATTGCACCAGGTACTCACACATGCTGCACTGCAGGCCAATAATACAGTACCAGCTGATGCTTGCACCTGCTAGTTCAATTAGCAATTTCATAAATTACGCTGTTTGGTGAAAAATAATCATGCATGAGCTTAATTAAAACTTTGTGCCTCAATGACAATTGCTGCTAGTACATTAAAGTTTAGCCTAACACCGAGTTTCAGAATGAAAACAAAATGAAATAATGATAATTCTTTCTACTTTCACTATTCATAAATACCGTTGACACAAAACAAAGCAGAAATCCTATTTAAAGCTGCAAAATTAGATATCTGATGGAAATGTTTACAGAGTCCCCAATGCACACATACTGGACTATTTGAGATGTAAGTTTTATAGGCTCAATTTCCCTGCAGATACATGGTATTGGGATCCACAAACTGTATAGGAACCCCCCATATCAATTGCAACACAGCCTACCTTAGGACTTATCTTAATTCTTTCAAGGCCCCCAAGTGATATATCAAGACTTTGTAATACAAAAACATTGATAAAGCTGATTTTGCTGATGACTTATCCCTCTTGACATAGACTCACACATCCTCAGATAATTGACCCAGTGTCAGTCTTTGTTAAAATCAAGACTGCATTAAATCAGATCCTCTAAAGCGAAAGGATCCCAGAGAAAGTTTGTCACACCTTAAAACAAGTTTCCTTATGCACAAGAGATCAGTGGGGAAGGGTGAATGACTGGAGTGTCACTCTTACCTCCTAGACAAAACACCCAAGCTAGAGGTAGTGGACAACTTCCTTGTCTCCCATTTTCAGTTTGTGGGAACTATATTAATCTTGTAAAACAAAAAGCAATAGCCATTAAGATGCTAGGAAGCCTATAGAATCAAAATTGATCCCCCATCTGTCTACACACAATTCCATTCTCTCTACATACATTTATATATAATACATATTAAATAATACTTATATTTAATATTTATTAATACATAATGGAATATATTAAATATATAATACTTATATATCATACATTATTCTTTCTTTCATATGTTTGACTGTTTTGGCTCCATGAATGCCTGTGTATCACATGTGTACATGATGCCCACTAAGAATGGAAGAGGGAATTGCATCCCCTGGAACAGGCAGGAGTAACAGATAGTTATGAGCTGCCATGTGTGTGCTGGGATTGAACCTGGGTCCTCTAGAAGAACACCTAGTGCTCTTAACCACTGAGCCATTACATTAGTAAATTTTGAGGTCATGAAAAATAAATAGTTCATATTTTTAATATTCTCCTGTAGAGCTAACATAATATTATATACAGTAAATGTTTAGGTGCATGAATGCATCCGTGTGAGTGTGTGTGTACTCACTCACATTATTCTCATGGTAGCTGCCTAATGGCCACAGTTAGGGAGAAATTACCAGTTTGCTGGTAGTGCTTTGGTATGCATTCTCTTCTAATTATCCGTGTGTTTGACTAAGACCTTTGGATTCTGTCAGAGATGTCATGGCATGAAAATATTCTCAGGGTTGCAGCTGGCCTGATGCATGACACTTGGATGCCTCCATACATGCATGGAATATAATACGGGCAACTTAAGCAAACTAGTACTAAGACAAAAACAAAAACCCTTCGTCAGACAAGGCTGCCCTTGGAAAGAAAAGGCCAGTCAAAGTTGTTGCTCATGGCTCCCTGGTCATTTTGCTGAATCTGTAGCTCCTGTGTTATTCCAGTCTTTCAGAAAAAAAAAAAAAAAAAAAAAAAAAAAAAAAAGAACATAGTCCACAAAACCCAATGTCTTAGAGGCCCTATTCTTCTATCTTTACCTCTGGGAACTTTAGAACTGCGGCAGGAAGTCCTGGGGGGTTCCAAATGAAGACTTACTCATACCGCCTGGAGATTGTCAAGTCTCACACAAATAACCACATCTCATCTCCACGGCCTTGCTGACAATGTAAAGAAAAAGCCTCGTGCTTCTCTGCTGGTTCTTGTACCTTCCTGCTATAGGCTTTTCAGTCACTGTTGAGTCAAAAGATGAAGGCAGCCTCCCCCTCCTCTGGGTCGCTCACTCCCTGCTGGGCTCTGCATGCCTGGTCCTTCTGTTCCTTCCTTGTGTCTTTCATTCCCAACCCAAGGAAACACGCTGTCCCTACCCAGGTATTCCCTCCTTCTGTTCTGATGCTCTGTTCTGAGGTTCTGTTCCATGGCTCTGCTTGAAATGGTTTCATTTCTCTTCGTTCCACTGGTTTCACAAGAACAGTTGGATTTTTTTTTCTTATTTACTAGAAACACTCAATAAATCCTCGGTGCTTCAAATAAAGACCAGCTGCTAAACGCCCTTACAGCCAGGCTCTTATCACACCGCTGGACCTCCGGGGAGAACAGAGTGTTTGTTAGTCTCATCACTGTCCTTGGCTCTTGTCACATCTCCGTTTCATCACCATGGCATCTAATAGATTTCAGTACCTAGGAAGTCTCCCTGCTGATACTTCTGTAAATTAAGAGGATGACTTTTAAAGGTGACCTATGACCTAAAGTCCAAGCGTTCTGCAAAGGCAGCTTCAGAATAATGAAAGAGCTGGAGCTCTTTCATTACCACCTTTGGAGGAAGGTAACGCCCTTCAGAGCTCCTGAAGGGGGACCCTTTCTCATCCCTGGCACTCACAGACCACAGATATCTGCTCCTGATCTGTGACAGGAAAAAAAAGAGACCATAAAGAAAAGCTGCCCTCAGTTTTTGGTATGACTATTTCATACCAAATGCCTCCATTCTCCAAAATTGAGTTAGGAGGAAAACAAGTCATATTCAGAGTTTCTAAAATATCATTCACAAGTTTTCAATAAATGCATATTTGAATCCTGAGATTTTTTTTAAAAAACCTTGTATATGTAACCTTTATTTTATGTGTGTGTGTGTGTGCACACGCACGCGCGTGCTCGAGTCTATGTATGTGCATAACACATATACAATAGCCCCCAGAGGTCAAAAGAGAGCATTGAATTCTCTGTAACTGAAGTTACATGTGGTTGTGAGCTGCTATGTCCTGGGAATAGAATCAGTGTCTCTGAAAGAGCAACAACCACTTTTGACCACTGATCCATCTCACCAGCCCCTGGCCATGAGGGTTTTTGGTTGTTGTTGCTGCTGTTTTGTTGTTTTTCATTCAGAAAACTAAACAGTTATAGCATTATCAAGGCCACACTTCCAACTCCAGATAGGCATGAGGGGACAGGGGAATATTATGACAGTCCTAGAAAGCAAATTTAAAACCTTATAGATGTGTATCCCATCATTAAGCCACAAGTGTCCAAAATTCCTAACCAAATCTGAGGTTAAAACATAGCCAAAGTCAGGTCAGCTCTACCCCACTACAAAAAAATAATAAATAAATAAATAACCCCCCCCACACACACACACACTTTAGCTGTTATAAAACAAGCTGACACTGGCCACTGGTGTCAGCAATGGCTCAATTCAAGCAATACTGATTCATGAGCAACCATGTGCACAAAGGAAAAAAGAAACTGAGAAGGGTTATTTGCGTCACAAAAGGAATGTCTCCACCGAATAAAATGATCCACCATAGAATTCTTTCAGCCAACAAACACTTCCATTACACTAATATATGATCCTATTTACCAAAATTCAAATTTTAGAGAACTTTTTGGGAATAGGTTGTTACACAAGAAGCTACAGGGCTGCCTAATAACAGCCAAGCAATAGCAACCAACTGAGTTCTGCAGTAGAACCAAACTGAATTTTCTTTGGGGCTGGTGAAAAATGCTCCCAAATACATTTCAGTACTATTAAACTGGTCTGAATTGATGTTTTTTGTTTTGGGTTTTTGTGTTGTTGTTGTTGTTTGTTTGTTTGTTTTAGAAAATAGAAATCTCACTTATAAACAACTGGGATAGACTGGCCCATATTCCTCACATCTGGAATCAGAAGGCATGAGATTCAGAACAGGGACAGGAGGAGTGAGCTTGAGGAGCGGGCAAGGAGACAGGAGTTGGCCCTGCCACCTGGATTTCCATCCCCAAATGAACTCTAATGTCAATCTTTCTCTTCCTACCAATTAAGAGAACAGTTTTTCCAAACAAGGGACAGTCCCGGAAGGTCAGGATGGGCAGAGGTGTGCCTTTCTCCTGAACACATGGATGTATCATACAACTGTTCCTCTGCATTCTCGCCCTGAGCTGAGGGCGAATGGTGGCCTACCAACCAAGGGGAGGCACTTAAATAATAAATTTGGCTTTGAACTCTTTGAAGGCCTGGGGCTCTGCTTCTGTGCATCTGAGACTCCAACACACATGACGTCTTGGGCAGACACCATAAGGTAGCAATCACTTTCTGTTTCTCTTTCTACTGGTGTCACTAAGTCAGTCTTCCTGCTAGTATCCCCTTGGTTCCAGCATCCACCAGTTTGGGCTGGCCTAAAGGATTCTGTATCTATCTGGACCACCTGTGCATTTCTTGGTGTGAGGGCTGATGGTACATCCTGCCTTGGCCTCTCCTGATGACTGCCCTGCCTCTGGCCAGGCATTGGTGAAACCTAATATTTAATTGTACTTTTTTTTCCAGCCTCCTTTTGCTGGCACAGCCACTTCTTCACAGTCTTGGGCCAGAAGAAATCTTTTCATTATAGCTCACAGCTGTGATCCTTGGGTTAAAAGAAATTACTCATGAAAGGGCAGCCTGGGGTAGAAAGCACAGCATCAGAAAAAGCCCAGACTTCCAAGGGAGAAGGAACTTCAAGGATTTATTGACATGGGGGAGATCACAGCTCTGGCTTCAGGCCCAGCTACTGACATTTGCGATAGATTTAGGCACCACGGTTTGACTTAGAATTATTTTTAATTCAAACTAAGGGGTCGGAGTGTGTGGGGGGGTTGATCTAAGTAGGGGGTTTTGATCTGAGTGAGGAGTTTGGATCTGTGTGTTGAGGGGGTGTGGCAGTTGATCTGCTTGGGGTGGTGTTGCTTATGCCCAGGAGAAATTAAGACAGGAAATGAGAACAGCTTTCTTCCCCTCTTCCCAGCTCCTCCTTCCCCTACCCCTCAAGCTTCCTTCTCCCTCATTTCAAAGCCATTCCGGTGGTTGCATTTTTGTCTCTCTTCTACTTGTTCTTCCTTCCCAATACAGATTGTTGGGAGAGGACCAGAGATGGGGGGCGGGGGGGAAACAGGGCCACTTACATCTAATCTATCTATGGGACCAACAGCTGTGCTTAGCTCAGGCCCCGAACTACCTGGCAGTCTCAGATATTTTTACCAGTACCTGGCAGGTAACTGAGTCACAAGGGACAAATGGGACTGAGTCACAAGGGACAAAAAAACAAGATTTCTCTTGGTCTGTCCAGAGTCTTCCTCATAATTACCTACGTCTATGGCTTCACCAGCAGCCTGGGGCAACAGCCTGAAGCGGTTGACTTCTGTAGGAATACTCTTAGCTGGAGCAACCACACCTAAACCTACAGGGGGAAGAACAAAGCACGATATCGGGTCTGCTTCTATTTGCTATAAAGATCTTTTGAGATAGCCAAGCTGGTCCAACACTCTCACGTAGCACAGGATGCCTTTGAACTTCCAATCCTCCTGCTTCTACTAAGGACCCAAGTGCTGACATCACAGTGTGCATTGCCATGCAAGGGTTATGGAATGTTGAACAATCAAATCCAGGGCTTCATGCATGTTAGCCGAGCAGTCTGCCAACTAGGCGACATCCCAGCCTAAAGTTGGAAATTATATGGAGAATGGTTCGTGTATCATAAGCTCCTTTTTTTTTTCCAGGTAAGGTTGTAAAGACTGAGAAGGCAGCAGTGGCTTTACCAAAGCTAAACACTGATGTCAGGATAAGGCTTGGCCATAAATTAAATGTGCACTGCTGCTTATACCAGAGCATAGATCCCATATTAGTTTTCTTTCTTTTTTTCTGAATAGTATTGCTTTTTTTATTATTATTATTTTCTATATTCTTTGTTTACATTCCAAATGATTTTCCCTTTCCCGGTTCCCGCTGTCCCCCTAGGTCCCATAAGTCCTCTTTCCCTCAGCCAGTTCCCCAATCAATCCCCTCCCACTCCACTGTCCTGGCAATCCTCTACAATGCTACATCACTTCTTTCCAAGACCAGGTCCCTCCTCTTCTTTCCTTCTTGGGAATGATTTGATTTGTGGGTTGTGTTTTGGGTATTCAGAGCTTCTGGGCTAATATCCACTTATCAGTGACTGCATTCCATGAGTGTTCTTTTGTGAATGAGTTACATCACTTAGGATGATACTTTACAGTTCCAACCATTTGCCTACAAATTGCATGAATTCGTTGTTTTTAATTGCTGAGTAGTACTCCATTGTGAAAATATACCATATTTTCTGTATCCATTCCTCCATTGAGGGACATCTGGGATCTTTCCAGCTTCTGGCTATTATAAATAAGGCTGCTATGAACATAGTGTCCTTATTGCACGCCGGGGGAATCCTCTGGCTATATGCCCAGGAGTGGTATAACAGGGTACTCTGGAGGTATCATGCCCAGTTTTCTGAGGAACTGCCAGACTGATTTCCAGAGTGGTTGTACCAGCTTGCAATCCCACCAGCAGTGGAGGAGTGTTCCTCTTTCTCCATATCCTTGCCAACACCTGCTGTCTCCTGAGTTTTTAGTTTTAGCCATTCTGACTGGTGTGTGCTGAAATGTCAGGGTTGTTTTGATTTGCATTTCCCTAATGATTAATGATGTTGAACATTTCTTAAGGTGCTTCTCAGCCATCCGAAATTCTTTAGGTGAAAATTCTTTGTTTGGCTCTGTACCCTATTTTTAATAGGGTTATTTGCCTCTCTGGAGTCTACCTTCTTGAGTTCTTTGTATATATTGGATATTAGCCCTCTGTAGGATGTAGGGTTGGTGAATATCTTTTCCCAGTTTGTTGGTTGCTGTTTTGTCCTTTTGACAGTATTCTTTGCCTTACAGAAACTAATTTTATGAGGTCCCATTTGTCAATTCTTGATCTTAGAGCATAAACTATTGGTGCTCTGTTCAGGAAATTTCCCCCTGTGCCCATGTCCTCAAGGGTCTTCCCCAGTTTCTTTTCTATTAGTTTCAGTGTGTCTGGTTTTATGTGGAGGTCCTTGATCCACTTGGAGTTGAGCTTAGTACAAGGAGATAGGAATGAATCGATTTGCATTCTTCTGCATACTGACCTCCAGTTGAACCAGCCCCATTTGTTGAAAAGGCTATCTTTTTTCCACTGGATGGTTTTAGCTCCTTTGTTGAAGATCAAGTGACCATAGGTGTGTGGGTTTATTTCTGGGTCTTCAATTCTATTCCATTGATCTACCTGCCTGTCACTGTACCAATATCAAGCAGTTTTTTAACACTATTGCTCAGTAGTACTGCTTGAGGTCAGGAATACTGATTCCCCCAGAGGTTCTTTTGTTGTTGAGAATAGTTTTAGCTATCCTGGGGTTTTTGTTATTCCAGATGAATTTGAGAATTGCTCTTTCTAACTCTATGAAGAACTGAGTTGGGATTTAGATGGGAATTGCATTGAATCTGTAGATTGCTTTTGGCAAGATGGCCATTTTTACTATATTAATCCGGCCAATCCACAAGCATGGAAGATTTTTCCATTTTCTGAGGTCTTCTTCAATTTTCTTCAGAGAACTGAAGTTCTTGTCATACAGATCTTTCATTTCTTTGCTTAGAGTCACACCGAGATACTTTATATTGTTTGTGGCTATTGTGTAGGGTGTCATTTCTCTAATTTCTTTCTCATCCTGCTTATCCTTTGAGTATAGGAAGGCTACTGATTTGCTTGAGTTGCTTTTATAACCAGGCACTTTGCTGAAGTTGTTTATCAGCTGTAGGAGTTCTCTGGTGGAGTTTTCTGGGTCACTTAAATATACTATCATATCATCTGCAAATAGTGATAGTTTGACTTCTTCCTTTCCAATTTGTATCCCTTCGACCTTCTTATGTTGTCTAATTGCTCTTGCTAGAACTTCAAGTACTATATTGAAAAGATATGGAGAGAGAGGGCAGCCTTGTCTAGTCCCTGATGTTAGTAGGATTACTTCAAGCTTCTCTCCATTTAGTTTGATGTTGGCTACCGGTTTGCTGTATATTGATTTTACTGTGTTTATGTATGGGCCTTGAATTCCTGTTCTTTCCAAGACTTTTAGCTTGAAAGGATGCTGCATTTTGTCAAAAGTCTTTTCAGCATCTAATGAAATGACCATGTGGTATTTTCATTGAGTTTGTTTATGTAGTGGATGGCATTGATGGATTTCTGTATATTAAACCATCCCTGCTTCTCTGGGATGAAGCCTACTTGATGATGGTGAATGATCATTCTGATGTGCTCTTGGATTCTGTTGGCCAGAATTTTACTGAGTATTTTTGCATCGATATTCATTAGGGAAATTGGTCTGAAGTTATATTTCTTTGTTGGATCTTTGTGTGGTTTTGGTATCAGCATAATTGTGACTTCATAGAATGAGTTGGGTAGTATTCCTTCTGTTTCTATTTTGTTGAATAGTTTGAAGAGTATTGGTGTTAGGTCTTCTTTTAATGTTTGATAGAATTCTGTACTAAAACCATCTGGTCCCATGCTATTTTTGTTTGGAAGGCTTTCAATGATCACTTCTATTTCTTTATGGGTTATGGAACTGTTTAGATGATCTATTTGATCCTGATTTAATTTTGGTATTTGGTATCTGTCTAGGAAATTGTCCATTTCCTCCAGATTCTCCAATTGTGTTGAGTATAGGTTTTTGTAGTGGGATCTGATGATTTTTTTAATTTCCTCAGTTTCTGTTTTTAAAACTCCCTTTTCATTTCTATTTTGTTAATGTGGATACTGTCTCTGTGTTCTCTGATTAGTCTGGCTAAGCGTTTATCTAGCTTGTTGATTTTCTCAAAGAACCGGCTACTGGTTTTGGTGATTCTTTGTATCATTCTCGTTGTTTCCACTTGATTGATTTCAGCCCTGAGTTTGATGATTTCCTGTCATCTACTCCTCTTGGGTGAATTAACTTCTTTTTGTTCCAGGGCTTTGAGGTGTACCTTTAAGCTGCTAGTGTATGGTCTCTCCAGTTTCTTTTGGAGGCACTCAGGTCTATGAGTTTTCTTCTTAGCACTGCTTTCATTTTGTCCCATAAATTTGGGTATGTTGTGCCTTCATTTTCATTAAATTCTAGAAAGTCTTTGATTTCTTTCTTTATTTCTTCCTTGACTGAGGTAGAAATAGACCATTAAGTAGAGTATTGTTCAGTTTCCAAGAGTATGTGGGCTTTCTGTTGTTTTGTTGCTATTGAAGACCACTCTTACTCCATAGTGATCTGATAAGAGGCTTGGGATTAGTTCAATATTCTTATATCTGTTGAGGTCTGTCTTGTGACCAATTACATGATCAATTTTGGAGAAGGTACCATGAGGTGCTGAGAAAAAGGTATATTCTTTTGCTTTAGGATGAAATGTTATATATATAAAATCCAATTGGTCTAAAGTTTCAATTAGTTTCACTGTGTCCCTTTTTAGTTTCTGTTTTCCTGATCGGTCCATTGAGGAGAGTGGAGTGTTGAAGTCACCCACAATTATTGTGTTAGGTGGAATGTGTGCTTTGAGCTTTAGTAAAGTTTATATTATGAATGAGGGTGCCCTTGCATTTGGAGCATAGATGTTCAGAATAAAGAGTTCTTCTTGGCAGATTTTTCCTTTGACCAGTAGGAAGTATCCTTCTGTGTCCCCTTTGATGACTTTAGGTTGAAAGTCAATTTTATCTGTTATTAGAATGGCTACTCTGGCTTGTTTTCTGAGACCATTTGCTTGTAATATTGTTTTCCAGCCTTTTACTCTGAGGTAGTGTTTTTCTTTGACACTAATGTGTGTTTCCTGTATGCAGCAAAATGTAGGGTCCTGTTTATGTATGGAGCCTGTTAGTCTATGTCTTTTTATTGGGGAATTAAGTCCATTGATGTTAAGGGATAATAAGAAGTAGTGATTATTACTTCCTGTTACCTTTGATGTTATTTTTATGTTTGAGTGGTTATCTTCTTTTGGGTTTGATGAAAGAAGGTTACTGACTTGCTCTTTCCAGGGTGTAGTTTCCCTCCTTGTACTAGCATTTTCCACCTATTATCTTTGGTAGGGCTTGGTTTGTGGAAAGATATTGTGTAAATTTGGTTTTATCATGGAATATCTTGGTTTCTTTATGTATGGTGATTGAGATTTTGCTGGATATAGTAGTCTTGGCTCACATTTGTGTTCTCTTAAAGTGTGCATAAGATCTGCCCAGGATCTCCTAGCTTTCATGGTCTCTCATGAGAAGTCTGGTATAATTCTGATAGGTCTTCATTTATATGTTACTTGGTCTTTTTCTCTTACTGACTTTAATATTCTTTCTTTGTTTAGTACATTTGGGGTTTTGATTTTTATGTGACAGGAGGTATTTCTGTTCTGGTCCACTTTGGAGTTCTGTAGGCTTCTTGTATGTTCCTGGGCATCTCTCTCTTTAGGTTAGGGAAATTTTCTTCCAGAATTTTGTTGAAGATATTTGCTGGCCCTTTAAGTTGTAAATCTTCACTCTCATCTATACCTATAATCCTTAGGTTTGGTCTTCTCATTGTGTCCTGGATTTCCTGGATGTTTTGTGTTACAAGCTTTTTGCATTTTCCATTTTCTTTGACTGTAGAGTCAATGCTTTCTATGTTATCTTTCATATCTGAGATTCTTTCTTCTATCTGTTGTAATCTGTTGTTGATATTGGCATCTATGACCCTCGATTTCTTCCCAAGGTTTTCTATCTCCAAAGGTGTCTCCCTTTGTGATTTCTTAGTTATTTCTACTTCTGTGTTTAGATCCTGGATGGCTTTGCTCAGTTTCTTCATTTGTTGCTTGTGTTTTCCTGTAATTCTTTAAGAGATTTTTGTGTTTCCTCTTTCATGACTTCTGCCTGTTGACCCAAGTTCTCCTGTATTCCTTCAAGTGATTTTTGCATTTCCTCTTCATTGACTTCTATCTGTTGACCCATATTCTCCTGCATTTCTTTAAATGATTTTTGTGTTTCCCTTGTAAGGCCTTCGAACTTTTGATCCATTTTCTCTTGTATTTCTTTAAGAGATTTATTTATGTCCTTCTTGTATCCCTCTAACAGCATCATGACCAGTGATTCTAAATCCAAATCTTGCTTTTCTGGAGTGTTAGGGTATCTGGGACTTGCTGTTGTTGGAGAATTGGGTCCAGATGTTGCCATATTGCCTTGATTTCTGTTAGTAATATTCCTACGTTTGCCTTTTGCCATCTGGTTATCTCTGGCATTAGTTGGTCCTATTGTCACTTTCTGGTGCTTGAACCTCCTGTAAGCCTGTAAGACTATTTCTGCTCTTCTGGATGACTGGTTTTCCCCTGGCACAGATTACTGATGGGCTACCCTACTCTTGGGTGCTGTTGGAGCCCTGGTGTGCCTTGCCCCAGCAATGTTATACTCGGGGTTGTCTCTGTGTATTTGGAGCTGCCAGTCCTGTCTGACTGGGAGCGAAGATGGCGCCGGGGAGCCCCTCCAATTGCCGATTAATCTGCAGGGCAAAGGATCCATGACATGCTGGCACACAGATGAACCACGGAGCTGCCCAGGACTTGGGCACAGGAAGAAGCCTGGCGGTCTATGTCCCAAGAGATGTTAAACTGGGGATATCTCAGTACCTGGAGCTGCCTGTCCTGTCTGACTGCGAGTGAAGAGGGTAGTGGGGACCCCCTGAGTAATTGCTGTACAATTTCAATAGCTGGGCACTTCTAATCCTCTCATATGCTACCCCAGGCCTAATCAGGAAGTGTTTAGTAGCCGTTTACTCTTAAGTCTCACAAGGCTTTCTCTCCTGTAACTCCTATGTCCCATCTCTCTCCCTCTACAACATGGAGAGTCTTCTAGTTTTCTATTTCTTTGGAAAGATGTGTGGGTCTAGAGTCTTGATCAAGAATTTCAAAATAATAGTAATTGAACAATTGCTAATGCCAGAAAACATTGTCTACATGCAAGGAGATCGAATGTGCTGCCACTGTGCTAGAAGCTTAACATTTCCTTACCATTTTTAAGAGGTGAAGTTCAAAGCCATTAAGTGATTTATTCAAGACCTCAAAACCAATGAATAGGAAGGCTGGAGTCAACTCCAGTTCAATAAAGGAGTGAACTTGCTAGTCAAAAAAAATCAAGCAGGCAAAGAAAGCAAACATCTTTTTTTCATGTCTCCCAGCAGAAGATAAGGCACAAGTGAAGAGTGGATCTCCCCACATCAAAGATCTGGATGCAAAATGGTTCTTTGCACTTTGAATGATTTAATTAAAGAAAAAAATCACTCACAGGTGTACCCAGCCACTTTGGTTTTAGTTAGTTCCAGATAGAGTCAAGCTGACAACCAAGGCCAGCCATCACAAGTCTGATGGATGTTTTTATTTGAAGATTAAGCATAGCATATGGAGATATGACGGTGTGGCAAGTTGATTTACAAATAAAAACAATAACCAGGTGTGATGGGTGTTCTTGGTTGTCATCTTGATTACATCTGGAAGTAACTAAAACACAAATGGTTGTGCATACCTTTGAGGAATTTTTTTCTTAATTAAATCATTAGTTGTGGGAAGACCCACTTCTAACCTGGATCTTTAAGGTAGGAGACCCACCTTTGATCTGGGCCACACTTTCTGCTGGCAGTCTATACAAATGACATGGAAGTTTCTCTCTCTCTCTCTCTCTCTCTCTCTCTCTCTCTCTCACACTCTCTTTGCCTGCTTGTTCTTTGTTAGCAAAGTAAGTAATATTAGTTCCTTCAATAATATTAAGGCCTACTTCTTTGGAATTCCAGTGTATACTGAAAGAGAGTTGAGACGTCCAGTCTCATGAACTGAACAACTAATAGATTCTTGGACCTTCAATTGGTAGAAACCCATTTTGGACTAGCTTGATCACAGCCTGTAAACCATTCTTGTACATCCTCTTTCATTCTAAGTTCTGATCCTCTACACTACCCTGGCTAAAACACCAAGTGTGTGTATGGGGCGGGGGAGGAGTGGAAAAAGAGAGAGAGAGAGAGAGAGAGAGAGAGAGAGAGTCTCTAAATTCTGTTTCTCTAGAGAATCCTGACAAATAGAGGATACAATATTTGTTTTGTTTTGTTTTATTTTTATTAGATATTTTCTTTATTTACATTTCCAATTTTATCCCTGTTCCTGGTTTCCCCTCTGAAAACACCCTATCCCATTCCCCCCTATTCACCAACCCACCCACTCCTGCTTCCATATCCTGGCATTCCCCTATAGCCTTCTCAGGACTAAGGGCCTCTCCTCCCTTTGATGTCCAACAAGGCCATCCTCTGCTACACATGCATGCTACACATGGTCCCTTCATATGTACTGTTTGGTTGGTAGCTTAATCCCTGAGAGCTCTGGGGGTAATGTTTGTTTCATATTGTTGTTCCTCCTATGGGGCTTTTAAAAAGATATCCTTTTAAACAAATGGTGCTGGTTCAACTGGCAGTTAGCATGCAGAAGAATGCAAATCGATCCATTCTTATTACCTTGTACAAAGCTCAAGGTCAAGTGGATCAAGGACCTCCACATAAAACCAGACATACTGAAACTAATAGAAAAAAAACTAGGGAAGACCCTGGAGCACATGGGCACAGGGGAAGTTTTCTTGAACAGAACACCAATAGCTTGTGCTCTAAGATCAAGAATTGACAAATGGGACCTCATAAAATTACAAAGCTTCTGTAAGACAAAGGACACTGTCAATAGGACAAAATGGCAACCAACAAATTGGGAAAGGATCTTTACGAACCCTACATCTGACAGAGGGCTAATATCCAATATATACAAAGAACTCAAGAAGTTAGACTCCAGAGAACCAAATAACCCTATTAAAAATGGGGTACAGAGCTAAACAAAGAATTCTCAACTGAGGAATACCAAGTGGCTGAGAAGCACCTAAAGAAATGTTCAATATCCTTAGTCATCAGAGGAATGCAAATCAAAACAACCGAGACTCCACCTCACACCAGTCAGAATGGTTAGGATCAAAAATTCATTAAAAGAAAGAAAGAAAGAAAGAAAGAAAGAAAGAAAGAAAGAAAGAAAGAAAGAAAAAGAAAAAAACCTCATGGTGACAGCAGGTGCTGGCAAGGATATGGAGAAAGCAATATTAATTTTGATTCACTGTTTTCTTTCTGTATTTTATTTTCTATATTCTTTGTTTACATTACAAATGATTTTCCCTTTCCTGGTTCCCCCCTCCTGCTAAGTCTTCCCCCCTCCCGTTAAGTCCTCTTCCTTCGTTAGCCCATTCCCGAATCAACCCCCTCCCACTTCTCTGTCCTGGCAATTCCCTACAATGCTGCATCAAGCCTTTCCAGGACCAGGAATCTTCTTCCTTCTTCTTGGGAATGATTTGATATGTGAGTTGTGTCTTGGGTATTCAGAGCTTCTGGGGTAATATCCACTTATCAGTGGCTGCATTCCATGTGTGTTCTTTTGTGAATGAGTTACCTCACCTAGGATGATATTTTCCAGTTCCAACCATTTGCCTAAGATTTTCATGAATTCATTGTTTTAATTGCTGAGTAGTATTCCATTGTGTAAATATACCAAAGTTCTGTATCCATTCCACCGTTGCGGGACTTCTGGGTTCTTTCCAGCTTCTGGCTATTATAAATAAGGCTGCTATGAACATAGTGGAGTATGTGTTCTTATTGCATGCCTGGGAATCCTCTGGGTATATGCCCAAGAGCTGAGGTAACTCTAAGCCCTTCCATATAGCCTTTCTAACCAAAATAGTCCTGCTCCACAGGTCAGGGAACCAATGTGAGAATTCTGCCAACTTCTAGGTATATCTACTCCAATAATACATTCTGTCACTGGAGAAATAACCACTGGATACATTCAGGAACCCAGTGGACCTATTGTGAGCCAGATTTCAGCCAAGATTCCATTAACTACCTGATCTCCATAAGCCTCTATGTTAACTGAGGGACCACAGTGATTTTTGAGATCTCCAAAAATCAGCACCAACTCAGAATCAGTATCCAATAGACAGTGGGAAGTCCAATGATTGTGTCCTTTCCCCCACTGTACAGTTATCCTTGTAAAATCCCATAAGTCCCTCTGGGGAATGAATGGAGAAAGGCTAACAGTAAAACATCAAGGTCCCTTCTTCCTGGGAACTTGGCTGTCCCTTCTTTCAAGGGGTTCTGGGTCTACAAACTATCTCATGTCTGGAAATTTGCTCATGGACTAAGGTTCCTTTTTTACAATGATCCAGTATGCCCTTTCTTTCATTTGAGAATTTTTCCACTTATACAGATAAAACAAAAATCAGTAGACTTCTCACTTGTATCATCCCTAGAAAGACCATGTTAAAGGATCTTACTAGTTATGCCACTATAAAGTTAACTTTGCCTGTGCTGACCATTATGGGTCAGGCCATTCTGGATATTGTTTTATCTTTGTTGCCCACTTTGATAACTATGATCACCTTGCCTATGGAGAGTCAATGCTACTACCTGACCCCTGCTACTTCAGGACACAACCAAATACATTACGTTTAATTATGTTTAATTCATCTAACCGAGAAGCAGCATCTCCAGCCCTAAGGTCTGGCACAAGGAAAAGGGTGACAGCAAAGCTCTTCAAATGTGCTGGTGCTCTTCTCACCACTTTGTGCCTTACAAGATTAGTAAAGGGCATGTCTTCTGGGACTTCCCATTGTAAAGGATTAGGCTTTACACAATTCACCTACTCTTGTATCACAACTTTCCTGAATCTTAAAATCTTTTCATCAACGCTAAGCCAAGGAATATCAGGCATCTTCAAGTCCTTTTCAGTAGACCATCTTTTATCAAATGTTTTATTTAACCATTCAAACAAGTTTTTGACACTTTAGAACTAGAGATGCTATTGACAATCTAGGCCATTTTCCCAATATAGAGAAGGAAGAGCCTATTTATGAGATGGATTTTATGTGACAGATGCTTTTCCTTCATTATCTCATTGTCCATGCAATAGATGTTCCTATTACTGTTTTGCTTATAAGAAAGCTAAAATCTGACAGGCCTGCCATCACTACAGTGAGCAAGTGTGTGTTAGAGATGGGAGAGAAAGAGAAGCAGAGAGGTTTGCACACTGTAAAGAGAGGCAGAACTGGAGATATGATAATGATGTCTCTGCTGCCACCTGAGGCCATGGAGATTCTGGGCCAATTAGAGCCCTGTTTGGGTCCCTGAAGCAGAGGTCTGTGCTGATGTCTGATGTGATGCCTGAAGCCTGCATTACCTGCAAAGGCCATGCAGACTTCCATAATCTAGGCTGCAGCCTGAGGCCATGTCAAGAAGAGGTGGCCCTGCCACTCACTGGGAGCCGGGCCCTCCCTTTGCATGGGCAGTGTGGGAGAGTTGAACCTCCTGGAGGCCCAGAACCAGAATTCTAAGCTGGCCCACCCCAACATCTACCCCACTTCTGAGCTGCAGGAGCTCATGAAGGGACTAGTCCTGGAGAACAAAAGCTACAGGATATCCATGACTCAGGGCAACAGCAGGGTATCTAAAGAGAAGTCCCAGTGAGGGCCCAGTATTGATGGGGTAGCAGAAACTTGAGGCCTGTACCAGAGCGATGACTCATTGCAATGAACATTTGAAAGCAAAGATATGTGGACAAAGGTTATAGTGTGTGACACTTTGTGACATGTACAGCTTCCATGGTGAGAGTTTTGTTTGTTTGTTTCTGGTTTTGGTGGTGGTGCTTTGTTTTCTTTTTAATCTTTATTTTCATTTTTTGGGGACATGGAGGTTACACAGGTCAAAGACAGATATGGAAGGACTGGGAAATAAGTGGGATTGAAGTGCATGATGTAAAAATCACAAAGAATCAATAAAATTATATACATATATATATGTGTGTATATATATATATATGTATGTATTTCAAGACACTTATCAAATTGCATAAAGTTCACAGAGGACAACACTGGGATCCAAATTGATCTGATTTTTAGTTAAAATGTTCTTTCCTAAATATCCGTTTTTATTTATGTACTCAAAAATATTCCTGCATTGAAAATACAGCATTAAATATGATAAAGCTGTTGTTCCAATAGCGTATATCTACTAATGTGGTAGATCATAAAGAAGTAATAAAATAATGAAGATAATAACAATGGCCCTGAAGAAAAATAGGTCAATATATCAGGTCTTTATTGATGACATTTGGATTGGCATATTAATGGGAAGGGTGAACCCATTCCCAAGGACAGTCAGCACATACCAGAATCTGGGGTTCTCAATAACTGCAGTTTCTTTTTTCTTCCCCATGGTCCTGCATACATTAGCCAAGTCCTCTGCCGCTCAGCTAGATTTTCACTTTTTATTTTAAGATGGTCTTGCTTTATTTTCCCAAGTAAGCCTTGAACTTATTCTCTAGCCCAGGTAGACCATGAACTTAACCACATCAGCCTCTTGTAGTCAGGACGACAGTCCTGCACCAATAAACCTAGTTCAATAAGAGGGGTCATGACCTCTAGGATTATAGTCAGGGAAAGAGTAATGAGCATCTGCCAGCCAAGCACCTCCATCTTCTGGGCATGCCTGCGAGCTTTCCTCTGTGATCGTAGATTAAGTGATAAATCATCTCTTTGGCTAGGTAAGGACTTCCCAGTCTCTGGTGGTGGTCTGGGATACTATAATGAAGCATGGGCACAGGAGGATGAACTTGATGGCTTCATGCAGCAGCAACAGTAGCAACATGGCACAGTCAGTAGACTGCATTAGTCCCCCTCACTCTGCTCACAACAAATGTGGCCAAGCCCTCTGAAAAGCCTGTTTGTACTGATGCTTGATAGTGAACCCTAAGGGTGCTTGCTAGCACTTAAACATTACTGTGGGAGACGCTAATCACACCATAGCTGCTTCGGGGAGGTGAGGGGCCAAATGTTCAAGGAAGGTTGCTGAAGGACAAGACTGCATAGGATCCCAGGCAATGTCTGCATATCTCTTCTAATCCAGACAGAGAGGGGAGAAAAACTGAGGTGGATAATAGACAGAAGCCACATATTTCTTGGTTTCTGTGCTACAAAACAAAATACTAAAAAATTAGAGATAAATGATCCTGGAAATCAGCCTGCCCAGCCTTTCCCCAGCTTTTTCCAAAAAACCCACTGAACTGCACTCATACACCAGGAAGATGGGGAAGAGAGGGGAGGAGAGGAGGGAAAAGACAAGAGGAAAGGGAGAGACTAGTTTAGTAAAACCATCCCCACTCTCCAGCTATAGATTCTCCTTAGTATGTATTTGCTTGTCTCTCTGCTATAACAAAATGTCTTGTAACAGCCACTCAAGGCAGGAAGACTTTATTTGGACTCCCAGTTTGAGAGTCCAGTCCATCACGGCAGAGAAGACAGGATGACTGGAGGTTGAGGCAGCTGGTCTCAGTGCATCTGCAGTCAGAAAGCAGAGAGCAAGGATGCTCACTCTGAGCATCTTCTCCCCATTTTTTTTTGTTGGCAGCCCAGGACCCCAGCCCATGGAATGGTGCCACCCACAGTGGAGATGAGTGTCCCCACTAAACGTAAATGATTCTACTTAGATGTGCCCATGAGCTCGTCTCCTAGCTGATTCTAGATCCCACTAAAGCTCACATAGTAACATCACTAAGAAATGCTACAGTGAAGAAACATGCTCAACTTTACTGTAATGCAAATTCTCTAAGGCAAAAATGCAGCTTGCCCAAGATCATAACACAAAACTTAGAAAGAAAATCCACTTCTTTTGACTCCAGCTAAGAACTTTCTCTGCACTACAGGGAGAGCTATTCTGTTTGGAAGGTTTTCCAAGGGCTCCCACCACTGACGAGTAAAGGGCAAAGGTCAAGGTTAACTGATCAGCTTTGAGCATCAAACTGTTCCAGACGCTAGTGACACATGAAGAACTTAAAAGCAAAAGGAATGAAATGGGAAAAGGTATATAGGAAAAAAAGTTCTCACCCTTCAACCTATAACTGCTTATTAGTAGAAAAATAAATCTGTCTCTAAGGGCATCAACAGAAACTCCTTCACCAACAGGGAACCATCAGAAACAAGCTGGGAAGAGATGATGTGATAATGTTGTAAATTAGAGTTTTGCAAAACTGCGTTTAATTTAAAATTAATGGGATGTATTTTGTGAGTTAATTGAAAAAATGATTATTAAACACAAATTCACTGGTGTTTGGCAAGTGGGTGGTAAATACCCATTTCGCACATGTCAGTTATTTCTCAATAAATATATTTCTTTCAATAACTGGCTGGTTTCAAGCCAACAAGTAGGTTGTTGTCTGGTGAGATGATGAAGACTCTGAAAGCTTCGTAGATTGCGGGACTCAGCACTCCTGGGAATCTCCCTGGAGATCACAGACTTAGAGAAGAGAAGATGCAGGATAACTGCTGAAGACAGAGCTCTCCCTCTCTGGCTTAAATTCTCTCCAGCTAGCTGGGTCTTCAGCAGTCAAGGGTCAAATGTCAAGACAACTATACTTGATGCATGCTATGCCTTCTCTTAGAAACTCCCTTCCCTCACTGGTGTTCTGTCTAATCTGTCAAGCATTACTCAGCACCTCAATCATCCATTCAGTAAAACCTTCCGGGATACCTTCAAATACAGTTAATCTCTCCCGGTAAGAACTCCCATATCACTTTCTTGCTAATATCAAAACATTGTGTTTAAAGCTGGAAATTCCTAAAGAGCAGATTCCTGACATACAACTATAACAACTGGGTTTTTTTGATCTATCAGAGAATGCTATTTCTCTTTTCAAATCAATTTCTCCTTTAGTAGGAGTTAGTAGCAGAGCTTGGATTTTACTGATACAGCTATAGAAACATATTTCCCATGTTTCTTTGCAGCCAGATGCAGCTAAATTCTGGCCAGTGGTGTAAGCACCATGAAGACTTGTAAGCTGAGTCCTTAAAGGGAGCTGATTTCCGTCAATCAATCCGAAGAAAAAGCAGGGAGTTGACTCCCGTGGGAAAGTAGTCTCTTCTGTCTTCGCAGCCTCTTCCCACAACCCACCATACTTTTTGGTTTGTGCTGGTCAGAATATGGACATGGGAATAAGATCACCAGATGTCACACTGGCTTATGATATGATCTTGAGTACACTTACTACATGCTGAGATGTCAGTCCCTACTGAGCCAGAGGTATTGCCTTTTAAGCTTTTACTGCTTGCCTTTAAACTGCCTATACAGAGAAAAGGAACCACAAGGTATTTTTAAGCAACTATCATACATATGTTAGCATTGATATACTATACCTATATTATATAGCATTATAGTATCATATCTACATATAAAATTATATAATTTAGCTGCATATAATTATATATTTATCTATATATTAAAACAGCTACATTTATTTCTAACGCTATCAAGAAATACTTACAAATGTTTAAACATCATGTAGCTACATATTTATAATCACTCCATTCTTACAAACATGACAGTTCAATGAAATCAGCATCTTTGTTACACAGGTAAAGACACTAAGACCCCAAAACTTAAGAAATGAGCCCACAAACAAACTAAAAGAAAAAAACCACATGGTTATCTCATTAGATGCTGAAAAAGCATTTGACAAAATTCAGCATCCTTTCATGCTAAAAGTCCTGGAAAGAACAGGAATTCAAGGCCCATATCTAAACATAATAAAAGCAATATACAGCAAACCAGTAGCCAACATCAAAGTAAATGGAGAGAAACTTGAAGCAATCCCACTAAAATCAGGGACTAGACAAGGCTGCCCCCTCTCACCATATCTCTTCAATATAGTACTTGAAGTTCTAGTGAGAGCAATTAGATAACATAAGGAAGTCAAAGGGATACAAATTGGAAAGGAAGAAGTCAAACTATCTTTATTTGCAGATGATATGATAGTATATTTAAGTGACCCAAAAAACTCCACCAGAGAACTCCTATAGCTGATAAACAACTTCAGCAAAGTGGCTTGTTAAAAAAGCAACTCAAGCAAATCAGTAGCCTTCCTATACTCAAAGGACAAGCAGGCTGAGAAAGAAGTTAGGGAAATAACCCCCTTCACAATAGCCACAGACAATATAAAGTATCTTGGTGTGACTCTAACCAACCAAGTGAAAGATGTGTATGACAAGATTTCAAGTCTTTGAAGAAAGAAATCGAAGAAGACCTCAGAAGATGGAAAAATATTTCTTGCTCTTGGATTGGCAGGTTCAATATAGTAAAAATGGCCATCTTGCCAAAAGCAATCTACAGACTCAATGCAATCCCCATCAAAATCCCAAATCAATTCTTCATAGATCTAGAAAGAGCAATTCTTAAATTCATCTGGAGTAAAAAAAAAAAAACAAAACAGGATAGCTAAAACTATTCTCAACAATAAAAGGACTTCTGGGGGGATCAATATCCCTGACCTCAAGCAGTACTACAGAGCAACTGTGTTTAAAACTGCATGGTATTGGTACAGCGACAGGCAAGTAGATCAATGGAATAGAATTGAAGACCCAGAAATGAACCCACAGAGTTATGGTCACTTGATCTTTGATAAAGGAGCTACAACCATCCAGGGGGAAAAATAGCCTTTTCAACAAATGGTGTTGATTCAACTGGAAATCAACATACAGAAGAATGCAAATTGACCCACTCTTATCTCCTTGTACTAAGATCAACTCCAAGTGGATCAAGGACCTCCACATAAAGCCAGACACACTGAAACTAATAGAAAAGGAACTGGGGAAGACCCTGAAGGACATGGGAACAGGGGGAAAGTTCCTGAACAGAACAACAATAGTTTATGCTCTAAGATCAAGAATTGACAAATGGGACCTCATAAAATTACAAAGTTTTGTAAGGCAAAGGACACGGTCAGAAGGACAAAATGGCAACCAACAAATTGGGAAAAGATCACCAATCCCACATCTGACAGAGGGCTAATATCCAATATATACAAAGAACTCAAGAAGTTAGACCCCAAAGAACCACATAACCCTATTAAAAAATGGCGTGCAGAGTTAAACAAAGAATTGTCACCAGAAGAAATTTGGATGGCTGAGAAGCACCTTAAGAGATGTACAACAACATTAGTCATCAGGGAAATGCAAATCAAAACAACCCTGAGATTCCACCTCACACCAGTCAGAATGGCTAAGATTAAAAACTCAAGAGACAACAGGTGTTGGCGAGGATGTGGAGAAATAGGAACACTCCTCCACTGTTGGTGGGATTGCAAGATGGTACAACCTCTCTGGAAATCAGTCTGGCGGTTCCTTAGAAAATTGGGCATGACACTTCCAGAGGATCCTGTCATACCATTCCTGGGCATATACCCAGAGGATTCCACTGCATACAGTAAAGACACATGCTCCTCTATGTTCATAGCAGCCTTATTTATAATAGCCAGAAGTTGGAAGGAGCCCAGATGTCACTCAAAGGAGGAATGGATACAGAAAATGTGGTATAATTATACAATGGAATACTACTCAGCAATTAAAAATAATGAATTCATACAGTTTGTAGGCAAATGGTTGGATCTGGAAAATATCATCCTAAGTGAGTTAACCCAATCACAAAAGAATACACATGAATTGCTGTCATTGATAAGTGGATATTAATGAGCCCAGAAGCTCTGAATACTCAAGGCACAATTAGCAAATCAAAAGATTACCAAGAAGAAGGAAGAAGAGGACACTGGTCCAGAAAAGACTGGTTCCAGTTTTGCAGGAGAGTACCAGAACAGAGAAAGGCTTGGGGGGTGATTGGGGAATGGGGAGACGGAGGGGAAGAGGACTTATGGGACACATGGTGAGGGAGGAACTGGGAAAGGGGAAAGCCTTTGGAATGTAAAGAAATAATATAGAAAATTAAAAAAAAGAAAGAAATGAGCCCATATGACCAGTGAGTAATTGACACGTTCAAGATTGCATTAAATCTATCTGATCCCACAGCTGGAACTTGTAACAACTGCAAGTGTAACCTTCTGAAAAATGCTTTCTGCGATGAGCCATTTAGTGCTATTTAGGGGACCAGCTGATTTGAGAATGTTTTCTGGGCAAGATTAGCCTCTGATGCCTCTCTGGGACTCTGTTTCCTTACCAAGAAAATGAAAATAACATTCTGTGCTGAGCACCTTCTAAACAGATGCAAGTATCTAACAGGATTAATGTAGACAGGGCACACAACCATCCTTAGGGTTCATGCTCTTTATAAGTCTCAGTTTATAGATGCAGAAGGAAAGACCTAGGAAGTCAAACCACATCCCCAAGACATCATTTGCAGATGATGGTTAAAACATACAACCCAAGTTCTCTGTCTGTTCCTTGGATATACCACTCAAATTCCTGAAAACCCCCAAGTACATGTGCTCCTCAACTTATGAAGAGGGTAGCTTTCCAAAAGACAGTTTTAAGTAGAAAATATAATTTAAAAATAACATGCATTGGTTTCTTCCCCAGCACTGCAAGAAACCACAGAACTAAAAAAACAAAAGAACTATACATCTAACCTACTGGAGCATCGTAGATAAACTATACTGCACAGTGTGGGGTAGTGGTTCCCCCCTTGTGATCATGTGGATGACACGTATCACAGCTCCCCAACATCACCAAAGACGATCATATTGTACATTCAGCTTTGAGAGTCATGTGCAGAAGGATTTCAGTGTAAAGGCTAGCCTGAACTACCCAGTGATACATTTTCTAACACAAAAGAAGTTAGTGGAAATTATATCACTGATCACTAACTTACAAAAGAAAAGTCTAAATTCAGAATTCCAAGAATTCCAATTTCTACTAACTGGAATCCTACAGGAAGCAGCAGCGTCCTTACCATTAATGGCTGAACACCATGAACTCTCTTCAGAAAGACCCAGCCCCACTAAGTCTCCAGCACAGAAGCTCAAGTCCTTTATGACTGCATTTTGTTTCCTGCAGCTGTTACAAACAGATAATACCAGTCCAGGGGCTCAAGATAACATGTGTTTATATTCTTCTAGCTATGGAAAAGAATTCAAAATGTCAGCAGGCGCTTGCTCCCTCTACAGGCTCTGGGGAGAATCCTTCATTGTCCTGCTTCTGATGGTGTTGGAATTCCTTGGCATCAGTCCAATCTCATTCTTCATTGTCCTGATGTTCCTTCTAGTGCTTCTGCCTCCTTTCTATGAGGATTTCAGCCATTGGAGTAGGGCTTACCTAACCTGAGGATGACTGTGTCTTATCTTGACTACATCTTCAAAGAATCTATTTCAAATGAGGTCAGTGTACAGGAACTAGGGCTAAGCCTTGAACATTGCATTTTAGAAAGCACAGTTCAACCTCCTACAGGGACTATTTGCTGAAAATTTTGATGCTGAACATGAATTGTGTTCTTTCAATCATAAATGAGGTCTGTTCTAATTGCAGAAATATAAAAAGTATATGTCTATCTATCAATTGGTCAATCACTCAATAGGTCTGTCTGTCTGTCTGGTCTCTCTCTCTCTCTCTCTCTCTCTCTCTCTCTCTCTCTCTGTGTGTGTGTGTGTGTGTGTGTGTGTGTGCGCGCGCGCGCGTGCGCGCGCACATTTGTTCATGTATGTGGTTTTGTATGTATTTCTTTTGGTCATTCATAATGATGATGTTAAACTTTCTCCTTACAGATTAAGTCCATGAGGAACTCAACAGCCTAATAATTAAATTAACTTTTTAGTTGACTTAAATTCTTCAAAGTATACTTTTGAGTCAAAGCACCACATAAGGATGACCATTGTGGTGGACAGCACAGACATATGCTGGCTCACAGCGTGCTTCTCTGGGATGAAGTCTAGATGGATCTGTAATAGGCATTTAGGAGTTAGCAGGAGTACCAGGAAGAAACCTTGGGGCCTAAGAAGGGAGGAAGAGGATCACTTCCAAGAGTGAGTGGCTGGCCTCAGTCATTTTAAAAGGTTTAAATTCCTCTGAAACACAAGGCCTTTTAACCTTGGTTCTCTCAAAATATGATTGATGAGGGCAGAACTTGAGATTCATGGTCCTGTTGTACTTCCTGTTTTTACTGTCTTCTGCTCTACTGTGATGGGGGCAAGGGGAGGGGAGAAAGAAGTCTCAGCCTTTCAATGTACCATGGAGACAACCTGTTGACAGATTTCTCTACTGCTATGGATTGTGTGCCTTGAAACTCTGTGACAACATACATCCTTTTATCTTTATGTTGCTTTACAGATATCTTAACTAGAAGAAAAAACTAATATGGGTTATAAGGTGATGTCATCACAGGTAACAGAGATGTTGGAAGAAAAGCAATGGCAAAGTATAAGTTATGGCCCCTGTTATTGGAGATCCTACAGTGTTCATGCCTGTAGGCCTGTTCCATTGCTACAGTAGAGCCCCTAAAATGCAGACCTTAGTATCTCTACACCCTTTCTCCTGAAGCCATATGGGACTGAGTGGTCCCAAATCACTTAAGAACAAGGCTCTGATGTAGCAGCTTCTCTGAGATAGGTGGAGAGGCAGAGTGAAGAGATAAATAAAAAGAACAGAAGGAAAGCCTCTGTTTGCCTCAAGATGCAGAAAGAGTAGAGCAATAAAGGAGCTTACATTGGGGGAATGGCTCTTGGCAGGCAGGGAAGAAGTGGTCCAAATTAACCCTGATAGAAAACTTAGCTCTCCACACTGCACTGTACATGTGCAGGTTGGAAGCTATTTAGAAATTCTCTGCTACTGAATCAAACAGTTCATTTTCCATTAACAGCCCATCACATGCACTAGATATTCTTGGCCTATGCTATTATGCTTCTGGGTTATTGTTTTAAATGTAAGTCATTACATAAAATTACTGTGCTTAGCCCTTCTGGAAGAGCTCCGAGGACTTATTGTCACTCAGATGTCCTGTTCACTTTTCTTATGAAATTGTACCTGACTGAACTAAGGAAGTGATTCCTAACCAGATGTTGTATGCATTGGCTTTCTCATTGGTTCTTGTGGAAACTGAGGCAGCCCTTTGGGACACAAGACAATGAAATCCCCAAGTCATCAAAATGCTTGTCCATGTCCTGAACACTTGTGGAGGTAGTTCTGATGCAAAGGTCTTGTTCCCCAATTGGCTCTTGGTTTATCAGTAAAGATGCCATAGATCAGTTCCTGGATGGATGGAATAGGTAGGACTTCCAGGGCTCCCAGGCAAGCTAGCAGACACAAGGAGGGGAAAGAAAGAGTTTCACCATGCTTGGAGGGGAAGCCAACCAGTCATGTAAGATCTCAGGCAGAGCAGCCATGGGCCGCTTCTCCAGGCAGGAGCTTGGGGATGTTGAGCTGGGACTGAAGGGGGCAAAGCAACTGAAACTGAGAATTAGGCTGCTGAGCTGAGAGTTCTTGGAAGGACACACTAGCCAAGGGGTTTTGGAAGTGCCCACCAGTTGAGCCAATTAGGCAAGTTGAAAATGAACAACTGTGTGTGTCTGCGTTTTTCATTCACAAATCCAATATTTTCTGGGTTGGGGCTGGTAGTACAGTCTGTTCCAGGAGCTTAGGTGGGGTAGCAAAAGCTACACACAACAGACACTGAATGAGAATTAGGAGCCACCACAAGGTATGTTGCAAAGAAAATTTAAAATTTAGCAGGGGAGGTAGTATTGATGTAGGGGTGCACTGGCTTCAAGTATGGGAGGCCTCAGTCACCATATGAGGATGTGCAGAAGGTGGAGAGGAGAAGGCAAGCCACTACACGAAGATTCAACCTTAAAATAATGTCACATGGGTGCTGGTAAGTGAGCCCTCACCTGAACCATTGGATCATTGCTTGTAATTTGGGGACATTCATTATTACAGAGTACAGGCATGCAGGTACAGCCCCTTAGGAGATACCAGCAGTGGACTCCATACTCAGTGCCATTCCCCGTTGCTACCAAACTCTCAGGTCTCTTTGTGCCATGAGACACTATGAAGGCAATTTCCAGTCCACTGGGGAATCATCACAGATTCATTAGTTTCTGGATTGGCTCTGCACAGATGTATATTCAGTTAACCAATATGTTTCTTTTTTGTTGCTGTGATCAAACGCAAAGCAAAACAATTTAAAGTAAGGAGAAGAGAGTGATGAATGCTTGTGATCAGCCCACTTTCCCTTTCCCACTTTGTATTCAGTCTAGGACCTCAGCACATGGAATGGTGTCACCCACAATTAAGGCAGGCCTCCTCACCTCAATCAATCTACTTAATCTAGCACTGTAAGGCTAAACCAGAGCCTGGTGGGGTATGGTTGGCCAATATGGAACCACTGGTCTACACATTCAACGCCTTCATCTCTCTTCTCTTTCTTTACATTTTTGGATTGGTGCAATTGGCTCAACACTTTGCAACAAGTAGTCCACGGAAACTTGTTCCAGCCACATTAGACTCTCATGCCATGACCTCACACAGAATCCTTGTCATTGATGAAGAAGGTAGGATGGTTGGGCTAAATCCAGTTCTGATCTGTTCTCTCTGTAACATCCAAGATATAAGTGTCATCATTCTTAGTGAGCTTCAAAGCAGATGGTGCTTTCTAGGGCTTCTTCTACTCATTGATTCTCAACCAATGTCCTGTGCAGCAGCTTTCCAGAAGCACATTGCTGAGTGTGTAGTAAGAAACATGTTACTATTAAAAACAACTTTGGGAGATGCAGAACAAAGAAAGGCAACTCAACTAACTACCAGACTCTTAATAGTCCTTACTCAACAGACAAGTACCTCTGCACTCTTAAAAAGAACCATGAAAGCAGTGTAATCCAAGATTTTATGTCCCTGTCTTTGGAAATCATTCTTTCAGTATCTCCCTGGTGAGCCCCTTAGATATAAAAGTAAACTGTAAATATTATATGTCCACCACAATGTCATCTTGCTTCCCTCCCTCTTCTTCAGGAAACACTAGTCCCAGAAACTGCACAAGGTCCTATCAACTAAACAACCAGAGGAATGGGTCTAAGTTCATAGACTAAGAAAGAAGGTTCTCCGGGTATGGCAGATCCTAGAGTTTACCACTAGAAAAACACAAGTAAATCCAACAAAATGAGCACATAGTGCACTACTAGTCAAGCCCACTAGATACATATTCATAGATTTTATAGTTTCATTCCCGCTTAATCAGTGTAGGAATTGGGGGGGGGGGGAGGCCAACATCAAGCTGTGGACAAACTACTCTGATTGTATATCACACGCATTATAGAAAACATGCACATGTAGCTTTCCGAGTGCATGAAGTATCCCATAGAGAGGCAATAACATCCTTAAACAAGGCAGGTGACCACCTCAGAGCTGTCTGAAAACTAGAGCAATTTGATGTCTGGAAGAAAAAGATGGCTCCTAGTCACAGAAGCATGCATATGGATATTGAGTCATTCACTTTAAAACACCTGCTTTTAACACCCCTCTTGGGGGAGAGCTTCCATCTATATCGGAATTCATAAAACAAAAACATTCAGAATGTGCTATTAAAATGTTAACTTCACAAACAAGTATGAAAAACCAGAGAGACTCAAGATACCCAAAGAGGCTTGAAGGAGGGAAATCCCCAAGCAATTACAATCTTCGGGAAGCTTTTATTTTTATGTATATAAGAATACAGTAATGCTTGTGAGATCATAGACACACAGTCTCAGGCTGTTGAGAATTATCAGCCCAAGAAAAGAGGAAGGCAGGAAAGAAATCAGCATGAGCTAAGAGAGAGTCCCAGCACAGGTGCCAGGCATCTGGAGGGAGTGGTATGATATCACCCAACTACAGGCCTGCAAGGCAGGTGGACCAGCTCTCAGTCCCTCCATGGGAAAGCCAAGTCTTAAGACTGCCTACCTCCATAAGAAGTTGCTAAAATCAACAGAAATATGTTTTCTTTATCTCACACTGATGGCTGGTGAGAAATGCTCATCTCTTGTCTAGTCAGGGGTTCCTGACTGGGATCTGCCCAATTGCCCACTTGAGGTATGAAAGGTTCTTGAATGGGAATCTGTGTCTTAACCGAACACTGAGGCTCTGTTTGCCTAATATGGTAAGTCAAAATAGAAGATGAAGGAAATTTTAATCAACCCACCTCCCCCATTAAACTATAATAATACAGGCTTCTGGCCACACCTGGTGAGATGAGTCCTAGTAGAGTATTTAGCTTCCTGGTGCCTCAGTTTCCACATATGTAAGAAGAGTGAGTGATTAGGACTAGTTGTCATGGGAGCGGCCATTAATTTAACAATCATTAAATGTCAGTTTCTTCCCTGTGCCCTTAAGCTTATACAAACACATTTAATTTCCAGCAATAAATCCATGGTGAACAGTCTTTCTCATTTTACAGATTGATGAAGGGTCGTTAGGCAACTTTCCCAAAGTCATCAGACTACTCCCGTATAAGAGATGGGATTTAAATCTACCCAGAGCCTGGGCTCTAAACTGAAACCGTTGCATGGCAGTCCCTGATCTGCAAGGACACTTTCTCTTTATTTTAATCATTTTACTTAAAAATCAACTATTTGTGTCTTGAGGATCTAGGCTAGTAGTACACTTCAATCCATGCAAACTTAGATGAAGCATCTGCTATCAGAAAAACAGCCTGAGAATCATATGGTGATGATGTTAGAATCTGGTCACAGGTGTTGTATGTGCTTGAGAAGCATGGAAGGCCTTACTCACAAGACAACGTGAAGATATGACCAAATCCAGTTTCTATACTCATCAGTTAGGGAAACAAAGGTCTATAGAGACCAAAATGCCCCCACTCATCTCCACACAGCTTCTTTCAAAAGGAAGGAGGAAAAAACCCTGGCCAGATGGGCACATTTCCAAGACGATCCTGTAGGGTAGGAAGCAAGTGTAGAAGAGGGGTGTACTAGGCAGAGCATCTCTGAAGTTCTGTAGGTACACTAATGGCCATGGGGCTAAACTGCTGAAGTGTCCAGTGACTAGCATAGAGTAGGAAGAGAATACAGTGAGAAATGGAATACTAAAGTTCAGAAACCCAAGCCTCGGATGCGAAGGAAAGCTTCTATCAGATTAAACAAGGTGGCCGATGTCTGGATTCCAGATGCCTGTCAGGAATTGTATGCCTGTTGTAAGTCTCAGCCCTTTAGCCGAGCCCTATATACAAGCTGCTCTGCCTGGGCCCAGAGGGGTGCAAGGTACCTTCTGAACTTCAGGAATTGTTGTGGAATAGTCCTACTTGGCTGCATTTTGTTCCGATAGACATAAGGTCAATCAGTAAAGTCAAAACCTCAAATGTCATTGAGTCCATGAAACCGGCAATACACCACATGCACAGTCATCTTTCATTTGCAGTGAATGTAAAAGATTACAGCTGCATGCAGGGGTGGAAGGAGGAAGGAGGGGGTAAACAGAGGTCAGTCACAAAACAGGCTTTGGCTTTTATAACAAGCAAAATAGGATAATTAATAGCCCAGCCAACGGCTTCAGCAGATAAGAATTTTGTATTTTAGTTTAATAAAAACATGATCATTTAGAGGAAAAATGTGTTAATGAGATACTAATGTCTGTATAAATTGAAAAATAACAGACCAAGCCAAGTAGTTAAACCCACTGTACACTATCTTCTGGCCTCATTTTCATCAGCCTTATCTTCCTTTAATGAATCTCAGATGGCTTTTCAACTCCTGTCACTTCAAGTTCTCATGTTAGCCCTGTCCTTTCTATCTTGCATGAACAAGGTAGTTCAGTGGTAAAGCACTTGCCTTTCAGACACAAGGCCCTAGTGCTCTACCCCACATACAAAATCCTTTCTAAAAATGAATGCAATCAGTCACATTAAAACCAGACGTTGTGGCTAATGTTCTTTCCTGTTCATAGACTCAACGGGGACAATAAGAATCTGAGAGATGCGTGACTCCTTTAAGATCACACGGCAGATCTAGGTTGGAACCTTTGCCCAAAGTGCCTTTTGTATTTTCTCAAGTTCTTATTGCTGTATATTTCTGTATGTGTGCATGTTCCCCTCCCCCTACCTTAATCCTGACATTCAAATATAATTCCATTGGACAGGTTCCCAATGACAACCTGAGCTGGTCAGCCCCAGTAATTCATGTATCTACAACCCGCAAATGCACATACCAGATCTGTGTTGAAGGGCCCCCGATTTTTAATTATATCTTATTTCACAGCTGCAGTCAATTCCTGCTACAGCTTAATAACCAGGTTGCAGGAGCTGTGAACACTCTTTGTTGTTAATTTTGCTCAGGAAAATTGAGTTTTTACTAGCATTTTGGCAGAAATGCTTATCATAACAATTATGATAAAGTGATGAGGATTGGAAACATCTGCAGTAATGAACTTGAAGATACAAGGATGTCAGTCTGGCAGTGCAGGAAATCTGCTATACAAGGTCTGGGTTATCCCTCATTCACCAGATGGGGAAAGTGGAGGGTAAACAGGGGTGGGGGCTCAGGCAGATACACTCGAAGAAGTCGGTTAGGTTAGACCTCAGTGATATAGACTGCCTCCATTTTCCTACACACCCCTTATAACTGCTGAGGGGAAATTTGAAATACAGAGACAAAATATTGGCCTGAGCTAGGACAAAGAATGAGAGAGGCCTAGGGAACATCTTACTTCATGGAGGAAAAACAGACAGCAGAGAAGGGAGGAGTGACAACCCCAAAATCATACAGGACATAAATGGCCCCTGAGCCTTCCAGTTCCTATAGAAGAATGCCCTTTATTGTGCCTTACTCAAATCCCATTGAGGGTTAAGCAAAGACATGAGTAGGGTAGCCTGCCAGCCCTGGGAGGAAAGAAAGCTCAGTCTTTAGATCAGAGCCAGGAAAATCATGCGGAGTGCAACTTCATCCATAGCAGTTTTGAATGTCATGTTATAAACAGTAGCTGATATGTAGACTTGGTGAAGAAGCAGGGCAAGCCAAGTTTCTATGTAGAGAACCAATAACATGGAACATCTAAGAGGAGGGAAGGAAACGCAACTGTGTCACCTCCTAAAGTCTCCAATAGTAGTTTCAGACCAAGCAAGCCCTGAACATGCATGCATCCTACACTGGTGCTGTTTGAGAAGTTCTTAAAAACAGAACACTCTCTTCCCAACTTGTAAATCATCCTCAAGGCTTTCATTAGAATTTATGTCTTACCACATCAGTCACGTTTAAAACTGAACTAACAGGTTGCCTAAGTTCTTAGACATCATCGTTGGTACGTTATGATACCAATTTAATAAGAGCTTTTAAAGGGAGATAAGACACTAAGAATTAGCATCCACCATGAGACATTCCTATGGGAGAAGTGTAAAAATTAGAAAGAAATATTCAGTAACTGAATCAGAGTTTGTAGATGATGCAGAGGTCATGGGTCTCTGGATGGACAAGATTGCCAAAGAGTGAGGGGGTGAAAGAAAGAAGAACCTCAAAATATAGCAGTGGTACCAATAATGGGAAGTACTTGTAACAATTCATTTGGTAGTCCCAAAAATGAAAAAAAGTAACCAAATGGTGTATTGATTTTCTATTGCCACATAATAAATTTGTACAAAATTAGCATTTATTATCCAACCATTTACCATCTCCTGGTTCTTGAAATCAAAGGTCTGTAGAGAATTTAATTGGTCTCTGATCGGTCTCAAAAAGCTGAACTCAAAGCACTGGCCTAAGTTGCAACCTTATCTGAGAGTCTAGGTCATCTTCTGTGCTTTGTGTTCCCCTCTCTGAAGCTGTATAACTCACAGAGGCTGCATCTGTAAGGCCACCATGAGAGACCCTTCCCAGGTTTTTATGGTGCTGTGTTACACAAGCTGACCCAATCACAGTAACGACTGGCTCAGTATAACCACCATTCCCAAACATGCTCAAGATGAGCAGATCATGCTTCAGGGTGTGAGCATAGTGGAGTCCATCTCATGACTGACTCATAACTCTCTTATAAGGAATCGAGAACAATCAAAACCTCACCAGTTGCATATGAGGCATGCAACATGGCTATGATCATTAGAATAGCTTATAACCATACATGGACTTCAATAATTTGAAACAATTTCACACTTGTGACATGCATGACCATTTTTGATCATTGACACAAGCCTATGTAACAAATAGATCAGATGCTATTATTTTACACTCATAGCTTGAAAAAATGAAAGCCTAGACATGTTAAATCATTCACCTTAAGTAGCATGCTGAATTACTGGCTAAGAAGGCAGAGCCAGAATGGTGAAGTTGTTTTCTTACCAAGATATAAGAGCCTGCACCATCTTGCACTATGGCTAGTGATTTTACTGAGAAATCTACGAAGCCTTTCAATGCCTTTTGGGAAATCCAGTCCAAAATTTAGAATGTAGAACAAAGACCTCTGACCTTCTGAAGTAGATGGGAAGATCCAGATTCTTCCAGAGGGCTTTGGCTCTAGCTTCCTCACAGCTGACATGTCAGTCACGATGGCAGGCACAGCTTCCTCCCTGCACTAGGAATGCTGCCTGGTAGACACAAAGCAAAACCTTATCTCCAAGTGCCAGCTTGAGACAGCAAATTCAAAGAGCATGACTTGACTCAAAAAGATGATATGGCCATAATGATGAGGCCACATGCTAGTGTACTCATGTTAGCCCTACTATTGCCATTTTCAGGGGAGGCTCATAGTGGATGGTCCATGATCCAGCAATTTCCTTAAGCTTCCTAAGTTGTACAGGACAAAGACACTGGCATAAATCCAACGAAAGGCAATGAAAAACAAAACAAAACAACAACAAAAAAAACCACTCTTATTTCATGCACAAACACACAACCACATGCATGTGTGTGTTCATGCAGACATGAACACAAATACACAAGTTGCAGGCCCAGCATCACTGCTCCATGCTAAACTACTGGAAGAAGCTTTCCCTTCCTGTCTTCTTTGACCACCTCAATTACAAACCGAAACAACTTTGTACCTTATTAAAACAGTGATCCTATCACAAAGGGGATTCATGAAATGTCAACAGCGATGCCTCCCTAGAAGGCAGCAAGATACATCATTAAAGAAGGGAAGGATGAAAGGTTAAAGATGAAAGCATTTCATCTTTTCCCTTTCTTTGCTTCCTGCTGTCTTGTCTTGACTTGAGCATGAGTTCAAGACATTTGGTTCTCTGTTTCTGAGATTTGTTCACCTGTAAGACAGGAGGCTGTGATGGGGATGGAGATACTTTCTTAAAATGAGTTTTGAAATTAGCTTGATTTATTATACTTTGTATTAATGACATCATCTCATGAAAATTATTCAGTCTTTTAGAACCTGTTTTTCCCCTATATATGAAAAAAAAAAACCTTAACTCATGCTTATAAAAGGTATATTTGGGGAGGGGTATACATAAATTTCAGTTTCTTCTCTCTACTCTCAGGGTCCTATCTAGCACCCCCCAGCATCTCTTTTCTAAAGATTCTATAATTATCAGTTTTTCCTTCCAACAAAGAAATCATGTGAAATGTTAAAACGCCATGAAAAAGCTTTACCTGAGCTCATCTGTCAGCCTGTGTGTGGCACCTGACATTTCCCCACTTTCCACCCCCTCTCTGGAAATTATCTAAGAAAAAGGCATGAATGCACATACACTTATTTATCCACATCCAGATCAGAAGCTTCTTCAGGGAAGTCTTTTCTCTTTCTGGTAAAGCCCTCAGACATCCCTCCCACTGGTGTCAGGCTTCAGCAGCAGGAAGCATCATGCTGTCATGTAAAACTGAGGCAACAGCTTTAATGAGGATGAGCATTTGCCAACCTCAATACACAAGTACAACCTGGCACAGGCTATGATCCACTCTTGAGGTATTTTGCCGTGACAGAATCAAATTCTACATGTCAGCTGATAGGCAGAAATAAAGAACAGATATACAAATGGTCCATGGTGCTGGGAAGGAATTAAAGAAAACACAGCATTAATGTACTTTACTGGCTGTGGTCCCTATCCCAAAGGAAAAAAATTGAAATAGAAGAGGTTTATGGGATTCTGTAGGGGCATCAGTGGGGTTGGTTTCAGTAATGTAGACATCATAACTCCAAAAACTCTCTCAAATTCCTTGGGACATTCATGACACAGAAGGATATTATCTCAGTGAGGTTTCTGTTTTCCATCGCCCTTCAGTTTAAAGATCTCTGTGAAATTTATTTACCCAGAATAAGGGCCATGGTAGGAAGGCTTCTTACTAGAACTGGACAGAGTGGGAACAGTGAGCCAAATGCTTCAGACTCAACAGCAATCCACTTCTGCGTTCCTGGTGTTTCTTTGTGTTGTAAGAGCAATTTGTTGTAAGTTAATAATAGCCATCACCATCTTAAATTTTTTTTCATCTTGTCATAAACCACACTGTTACATCCCACCAGATTGGTCTTTCTAGGAAATGGCAGAGCCCTGGAAATCGGGGGACAAAAGGACGTGCTAGGATGAATAGTTTCTGGAAATCAGAGATAGCTGAAAACTCAGCACCAAAATTAACAAGAGTGATGATCTTAGTCCTGAGATACACATCCTCTAAGAGCATAGTGCTATGTCACCCAAAGAACAAAGCCCCAGACATCAACAACAGCAAAGATTCAAAATCTTAATGTTTGCAATTCTGAAGCCAAGATTCTGAAAACGGCAACTCTTCCCATGTAAAAGGCTATCTTGGAGGGACAGAAAGTTAGATTTTAGGATCAAGGTTAGTGCATTTTTGGTCAAAAATGATATTAGGCAGAACACATACCTATAAACCTAGTAAAGCATTAAATTAAATGTTCCTGAGAGAACCCTCCTATACTGAGACAAGATCAGCATGTGAGTCTCAGGCTAGTAACTTTAAAATATGTAGAGCTGGCTAGAGTCCTAGTTCTCTTGCTGCAGTCTTTGAAGGCTTGACTCTGAAAAAGAATCTCTACACTACTGACTATATGTATAAGCATTGTACTCATTTCCTGGACAAGTGAGAGATAACTTTTGCATATGCAAGCACCTATGGAAGTTAAAATTCCTCAAGGTCTCAGATCTTTGCATAGTCATATAAGTTGTCATAGCCCATCAGAGTTTTTTATTGGTCTCCACCAAAAACTTCCACTGTCCACCATGCTATTCAGATGGCTGTGTCTATAAAGCCGAGTACACACACAGTCACCAACAGCAGTGATTTCACATTTTCCTCTGCAATATATTTTTATGAGGATTCATATGCCTATAACTGCTATGTGAGTGTTGGTCAATAACTGTTTGTGCTTATAAAAATATATGTAATTATTATTGTACAAAGTGGCCTATGAAGTACTGTATTGTGTTTGCCTACATTTATCAACAAATCTCCCTTTAAATGTCAATAAATGTCTTCTTTATCCACGTTTTTCTTAGGAAAGTTTGGGGTCATTTAGGATTGTGAACTTTAGGAAGTTTAGACTTTAGAGCAATGTTTCTCAATGTTCCTAATGTTCCTACTCTTTCATAGACTTCCTCATGTTGAGGTAGCCCCCAACCATAAGATTATTTTGTTGTTACTTCGTAAATGCAATGTTTCTATCATTATGGATCATAATGTAAATATCAGTGGTTCCCATGGTCTTAAGTAACTTCTATGAATGGGTCTTTTTGCCCCTCCAAAGTAGTCTCAACCCATTGCTTGAGAACTGCTGATTTAGAGGATTTTCACATATGAGATAATAATACTAGCAATTGTGGATGTTTGTATGCTTGTTTGCTTGCTTACTTGTTTGTTTGTTTGTTTGTTGAGATTGTAGACCAAATCTGTTCTAAAGAAAAGAAGTTATACTGCACCAATTAGAGGTGGGGGCCCTGTTAGAAATGCTGAGGCAGTACTGCTGCTCCCACACAATTGCCTTTGTTATTAATGAGTGGGTCTGCCCCTGTGCTCTCCAGGGTTCTGAAAATTTGATTTTATTTAGGAGAATGGTTCTCCTAGGTTGTGACCTTTTGAGGATCAAATGATTCTTTCACAGGAGTACCCTAAGACCATCAGAAAACACAGATAGTTACAGTGCAATTCATAACAATAGCAAAACTACAGTTATGAAGTAGCAACAAAACTGAATTTGTGGTTGTGGGGAGTCACTACAGCATGAGGGACTGCATTAAAGGGTCGCAGGATTAGGAAGGTTGAGATCCACTGAACTAGGGCATTTGCCCTTTTTCTTTTTTCTTTTTACCCTAGCTGTTGCATGGTTACTTCTAATATTGCTTACTCATGAGATTAGTGATGCTGGATTCTACATTGTCAGCTCACTGACGAATGAATAAATACACTAAACCCAAAAACTTTGGTCTGTGTTTTGTGAACACTTCTGTCATAACATCAGGGTTCATATTCAGCAACTCTGCATTTCTTTCATCTCCTTATTCATCATTTAAAGCATGAATTTAATGGTGATTAAGCAAACTGCAGGGAAAGGAGTGTGTGGGAACTGCTTCTGGCTGCATCACAGAACCATGAAATGGTATCAACATCATTTTGAAACTTGCTTTCTTCCATAAGCACTTGAAAAGGACTTGAAAGTCAATGTGGTGCCAAAAATATTACATGATATTGGATAATTTAAAAATCATGTTAGCTCTGTACCCCATTTTTATGGAGTACAGAGCTAAACAAAGAATTTTCACCTGAAGAAATGTGGATGGCTGAGAAGCACCTTAAGAGATGTTCAACATCATTAGTCATCAGGGAAAGGCAAATCAAAACAACCCTGAGATTCCACCTCACACCAGTCAGAATGGCTAAGATAAAAAACTCAAGAGACAACAGGCGCTGGCGAGGATGTGGAGAAAGAGGAACACTCCTCCACTGCTGGTGGGATTGCAAGATGGTACAACCGCTCTGGAAATCAGTCTGGCGGTTCCTCAGAAAATTGGGCATGCCACTTCCAGAGGTCCCTGTCATACCACTCCTGGGCATATACCCAGAGGATTCCCCTGCATGCAATAAAGACACATGTTCCACTATGTTCATAGCAGCCTTATTTATAATAGCCAGAAGTTGGAAGGAGCCCAGATGTCCCTCAAAGGAGGAATGGATACAGAAAATGTGGTATATTTATACAATGGAATACTACTCAGCAGTTAAAAATATTGAATTCATGCAATTTGTAGGCAAATGGTTGGATCTGGAAAATGTCATCCTAAGTGAGTTAACCCAATCACAAAAGAATACACATGAAATGCAATCACTGATAAGTGGATATTAATGAGCCCAGAAGCTCTGAATACTCAAGGCACAATTAGCAAGTCTGAAGATTCCCAAGAAAAAAGAAGGAGAGGACCCTGGTCCTGAAAGGGCTGGATCCAGTTTTGTAGGAGAGTACCAGAACAGAGAAATGGTGGTGGGGGGGGGTGATTGGGGAATAGGCAGGGTGGAGTTCAGGGAGGGGAGGAAGAGGACTTATGGGACATATGGTGAGGGGGGGACTGGGAAAGGGGAAAGCCTTTGGAATGTAAACAAAGAATATAGAAAAATAATAATAGAAAAATTTTTAAAAATTAAAAAAAACAAGAATAAATTCAATTCAGTGAAAAAATATCTCATGATGCACTAGCGGCAGGTAGAGACAAGTTCTATGGAGGGCAATTCGTTGACATTACAGATGCACAAAATCTTTGACTCAGAAACCCTGCTCTAGTTTACACATGTGAAACTTATATGTCTCTGATTATTCCATGTAGCACTTTCACTGGAGGAACGAGATTAGCGAATACACATCAATGTATGCTGTAGAACATTATACTAGCATAAAGATAAAGGAATCTTTGTGTACTGATATGTGATAATTTCTAAAAATATATTTTAAATGAAGTAGATATGAATAGTTAAATAGCATAAGAAGGATATAGATGAGTCAAGAAAATTATTTATATGTATCTGACTATATATTTGTACAAAGATTAGATGTCGATAACATGGGTGAACTCCTGAGGTTTGGCGGGGGTGGGGGGAGGACTGGTGAACTAGAGTTCACGATGCAGGGAAAACTTCTAACAGTTTTTATATTTGGGGCATTTGAATATATTACCTATTAAAATTTTTTTAAGTCAAAGGAGGACAATTCCTTATAATTTAGGCATTGACCTCTCCTTCAGCTAATTCTTCTTGCTTTCAGAGTTTGTGCTATCCTTGCACTGCCTCAATAACAAGTTTTTCTACTATGTGCTACAGCATCTTGTTTAAACTTACATAATATCAATAAATGGCACTTCACATTTTCATGCTGTGATGATTCCATTTTTTTTCACATGAGTACATCGTGTCCTCTCTTTGGGGCTCTGTTAAGCTTTCTCCCTGAGTAGTACATGTGAAAAGGAAAGCGATGTTGTCACTGCATTGAGAACCTTCCCCATGCCCAGGGCAGTTATGAGGTCTAATTTAATCTCATAACAACTCTGGAGCTGAACAGAGTTTCTCTTATTATTCAGATGACACATTTGTAGCACAGCTAACACGTGGCTGAGCTCCTACCTGTGAGCATCTCTCTGGGTCTGCTCAACACTGCCTTCTTGTGTAACAAAACAGAAATAGTCCTGGTAGGCTGTCAGTCTTGAATCCGTTTCCTAAACTATCAGTTTTCACATTTGCAAAGACGCTGAGTATGATCCCTATTTTGGAGCCGGGGCTGGATTGAGAATTAACATAAACCTACATAACTGTTTCTGGCTAGGGAAATCGCGCTGTTCCCTGGGTTTTCCCCTCCTTATATATACTTGCTCCTAGAATAAGATAACTTTGTGTACTGAATCAAAGAAGTGGGAATAATAGCTGTATAGTAAGGGAACATCCTAGAAGAGGCAGGCCAAAAGTAATCTGATGACATGTGCTGTCAGAGTCTCCTGGGACAGAAAGGGTAAGTTTGTTACACTCCAAAATGCCCTGATCCCCTCCTAGTTTATGAGCTGAAAGGAACCCTTTAAACGATCCATCAAGACTGTCTTTATAGTTTCATCAAGGTTGGGATTGAGCCAGTTCATTAAGCCATTATACTGCTTCCATCTAGAAGAGGGCAGAAGTCAAGTAACATTTGAAATATAAATCAACTCCAACCTACTGCTTCAACAACGAAGGCAAAATGGGTGACAGAGGGCACCTACAAAGCACCTGTAATTTCAAATCATTGGCTAAAGGACTCCATTGTTCCCCGATGGGAATGACACATCATTAATGAGTTGTAAAAAGAGGGTGGTAAGTGGTGGGAGACACAGAGCAGAAGACAGCCTAATGCTTTCCGGGGAGGCTGGAACACTGAAACTCAGCTGTAATACGCAGTTGGCTAATTTCATCAAGGTATGGGGCGAATGATAGATGGGGATAGTTAACGGACATCATGACAACAATAAGGAAGAGACTCCCCACCAGCAGATCTCTGCTCCCACCTCCCATTTAAATGACTTCTCATACCAGTGAATGCATGCTTGTCAAGACCGCCTGTTAGCTATTCCCTGAGGGCTCAAGATGAGATACTCTGACTGCAGAGGGTTGACTATTCACCATCCAGTACCCCGTGTCCCCCTTCTCTTGATTAGTGTGATTTACCTACGAAAGCGTGAAGCTAGGGGAAATTGAGCTACGAGGAAAATTGTACTTAAGAGCAGAGCTGCAATTTCTACTCAGTTTGACGCTTTTCAACATGTCTAAGTGGCTGGCAGTCTTCAGTGTTTTAGGTACAGTGCAATGTCAGAACAGACAACCTTTTTATTTAATTGACTGTTGTTATAGTGTTATGTTTATGCCTTGGGAAGGTCAGATGAAATGTGTAAGGGCCCTGAAAGGCTTTCCATAAGATAATAATAATAATAATAATAATAATAATAATAATAATAATAAAAAGTGAAGATGGGGTGGGGAGGGGATAATGCAGTGGGTCAGTACTGTGGTCTGGGGTAGAGGGGAGAACAGGCAGCTGTGCTGGGATTTCTGAGCTTCAGAGACCAATTAGTCTGAAGGTGAGTGATTTTCCTAACGATTTGAAAAGCAAGCCAAGAAGACGGCATGAAATGTATACGTGCTATGACCTTGGAATCAGTTTAAACATCTTTCAATTTGATACTAGGTCTATTAAGCCAAGATAATAGTAGTTAACTTCATTACCATTCCAATTTAGTTATTTCTCTCAAATATGCAATAATCCTATGTTTTGACCTCAATAGTAGTTCTGAGCACACCCCCAAAAAAATTAATGTTGCCATAGCACAAAATTATACTGAATAATGCATCCATATATCATCAAAGAAAGATGGAAGTGGAATTTGTGAGAAAGATTAAAGGGACACATTAGACCTTTTTAGGCACAAGGAACTAAAGAGGCATTTAAATAAAGGGGGCAAATGACCAATTGGATTAATAATGACAGATATGGCCATCTGAGGGTCCAGAAATTTAATGTTGCCTTAAGTTGGGGTGGAAACAAAGTGTACGGGGTGAAGATTCTGATTCTAGAGAGTACATTGTGCTAGCTGTAATAGCATCTATAATCCTGGCTTCCCCACAGTGAGAGGAAAGGTGGAGACATGAGTATCTCCAGATGGCCATGGGCCATCTAGCCTGGCTTATACAGCGATGAGCAAGAGACTTTCTCACAAAGTTGAAGGTGAGAACCAACACACTAGGTTGTCTTTTGATCTCCACATACAGAATGTGGCACTTAAATCCATAAATATGCACAACATACATGCATACACACAAGATAAAAATAAATAAGAGCAGATTAAGACTCACAAGCTTTCTGTAAAGACAAACTGATGTCACAAATACACAGTTTATGGAACATAAAATGGGACCAATGAAGGCATAGCCAATGATCTTATTGTCTGTAGAAGCTTTCTAGTCTCCTTTCTGCTCTCAGTCTTCTGTCTTGCATGTCAAAACCCCTTCAGTTTCTTGAAGGCTCTACTTCCCTCACCCCACCCCCACCCCATCTCCTCCCTAGACTCCTAATCTCTCCTGCCAGGACTTCAGAGCCTCCTGCCCCACCTCTCCTAGGTACTTATCTCCCACTATTGTTTCCTCTCAATACACATATTAGCATAAATGTTATTATCTCCCAAATCCAATTAATTTCAATTACGGTGGCCCAGGAAAGATTTGCTAGTACTTTCAATTCATGGAAGATTCTGAGGAAGTTGGGGTTGCCTCTGACTTTTCCATTTTTTGCATGGTTATGAGGACCAGAAATGACAGAGAAATGGCTGTACATAGATTGCAGAAAACCTGTTCACCCTGTTGTCTTAATTCTGAAGATAAGGATTTTTCTAGAATGAAGGTTTTTTCCCAACCTTGCCTGGTTGTAAATGATGCCTTATTCGGTTCAAACATGGCTATGGCTTGCAAAGATGCCAAGTGGGCAAAGAGGAGGGACACTGACACAGGTGCTGGGTGATGTTGCTGTAGGAGCCAAAGATGACGTCATTCAGCATTCAGCATTCTGGCACATGCCTTGTTGAAATTATAGTTTTTGCCATTTTATACATTGGCATTCAACACTCTCTATTTAAAACCCTTCTGGTGTGTAATTATCATGAGATAGGTACTCAGTGGCCCTGGATCCAAAAAAAAAGAAAATACTTGTCAAGTGTATTTAGTAGAGGATATGAGTGGTCATGAGGTTGCTTAAGTAAAGATATCAATATTTCTGATTCTTTTCACTCATGTGGATAATAGAGATGGCAAAACCAAATAAGAATCTTTAGTTTCTACTGATGATTTCATGGGGGTGGGGAGGGGAAAAGAAGAGAAGGAGAGAGAGAGCGGAAAAGGGAAAGGGAGAGAAAATGAATGAATTTTGCCTCTTCTTACAAAGGTCCTGATCCATCACGACTTTCCTTGTCATTACCCTTAAGAATCCCATCTCTTCATGTTATTACATCAGAGATTAGTACTCTGGTATATGAATGGGGGGGGGGACACACAGGTCTGAAACATGACTAATTTCCCTGTGATCTTTTTATCTTGTTATCTTTCAGGAAGCATATTACAGACCTCACATTAGAGACTGTACATACATGTTAGAGACCGTACATATGTGTTAGAGACAGTAGACACATTTAAGCCTAAAATTAGATGGTAACTACCTTCATTTCACAAAAGAGCAAATACCCAGAGGGACAGGAGTTTATGAGGAACAAAGCATACATGCAGACCATTGCCAGAGCCTTTAGTGTGTACCCCAAGAAAACAGGATAGGCAGTACACAGAAGGCACAGAAGCTACATAGTAGGTCCTACATCAGTATCACAGATGATGGTTGCCACTTCAGCCGAGCCAGATTTTTATATATGTTCAGTTAATGTTCTGGTCTCTCCTCTTCATGTGTGGTTATCAGAGAGGTTCACCTGTTGTAAAAGAAACCAAGGTTTGCAAAAACCTTGTAACTTTAAATATTTTAGACCAGGTTGGTAGTATAGCCTAGTAGTAGTATTACTTAGCATACATAAAACCCTGAGGGCCACACAAATCCCATGCATGAGATAGGCTATTGCCTATGTAATCCATAGAGGATGAGATGTTCCTGTTCATCTATGGCTATATAGTGTACGCAAGGAAATCCTAGGCTAAACCATGAGAATCTATCTCAAAAAAAAAAAAAAAATGAAAAAGCTTCAGACTCTAAAACAGTTGAATGGATGAGGAGGATTTCCTTCATGTTGAGTGGACACTATGCCCCCAAAGTTAGTATTGTGCAGTTTGCTGTACTAGGGTAGCACTGTCTGGCATAATGGACAGGTCTGGGAATGGCTCTGGACCCTAGGACTTAGTTGAGAGAAGACCATCTGACATGAGCCCACAGACAGACGTGAACAGCAGCCCAAAGTCCCAGTCACTCATTTCTCCTCTCCACAGTCTGCTCAAAGAACCCTGTACATGGCTATCACGGGCAAACAAAACCCAGAAGATGCCGTTTCATTTATGGGTTCCTTCAAGGTCAGCTACTTTCTTGTTCATTGATTATTCCATTTCTCAATGTTCAGTCTCTGACCCAGTTCTCTTTCTGGTTCTGTGATGAACAGTATGACAAAAGCAACTTGAGGAAGAAAAGAGAGTTGTTTCAGCTTGCACTACCAGGTCGCAATCCTTCACTGAGGCAAGCCAGAACAACAGCTCAAACGGAAGTCTTGCCGAAACACAGTTTACTGGCTTTCTCGATGTCTTATGCCCAACTAGCTTTCTTAAACATAAAGGCTTACCTGCCTGGAGATTGCGCTGTCCACAATAGGCTGAACCCTCCCAGATTGATCAAAAGTTTCTCTCAAACATAGGCACAGTCTGAACTGGGCATTTCCACACAGTTGAGACTCCCTCAGATGATTCTGGGCTGTGTCAAATCTACAGGAGAAACTGATTTAGACAATACCTAAAAGATAGTCATGAATTTCATCTATGAGAAAGTTAGTGGTTCCAATACTGGGACCTGATGTGTCAAACACATGCATTGTGGTATACTGTGGTGCTGTAAAATGGTTCAAGGAGTCTTCTTTTTGCAAGGAAGGATCTGTGTGGTGCCAGCTCTGGACAAGAAAAGAGTTTCTCCCTCAAAACTGGCAGGATTCAGGAGGCGAAAACAAGAGCAAGCTTGTCTGACTAGAGGTTTCTCCACAGACTTCTAGAAACAAAGACCCAGCCACCAAAGTCTGCCTTCCTGGCTTGAATGAATCAGAGTATGGAAAGAAAACTCTTCCTTCCCATCTCCTCAGCTCTCCCTGTGCCAGCTCATCAGCATATATAGTAATTCTGATAGAAACCCTGCGATGCTTGCTCCTCAGGAAGGGTTTTAATACCATTCTGAGTGACATTTAATATGATAACAGTGTGTGACTTTGACAGGAAGCTGTTTTCCAAGAGTTAAAGTCCTAACAGCCCCACAGGTCGTATTCACAATGGCTTTCCTGATCATTATTAAATTCCCTGTGATTAGAAAATGGGCTAGAGCTATTGATTTAAGCTCTTGGAGTTAAGCTAAGCTTTTGAGGCCTTTCACAGAGCACAAAAAGAGCATTTAATATTGTATTTTAACTTCCCAATGTATGTATCCATCACAGTACAAATAGCAGCCCGTGGGGCGTGAGGCTGAGAATCCAGGAAGGATGGCGTGGAAAGTGGTCCAGAATATCCAGAAGGCGCGATGCATCATTGTAGGTGGGCTGGCAAGTTGCTGGGCACAAAGTACAGTTCCCATAGGCAGAGGCTTTCTGCTCTGAAAGGCATTGAGATGCTTTGACTCCAACTTCCCAGATCCTATAGCCCAAGAAGGTTCAGGCCCCAAAGTTTCATGTCTGTTATAATTTTTTTGTTCTGTGTTCCCCTCAGTAATTGTCAAGCTGTGTGTGCAAATTTGGAATTTAGGGAATTATCACCAAATCACCAAAGGTTGAAGAGTCTGTTTATATTCCCAGGCTAATAACTGGCATAAGAGGAAGAATATAGTGTTTCTGTTACAATCTAAAGCTCTGGAGAAAAGCAAGGGTCCCTGGAGAGAAGTCTCAAGTAACTGAAAGGAATTATCTTCTTTGTCTCTCTCTCCAGAAGACAGGCACTTGGGGTTTGTAGATACACTTTCAGAGCTTACTCGTTGCTCAGACAATAAACAGTGCTCAACACCCTGCCTGTTTCCCCTTACCTGCTTGTCTGCTTTAATCCCTGCTGAACTCAGAAAAGCTTTGCTGAAGCCTGTTGCCTCCTCTCGAGCTTCCAGTCATCCACAATAGCTCTGCCATGCACATTTTGTTGCTTTTGTTCTTTTTTTCCCTCTGATGCTCAGTGGAGATGTCCTTGTGAAACCCATTACGCTGCATAATTAATATGCATTAATAAGAAATATAATTTAAAACCATATTGACATTCATATCATGCATTCCAAATGGAAGCCAAGGCTAGGAAGATGTCTCAGCTGCTAAACAGACTTGACACGTGACCTGACGATCTGAGTTCAGATTCTCAGTCCTTGTAAAAGTCAGACACCACAGGTCAAGCCTCTGCAATCCTGAAACACTTATAGAAAGTGGGTAGCAGAGACAAAAATCTCTAGAAACTCACTGGATGGCTATCCTGCCTTACAGTGTAGAAGAGACCCTATCTCAAACAAAATGGAAAGCCAAGGACTTACAGCCAAGGTTGTCTTTTGATCTTCTCACACAGTTTGACACACATCTGTCCATACTCACACAGGAACAAACAAACAAACACACACACACACACACACACACACACACACACACACACACGCACACACGCACGCACGCACGCACATGAAAAGTAAAACCAATTATCAGCCAACAATACATGCATAGTAGATGTACTTTTATGTTACATCTCCCAAAATTAATGCTGTGGCTTTCACAGGTATCTGCTGTGAGGGGAAAGTAGAATCTGAGAGTTTCTCTTCTCAAGTGCCTTATAATGCACTGGGAGAAACACAAAAGATACACTGAAGGGTATGATGTCCATGCCAAGATTAGTGTCCTGATAGCACATACTTCTGTACTAAGACATCTGAGGAGGAAGAGGTGAGGAGACAGTGTATATGGAGGATCTGTTGGAGGAAATTATTGGAGAGTGGCTACCACAGTGCCCGGGAGGGGAAGCAGGAATTTAACTCCATCATTTCCTTGTCCCTCACAGGACCTCTCCATTGTTGGCCCTTTAATAAGATGACTGTTTGGATCATATTAGAACTACTCCAAAATCTAATAGCTACTGTTTATTGAGCAAACTAAAGTTTGTGTCATGTGCAGAGGTTTTTTCCCCCTAGTCATCACAGTTAACCCTTGTGACAAGATAGTAAATTAGAAGCTATTGGTAGAATTGATCTCAGTGCATTCAATTGCTTACCCAAGGTAACACAGTTTATATAGATGGGGAAGCTAACAAACCCCTTTAATCCAAATGAATGCTTCTCCTACTCCTTCAAAAGACATAATTGTGAATGGCTTAATGAGGACAGATTCAGGAAGAAAATGGTATATGCAAGGCACTTGGTACTTTTGAGAAACAAAATAGGAAATTAGCAAGATGAAAGAGGCTAGGATAGAGCATGGTAGGAAAGGGATGTGTCGACAGAAAGTAAGTCTGAAGCATGGAATCATGCAGTAGCAATGCTCATGCTAACACCCACAGCATTGGAAATATTTGCAGTATGCTAGGCACCTTTCTAAAGACATTAATAATTACTAACTTCATTCTGTAGATAAAGAAACATAGGCATAAAAGAGGAAGAACAACGTAGGTAAGACCAAACAAAATAATGTTTAATAATAGTCAGAATATATGAAACTGATGCTGTTACTCCATATCATGCTTGGCCCAGGAAGTGGCACTATTTGGAGGTGTGGCCTTGTTGGAATAGGTGTGTCATGGTAGGCATGGGCTTTAGGACCCTCATCTTAGCTGCCTGAAAGTCACTTTTCTACTAGCAGCCTTCAGATGAAAATATAGAGCTCTCAGCTCTGCCTACACCATGCCTGCCTGGATGCTGCCATGTTCCCACCTTGATATGAACTGAACCTATGAACCTGTAAGCCAGCACCAATTAAATGTTTTTATAAGACTTGCCTTGGTAATGGTGTCTGCTCACAGCAATAAAACCCTAACTAAGACACTCCAAATACATTGTCCTTGCTCTTTAAAATGTCCTATAGTTTGTCACTTGTGGCTTTGTAGAAACCATGAGCTTGGGGTACCTATAGTGGCACCAATGGTGGACATTTGGGTATTCCATGAGATCAGCCCCAGCTGCTACATTATTGTCTGCTAACAATTTAAATGAACCAGATGTGTTTCCTTAAACCACAAAGATTTTTCCCTGTTACATATTATCCATACCCAAAGAGAACCAGCATGAGCAGTGATGGGCTGATGGGAATACAGAACTTCAAGTTGTCCTCAATTGGAAACAGCTCAAAAGACCATCCTAGCTCTATGTCCTTCATAGAACTGGCTAGAACTTTAGAAGAAAACACATCTACTGTTAGTATTCTCCTTTTCTTTTTTCCCTCTCCTCTTCTTCCTCTTCCTCAATTCTGTCTCTGCTGCTTTTTGTACATGTGCTTTTCTCAAGAACACTACCCAATAAACATCTGATGACAATTTTCACTTTAGAAAACCTAATATACTCCAATTAGTATCTGTCACCACTCTGGAAAACAGATTTTTGAGAAACTTGAATTTTTGAGGTAGGCTACTCCCTGGCCAGCATAGTGGAATCCATTAGTAGCTATAATGTGAATAGTCTCTGGTTGTTGTGGCATTGTGCTTCCTAGCTGGATTAACATCTCTGGCTGGGAAGAGACATAAAAGACAAACCCATGGAATTGGTTGTTGTGAATGGGCACATAGATTCACTCATCATAGAAAAATTATATGAGAAAATAAAAGGAAAGTCAGAAAATACCCTTTTTATATTTAAAGAAAATGCTAAGCTTTTGCAGCAGAGGGCCATGAACACAGTGATCAAATTCAAGGTAAAAAAAAAAAAGAGAGAGACTCTTAAGAAGGAAAGTTAGGCTTCTTACCATGTTAAGAGACATGATTCAGAATTTTAAACTCCCACCTTTTCCAAAATCTTCTAGATAGGAGTAGATTATCCTCTTAGAAAACTATGTTCCATTTCTTCTTCACTTGAATGTCATGCTGTGGTGGTTTGAATAAAAATGGCATCCATAAGCTCATAGGGAATGGTCGTTTTAGGAAATGTGTCCTTCTTGAAGTAAGTATGGCCTTGTTGGAGAAAGTGTGTCACTGGGGGTAGGCTTTGAAGTCTCAGAAATTCAAGCCAGATTTAGTGGTTCAGTGTTCTGCTGTCTGCTAATCTAGATATAGAACTCTCAGCTCCTGCTCCAGCACCATGCCTACCTGCATGCCACCATGCTTTCTGTAATGCTGATTAAGAATTAAACCTCTGAAACTGGAAGCCAGCTCCATGCCATGGCCATGGTGTCTCCTCATAGCAATAAAAACCCTAACTAAGGCACGTGCAGAGATCATCTGGAAGCGAGATGCCTTAAGAGATTGTAATTGTTTTTTGTTTGTTTGTTTGTTTGCTTGCTTGATTGATTGATTGCGTTTTGTTTGTTTGTTTGTTTGTTTGTTTGTTTTTGTCAAGAGTCCCATTCCACTTTCCTATTATGTTAACTGAACAGTTAAAGATGTCAAATGTAGACACACCATGAAGTTCAACCAAAGGAAGAGAAAGAGCTGATAGCAAAGCACGAAGAGGTGGGAAATACTGAATGTGTGTAAACTGTATTAGATCCTTAGGATAATAATCTTAGGAAACAAAGTTGGATAAAGGACATTATATCAACATGTCATGTTTAAAATCAAAAACCTTGGCAAAGATCCTGGGAGACATTACTGATAAACTGCCAGGTTGTGTCTTGGATGTGGCAAAATCAATGGCTTAAACTAAATGGATACCCTAGAACTTTCTTGGCAGATAGTGGAAGAAAAGCCCAGAGGGCAAAGGAAGTGGGCACAGTGGAGTGGATATAGGGAGAATATCTACCTTTGGACCGATGTGGAGGCTGGGAGGGATACTCCAATTCCTGAAGCAAAGGGGAATGCACTGATGAGCAGGAGAGGATCATTAAGATTCCCAATGGTATCTGTCTTTTTAAGCCGGAACCAGAAACAAGGGGTGTTGTTACAAAGCCATTGTCTCTTATAGGAAAGGAAACTAGAGAGATCATCATGGATGAGAAATGGATGACTGCCAGTTTCCTGAGAAGCACCACCCATTGCAACCCACTCTGCTAGATGTGGTACCTTTGTTAGCACAGATGACACAGGCTCTGGCACATGATACACATGAGCACTCCAGCAAACATATTGCCTTTACCTTTGTCACAGGAGGAGCAAAAATGGTGCACGGCCCCCACATCACAAGTAACGCTATGCATTTACAGCCTTGCCAAAGGCACAGTCAATTCACCTTCCCTCTGCAACACAGTTCAAAGAGACTTTTTAATAGTCCATGGCTTCTGGGAGAAGTATTATCCATTCTCGAAGAGTACCTCCATTCAAATACTTGTGGATATATTGTGTTTTTTCAAAGCCTATGAAATGGTAAGTTTTCATATATTCTTGGTTCTTCCCCTTCTTTCTCCTTCCTCTTCTCCATCTGTGCTCCCATTTAGACCTTTCTACCTTTAGTATTCCACTTCTCCAGGTTTATGATGGATGTGTTCTATTATTCCCCCTCTATCCCCCTTATGTCCCCACTGTATCACTCTGGATTTTATTAAAACACAATATTAAGCACAGTTACTCAAACATATGTATCTAGGATATTTATATAGGCAAGAACATGTAAAGATTTTATATTGCCACATTTCCATTTCCTAATTATCATTTGATGAACATCAAGGCTGGTTCCAAACTCACAGTGTTGGTGTGAGTCACCTCTGCATGAGTTAGTATGCAGAGAGATTTTATAGATCCCAAAAACAATGCAGGTAATTGTCATTGTTCTTTGTTTCACATCAGAACTTAATGGTAAGACCCCATTGCCCAATGTGTTACACACTTTAATCACAGATCATAGAGAAATCACACTGGAACTGAGGTGGAAGCTTCCTCTGTATGAGCTACTATTTGAGGTTTGAGAATGCAGGCTGCTGGAGAAGAAGCTCACCAACAGGGTTACTCAGCTATGAACACTGTGAGCTACAATAATGACTTGTCAGGTCCCACTGCAATAGTGGCATAACTGTTGTAAAGGTAACCAACCACTTTCCACATCACAGGAGGAAATTCATACCTGGTTCTGTAGTCTGATCATAAGTCTTTGCTTAGGAGGTCATGGGCCCTAGGAAGGAACTTACTATTGTTGGTGCTTTGAAAAATGGTTATGTTGTTAAACTACCTTATAAATACTTACACTTATGAACATCAATTAGTACTGCTTCTAGTCTTCATCAGAGATCTTCCTTGTGGTAGCAAACAATGGTAGTGCAGAAACTGATAACTGCCAAAGTGCCAGAAAAAGGTTTTGGTGATGTGCTTGGCCCCACCGAATGACACAGTTGTCACACCCCCTCCAAGTTTTGGGTAACTTTTTGGAAATGAGAACTAAAAGAATATGAGATCTGAAGATGGGGAGATGTGCAATAAAAAAAAGTTGTATTATGGGAATGGCATGATATCCAGATTTCCATTGCTCTGAAAAGACACCATGACCACTACTACTCTTATAAAGGAAAACATTTCATTGGGCCTAGTTCAGAGATTTAGTTCACTATTGTCATGACAGGAAGGTTGGTAGCATGCAGGCAGACATGGTACTGAAGAGGTGGCTGAGAGCTCTACATCAGGATTGGCAGGCAACAGGAAGAGAATGTTGCACTGGGCATGGCTTGAACATCTGAGACATTAAAGCCCACCTCCACTTCCTCTAACAACACTGTGTTTACTCCAACCTTGTGAGCCTATGAAGGACATTTTTGTTCAAATCATCACGGATGGCCATTATGTTCATGATCTCGCTGCTGCCCTGGTTATCTGTATAAGACTCACACAAAGATTGGGCCAGTCAATATTCCATCACAAATGATGAACTTTTAGCAACTAATACTTGTTGGGTGGCAAATGGTACCTTCTTTAATCATACACAGCCACAGATAAGTATCCCTTGTTTCACTGAATAATTTTCTATGCGCACATGGGCATATAACTCTAATTAAACTCCATGGAAAAAGAAACACAAAAGTAGGTGGTCACTTGCTGAGAAGGGCACCAGTGTTAGAGGAAAAGTAAGTGAGAGAAATAAGAGAGGGTGTGAAAATGACTAAATTTATAATATGAATGTACAAAAGTATAAAACAGTTTTTTAAAATTGGCAGGGGAAAGACCTAAAGCTCATGTAGCTACAGGTGTTCATATGAACTACTATTTTAAAGATGTCAAGCTAATTAGACCACACAAGCAAGAACCAGTGGTAAACTATCAGTATATATATTTGGAGGGTAGGAGATTCTCCTGGGAAAACTCAAGGGCTTTCCATATCTGTGGTATATTTTGGATCCTATGATCTAACCATCCCCTCCAAATAAATGACAGATCAACACATTTCACAACTCCCACAACAAGGGAAAAAATCTCTAAGCTCTAGGCTCTAGGTTCTAGAAGCACCATATTCTATGCTTAGAAAAGGTTCGCTGACTCATTGAACAGGTGACATGAAATGTTGCCAACTTCCTATGAAAGGCCTCTATGGAAAGTTTGAACTGAAACAGAAGCAGACTTCAAGTTCCCACACAATTTGGCAGACCTTATGGTATTAGAGGTTTCTGGGTTGGGAAAAGACATCAAGTACAGTGGATACACAGTGACAATGCAGGCCATTAGAGCCTTGGAGGAAGGCCATGCCATCTGCTGCAGGAGTATGTTCCATTTCAAAGGCACGACTTGGTTGTACATGAGGCTATAGTAAATATAAACCATCTGAACAAGGCATCAAGTGGCAGCCAGAAATGTCCATCAATAGCTGAATTCTGTCACCCTTGCCAATTCATAAAGCCAGGCTGAACCAGCACATATTCCTTGTAAACTATATGTGGCATGTCTGTGACTGGACATGAATATGAGCAGAGACACAGGTAAATTATGTGAGCATGTTGTCTCACACCCATGTTGCCTAACATTGTTGCTTCGTTGTCTCCTCTCATGACTCACACCTATTGTTCCTTAACACCAAGCAAATCAAAGAACAGTCTGAGCTTGGTCTGTGGACTGGTCCCTTTGGTGTGTTGTCATGAATTAAAAATGATTTGGTGTTTCACTACTGCTCCCTATTAGAAATCCCTGAATTATAGCAGTGATATATTGTCCCAATTGACAGCACTTGTCTGATGAATCAGATCTTCTACCTTGGAAAGAGAAATAGCCCAGAGTACAATCATTCCTGTACTTAGGGTGAGTTTAAGTAGAGCTAGCTGATCCTTAAAAGAAGAAAGATTTAAATATTGGTTTAAGGAAGGCTTAGCAGGCTGGATCTATGAGAATAGATATGGAGTGTGGTGATCATGCACCATAGTATGACCACTAAATAACAATTCTAAGACAATAAGAAAGGTGGAATGATTTTTGTCACCAGCCAGCATTTGTTGTGAACAAAAGTAGTTCTGCTACTACAAAGGACATACAAAGGGGATGGCATGAAAGAATATGGGCCCATCAGGATGGACTTCCACTAGCTGAGGCTAATCTTGGTACAGCTGCTATTGTATATTCACCTGGCCAACAACAGTACTAAAGCTGAGTTCCATAATTGGCTTTTGCCAATATGAACTAAGTGCTTGATAACAAGTTGACTGCTCTGGGCACCTTTCACCCAGAAGGTGCAATGATTCCATTTGACAAATATCAACACACATGGCAAGTACAAACTTGCTTTTTCTATCCCTAGGGTCTTGGTCAATGCAATTGTCTATAGACTTCAGGAGGATTTCATCAGCTGAAATAAAATTGTAAGAGACATTGTATTAGACCAAAGGACCCAAATAATGGGGATGGGAGACGTGGTGTACTGATAATAGAATCCACTGGTCCTGTCATCTGCCATGTCTTTAGGAATCACAGCCCTTCAGAGTGATAAGATGGCCTCTGGAAGAAGAAAGGCATGGGAGTATATGACTTTAATTGCCTCACTTGGGAGGCAGATGAAGGCAGAACTCATAGAGTCCAAGGTGAGCCAGTGCTGCACAGTAAAATCCTGTCTCAAAAAATAATTTAAATAAATGAAGTGACAACTTGAAAATGTCACTATCTTCTGTACACAAGACAGATCCTAAAAGAATGAGCATTATATGATTCTACATCCCCTATAGATACAAAGTAATAAGTAAGGAAACTGTACCAAATAACTATAATCAAACATGCTACCAAGTCTATGGTCCTAGGCTGTCTGTTTTTTATATTCTGTGTCTCAGATGGGAGAAATTCCTCATTAAGTCTAATTGAGATTATGTGGAAAATTGAGCTGCTATATGTATAAAGGTACTTCTGGCTAATCACAGAATGCCAGCAGCATGGGTAAAGAATCATTCCAATGTATGTTAGATCAGCTGCTGCTGGACAGCAGGGCAGGGAAGAATGTCTCTGCAAACACACTCATCCCCTGAGACATCTCTTTTGCTCACATGCCCAGTTTAGTGGTAAATTCACATCCAAAGTATAGAATGGTAATTAGGGTTTCTGGTACCTTGAGGATCAAACTCTGGTCTCCAAACAGCAAGCCACCTAATACAACTTATATCGTCTACCCAAGACAACGGGAACTAGAATGGGAAAGCAAGTACAGGGATAGAAAGCATCAATTATGGCTTCAAGGTCAACTGTAGAACAGGAGCTATGGTCTGTCCTTTGCCTGGAACTACCCTAGAAAAGCAGAGCAATCTGAATCCTGGAGGAACTGTTTCCAGGGGAGGAATCCAAACAGAACACACAAAAGGAGACTGTTGTGGGTTTTTCCACCTACAACCTTCATTCTCTTCCTTTTGATTGTTTGTTTAACATTTATTGATTCCCTGTAGGGACGAGAGATATAGGTAGATGCATGCCACAGTGAGCTAGTGAAGGTTTTCAAGAGTTGATTCTCCCATTCCAATGTGTGAGACCCGGTAATCAAGCTTAGGATGTCAGGCTTGATAGACAATGCTGTGCTTTCACTACCCCTCCTCCCACCAAGCCACCTCTCTGGTTTTTCCATTTAACATCTGTTCCTCGGCTCCTGGGAACATTGCTGCTCATAGCACCATCCCTAGGAACCACCCTTGGCTTCAGAGAACTGATTATCAACTGTCACTCCCTCTTCTAGAAGATCTATGTAACAGTGACTGGCTGAAACAAGAACACAGTCACTGCACTCTTATGTCACTTTGGAACTCTGGAGGTATATCACCTCCCAGGGTTGGGGCTTTCCATTATGGACTGGTTTCGTCTACTATTTAATCCATTCTTCCTCCTTTTCTTATTTATTTTATTTTTTTATTAAATTATTTTATTTATTTATATTCCAAATGTTGCCCCACTTCCAGGTCCACCGCTCCCCTTTGCCTCTCTGAGAGAGTGTTCCCCCCATACCCTCACATACTCACCCACTCCCACCTCACCCTCCCTAGCATCCCCCTTCCCTGGGGTATCAAGTCTCTACAGTATTAGGCACATCTCCTCCCACTAAGGCCAGACAGTCTTCTGCTACCTATGTGCTGAGGGCTACAGATCAGCCCGTGTATGGGCTTTGGTTGGTGGCTTTGTCTCTGTGAGCTCTGAGGAGTTCAGATCAGTCGATGCTGCTGTTCTTCCAATGGGGTTGCCACCCCCTTCAGCTCCTTCAGTCCTTACCCCAACTCTTCCGTAGGGAACCCTGGTTCAGTCCAATAGTTGGCTGTAAGTATCTGCATCTGTCTCAGTCAGCTGCTGGTAGAGCCTTCTCAGATTTCAGCCATGCTAGGCTCCTGTCTGCAAGTACAACATGGCATCATTAATAGTGTCAGGTTTGGTACCTGCGCATAATTGGATCCCAAGTTGGGCCAATTACTGTATGGCTTTTCCTTCAGTCTCTGCTCCATTTTTGGCCCTGCGTTTTCTTTAGACAGAAACAATTCTGGATCAAAAACTTTGAAGATGAGTGGGTGGCTCCATCTCTCCTTGGTGGGCCATGTATGTCTACTGGAGGTGATCTCTTCCTGTTCCATTTCCCCACTGTTGGGCATTTTGGCTAAGGCCATTGCTATTGAATCCTGGGAGCCTCTCACATCCCACTCAATGGGAATGACTTCTCTTCCTCCTTTTCTTAAGAGCAGTCTCTTCAAAAACTCTTCCACATGTATTTCTCTTCTTGGAGTGTTTCCTGATCACTTAACATGTGCCTGTCGTTCCATTGTCTTGAAGGTTACCTCCAATGTATTTTCTGCTACAATATGAAACTACTCCCCCACCCAACAGCCAATCCATATCCCTCCTCCAGAGTTGGCATTGAGCTGGACCCACACAAAGACTTACTGGGGGCTTTAAGAAAAATCTGTGGGATCACAAAGATGTCAGACTCCTATTGTACTAAAAATGTTTCTATCCCAGGGCTGCCAGACACATCCGCTCCCACCCAAGCAGATGGAAGACTATAGACTTAAGAGACAGAGGGCAAGCAAAACAAGACTTCCGTAGGGAGAAAATAAAATGTCTCCGCCTACATCACTGCCTCAAGCAGCTGAAAGTAGGTGTTGGAGTCCCCATTCCGCAAATCCACCCACAAACATCCTTGACAGCCTCTCAGAATGGGAATGAGTCTCTTGTGTCTGTGAATGTAGTCTAAGAAGGAAGATGCTCTAAATTGCCTCAGTGGTCTTAAATTGACCAGACAGTCACATCTATTCAATCTATGATTTCTGCTTCTCCATATCCTATAATGCTAAGCAGATTGCTTAATGTTAGCACGTATCATGCTATTCCATAGTGACATTTTTAGGAGAATTTTTCTAACACAATGAGGATGCTCAGTGGAAACCCAAGACGGTTTGCCTCTGTGTCCCAAAGACCTTATGGAAGGAATATAGCTCCAGGTCTAGAAGCTGGGAGGTGTAACCTATGTCACATTCTCTGTGGCATTCCCCAAATGAGAGGCATCACACCGACTGAATAGGCTGTTTCAGCATATGTGCAAAATGTTTATCTATTACAGGCTCAGAGGTTCAGTCCATTGTCATCAAGACAGGAACATGGCAGCATCCAGGCAGATATGGTGCAGGAGGAGCTGAGAGTTCTACATCTTCATCTGAAGGCTGCTAGTGGAAGACTGACTTCCACGCAGCCAGGGTGAGGGTCTTAAGCCCACACCCACAGTGGCACACCTACTCCAACAAAGCCACACCTCCTAATAGGGTTACTTCCTGGGCCAATCATATACAAACAATCACAACTATCATGGTTAAGTTACAAAGAAATAAACGAAAGGAGGGAGCAAGGGAGGGGTGGGTGGTATATGTTGTTCTAAAAACAGGCTAGCTTTAAGTTTGGCTTGTAATGGTTCATCACATCGGCCTATAGCTTGTGGTCCAGATTCCCTTCAGGGTGAAATGTGTGTGTGTGTGTGTGTGTGTGTGTGTGTGTGTGTGTGTGTGTGCTGCGTTAGAGTTCCTGACTCTTTCTTGTATCTGCTAAAGGCTAGTCCTCTGCATGCAATCATTCAACCTTCCAGAAAAATCTTCCTTTAAGAAGCAAATAGGAGAAGAGGTAAGAGAAGGGCAAGCAATAGAAGGGGGTACAGGGCAGGGAGAGCATAAAGCAGAGGTCTCTCCTTCTACTCTGACAGAGCAGGACAGCCCCTTTTATTCCCACCTGTCTTCCCAGCCTTAGATGGGAGAGCAGCAGCCTTTTGTGACATTGTTTTTCCTCCAAGGCTACCTTTGATCTTCACCTAGGTGACATCTACTTACAGTGAGCATCAAAGGCAGCAGAGAGGCAGAGATGACTTGTCAGGAGCCTACTCTCACTAGGGACAGCTGAGATAAGAGTGTCCCAATTGCGTGAGAGACAAGGCTAAGACCCCAAGGGATTCTTAGTGGGATGGTTGCTTCTTGCTTGAGCTACCTCTGCTTTGCCAGGAAATAAGACTTTCTGCCTTTTCTTCTCACCGAAAGCAATTCCCATCTCAGAAGGAGAAAGTGATGCCCCAGCCTCCCCCCCCCATGCTGTGTATGGTTAGCAAGAGCTCGGTGCAGGAGCACATGGGCACATTAATTTATGCTGCCTGTCGCCTTTGTGTTTTGGAACAAGTCAGACTCCTTTGTGTAATTGCTTGATGAAACATCCCCGTCCAGTCTGTCAACACAAATTGCACAGCTAAATAATGAGAGCTGCCCCCGCCCCCTCTGTTATACAAACACAGAGGGATCCAACTAGCCCTGAGGATTTGGACTTCTCACCTGACCTATGATCTCTGGCCCTTCTCCTCACCTCCAAAGGATAGTTGCTAGGAGACAGAAGATAAAACTAGTCTTCACTATCACCTGTCCACCTCAGAGTGAGGGAACAGAATAAGGGGGAGGGAGCAGAACACAGACATCCAGCAGGATATTAGAGGGCTTCTCTGCATGAGGCTCACTCCACAGAAGTGGGGTCTGTCACCCTTAGAGAGGGTTTCAAACTGTGATGCTGTGGCTCTGAATGTTTACCTAAAGCAATAGAATATACACACAACTGCAACATATACACCCTACAAACATTACATAAATACAAACATCTAAATGTATATATATACATATATATGTATAAACACACATACATACTTGTACACAGATATACTACATAATATACATACATGCACATTTGTACATAATTATATATATACAATGTGTATATATAGTATATACATATCCCTGTACATATACTCACATGTATATCTACATATATATTTATATGTACATATACTTCTCCATTCCTATGAACATTAACACACCTCTGTACACATGCATATATCTATGTATGTATATCTATATACATACAGATACATTTACCCATATATGCACATGCCTGTATATGCATGTCAATATACACCTGTACATTTCTAGATTCACATGTAGACATGCATATACACATGCACAGTTCTACTATTCATATATATACTCTTGCACATGTCTATAAACAGAGGCTATGAATACAGAGGATGTGTAAAAGATGCTATACAGTGTGACCAGGGCTGGGCAGCAGATGAGGGAAGCAGTCTGACAATTAGCCAGGGTTCTGTCAGCACTTCAGAGCATATATCATGTCTTTTTTAGGAATCCTCTGAAAGGGCCATATATAACTAAACATACAAATTGCTCCATATTAACAATTGTTAAGGCAAAGCACTTTTATATGCTGTTGGGCCAAGGAGGCTGCATTAGTTAGCTTCAGCTGCCATAACTTCAAAATGGTATGAACCTTGTTTTTCATCCAACAGAAATGTGTGATCTCATGGTCCTGGAGGCTACAGATCCAGGATCTAAGTATAGGCATGGCCAAGGTCCATGATGGGCTCCCCATTTGGCTTGCAAAAAGCTACCAACTCCCTTTGTCTTATGTGGCCTTTGTGTATAAGTGTGTGTGTGTGTGTGTGTGTGTGTGTGTGTGTGTGTGTCTGTGTGTGTGTGTGTGTGTGTCTGTGTCTGTGTGTCTGTCTGTGTGCCTGTGTGTGTTCTGTGTGTCTGTTAGCAGTGCCAGTCCCAATATTTTAGGGCCTCATTAATGAGCTCATTTGACCTCAAGCCACCTTCAAGTTGTGTCTCCAGACCCTGTCACATTGAGAGTTTAGCTTCTACACATGAATTGGAAGATGAGATGGGAAATGGGGGTGGGCAAGGGACATGTTTCAACCCATGACAGGAAAAAGCTTTCTCCCAGAAAGATCCCCTCTGGACAAATGAAGAGTCCATTGTAATTTAAGTACCAGGGCCATCTGCTGCAAATTCCAATTGGCAGCATCAAGGATTCTTCTAAGTGGGAGTGTGAACATGGTCTTATTTTCATCATATAACCTGGAAACACAAAGCAGGAAGGAACAGACATTGCAGAGCCAGCCCCTCACTGGTGACTCTTAGGATGCCACCAATCTCTCTAGCTATACTCACCGGTGCATAGGATGGGTGGCTCAGTGGTGTCTCCCTCCACACTGTGCATTTTTGGGAGAAGGGAGCCACCTCTCTAATGCAGGCCTGACACAGCTCAAAAAAACATGAAATTGTGCCATTTGCTATGATTCCTCCCTACCCCGACCTGTGCCTCACGCCACATTTTCTCTCGGCGCTGAAGCTGGCCTGTAGTATCTGGACAAGCAGTCTTGCCCATAACTGCAGCTTTCCTCTGGGTCCAGATCTTAGTTTTTTTCCCTTGTTGCTGGGATAAAATACTCTTGACAAAAGTAACTTAAAGGACTTAGTGTTTGTTTTAGCTCACAGTTCCAGGTTGCAGACCAACATTGGTGGGGACGTTCAGGTATCTGGACCTTAAAGAAGCTGGTCACATTATGTCCACAGTCAGAATAGAATGAATGCTGGTGCTCACCTAACTCTCTCTTCTATGGAGTCCAGGGGTCCTTACCTATACCTATGGACCTACCTGCAGTTAGAGTGGGTCTTCTCCAACATCAATTAATGTAATCACGATAACCTCTCACCGGCATGCCCAGAAACCCTTCCCCAGGTTATTCCAGGCTCTGTCAAGCTGACAATGAATTCTAAACATGACTGGGGAGCCAACCCCCCCCCAGAGGCAGCTTCTCCTGTGACACTGGCAGGAAATGCACATAGAGAAGAGGGAGAGGAAGGCTGTGATGTGACTGGTCACTCCACAGGGTCACACCAATATCTCCTTCCTTGGTTTGTAGCCTTTCTCTCCATACATATTTCTCTGGCTTTTTCTTGGTGAATCAGGATAATAAAGCATTCTTCATTGAGTCGTGATGAGGATTCAGCAAAGTAATGAACTCAGGAAATTACGCCACACTCCAGCAAGCAAAACCCCCACTAAATGTCATACTCCTGGAATACAAAGAGAACACCCCCAATAGCCCACTGACAGAGTGATAAATGTAAAAGCAGACATGCTAGTTACCCCCGTGTGGTGGTTATAAAAGGTATGCATGTATCAAGCCACACACTGCATCCGGCGAATATGAGAAATTGTGTGTCAGTTTTTAAAAAAGAAACAAAGATGAAGTCGGTCACAGGGTGTTTCTGTTGAGAAATGTGACCTAGTGCCGAGCTATTACAGTGTTGAAAGGAGAGTGCGAAGAAACTCATGAGGGCACACAGCCTTTGAGCACACAGGGATGGGGAGAGGAACAACCAGGGGAGGGAAGATAGCTGTCATCTGTCTAACTGAGAACAGAGCTGGGTTCCAGCTCAGACAAGGCAGTGTGATCTCTGCATAGCCGCTCTTTTAGACCCCAAAGGGAAACCAGCGCTGGAGCATGTGGAGTAGACCGTGGTCAGGGGCACTTTATAGCAAGTCACTACGGTGTCCCTAGCGTCCTGACATTTGGCTCCCCTAACAAGATATGTAACATCTCAGAACTGTGTCATATTACAACACGAAGGATTTCTCTTGCTTCCAAACTAGGTATTTCTTGGAAAACCACCAAAAGGGGGCATAATCTTGGCACATGTGTCATTAATTTTATTAAGGATTGACCATGCATAACAATAGTCAGACCATGGACATGAATTTCAGTGTAGCCATGCTAACATGGGAGATTGTCTACATGTATCTGCCTCTCCAGCTCCCCCTATACAGACCTCTTGACCATGGACTCTCTTCCTGTGTGTATTCTGTCCTGTTTTTTTATTTTAGTAGATCCCTTTAAATTTATAAGATCAGTATCTATACTGTAAGCGTTAAATCTCATGAGAGATTGTTTGCCCGCATTTTCCACTCATATTTCTTAAGACTTGGAATCCAAGAAATACAACTTTTCCTGAGAAATGTGGAAAGAATTTCCAATGTGGAAAAGAATAAGGAAGAAGAGTGGTCTCTTTCTTGCCTACAAGCCTGTCCTCTTGGGGGGGGGTGCAGTTTCTGGCTAGATGCAGTAGCTCTGTAACCCACACTGGGCACAGGAGATAGAAGTAGCTGTGACCTGATTCATTCAGTTTTGCATAATGCTGGACCCCAGATGCTTGGGGCTCTATTTGAGTCTCCTGTGACTACTCTAACAAAGAACCACAAGCAGAGTGGCTTTAAAACACAGAAATGCACTTCCTCAGTTTGGGAGCACAGAATCCTCTGAGGGAGAACATTTCTAATATTTGTTCTTCTAACACAAGGAGCCTTCCTTGTTTCTTTCTCCCCACTCAAGTAGTCTTCACTACTTTTTGGCTCAGAATCATGTCATTCTTGTCTCCATCTTCATGTGAATATCTACCATTTGTGTGCCTCTATCCCTTTGAAAGAACCAGGCTCTGAACTTAGGGTCCCCCGCAATCCAATATGACCTCACCTGAACTTGATCACATTTATAAAGCCCCTATTTCCAAATAAGGCCTCATTCATGGATACCCAGAATTTGGACTTTTCAACATATTGTTTTAAAAACATAATTGAATCCACAAAAATGCTCCCACCCTGCTAAAGTTTGAATGTAGTTTGTGTCCATGAAAAGTTAAGTTGCAGCGTGATCCTCACTGTGCTACTGCTGAGAGCTGGTGGGACTGTACAGGGTGTTTTGCTCAGGAGGAATCTGCCTTCATATGTGGGCTGTTGTCTCCAGGGATTGGGTTAGCTACCAAAGGTGTCTGCTCGCTCTCTCTCTCTCTCTCTCTCTCTCTCTCTCTCTCTCCCTCCCTCCCTCCCTCCCTCCCTCCCCCCCCCTCTCTCTCTTTCTCTCTGCTACACATAAGCTATGAGATGACCATCAGAAATGTATCAGCTAAGGGCAGTCAATCTTTCCAGCCTCCAAATTCATGAGCCAAAATCAAACTTTATTTTTTGTAAATTATTCAGATTTGGAAACTCTGTTAAACAGATTGAGTGTCTCTTTTATGGCATACTTAGAAACATGGTGTATTAGTTTTTAGGTTTTTCTGTGCTTTGAAATATTTGCATGTTCATTGAGTTTATTAACAAAAATTCATTCCTAATTTATATTGGCTTTATCCAGATAGTAGGTGGTGATTATTTATAACATTGTTAATCATCTGAACATATAAAACTAAGTTTCATAGTATAGATTTCAATATGGTTTCATATAAGCTGTCGAATATCTCATACTGAGAAGCATTTGGTATTTTCAGATTTGGGATGTTCAACCTGAAGTAAACAACACAGAAAACAAACACAATCACCCAAAAAGTCAACAGTGGCTATAGACAATGCTCAGTTTTCTCAATAAAGGGACAGGTCCACAGAGATGACGAGAGCAGAGCATCCATGTTAGTGAGAATTTTCATTCCTACGACAAGACACCTGACAACACAATTCATGGGAAGAAACTTTTTTTGGGCTCATAGCTTCAAAGATTCTGAGCCATGGTTGCTTCCCTGAATGACCCTGGACCAAAGATCACAGCAGCAGGAGTATGAGGCACAGACTTTTCACCCCACAGCAGCCAGAGCTCAGAGAGTCTGGAAGAGATTGTGAACAAGATGTCCCTAAGGACATCCCCTGACTCAGTAACCTGGCTCTAACTAGGCCTCCCTCTTGAAGATTCCTCCCCCCTATGAGTTCACCAACCAAATCTAGCCATGTTTGGGAGAAGTGTTTTGTCTACAGATTATAAATATACCATTCCATCCCTGGGCCCCAAAAGGTTCCTCCTGTTCACTTCATAATGCAAAATGCATTCAACCCACCCATTCCAAAGAGTTCACAAATTCTTAACTACTCCTACACTGTGCAATATTCCTAGCTTAAAGTCTCTTCTGAGATCAACATACTCTGTAATAAAAATGATAAGTATTCAAAAGGCACTTCGAGGAAAAATAGTGGCTTAGAAAGGAGAATTAGGAAGAAAGCAGGATCAAAAACAGGAATAGCCCTCAACCCTGTAGCTCAGTGGCCAGCATTGGCTACCGTGATAAGATTTAAAGAGCTGGGGAAACTCTGCTCCTACAGTCTTCCCAACTGTAATTTACAGAGTATCTTTCTTAGGTTGTCCCTACTCACTGTCAGTCACTACCAGAAGCTTTTTCATGTAGATGTTCCACATTCTGGACATCTCTCACTTCCATGTGCCTTTGACTTCATTCACATCTTGTTGGCCCGCCTACACTGATCCTAACGTGTTGCCTGATCTCTGAAGCCTTCCTCTGAGAGCCACAGTCTGTGCTCCCATACATCTTAGATTTCGAGTATTTGCAGAATCATTAGCATGTGGATGATGCCAGAATCTGTCACTAGAGCAATAGCTGTGACACTTCAAGGCATCCTGTTCAAGAAAGCTGGAGATTTACACCTAGCAAAAGCACGACCCTCAATCATGCAGAAAATAGTGGGCAAGGGAGTACATGAAGCCTTGTGCAAAAATCCCTTATGCAGTTTGATATAAAAATCAAGCAGGTTCAGAATCCCATTTCCTTAGCAACTGCTCTCCTAATTTTATTTTTTCATATATAAATTTATTTATTTAATTGACATCTCAATATCAGACCTCCTCTTCTCCCAGTTCCCTCTCTCACAAATTTTCCCCCATACTCCCTTCTCCTTTGAGAAGTGGAAGCCGCCCTGGGTATCACCTTCACTCCCCCACCCTACCCCATCCCCACCCATATACATCAGTCACTGAAGGATGGATTGCATCCTCTCTCACAGGACGGCCCAGTTAAAGGAATGGGATCCACAAGCAGGCAACAAATTCAGGGATAGCCCCAATTCCAGTTTTTGGGGGACCCGCATGAAGACCAAGCTGCACATCTGCTACATATGTGGGGGAGGGGGTGCTAGGTCCAATCTATGCTTGCTCTTTGGTTGGTGGTTCAATTTCTGTGAGCCCCTAAGGGTCCAGGACGGTTTAGTCTGTTGTTCTTCCTGTGAAGTCCCTGTCTTTGTCAAGTCCCTCAATCCTTCTCCTGACTCCTCCATAAGACTACTCCAGCTCTATCCAATGCTTGGTTCTGAGTCTCTGCTTCTGTTTCTGCAGCTGTTGGGTGGAGCCTCTCAGAGGAGAGTTAAACCAGGATCCTGTCTGAAGCATAACAGAATATCATTAATGGTGTCAAGGATTGGTTCTTGCCCATGGGATGCGTCTCAATTTTGACCGGTCATTGGTTGGCCATTCTGTCCATCTCGGCCCTATCTTTGGGCTTGCACAGGACAAATTTTAGGTTGAAGGTTTTGTGGGTGAGTTGTTCTTCTCCCTCCAGTAAGAGTCCTGCCTGGCTACAGGAAATGGCCACTTTAGGATCTATATCAACCACTGCCAGGAATTTCAGCTAGAGTCACCCCAGAGCCCCTCTAGCATCTCCCCTCTTCTCTGGTCTCTATCACTTGTTAGAGATGGACCCCCTGGGCCCACTGCCGTTTTCCCTATAGCTAATGCCCTACTCCCTTCCCCATCCCCTCTCCTACCCTGTTCCCTCCCCTGATCCAGCTTCTACACCTATTGTATTTCCCCTTCTAAGATTCAACCAGCGTCCCTGGGGCCCTCCTTGTTATTTGGGTTCTTTGAGTCCATGGATTGTAACATGATTATCCTGTACTTTATGGCTAATATCCATTTTTAAGTAAGTACAAACCGTGCATATCTTTCTGGGCTACCTCACCCAGGATGATATTTTCTAGTTCTATCCATTTGCCTGAAAAATTGATAATGTCCTTGGTTTAATAGCTAAGCAGTACTCCATTGTGTAAATGAACCACATTTTCATTGCCCATTCTTTAGTTTAAGAATATCTAGGTTGTTTACAGTTTCTGACTACAATGAATATGGTTGAACAAGGGTCCTCGTGGGATGGTGGAGCATCTTCTGGGTATACCTAGGAATGGTATAGCTGGGTCTTCAGGTAGAACTATTCCCAACTTTTTGAGAAACCACCAAATTGATTTTCAGAGGAGTATAACAAGTTTGCACCCCTACCAGCAATGTAAGAATTTTCCCCTTGAGCCACATCCTTGCCAGCATGTGCTATCCCTTGAATGTTGGATCTTAGCATTTCTAATGGGTGTGAGGTGGTGTCTCAAAATTTTTTTGATTTTCATTTCCCTGATGACTAAGGACATTGAACATTTCTTTAAGTGTTTCTTAGTCATTAGAGTTTTTTCTGATGCAGATTCTCTGTTTAGCTCTGTACTCCAATTTTAATTGGGCTATTTGGCTTGTTGGTGTCTAACTTCTTGAATTCTTTATATATTTTGGATATAAGCCCTCTGTCCGATGTAGGGTTGTTGAAGATCTTCTCTAATTCTATAGTCTGCTGTTTTGTCCTATTGATGGTGTTCTTTGCCTTACATAAGTTTTTATGTTTCATGAGGCCTCATTTATTAATTGTTGATCTTAGTTAAGTTCTGAGCCTTTGCTGTTCTGTTCAGAAAGTTGTTGTCTGTACCAATGAGCTCAAGTGTACCTTTTTCTGTTCTATTAGATTTATGTATCTGGTTTTACATTGAGGTCTTTGATCTACTTGGACTTGAGTCTTGTACAAGGGTGATAAATATGGATTTATTTGCAATCCTCTACATGCAGACATCCAGATAGACCAGCACCATTTATTAAAGATTTTCTTCCTTTTCTGTTGTATGATTTTGGCTTTTTTGTCAAATATCAAGGGTCTGTAGGAACTTCCGATCAATTCCATTGATTACCCTGTCTGTTTCAATACTTATACCATGCATTTTTATTATTATTACTCTCTTTACAGCTTGAAGACAGGGATGGTGATACCTCAGTATCTGTTGTTATGTCTTCCTTTACATTTCTGATGTTATTACTTTGGATATTGGCTCTCTGCCTTTTAGTTAGTTTAGCCATAGGTTTATCGATGCACTTACTGCTATGAACTTAGCACTGCTTTCATTGTGTCCCATAATTTTGGGTATGTTGTCCCTTCATTTTCATTGATTTCTAGGAAGCTTTTAATTTCTTTTTTTATTTCTTCCCCACCTAAGTGATGATTGAGTAGAGAGTTGTTCAGTTTCTGTGAGTATGTAGACTTTCTGCTGTTTCTGTTGAAGTCCAGTTTTAATCCATTGTGATCTGATAGGTTATGTATTAGTTAGGATTTCCATTGCTGTAAAAAGACACAATGACCAAGACAACTCTTTTTTGTTGTTGTTGTTGTTGTTGTTTGATTTTGTTTTTGTTTATGTTTTCTTTTTTTAAATTTTTATTGGATATATTCTGTATTTACATTTCATTTCCCTTTTTCTGGTTCCATGCCCCCAAAGGTCCTACATGCCCTTTCCCTCCCCCTGTTCCCTATCCATCCCTTCCCAATTCCGTGTTTTGGTATTCCCCTACACTGATGCTTTCAGCCTTTCCAGAACCAGGGTCCACTCCTTCCTTCAGGTCCAGTCATCATTTGGTATATGGATTGTGTCTTTGGTGTCCCAAGATTCTAGGCGAATATCCACTTATCAGTGACTGCATACCATGGGTATTCTTTTGAGACTGGGTTACCTCAGTTCTCGAGCTCCATCCATTTCTCTAAGAATTTCATGAACTCATTGTTTCTAATGGTTGAATAGTACTCCATTGTGTATATATACCACATTTTTTTGTATCCATTCCTCCGTTGAGGGACATCTGGGTTCTTTCCAGCTTCTGGCTATTATAAATAAGGCTGCTATGAACATAGTGGAGTATTATCATTATTGCACGCAGGGGAATCTTCTGGGTATATGCCCAGGAGTGGTATGGCTGGGTCCTCCTGAAGGATCGTGTCCAGTTTTCTGAGGAACCGCCAGACTGATTTCCAGAGTGGTTGTACCAGCTTGCAGTCCCACCAGCAGTGGAGGAGTGTTCCTCTTTCTCCACATGCTCGCCAACACCTACTGTTTCCTGAGTTTTTAATCTTAGCCATTCTGACTGGTATGAGGTGAAATCTCAGGGCTGTTTTGATTTACATTTTTCTAATGACTAATGATGTTGAACATTTTTTAAGGTGTCCCTCAGCCATCCGAATTTCTTCAGGTGAAAATCTTTGTTTAGTTCTGTACTCCATTTTTTTATTGGGTTATTGGATACAGAGCAGTAGTGTTAAAAAACTGCACGGTATTGGTACAGTGACAGGGAGGTGGATCAATGGAATAGGATTGAAGACCGAGAATTGAACCCACACATCTATGGCCAATTGATCTTTGACAAAGGAGCTGAAAACATCCAGTGGAAAAAAGATAGCCTTTTCAACAAATGGTGCTGGCTCAACTGGAGGTCAACATGCAGAAGAATGAGAATTGATCTACTCTTATCTCCTTGTACTAAGCTCAACTCCAAGTGGATCAAGGACCTCCACATAAAACCAGACACACTAAAATTAATAGAAAAGAAACTGGGGAAGACCCTTGAGGACATTGGCTCAGGGGGAAACTTCCTGAACAGAACACCAATAGCTTATGCTCTAAGATCAAGAACAGACAAATGAGACCTCATAAAATTACAAAGTTTCTGTAAGGCAAAATACACTGTCAAAAGGACAAATTGGCAACCAACAAATTAGGAAAAGATCTTCACCAACCCTATATCTGACAGAGGGCTAATATCCAATGTATACAAAGAACTGAAGAAGTTAGACCCCAGAAAACCAAGACAACTCTTATAAAGAACAACATTTAATTGGGGCTGTCTTCCACTTTCAGAAGTTCAGTCCAATATCATCATGACAGAAAACATGGCAATGTGCAGGAAGACTTGGTGCTGGAGGAGTTGAGAGTTCTACATCTTCATTCAAAGGAAGCCAGGAGCAGATTGTCTTCCGGGCAGATAGGAGAATGATCTGAAGGGTCACTCCCATCATGATAAACTTCATCCAACAAATCCACACCTACTCCAAGAAGGCCACTCCCTGAGACAAGTATATTCAAGCCACTACAGCATACAAGGGGTTATTTTAATTTTTTTGTATCAGTTGAGGCTCGATTTTTGACAAAGTATTTCGTCAGTTTTGGAAAGGATTCCATGAGGTGCCAGGAGCAGGTATAATCTGTTGTATTTGGGTGTAGATATCTGTTAGCTCCATTTGATTCATTGTTAGTTTCATTATTTCTCTTTATTTTCTGACTTGATGACCCTGTCAATTCATGAAAGATATTGAGGTCTTCCACTATTAATGTGGGATTTCAATGTATGATTTAAGATTTAGTAATATTTCTTTTTCAAATATAGTTGCATTTTCATTTGGGGCATAGATGTTCAGAAGTGAGACATTATCTTGGTGGATTTTTCCTTTGATGAATACGAAGTGTCCTTCTCTATCTCTTTTGATTACTTTTAGCAGAAAGTCTATTTTATTAGATATTTGAATGGTTACTCTAGCTTGTTTTTTTTTTTTTTTTTTTTTTTTTTTTTGCCCATTTTTCTGAAAACCTTTTTACAGTCCTTTACTCTGAGGTAATGTCTATGTTTGTTGCTGAAGTATATTTCTTGTATGCAGCAGAATGATTGATCTTGTATATACATCCACTCTGCTAGCCTGTGTCCTTTTATTAGGGAATTGAGACCATTGATGTTGAGAGATATTGATGACCAATGATTTTTAGCTGCTGTTATTTTGATGTTGCGGGAGGTTCTCTCTCTCTCTCTCTCTCTCTCTCTCTCTCTCTCTCTCTCTTTCTCTGTGTGTGTGTGTGTGTGTGTGTGTATGTGTGTGTGTGTGTGTGTGTGTGTGTGTGTGTGTAATTATCTATTTGTGTTTTCTTGGGTGTGGTTAACTTCCTTGTGTTGTAATTTTCCTTCTAGCATCTGCTGTAGGGATAGAATAGTGAAAGGGTATTGTTTAAATTTGGTTTTATCATGGACTATCTTATTTTCTCCCTCTATGGTGATGGAATTTCTGTTAAGTATAAAAGACAGAGCTGGCATCTGTGATCTCTTAGAGACTCTGAGACATATGCCTAGACTCTTATGGCTTTTAAAGTCTCTTGAGATGTCTGCCATAATTTTAATAGTTCTGACTTTATATGTCACTTGACCTTTATCCCTTAAGGCTTTTAATATTTTCTTTGTTCTGTATATTTAGTGTCTTAATTATTATGTGGTGGTAAGATTTTCTTTTTTTGATCTACTCTATTTGGTGTTGTGTATGCTTCTTTTACATTTATGGGCATTTGTTTCTTTAGGTTAGGGAAATTTTCTTCTATGATTTTGTTGAAGAGTTTTTTCTGGGTCTTTGGAATTGAGAGTCTTCTTCTATTCCTATTATTCTTAGGTTTGGTATTTTCATAGTGTTCCAAATTTCCTGCATGTTTTCTGTTAAAAAGCATTTTAGTTTTGACATTTTATTTGACTGATGTGCTCATTTCTTCTATGATATCTTCTACACCTGAGATTCTTTCCTCTATCTCTTGTATTCTGTTGTCAATACTTATGTCCTTACTTCTCAATCGCTTTCCTAGGTTTTCCAGCTCCAGGATTGTCTCAGATTATGTTTTCTTTATTGCTGCTTTTCTATTTTCAGGTCGTGAACAGTTTTATCAATTTCTTTAACCTGTCTGATTGTATTTTCTTGTATTTCTTTATATATATATTTGTTTCCTCTTTAAGGGCCTTTACCTGTTTGAATTATTTTTCTGTATTTCTTTAAGATATTTATTCATTTCCTCTTTAAAGACCTCTATCATCTTCATAAGATTAGATTTAAGGACATTTTCTTGTGATTAAGGTGTGTTAAGATATTCAGGGCTTTCTGTAGTAGAATAGCAGTATTCTGGTGATGCTATATTGCTCTGGCTCTTGTTGATTGCATCTTACTCTGGCCTTTAGCCTTCTGGTTGTCCTTAGTGTTGGCAGGCCTGGAAGTTCCTGATGGTAGTAGGCCTCTGGGATTGCAGAAATAGCTGGTTGCCCCTGATGGCTTCAGGCTGCTCGTTGTCCTTGGCAGCATCAGGTCTCCAGGAATACAGGTAGACCTCTTGTCCCTGATGGTTGCTGGCCTCTGTTTGTCCTGGGCAGCAGCAGGCCTCCAGGAATGTAGGTGGAGTTGTAGCCCAGTAAATGGAGTGCAGAAGGGGCAGAGCAGAGCATGCAGCTGCTGGCTTTGCCCAGAGGAGCCATCAAGCAGAGGATTGGGGGTAGAGGTTCTTACCTGGTGACTGCTGGTGGCTGTGGGTGTCTGAGGTTGTGGTTAGAGGTGTGGAATCAGAAGTTGGAGCAGAAAGAGGTAAAGCAGATCTTATGGCTGATGGGCTTGCCAGGAACCCAGCAGGCAGCTTAGAGCTTATGGAACTCACTTGGTTGGCCCTGGAAGCAGCAGGCCTCCATGGATGCAGGCAGAAGTGTGACCAGGAAAATGGACTCCCTTAAGTTCATCCGTAAACTTTGGGGGGCATTCCATTATTAAAACCCCCAACACCTTTTCTCCCTTATAATAGGTTTTTTTTTTAATTGTTATCACCAAAATACCTGACAAAATCAAGTCAACATGGGAGGGATTTGTGTTACCTCACAGCTCAAAAGTATAGTTTATCGTGATGCGGAAGACATAGTGTCAAGGCTCAAGGCAGCTGGTCACCTTGTATCTTCAGTCAAGGAACAGAGAAAGACGAATTCCAGTGCACAAATCACTTTCTCCATTATTCTGTGTGGGACTCTTGCTGATGGTGCCACCTATATTCAGGATGAGTTTTCCCTCTTGGTTAACCCTTTCTGGAAATGCTCTCCTGAACAAACCAATAGATTTGTTTCCAGGGAAGCTCTATATTCAATCTAGATGTCAATAAAGACAAGGAAGATTCACCATCATGCTCCTCATTCATCCTCAGTTCGCAGAACTAAGGAGACAAGCCTGTGTGCTCTGTGAAGGAGAATACTCTCCTCTCGCAGGGCTCAGAGGCAAAAGCATCTAGAACCAGCAGGTGGGAGTCCACAGCTGCTACTTCAAACACTTGGAGCTGGCTTTATAGGCAACCTTCTCTCCTACAGCCATGATACAGTACTTCTTGCTGCCTAAGCTCCAGCCACTGCTCTGTTTGGGAGCTGGTGGGACTCTTCTGAAAGCCCAGCTGCTCTGGCAGATTCAGAGACAGCCAGCAGCTAGCAGCGCCCTGCTCTGCATTCCCGTGAGACCACAGATCACAGACACCTGTGAACTGTTCATTCCCCTTTGTGTCTCTATGGAGAAAAGGCCCGTCAGACCCTGAAGCTCTCCCTTCTTACTCGGAACAGGAAATAAATCAAATCTGACTTGGTCTGGCTTATTTTCAGTTTCCAACACACAAATAATGCTGCTGCTGCTGCTGCTGCTGCTGCTGCTGCTGCCTCACATCACTGCTCTGTGGCCATTACTCCTCACTGCAGAGGATGTGCATCTGTTAGCTGTGGGCAGATGCCCTCTCTGCCATTTTAAACAAGCCAGGGATGGATTCAATCATCCCGGCTGAGATGCCAAACTCATTCAATCCTGAAGCACAGAAAGTCTGTACTCAACATCCAGTTCTCTAAGAATGACAGGCAGTATTGAGGCTGTGAAGAAACCCACCCTCTCCTCTATTGTTGATGGGAGTGTAAATTGGCATTAATCATGGCAATCAGGAAGAATTCAGCCAAATACACACACACACACACACACACACACACACACAAAGCTCCTAACTCAGGCTATAAATACATGCACACAGGTAAAATAATATATTTCCACTTAGGAGTTTTTCACTACTGTTGTTTGATGAGTTTGGAAATAACCTAAATATCTATTAATAGGAGGCTCATTAAAATTAGCCATGCAATATCAAGTAAATGGAATATATATTCCATATGATATGATTCCATATATATATACATATATATATACGTATATACATATATATGTGTGTATATATATATGATAGTGAAAAGAGATGTATACACACTTCATGCACTCATGTGAAGGACCATCTCTTGATGTGCACTATGTTGGCTTCAAACACTAAGTATTTACTGTCCCACTGTTTCCAAAAGATAGGAACAAGGAGATGACTTTACTAGATGGTTCTGCATTAGGTTTTCCCAAAGAGTGGAGTGAAGACATAAACAGGCTGTATCCCTCCTTACCTACCAAGGGAAGGTCTAGGACCTGCCTTCTGTTTCTCATAACTCTATGGGTGGGTCCCAAAAGATCAGCTTATATCCACACATAGTTTGAGGCAAGCCTCGGCCTCTCACAGAATGAGTTTCTCCTCAGGCTATGAAAACAGCTAAGGTGGAATGTGTCATATAATCCCAGAATGGCAGTCTACAGATTCTGCGATGCTGTGTTTGCTAAGATTAAGTCACTCATTGCAGCCCACGGTCAAAAAGAAGGGAACATATGTGCACCACGTGAATGGAGAAGTATCAAAGGTCGTTGTAGGCATATCTTTTAAAGTATCTTTCCAAGATTGCTAAAAGCAAAGAAAAAAGAAGAAGAAGTAAACCAGAAAGAGAGAAAAAAAACATTTGGATGGCAGGCTACTACATATGTAACAAGAGGGAGAGAATAGTTGTATGCATTTGCTGTCAGATACATAAAAGATCTCTGGAAGGATTCACAATAAACTGAGAACATGAGGTGCCCCAAGGGAGACCAATCTGCATCAGACAAACAGGGCGGGGAGGGAGAATTTGCACTAGGTATCTTTGTCAGCCTTTTGAATTTAGCATCAGCTAAATTACCTGTTATTTTTTATTAACGGTGGGATGTGGCCACTTTGCTATTCTATTAATGTTTACTGAGCATCATAAAGAAGGGCCCAGGGAGTATCCATATCTTTATAGAATTCATAATCCCCTTAGATAAACAAGACCTAGGCACATTTGAAGGCTTGGCAAATAATTTTATATCGTACATACTGAGTACCATCTGTATTCTCTTGATAAAGCTTCAATAATGACTGTCTGCAAGTCTCTGGGAGGGAGACAGCTTTAGAGCTCAGGTGAAGCTGGGGTCATGGAAATGAGCCTAAGACTGAAGAATGGGATCAAGATAAAACCTTCCTCATTCCTTCTTCCCTCCCTTTCTCTTTAGTTCCTGCCTCCCTTTGTCCCAAGCATGAAGGACTTTTATACTTACCTTTCTCTACATGGCTGTTTCGTTCCCCTCCGGATTCCACCTCCCTTAGGCTATTCATAATTTTTCCTCCTCCCTTGTTGTGACTTGACTCAAACCTTTCCCCCACTTTCATACCCTAAATTTCTAGTGCCCAGTACCTCAGAATGCAATTTAATATGAAGTTAGGATTTCAGATTAATATGAGACCATTAGGGTAGTCTGGTGTCATTACAAGAGGCTAGAATTTCTGCATAGCGGCCTGAATCTCTCCAGGCAAGGAAACCCTCATGAAAACATGAAGTTGGGGACTGAAATGATGCATCTATAATATAGTGAATACCAAGGTTGCCAGCCTTAGAGGCATCGGGAGAGGGAGATGCTTCTTCTTGTCTCCCAGAGGACACAACCCTTCTGGAAACTTAACCTTTGACCTCCAGGCTCCAGAAATCATACAACAAAAGCTTATTAGTTGAGCTCCCAGTTTGTTCATTGCTGAGCAGGTCCAGGAAACTAGAAACCCATGCTGACTTGCTCCTGGCTTTGGTAAGGTGAGTCAGGTAGCTTCCCTAGAGTGTAGAGCAGACCAGACTCTCTGAGCTCACACCAATGCAAAAAGAAAATCTGATTGCCTACTGTGGGTTGAATATGCTCTGTCCCCTCTGAAACTCAGCTTGGAATTCCATTGCTCTGTGGTACTGTTGGAAGGGTGATGTTGAGGTTTTTAAAGGGCAAAAATTCAATTAAGAATGATTAACTTCTTTCTTCTTTCTCATAAGAGTGAGTTATTATAAAGTATTTAGCTCAAAGGCAGGGTACTCTATGGTTTGCCATTTCCATATATTCCTCCTTAACCATTATGCTTTCCTGCCACATCAAGGTATGAGGAGAAGCCCCCAGCAAATTCAGCCCAATCTTGGAACCTCTGGGATCATGAACTTAATAAGTTTCTCTTCTTTAAAAAGTCTCCATCTTTGGGTGATCTGTCATGGTAACTAAAGATGAACTAAGGCACCAGAAAATGAGCTCAAGCTCACCGGTTTACAGAGGAGCTGCTAGTAAACTTGCAGTGAGGGGAGTAAAGAGAGTTGACTTTTCTAAGTTGGTCCTCTAGGTCCGGGCTGTGTAAGCAGTGGGTGTAAGCAGTGAGGGCGCTCATAAAAAATGGAGGGAGCATCCAAAACCATGTGTATGACAGCCTGGATACAACATCTCTTCTTTCCCAGATCCCTGGAATCCCAAGTGGCCTAAACTGAGAGTAGCCAACAATAAAGGGGGTGCTTATGGGGTCTCTTACTTAGGGTTCCCGATTCTCTAAAAGTTTACAAAGCCTTTCACAGGGCAGGTGCTAAAATACACAGTTGAAGGAGACACCATTTTAAAGTTCTCAGCCCAGCGAAGGCGAAGCTAATAGGGATGTCTGTGTACACAGCTGACATTTGTTTTGTGTGCATCAAGGTCTGAGCAGGCAATATGCAATTGGATTTCTTTAGTGGCGCAGTGGGGGTAGAGTTTGATATCTTTGTTCTACAGATGAGGAGTGTAGTTTCCAGTGAGATGAAGGAACCCGCCTCGGGTCAGACAGGTGGTAGGGGATAGATCTGGAGTGTGAACCATCCTGGCTGACTTCAGAGGTCCTTTGAGTGTCTACATGCATCTGCACTGCATCAGATGCATCGGCATCACCTGGCTCCATTGAAAGGCCACTCCACAGAGCACACAGAGCTGGAAGGAACCTGGAAAGCTGTGCAAAGCAAGTGCAGGGCAACTCATGGGCCAGGGGCTGAGAGCGAGGAGAGAGCTGATGTTGGCTGGGCAGACATTTATTTGCAGGGCATGCATGCATGTAGAGCTGAGAGCCTGCCCACTGCAGAGCTGAGAGCCTGCCCGCTGTAGAGGTTATATTTAAGAAGCATCATTCTGGCCTCTTTCTATCATCTGGGGCAGGGGGTGCATTTTAAAAAGGGGATTTTAGGCAGAAAGCTAGTCTGGAAGTAAGGGAATAGACAGTGGGAGAGAGGCCTTGAATATTGTACTACTGAGCATGAAGTGAGGGAGCCTTCTTTATTGTCAGCCTGATGTCTTGATATAAGGATATTTTCAAAAGATGACTCTGACAGCCCTACAAAGATGAGATAAAGAGAATATAGAAAAGGGAGGGAGGAGGGCATCCTGGAAAGCATCCCGACAGAGGGAGTCTAAATAAAGGGTAGTGACAGAGGATGGCAAGAAAAGAGACTCCAGGGAGGTGGAAAACACACACTTTACATGGAAGACTTAAGAGAAAAACAGGAAGCCAGACTGTGCACTGCGTCTTTTGTGTTTCTCCTGTGAGTGACAACCATGTAACTCTCATGCAAATACTTCCAATGTCTTCCACAGTTTCGGATATCCTTTACTCCCCGCTATCCCGGGCTTGGCTGGCATATGAACAATGTGCCTGTGCATGAGAGCAAGAATGCCTACCAACACATCCACACGCAAACTCACCTGTGACTTATTGTCATGACTAATACCTTTAATTATTTTACTGAAACAATTTCTTTGACACAGAAAGAGATAATCGGAGCCATCTTTTTCAGGAAGGCAAGGACTGTTTATATTCTTGACCTGATTCTAAGTACCCAGAAAAATCCCTGGAGAGCAATTAATTAAGGAATGTCTGTGTGCCTGGCTTAGAGATTTCTTCCATCTTTCTCAGTCTTTCCAGTCCTTCCTAGAATCTCATCTACCCTCCCTCCCATACCTTGTTCCCACTGGTTAAAAGCTAAATTTCATTTCCCTTGGTAGTAGAACATAGCTTTGTTTTTTAAAGACACTTACAACTTAAGAGTTTTATTTTCCCCCTTGTAACCATGTTGATGCTATATATAGTAATTTTATTAAGGAGATAATTTACGTAAATTCCATACCAGAGCCCTGCTGAGTAGAGAGAGCTAATTCTATTTTTCTTATTAGCAAAAACAGACAAACCAAATGAGATTTAAAGACCAGACAAATGAATTTGTGTCGATGCCAAAGTCAAATCTGGGACCTTGGTCTTATGTTCTGGGACCCAAGGAGCAGAATACTTGACTATACCAGCAAAGAAAAGTGATTGGGGGTGAAAAGGGAGTAATAATGTTTTATAAAGAGAGAAAATATAGCATCAAGAATCTACCCCAAAACAAGTGGGACCCCCACAACCCCTAAGTGAAATTTTGAAAAAAAAAAGGCAAGGACCCTCCCTCTTTTTCCGGACTTGGTGAGTCCTCAAGGTGCCAATGGATTGGACTTCTCCAGTATTTGGGGGGGGTTGAGTTTGTTCTCTAATATCCTTCATCACCCTGCACCCCACATGCACATCCATAGAGAGACCAGGTCTGTTTATCTGGCTTGTTCAATCTGCATCTCGATTCCAAGAAGGTATATGGGCTTCCTAATGAATACAGAGAAACCCCACTTTCAACAGAGCCTATAAGTGAAAAATCTGATTTGTACCAAAGACATCAAGGGGTGGTTATTAGCTTTACAAAAAGACAAACTGGAGAATTCTTTAAAATCCCTAGCTCCCTTGGTGCATTGGAAATGAGATTCAATTTAGGGAAAAAAAATTCAATTGATACACAACTTTTGAGAATGCTCTGCTGGAGAAAAGAAGGCACAGCAGGGACTAGGTATTGATGGTGATTAAGAAAAGGAAGAGGACATAATTTCCCTCCTTCCCAGTAGGTCTAATATTAAAATGTAGTGGTAGCCTCATAAATGCCAAATGCGTTCAAACACCTTCATCATGCCTGCCTCTCCTGGGAGCCCCAGGAGAACGATTTTTCCTTTATAGTATAAAGAAGGATAGAGGGGCTCAGAAAGGCTGAGACGCTGCCTGCCTGCAGCTCGTGAGGTTCAGAAGTGGGGTGGTTTTTGCTTCAGGGCATCTTTAGCAACCCTACAGTTGCTTCTTCCTGTGAGGATTGTTTTCCTGGGCCTCCTTTTCCTGTTTTCCTTTTCCTGAACAAATACTGCTCTGGAGTATGATTGACAAACTCTCTTCAAAGTCAATGTACTCAAATTAAGTGTATCACATGGGAATCTCTCCTTACTAATAACAGGGGTTATTAGGGATGGTGTTGGCCTTGGGAGGTAGAAAAGAGGAATATTGCTTCAGGTCCAAGACTGTCCTGCCTTCACAGCATGATCCATGGCTGTAAAATGAGACCCTGTATTAAAACAATTAGGGGGAATATAGAGATGGTAGAGATGTCTTTGGGTCCCTGAGGGGTGACACAGGACACCAGCACAAGGTACCAAGTCAACATCAGACTACAGACAGCAGAAAGGCTTCAGGGAGTTGACACTTAGCAACAGAAGGGCACAAGGATGTGACCCCAAGTGCTCTTATTCCTGCATGGACTCAGCCTACCTACAACCAGGGAAATATAAAAGCCTTTTGTAACCAAGGTAGCCCATCTTCCATGAGATAGTCTTATTTTATAAAAGAGAAAACCTAGAACTCATAGGAGCAAAATGGCATCCAGGTCCCCCAGACACTGAAATTCAGAGTTATTTCTCTGTGTTCCAGACTATTCTTTCCCCACCAGCTCTCAGGTGTGCTAGAATGAAATACCACAGGCCCCATTACACCCATAATCTCTCCTCTCTGTGGAATGGCCCTGCTTTGGTTCAGACAAGAATATATCATTCCACTCAATTCTCTCTACCCTACAATGTTATCTTTATGTAGCCAATGTTACCTCAGCAGAGCATGAAGCACCACAGAAACTAGGAGACAAATATACCTTCTCTTCCCCAACGTTCTTTTTAAAAAATGCAAACTTAAAACAGAGCTTCATGCAGGTCCCCCAACAACGGGAGCAGGAGCTGTTCCTGACTCTGTTCCCTGCCTGTGGATGCTGTTGCCCTAACTGGGCTGGCTGCCTTGTCTGGCCTAGCGTGAGAGGATGTGCCTAGTCCTGCAGTGAATTGATGTACCAAGGTGGGTTGATACCCAGGGGGTCCTCCCTTCTCAGAGGAGAAGGGGAGGGAGGAAGGGGGAGAGTTTATGCGATGGGGAGAGGGGCTTCAATCAGGATGTAAAGTGAATAAATAAGTTAGTGGAAAAAATGCTTATTTGTGCCTCTTGCTTGCATATCCTAAAAGTAAAGCTCCTTTATATTATCATAATGCTTTTATTACTTCATCATAATCCTAGCTCAGATACCTGAATCTGATAAACCATGTATTTTTAGCTCTAGAAGTATCATTAAATATTGTCCACCTCATGTTTTCTAACTTTTTCAGAAAACTAAGTCCTTTCATCAAGGACAGTTTATTTGGTGACCAAAACCTTAATGGTGGCATTCACCACTGAGCCAAAATGATAGCCCATCGTGAAATTCACCCAAGACTCCTGCATCCTTCACGTACCTGAGAGAGAAGCAGATCTATCATGAAATAGTGTTGTAATAGGTTTTTGAGGTTGTGATAGGACTTTGACAAGATCTATAGTCATGTAGAAGACACAGCTGTAAGGAATCAGCTAAGTTAGATTAGCTTCAACATGTATATTTGAGAGATTATCTAGATTAAGTTGTCCAAGATGGAATGACCCACTTTACTATGGGAGACGCCACTCCACGGGATGGGTCTTGAACTGAATAAAAGGGAAAAGGTAAGCTGAGCAGGAGCGCCCACTGCCCTCTGCTTTATAACTGTGGGTGCAAAGGGACAAGCCACCACAATCACCTGCTGCCATGCCTTCTCCACCGTCAGGGACCGTACCCTCAAACTGTGAGCCAGGGTAAACCCTCTTCCCCTTATCAGATTACTTTATCACAACACTAAAATAACCAATAAGACAAATGTGTTCAAGGAAAGAGTCAGCATCCACAGGACAAAACTAGGGGAGTGGGAAAGGCAGGCAGGAAATTCATCTCTGTAGAATTTAGGAGACACTGGCTCCTGACAGACATCAGCTCCTAATCTCACCCTTGTAAACTACTCCAGTCTTGATGTTGTCCCCCAAGAAAGCAGTGATGAGACCAGAGAACAGCTTGGCACCCTCTACAAGAGACTCCGTCTGTCTCCTATTTGCTATGTGGTGGTGTGAACAGGCTTAGCCCAGGAAGTGGCACTGTTGGGGAGGGCGGCCTTGTTGGAATAGGTGGAGCTTTGTGGGAGGAAGTGTGTCACACCGTGGAGTCTGGCAATGGGACCCTTCTAACCACATGGGAGCCAGTCTTCTCCTGGTGGCCTTCAGATGGAGATGTAGAACCCTCAGCTCCTCCTGGACCATGCCTGTCTGGATGCTGCCATGCTCTCATCTTGATAATGGACTGAACTCTGAACCTGTGATCCAGCCCCAATTAAATGTGGTCCTTATAGGCATTGCCTTGGTCATGGTGTTTATTCACTGAAGTAAAACTCTAACTAACCTCAAGACACCACACTTTCCTGACCTCTCCTGCACTCTTCCCATGGAAGCTGCATGCCAAGTTGGGGGAGGGGAGGTCTCATAGATTTTTGTGTTTTTTTTTAATCACCGTTCCTGAAAAACACTGTTGTTATCTTATTTCTCCGTCTATTTTAAAACTATTTCTGAAAGCTTTTAAGCTACCTGAAGCAGTAGGAAAACAACAACAACTCAGAAGCAGCTAATCAACTCTTGTCCTAATTGGCTTTGTGCTTCTCTGTTCAGGCAACATTGCCTCTTGCTTTGTTTTTGTTTTAATTGAACTATGGAGGAGAAAGAACATGGCTCAAAGAATGGAAGCAATGAACTAGCGACTAGAGACTCAAGGCTTGGGGATTCTAGTTGCAACTGTCTGCTTGCACTGTTTGCAAGACTTCTGAGTCTCTCTCTCTCTCTCTCTCTCTCTCTCTCTCTCTCTCTCTCACACACACACACACACACACACACACACACACACACACACACATACACACACCATGTATGCTGAAATTCCCGTTATACCAAACCTATATATACCAAACAGAACACGTCCTTCTGAACACCATCATAGTTTCATCTACTAGCCAGACATTCTGGTTAATCTCCCTTGAAGTTCCTGTAACACAAGATTATACCGCCTCTCTGATACCCAGGCACATCAGGAGATAACTAGGTATACCAGGAGCTCCTCCAAAATGGAAACAGGTCATAGTCTAGTTTTTGTAGAGCCAATACATACCCAGTGAAATATACATAGTGAACTCCATGAAAGACACGTGATTTCTAGGCATCAGGACATATCTCAAGAGCCACAGGATCACTCCAAATCTTTCACCACCACAATCCTAAGTTGCTACAATGTTATGATGCAGCTTGAAAGCCAAAGATGCAGGATGGCTTTGAAGAGTCCTTTGTAAATACTGTCTCTTCTAAGGAACAATAGGCAAAGAGGTACATGTATAAAATTCCACAAAGAGCATAGCCTTCGAGGTGATTTTGGGGATATGAGATGAGAATGGGTTGGTGGAGGAGGTGGGTGGAAGAAATGAGAGCTGAGGTCGTGACACTACCAGAACCTTAGTCTAATCAACCACTAGTTTAATCAACAATTTGCCCTGAGTAGCTTTGCCAACCATTGTCCTAAGTGCAGAGAGAGTAGCATTAAGACAAGCAAGGTCAGGCCCCTGTCCTCAGAGGGCTTACATTCAAGCTAAAAGGCAGTCAAATAAAATCCAAAATGATTTTTTGACCATGGTAAGGTCATGATGAGATAACCAAACCAAGGTGTTTTAAAAATAGAGACTGTCATGAAGACATACTGAGAAGTGTAGAGAGGGCTAGGTTAAGGACAGGAAAGATGAAGGAAACCAGGTATGGCCCCGAAGCAGACATAAGTGAGGTATGTTTTAGAAAACCAAACATCAATTGATTAATGACCAGTGTAGCAAAAGCAAATTGACAAGGACGAAGTAGGGTAGAACGAAGTCCAAAAAGGCCATATCCAAGGTCATAAGTGGTTGATTTTAACTAAAGATGAAGTTTTCGGTTGATGCTTCAAATTAGAATATTTCAGTTGCCAAATTAAGGAAGAGGCACTTAGATATTTGAGAAGAATTCACTCATGACTGCATAACTCAGGTTTTGAGGCCAAGTTCTCAGGGTTACACACAGATGATATGAAATAGAGTGCCCTGAAATAGGTCCTAGGCAGTTGACTGGAGCACAAAACAGAGGGAGGTATAGAGTATCAGCAGTACTTTTTACAGTGTCTGAACAGGAAGTCATCTCCTCAGCTCCTTCATCATAGGAATGAAGGCAGAGGAAGAAACTGATGCAAGGGAAAGGGACTGTCAGAAGACAGAGCCAGTCTTATACATGCCTAATTCTCCTCAGTTGATCTGAACATGGAAATAACACTTGTGAACTGTGAGTGGCTAAGCATTTAATTGTTGGGATCCAGATCTGATTCTGTCATGGCAATCATCTGTCACCCCAAAGGCACCAGTGAGGAATGTTCATCTGACAACCTCCCTGCAGGGAAATTGCCCTAGACAAGCACCCAGGTTCCGAGAAAGTTTTCAAAACATAAAAATAGACTCTAGTTGGGGTAGGGTAGAGTGAGGTGTTCATTACATCAGGGTGACTTAGTCTGGATACGTTCTCCCTCCCTCTGTCTCTCTCTCCTCCCCCTCCCTCTCCCTCTTCCCTTCTCTCCCCTCCTCTGTGTGTGTGTATCTGTGTCTCTCTGTATGTGCATGTCTATCTGTCTGTGTATTGGTATATGTATATATGTGTATGTATGGGTATGTATATATATGTATATATGTATGTGTATATGTATGCATATATATGTATATGTATATGCATGTCATGTGTGTGTGTCTGTGTGTGTAGGGTGTGTACATGGCTCAACACAACTATTTCTGGGGTACATATCTGGGGTACATATCTGTCTAGGTAAGCTGCCACCTAGCTTCTGAGCATGAAGCTACAGTGTCACCCAATGCTGTTCTCAGCACTGCTGTGACCATGACATGCAGAGGGGCAGTCTGGATCCAGAAAGGGATGTTGTCCCTCCTGGCAGCCTCAGAGCCATGAGAAGTCTGAAAACTAAATCCTTCCTCTGCTTATTTCTCTTCATCCTAGACTCCATCATCTCTGAGAGCCAGAGAGCAAGTGCCATTAATGAAGCCTGTCCACGGGTAAAGACCCGAAAGCAGCCCTACTCAAGACCCAAGAGTGCATCAATAAAGGAGGCAAGTGCAAGAACCACATCCTCTTGCCAGCTCCAGTGTTCTTGAACTGGAACCAGATAGCCAAAGAAAAACAATTAAATGCTAAACTTTTCACGTCTCTGAAAGAATTTTTGGCTGCCCCCTACGCAATGCCAATAAGGAGAGAGGGAAAGAAATCATTCCATCAATAGCTACAGACTCTTTGGGTACAAATCTAATTAAAAATGAGACTGCCAGGGGCCTTCTGGAGGTGGTTAAAAATAAAAAGGAAGGGCATTTTTAGACTGGGGAGAGAGAGGTTCAAGGGAGGGGCCATAGAATGGAGACAGGTGGCCACCAGGCCCTCGAAGACATGGCTGCTCGTGACTTTCAATGAAGGCTAGGGCTGCCCCGAGCCTCCCCTGCCTTGTCCGTTTCTCTTTTCCTCCTCGTCTTCCCTTTTGAATAATGTGTTTTTGCTGCTACTTCAATCTCAGCCCCTGCTCTCCACATTAACATGTATATTGCTTGGTTAAGGGCTATCTGGCCGGCTGGTTCTAAATAACTGGAAAATGACAGGAAGGTGATGGGGGCAGGATGAATGAGGGTCTCCTCAAAAGCTCCTGGCCGCCTTTGTCATTTATAAACAAATGCTCAATTCAGTCCCACAATTCCATTTTCAAGTGCACTCTCTTAAATAGGCAAGAATGGAGCCTGCCTGGCCTTGGCTGCTTGGGTCTCTCTGATCCCTGATCCCGAGGCCCCTAAGTACGCATATCTGGGTACTCATTCATTGTTATCAATTTGACTCAAATGAGGGCACCCATTGCACATTGAATGGCACAGTCACTGACTGAAAGTCTCCCCGGACAGATGCTGCTGATGCCTGGGTCGGGTGTAATACTTAAGGAATACCTTAGACTTGGCACAGATGAGTGAGACTCCACCCAGATTCCCTTCCAGGAATGCTTCCTAGAGAAACTAATGCCTTGCCTGGGTGTGGAAAGGAAGTGTGAGCTCAATGAATTAATGATCCACACTCTCTACTCCTGACCCTAAGGACCATGGTACGGTGCTTTTAATTTACTCACATACCTGTGTCCAAATATACAAGTCTGTGGAAGGAAATATGCCTATATTTTAGTTATGTGTTCTTTTCTCATGGTGTATCTCTACCTGCTATGATGTAATCTCCAAAGGACCAAACCCCTTTTCTCTTGCTTACTTCTCTGACTTCAGCAGACTGCACCCCTGCCTGCCACATAACGGAATGTTGTACTGTTTGTGAAGCGAGAGAACACACAGGTCAGCAGGACAGGGGTTTGCAGAAAGTCATGAGGGAACCTGATGCATATACTGTGGGGAGCTCATGCTTATGTGTGAGACTCTAAACAGTAACACAGAACTCATGGTGCATGTCTTAGTTAGCGTTTTACTGCTGTGAACAGACCCCACAAAAAAAGGCAACTCTTAGAAGGACATTTAATTGGGGCTGGCTTACAGGTTTAGAGGTTGAGTCCATTATCAAGGCAGGAATGTGGCAGCATCCAGGCAGGCATGGTGCAGGAGGAGCTGAGAGTTCTACATCTTCATCTGAAGGCTGCTAGAAGAATACTCACTTGCAGGCAGCTAGGGTTGAAGGTCTTAAGACCATGCCCACAATGACACACCTACTTCAACAAGGCCACACTTCCTAATAGTGCCACCCCCTGGGCCAAGCTTATTCAAACCATCACAGTGCATGAGCCATAGGAAGTTTACACCTACAGCCCAGCATTCATGGTACACTCACTATGGGAGCCTGACAACACTCATGGTACAAGTACTAAGGGCAGCTGATATCTGAATCTCAGCACTTATAGTTCATGCATTGTGGGAGACTTGCAGATATATCCTTGGCTGTATATAGTCTAGGAGAATTAGGCTTGTAACAAGCACTCATGGTTTATGTATTGTGGGAGACTCACCCACTAACATAGCATTCATGGTCATGTGCTATGGGAGGCTCATACCTATAACCCAACACTGTACTGTGTTACAAGCCAGTAACTCAGAACTTGTGCTGCCTGTAATGCGGAGAATCACTCCTATAAGCCAGCACTCATGGTGCATGTGCCATAGGAGACTCACAGATATAATATAATGCTTATGGTGCATTGTATTACTTGGGATTCTCTGGGGGAAACAGAACTTATGGAATGAGTCTGCTCTGCGGGAGGTTGATGCCTCTAAAGTCGCAATTACAGTGCACATACTTTGGGAGGCCCATGCCTATAACCCAGCTCTCGTTATGAATGTATTGCACAATACTCAAAACAGTAAGCCAGTGCTAGCGGTGCACATACTGTGGCAGGCTGATGCCTATAACCCTGCACTCACTGTGGATTACTGTGAAACTCAAAACAGTAAGACAGCACTCATGGCATATGTGCTTAGGGAGACCCATGCCCATGACCCAGGATTCGTGGTGAATACTCTATGGTAGGCTTCATGGCTGTAAGCCAGCACTCACGGAGCATAGACTCTGGAGACACACACCTGTAACATAATACTCATGGTATGTTACTGTGGGAACCTCAGGCATATAACCCAGGATTCATTGTGAAATATTGTATGACACGAAACAGTAAGCTAGCATTTGCTGTATATATACTGTATGAAGCTCAAGTCTATAACCCGGCACTCATTGTGTGTGTTTTCCAGAAGCAAACTACTATAAAGCAGAAGCTCATGCCTATAACCTAGCACCTACTGTAAATGTACTATGCAATACTCCAAACACTAAGCCAGCTCTTACGGTGCTTGCATTGTTTGAGGCTCATACCTATATCCCAGCACTTCATTGTGGATGGCTTGCACACGATTTAAGAGTAAAGCAGCACACGTGGTGCCTGTCCGGTGTGAGATCCATGCCTAAAACTCATTGTGAACGAAGGCAATATTCAAAACAGTAAAGTACTAATCACAGTGCTCATTCCAATAACCCAGTAGTCTTTGTGAAATTAATGCATGAGACTTCAAAGAGTAGGCCCGCAGTCATACAGCGTGGACTGTGGGAGCCTTGCACTTGTAACCTCACATAAGTGCTTTGTGCACTGAAGATGCTTGTCTGTGGCACAGCACTCATGGTGAATGGATTGTGGGAGCGTGACACCTGTAATTCTAGCACGCATGGCCCTTGGACTGCTTAGTGAGTGAATGCCCATTGCCCAGGTCTTTTGAATGAACTGTGGGGGGACAAAAAGTAAGTATGCACTCAGGGTGTATGAGCAACTTTGGGAGGCCGATGCCTATGAACCTAACCTTTGAAAGGACTATGTAGTTGGCAGGGGGGGGGGAAGGAACTCAATGGTAGGGTAGCATTTCTGGTACACGTTTTTGTGGGAAGCTCATACCTATAACCCAGGATTCACAGTGCATATGTTATGGTAAGCACTCATGGTGCGCGTACTATGGTTGGCTCATGCCTATTACCCAGCAGACATTGGGAATGTACTGTGTGGACTCAAAACAGTGCACCGACTGTCATAGTTAGGGCTAATATTGCTGTAATGAAACACCATGTCAAAGAACAAGTTGGAGAGGAAAGGGTTTGTTCTGGATTATGATTTTACATTATTGCTAATCACTGAAGAAAGTCAGGACAGAAACTCAGGATAGGAACCTGGAGGCAGGAGCTAGGTATGGGCTGTGGAGGTGTGATGCTTACTGGCTTGCTCAGCCTGCTTTCTTACAGAAACCAAAACCACAGTGGGCTGGACTCTCCCTATCAGTCATTACTTAGGAAAATGCCCCGCGGCTAGAGATTATGGAGGCATTTTCTCAATTGACATTCTCTCCTTTCAAATGGCTCTAGCTTGTTTCAAATTGACATAAAACTAGCCAAGACAACTGACCCCTTGCTAATTTGACACACAAGCACAACAGTTAAGCCACAATCTTGCCTTTCTTGGTCATCTCCAAGACCGCACATTAACATCAACATAACAGTAGAAAACAAGTACAAACTTAAAAGCATCCCACAGGTTTTTTGTTTTGTTTTGTTTTGTTTTGTTTTGTTTTACAAATTCCAACACTTTAAAGTTCAATCTCTTTAAAAATTCAAACCTTTGAGCTAGGAACCAATCTATGAGTAGAGCAGAATATCAAGAATTATTTTATTAGTGGAATTAGGAATCCTTTTCTATCCTAGGTCTCTAATCTTCCTACAACTTGATATGCTACATTTTGTTGATATCCATTAGAGGCCTCCAATTTTCTGAAGAGAAATGGAGAAGGATATATTTGATTTCAAGCTCTCTTTTAAAATCTAAAATCCCTTTTAAAAATCAATAGCTCAGCTGTGGGCTCTTGTATATAAATACTTTCTTACTTCAAGAGGGAAGAACCAGGACATAGTCCCAATCAACAAAGCAAAATAAAACTCTCAATACTGTAAATAGCAGCATGCCCAAAGTCTGGGATTCACTCATCAACTTCTGGACTCCTCCAAAGGGCTTGGCTTATTTCTCTGGTTCTACCCTCTGCAGCAGCACACACAGCTTGTCTTCTAGGCTCTAACTAGCTCAACTTCACCACCACTGCAGTTCTGTCCAATAGTACAGCATCTCCAAAATGCTAGGGTCTTCTGCTGCAACTAGACTGCACTTTTACCAATAGCTTCTCCTGTGCTCCCTTCAGGGAAGCCAGCCCTGTCAAACAGTGCCAAACCTCAACTGCTCTCCATGACCACTTTATGCCTTCAAAACCAGTACCACTGGGTGACTCTTCCACTACCAAATTCAGTTGCCAGCATGAGATGCAACTGTGGCTGCCTCTGGAACACAGCTGACTCTGTGTGATGCCTATCAGGAAACACTTTCCAGAAAATTAAACCTCACTGATACTGGTCTCTTCTTAATAATTGCTAATCTTTCAGCTCTAATTAATGAACATCAGTTGTCTCAGTAATGAAATATTTTGATCCACTGAGGCTGATCTCTTGTTAATCTTCAGGCTCAAATGACTAGAACCATAGAATCTTCACCCAACTGGCCTGGTAGAGTCTTTGCTTCCCTCTGAAAATTCACAAGCCAGGTTTCCATCGTCTGTACTGCTCCCATCATCTGTTCTTATCTTCCACATCTAGGCTCCTCCAATCAGCCCACTAAGCTCTTAACACACACTGGCATTTCTAGCCCAAAGTTACAAAGTTCTTCCACAGTCTTCCCCAAAACATGGTCAGGTCTGTCACATCAATACCCCACTCCTGGTACCAATTTGTGTCCCAGTTAGGGTTAATATTGCTGTGATTCTACACCATGACCAAAACAATTTGGAGAGGAAAGGGTTTATTTGACCTATGCTTCAACATCACAGTCTACCATTGAAAGAATTCAGGACAGGAACTAAAACAAAGCAGGGAGTTAGAAGCAGAAGTTGAAGCAGAGGCTGTGAAGGAGCGCTGCTTACTTACCTTCTCAGCCTGCTTTCTTATGGAAGCCAGAATCACCAGCCCAGGGACAGCACCATCCATAATGGCTAAGCCCTGATCTATAATTGACTAATTAAGAAAATACCCTACAGTGGGATCTTATGGAGGCATTTTCTCAGAAGTTTCCTCCTTTCAAATGGCTTGAACTTGGGTCAAGCTGACATAAAACTTGCCAGGACTCCAGAATTCATGGTACATGTTTTGTGGAAGGGTCAGGGCTATAATCCAGCACTGACTGTGAATATACCTTGAGAGTCTCAAAACAATAAGTCAGTACATACGGGCATTTGTGTGATGCTCAAGTCTGCAATTCAGCACTCATTTTGAATGTACTGTACAGGGCCCAAAAGAGTGAACTGACACTCATAGTATATATACTGAGGGAGTCTCATGCCTAAAATCCAGGATCCATGGTGCATGTTCTATGGTGGTCTCAAAACTTAAGTCAGCATGCATGATGCAAGTACCATGTGAATCACAAACCTGTAATCCAGCACTCATTGTGCATCAACTCTGGAGACACACTCATAACACAGCACCCATGTTGCATTCCTGACTATAACACAGCATTCATTATGAATATATCGTGAAATACTCAAAACAGTAAGTCAGGGCTAATGGTGCATATACTCCAGGAAGCTCATGCCTAAATTCCCAGTATCTCTGGTGTATATTCTATGGTGGGCATATCAATGACACCAACATTCATGATGCATGTAATTTGGGAAGAGGCAGCTCCTAGTACACATAGTGCACATATTATAGTAGGCTCTCTCAATTACCGGGTACATATGAATTTACAGTAAGCCAGTACTCATGGTATATTCTCTATGGGAGGCTCATACCTACAACCCAGCTCTTATCAAGCATGTACTTTGGGAGGCTGAGGTCTATAATCAAAAACTGATTGAGCTTATACTCTGATGAAGCATGACTATAACCACATCCCCTAAATTAGCAATCTTAAGCAAGGTCCAGAAAGATGAAAATCACATTTTCTGGTGACTCAGCAAAAGACTTGTGAATGACAGAAAGAAGACTGTACCTATATGAGGGTCATAATTGGTGTATTTGCACGGTATATAGTTGGTCCACTTGTAAGACCTATGGCTCGTAGAGCCATAATCTGTGCAGATGCAAAACCTTTATTGGTGAAATTATAATCCAAGCATAAACATGTCACACCCCTCTTTGTACTACTGAATCATATTCAATCACTATTCATCAATATTTTTAAGTTATTCTAGGAGACTTTTGCCTGTGCATTACTCTCAGCCAGTGTTATGAAGTTAGACCACAAGAACAGCTTTTCATGAATGATCTGCTGGCTGCCTTTATCACAGGTTGAACAGACTGATCTGGTTGCAGGAAGAAGAAACAGAAGCCCAGGGCTTCCCATGCCAGTAGCATCAGATACAATGAGGTAATGATTAAAGAGTACCAAAGAGGTACCAAGTATAGTGTCATATGTTTTTAATCTGAGCATTCTGAAGAGAGAGGCAGGTGGATCTCTGTGAGTTTGAGGACAACCTGGTCTACTTATTGAATTTCAGGACAGGCCAGAGCTACACAGTGAGATCTCATCAAAAAAGCAAAAACCAAAACAACAACAAAATAAATCAAAAAACAAAAAAATGAAAAACAACAATAAACAAAAAAAGAAAAAACAAACAAACAAGCATCATCATCAACAACAACAAAAGAGTATCAATATCTAAGCTTGGGAATATAACAAGATGTTGCTAAGAATTCCACAGAGCAAGACTTAGGACATTAGCTCAATGTTTAGCAAGCTTTAGGTTCAAGTCTGCACATAGAGCGCACACACACACACACACACACACACACACATACACACAAACACATACACACCTTGAGAGAGTGACCAAGATTAGATTCTTCAAGAAACTATGTCTATAAAAGATGATGGGGCTACTTTGAGAAGGTGAAAGTCACAGCTGAGACCATGACATATAAGTATTTGTAAGAACTGGAAGCAAGATTCAAAGCTGCAAAGTCTACAGGGCACTCAAAATCGAAAGAGCCAAATGTCTTGATTCATAAAACCCAGCAATTGGAAGTCTAGAACTACACATCTCTGCTTTGAACATCTAGCACAGTAAACCTTCAGCTTCAAAAATCTTAGAGCCATAAGCTTCTAGTTCTGCAGGCTAAGGATCATAAGAGTTTGGATATGGAAGCCCATCTTGTGAGCATCTGGAACTCAATGTGGGTGGTGTTATGGGAGCTATCTCTTGGATGCTTAGGATTTCTACCTGGGTAGAACAAAATAGGTCTGAGTTAGGCATCTATAATAAAGCAACCAACCCAACGTCACACAGCTCCTATGGGGAAAAGTCAGACTTTAATCTCAAATTAAACTATTCTGGCCCTGGAGTCCATATTCTTCCCTTCCTATCATCCATGGGATTCTGAATTCTGACTCCTTGGATTCATCCTTTCCTTCTGCAAATACTTGCTTCACCCTGACCATAGCCTGGAGCTGAAATCTACACCTGGATGTTTTTGATTATCTGACCTGATTTTATACAAAATTGGCTGGTCCTGGTCATCCAATCCTGAGCCTGGGCTTAGCATGCTTGAATGACAAAGCCCTGTGAGGAGAGGTGACCCAGGCCACTCTCTTCCAGATTTCCCCAAACAGCTGCTGCTGATAGTTGTAAACATCTTCCCTCACAACCTCCAAGCTGTGGGTCAAATGCTGGTGTTAATTGTCTGTGTTCGTACATGTATCTCCAGCTGTCTGCAGCACCAGCCACAGGGGACACAGGCATAGGATACACACTCAGCGAGGCTGCTTGCCTGGGATCCAATTCTAACTCTGTCAGTCCTGAACTGGCCACCTCAATTCCCTGAACCTTGAAATCTTTCCTTGAATGACTACGAGCCTGAGACATCTTTTATTGGGTGGAGACCCACCAGTGTTTATTGAACTAAGCTGCAGAGCTTACGTACAAAGCTCCCTGCCTGGAGAAATACCTAGCTTTGTTTAGATTTCATCCAGACCACAGTGTGGGGAATGTCTCTGGGGTCCATCTGTGGTATCTGAAAAGCCAACAGTGTCTGACTGTTATCAGGCATACAGCATATCTAATGCTCAAGACCCTGGCCATCCATGCACCCTTAAGATACCTGAACCCCCTCCCTTGAGCAGCAGTTTTGAGCCAGGCCTCAGAGAATCTTCTAGTTCCTTTGCACTTGCTAAAGTTGGGAGGGGAGTTGGCTACACCAACCACTATGACCTTCATCAGTCATTTTCTCCCATAAAGCAAGGCTCTTAGGAGCAGTGAGCCTCTTCCCATTGATATATGTTGTAATGGCTAGGTGGAAAGCATACTCAGAGGGGTGGGGGGTGTAAGAGGAAGAGAGAAAAGAAAAGGGGAAAGGGAGAAGAGAAGGGAGGTCTGAGGGAGAAATGGTAGAGGGAAGGAGGGAGAAAGGGAGGAGGAAGGGGGAGGAAGGGAGGGAGAATGGAAGGGAGGAAGAAAGGAAGGAAGGAAGGAAGGAAGGAAGGAAGGAAGGAAGGAAGGAAGGAAGGAAGGAAGGAAGGAAGGAAGGACAGAGGGACTGTGAACCATTGAACTGATTCAGAAGTGGTATGACTTAGCTCATTTTCATCACCTTCGGAGCATGCTCAAGGACTCTAGTGTGTGTCCTTTCCAATCTCTGGTGAAAACTGCTGAGCACAGGTGGCTTTGACAGCTGCAGGGAAAGCACCTGTCCTCAAAAGAAGAGCAAAAGGGTATAATTTTATGAGGAATAAAAAGAAGAAGCTGTAAAGCCAGCTATCTTCAGGGTGACCAATGAGAGCTCTAGAAGCAGAGGGTAGACTCGGAGCTCTGATGTCTCTAGTCTGCCGACCACTCCCTTGTTTGTTTTCCCATCTTTCTCCAAGCCTAAGGATGAGGAAGAGCATCTCAGACTCACCTCTCCTCTGACACTGCCCGCATACTCCTCACAGAGCATAGTGAAAGTCGGATCCTTACCTCGGACTCTAGAGCATCTTTGTCATTTGCTGTGCAGAAAAACCTCAGGTCCTCATCCATTTATGTACCCAGAAATCCTTCCTTGTTTGGCAGGAAGCCATCCACAAAAGAGCCTAGTATCTTGCTCTTGCATCAGCCTGTGGAGGATTCCCGATGCCACACTTATCTGTTTACTTATTAAAATTTAGCTCTCCCTCAAGATGCAGTATTGATGGGGCTCTCCTATATATATATATATATATATATATATATATATATATATATATACATATATACATATATATATGTGTGTGTGTGTGTGTGTGTGTGTATGTACATATATGTATATATGCATATATGTATATATACATATATATACACACACATACATACACAGAGGTACACATGTATGTGGAAGCTAGAGATGATACCCGGGTGTCTTCTTCCATCTCTCTCCACCTTGCGTTGTATGAATAGGTTCACTCATCACACCTGAAGCTCACTGATTGGCTAGGCTGCCTGGACTGCAACCCTGAGGGGCTCTTTTGCCTCCACTCCCCCAGCACATTCATCTTTCTGTGTGGGTGCTGGGAACCCAAACTCAGGTCCTCAGGTCCTCATGCTTGAACAGCAAGCCTGTTCCCCCACTAAACTGTCTCTCCAGCCGCTCAAGATGTAATTTAATCATTCCCATGCTGAAGGCTTCCCTCGATCCGCTAGTCCAGAATGGATGCTTTTCTCCTACTCCTGGGTCACCCTGTGTCCATTCTCAGGCTTCCTCTTTTACCTTAACTGTTGTGCTAACGTGTTGATTGTCTGTTTGTCTCACTGGACTGAAAGCTCCTGGAGAGCCAAAGTCGTGTGTTATCTGGATACACATGCTGATTATGGAATCCACAAGGCAGGATCTGTATGTCAGCAACAGAGGAAGTCCTGGGAGGTGGGGGACTTGTCAGGAAGGCAAACCCTCAAGCTTTACTGGAAAGCCATAGAGACTAACACACAGTTTTAACAAGATCCCTAGACATAGCAAAAACATTATAAAATGTGACAAGCTCCGTCTAAAGAACAGTGTGTGCACTATGTCTTACACAGCACAGTCTTTCAGGAAAGTGTTTGTTGAATGAACAGGTGACTGAATGTCTAGATGATTGTCAAACCCCAGCCAGTTTAACTGGTGAAGCCAGAGCTCAGTCTTAACTCTTTAACTAAAATGGTCTCCACCACCACAGCAAGAACAAACCTCCCATACTCGCCTCTAACTTTGTCCCTCTATCTCTTCCTCAAGAACCAGGTACCTCCCATGGACAACTGTATCCCAAGCTCAAAAAATATAATTAGAAAAAAAAATAGCTTTCAGAGCAGCTCATCCATAATCCCCCCCTGAAACAGAGCCTTGGAGGAAGGTGGTAGTTCATCAGGGGCTGTGAGCGATGTGCCAGCCTGCAGACCACACAGGGAGGAAGCCTGGTTCTCATTAGTCATCCCTTCTCCCTCTCTAACCACACAGACTGCAGAGTAACAGAAGCGGTGCCCTCCAGGTCTCCAATGGACTGCTCATCATCAACTTCAGAACCATTTCTCTTGCTACATACCCAGCTTTTATTTCTAAGGGATGCCACCTCCAGCAAAGCCTGCTGGGACAATCTCTGGAGCTACCCTGGGTATCGGATGTGAACTTAACCACCTGATCCCACCACTCTTTTGTGCTATGCCCAAACTTTCCAGTAGCTGTGATTTTTAAAAAAATCCTGATAAAAGCAACTTCAGGATAGGAGGATGTACTGGCTGGTTTTGAGTGTCAACTTGACACAGGCTGGAGTTATCATAGGAAAAGGAGCTTCAGTTGGGGAAGTACCTCCATGAGATCCAGCTGTGGGGCATTTTCTCAATTAGTGATCAAGTGGGGCAGGGCCCCTTGTGGGTGGTTCCATCTCTGGGCTGGTATTCTTGGGTTCTATAAGAGAGCAGGCTGAGCAAGCCAGGGGAAGCAAGCCAGTAAGAAACATGCCTCCATGACCTCTGCATCAGCTCCTGCTTCCTGACTTGCTTGAGTTCCAGTCCTGACTTCCTTTGGTAATGAACAGCTGTGTGGAAGTGTAAGGTCAATAAACCCTTTCCTCCCCAACTTGCTTCTTGGTCATGATGTTTGTGCAGGAATAAAAACCCTAATTAAGACAAAGGATTTATTTTGGCCCTTTAAGCAGACTCTATCATGATGTAGGCAGCGGGTGTTTGAGGAGGCTGGCCATATCAAGTCTTTAGTCAGGAAGACGAGAACAATGGGTGCTTATGTTCAGCCCACTTTCTCTTTTGTCAATAGATCAGGATCCCTGCCAGGGGAATGGTACCACTCACAATGGTCTTACCATACCAACCTAACCAAGATAATGCCACTAACAGGCATGCCTAGAGGCCCTGGTCCCAGTTTATTATTGATTGCATCAGATTGCCAATTGAGAGCAACAATAATATTCTATAAATACTGAGTTTCATTGACCATGTCAAATCCTAACTTAGCCCAAGAATAAGCCTCTGGGATCTTTGAATTGAAAAAGCCCTAGATGGGTAATTATTACCATAACTGCTCCAAACTGGTCATCCTTAGGCATGGGCTGCACGCATGAGAAAACTAAGAAAGATACTAAGCCTTGCTACTGATGTTACTGTCTGTCTGCAGTACATTTACCCTCAGATGGTTTCAGTCTCCATTCTCTCCTGAATAAAAAGACAAAGTTTCCATCACAACTTCACAGCAGGAGAACCTGAATCCAGAGAGGTTAATCCTTCTCCCAATTTCTGGAATTTACATTTCTCTAGAGTCTGAAAGCCATTTTCTATGGCTTAAAATAAAATATTTACATAATGACAGCATTCAATGTTTCATAGTAACATCTCGGCATTTGGTCAAAACAACGTGCAAAACACGTGTTATGACAATTTAAGTACTCCAATTTATGGAGAAAATCGCCATTTGCAGGTTTTATTTGCTCAATAAATTTATATTGAACATTTTAAAAACATTGCTAGTTGTATACATGGGAGTAGAAAATAAAGATGAAAAAGAAACCAGAGCTCTTTCAGACAAAGGAGGGGATTTTCGTGCTGATGACCAAGAAGACTCTGTTTCCTATGAGTTGTCTGAAATTAGCCTCTAGGTCTCCTAGCAGGCTAAGTAAAAAGGGTAATAATACAAGCTGTTACTGTCATATGAGGAAATAGACATTCTATTTGGAAGAAACCACTTCCTAGTGGAGTGTTCTAAGCAAAATTCGTTAGAGGAGGCTTATGGAATTATAACTAAGGCATCATTACATCATCTCCTTAGTATCAACTGTGTAGAGGATCTAGAAACAACTCTGTGAAGAGGATGATTGACAGGGCAGAGAGCCAGCCCAGTGATTGGCAGGGCAGAGAGCATTTACTGCTCTTGCAGAGGGCACAGACCTTGTTCCCACAATAGGAGCTTCAGAACCACTTGCAATTACAGCTGCAGGGGATCTAGTGCATTCTTCTGGTCTCTTTGGGTGCCTGTACCCATGTATATACACCCAGATATAGCCACACACATATTAAAAATGAAGTGTTTTAAAGTAATATTTGCATTTGAATTTAGAGTACTGGTGAACAGCAAGGATCCCATGGACATCTCATGAATTCCTTTATTTCCTCCTTTTGTTAAGCAAAAGTCTTTAAGGACTCCATCTTGATTGGCATCCTGGAATTCATAGCTCCTACACTCATTCAACTAAATTTCTGCCAACTCACCCTTGATTGCCCCCTTTGGGCCTGTTGGCCTTTTTGGGTTTTTTTGTTTGTTTATTTGTTTGTTTTTGTTTTTTGTTTTTGTCTTATTAGGTATCTTGGTCAACTCAGGTACTATAACAAAACACCTACCTTAATGTTCTATTGCTGTGAAGAGACACCATGACCATGGCAACTCTCATGAAGGAAAGCATTTATATGGGACTTGCTTACAGTTTGGGAAATTTAGTACATAACCAGCATGATAGAAAGTGTGGTGGCACACAAGCAGACACAGTGCTGGAGAAGGAGCTAAGAATTCTACATTTGGATCAGCAGGGAGAAGAAAGACAGAAGAGACACTGGGCCTGGCTTGGGCATCTGAAACCTCAAAGCCCACCCCCAGTGACACAATTCCTCCAACAAAGCCACAGCTCCCTCAACAATGCTCCTCCCAGTCCTAAGGAGTGCCACACCCTGATGACTAAGTATTCAAATATATGAGCCCCTGAAATCCACTCCTATTCATACCACCAGAATACCCAAGGCTACCAGAACTTAAATACAGAAATGTATTTTCTTATAGTTCTAGAGTTATAAGAAGCAATGGGATCTATGGGAAGCAATATCAAGGTATCAGCTGACTGGATTTCTGGAAAGTGCTCATTTCTTCGTTAGCATCTTTCTTGAAATGTTGTGTTCCAATATGGAGTAAGGATGGTAATTCTGGTATGTTATTTCAATAACACTAATATCATCATCCAGTCCTCGCTTTTGTGACCCTCTCAACACCCTCACCTCCCCAGGGTTTAACCTTCTAATCGCATAGTGTTGGAGAATGAGGCTTCAGGATATGAATTGGAAGAGGAGGATACAAACATCTGGCCCATAACATTAGGGTATTTATTTTCTGTCCTTGACTCTGAGAACCTATTACACTGGTACCTTCCCTCTCCTTGTAGCTCCATCTGTAGCCTGTGATTGCTTTCCAATCCCTTGGTAGCCTTTAGCTACCCCTGTGGGCACATGAACACATTCTCCCAGGTCTAAGTCACCACTGAATTCTAAGACACTACAGGTCTCCATGTTCAGACATATCTTTCCCATTAGACCCCAATGCCACCCCCTCCATGTCCTCCCCTCCGTCCTCTGTCTTATTCCAAGCTTTCTTCCCATCTGCACATCTTTTCCTTCTTCTGCATGTCTAAAGAGCATCTGTGTCCCTACTACTTTTACTTCCTGAGCACTCCTCCTGTGTATTACTGCCCCCCATTCCTTCCCTCCACAATTTCTGCTACGGCTCCAAACTTTATCGGTTGCTTCAATCAAATCTTTCTCTCCGTGACTGTTGCTGAAAATACACATGGTAATTTCAGAACCATTTTGATAGCTTTAAGTGTTATCTGCAAATCGCCCAAACTTCCTGTCAAACCTGTCATGATCTATCTATCTACCTCTACGTCATCTCTAAGCACTTGACCCAGAGCACTGTAGTGAGAACACAGAAAGAAGTCTTCTCCTAGAGCAGTCAGCTCCAACACAACCACAGCTTCAATATGCAGACCTTTTTGCAAAGCATCCTTTCCCCTGTGTGTCCTGCTTTTTCATTTTCTCTTGGCTGAATTTGATGAATCAAAGAAACTGCCCATCTTAGTGTCTTTCTTTAAGCATCCTAGTCTGAAAGTGGTTCTTTCAGAGCACCTCCACGCCCATGCTGCAGTTACTCCACAACCACATTGCCTTGCTCTGTGGGCTGCAGTGCCTGTCTCTCCAGATAAAATCAGTGATCAGTGCCACACTGTCCTTTGTCCATCTTGGTACTTCCCAATGACCATTGGATGCTTAACACGTAGTAATACTCTCCAAAGTCTGATGAATATATAAATATGTGGTACCAAGAAACTGGAACTAGAACCTAGATCTCCTTCATCCTGCATCGAAATTATCTCTTTTCTTTCTCCTTAGAGCTCACACAGCCATTTCCCCACCCCCCATCTCTCTCTCTCTTCTCTCTCCAGATCTTTATAGAGAACCGAAAAAGCAATAGACAGAGATGCAAAGGAGACCACAATGACAGGGACCATCAACCCAGCCCAAGCAAGCTCGTGAGAGATTCAGGGGGAGGTAATATAATTAACAGGGAAAGGGTAGGAGATGGTCCACGACAGGACATAAGGGAGGGCAGGAGCACAAGAAAGACTTGGGGCCTTCAGAATTAACAGGACAATAAGGAAGCTGGAAGTTTTCAAGATGTTAAAGAGCTGCAGATGACCTCAGAGTAATTAAAGAAGGAAGTCGCGAGGAAAGCACGACAGTTACAGCCAGTCCAGAGCAAGACAAGGATGTTCCACAGGACATGGATGCAATGTGGAGTCAGAAATAAGAGAACAAGGCATCCAAGTTGGAGTCATGGCATGGTCAGGTTACCAGGCAACTCCAGGCCTGTAGAGAGAGTTGGGATCCAGATCTGGCTCTCAATAGAGAACATTCTTTCTCCCTACAGAATTATCCTCACAATTTTCCAATTCTGAGAGAAGTGAGCATTTGAAAATATCTTTGTGCTTTAAAGAGTGTATGCTTGGGTGCCTGAATAAGGAGCAGGTAGAAGAGGAGTTGTAAGTGGTCCCCATCACTGTGCATTGTCAGGAAGCTCTTTTATCCCAGCATTAGAGGATGTGGGATGAACACAGAGAATGAGTATCAGGCTGAAGAGATGCTCTGTTGCATCAAGTGGAAACTGGGGAAAGTCTTTCCTCTGTACCTACTCCTGCATTTTTATGCTAATAGTCTTAATCCAGATGTAGAAGACTTGAATCCAGCCAAGGTTTCTAATAGCCCTCTGAAAATGCAAATGCCCCCCAACTGCTCATGTAAAAGACAAAGTCATCTCTGAAATACCTCCAAACTCCATGATATTACCTAGCAAAAGTGTGGGCTGTTGTGAACACACTTTTGATCCTGTTCTCTCCCAAGATGCCCAGGAACCAATGGGAACCAATGGGATCCTGGCTTTTGGGAGTCCAGCAAAGAACACTATATAAAAGAAGTTGAACCAGATCTCATAGTGGGTGGCCTGGATGGTGCTTCAGTGATCTATTAGACATCACTGAACTCAATAATTGCTTTTCTAATTGCTGCAATTGAATATCTAATGAAACACAATTTAATGGAAGAAGGGGCCATTCCGGCTCACAGTTTGAGGTTGTTAGTCTATCATGGTAAGAAAGGTATGAGAGCAGAAAAATGAAGTGGGCAGCACATTGACTTTACAGTCTGGAACCTGAGATTGTCCAGGAAATGGAGCCAGGCTACAAAATCTCAAGGCCCGTTCCTAGTGACCCACTTCTTCCAGTGAGACTCCACAACCTTCAAAATCATAACCACCAACTGGAGCCTAATAGGGATATTTTACATTCAAACCACACCAGGGACCATAAGATTTTTATAGCCATTGGTGGCATTTATGGGAAAGCTGGAATTATGCTGTTAGGTCTACCTTGAAAATCTTAGATTCCCTCAGCCAAGCTCTGAATAGGGTTCTAGTGCCTTCAGTAAGTCTATGATGCCAACAGATCTTCATCACAAATAGAACTATAATTACATTGCCATTATCACCACCATAACCACCACCACCTCTACCACCCCCACTACCAACACCGTCGTCGTCGTCGTCATCATCATCATCATCATCATCATCATCATCATCATCATCATATCTCACTATGTAGCAAAGCTAGTCTAGAGTTTGTAATCTTCCTGACTCAGACATGCACCATGACACCTGTCTATCTGCTACTTAACTCTCATCCTAGGATCACTTGTACCAAACACAATCTTCTAGGTTTCCAGAATTGTATAAATCCTATAAGGAGAGGTGGAACCAGAGAGAGCTGATATACTAGTTACCATCCATAAGTTTATCCTAATGTCCAGGATATGGGTGGCCAGAGGAACAGACCAGTGAGGGTAACAGTCTTCCTGCGGGACAAGCAGGATTCGGGTCTGAAATGACAGGTTACTAAAGAAAGGCAGAGGCTGCAGAAAGCCAGGAGTTCTAAACGAGAATGGACTTCTGTTTGGAAAGAGGAGGGGTGGGGTAGGCTGTAGCTTAGTTACATAGGCTCTAAAAGCCAGACATAGCCTGCGAGTGGGACCTACGACAGAATAGAGGGAGAGTTCCTGCCTTGAGCTTCACTGTACTGGTGTGAATCCTGCCCCTGGTTAGGGATTGGAAAACATGAAGAAGGTGCTTAACCTTTCTGAGCCTTTTCTCAAATGCTATTCTAAGGGTAAGCCCTTGACTTTGCAGTTCTTATGTCATGTCTTACTATTCTCCATTTCTGTCCCATAAAGCAGTATAGATGATGCTTCTTCCTGGGTGAGAAGGGAAACTCAGGAGTATTTATGAAGGAAGATTATCAGTGTCACTTCCTCGGCCCCTGGTGGTTGGCAGCATCACCCCGGCCCTACTAATGAGTGTATGGTGTATTTCCACATCTTAGAAAGTGTACAGAATAATACAATGATGAAAATTCAGAGTACAAGAATAATAGGCTGATACTAAGTCTACATATTACATCATTTAGTCTTCAAATACCATTCCAAGGTAGATCTTTTCCCGGCATTCAAATTCAGTTATTCTCCTTTATCTCTTATGGATACATTCCAGGACCTCCAGTGGATGCTGGAACTGCTAGTACTGGACCATCTGTATTTCATTTCCTATACGTTATTTCCTATATGTTCACAATAAATGTTCATATTCTCACTTAAGGTTAACACTACAGCTCCACTTTGGTGTACCCGAATGGCAAGCAGTACTATTTTTTTTACACTTTGAAACATTATTAAGAAAGATAAAGGTCACCTGAACTATACTATTGCAAGAGCCAATTTGGTAGCTGAGAAGGCTACTCAGTGGGTGGTCTGTGCAGTGCGGATACATGGACAGAGACATACGTGACTTAAATCCTCACCCAGCATATGGTATGCATGGTGGTAAGCACTAATAATCTCTACTCTTGTGAGCCAAAGACAATGGTCCATGGGGCTCAGTGGCCAGCAAGCTTACTCTATTTGGTAAGATTTTGTCTCAAAACTGAAGGTAGATAATGCTTGAGAGTTGAGGCTTGAAGTGGTTCTTTGGCTTCCACATACACAGGCACACAGATGACACGGGTAGTACATATATACATACACACCTAAACACATATAAACATATATCTGTATACACATAAACACACACACGCATACACACACATGCACATACACCATGCATACATATACAGACACCAAAAGAATGAAACAAACAAACATGCTGATGTCCAGAGAAAGTTAAGGAGCAATGGACAAGCAGAAAAGCCAAGGTTCAGTCTACACACTTGGGATCTTTAGAATGTGAGCACTTGGACTTATGACCTCCTGAAGAGAATCTGAAGACAATGGTACTGAAATCTGTGTTAAGTACAACCCTTGTGAAGTGTAGAGGGGAGGGACAGAGAGAGAGAGACAGAGACAGACAGAGACAGAGACAGAGACAGAGACAGAGACAGAGACAGAGACAGAGAAGAACAATGGATAAAGAGGCAGAAAGACTCCAGGAAAGAAACCTTTCAATATATAAAGGTTGGGATCATAAATCTTATAATAAGCCTGAGAAAAAGACCTGGTTTTCTAGAACCTGTGGTTAAACAGTTGTTATTCTGTCAAGCCAAATGCCCAGTTGTGATAGATCAAAACCTTTGATCTCTTCCCCCTTTAAATAAAACATCTCACGTTGAGCATGGAGCAGGAAGCTTGGCCATGGGAAGGGTGGCCTCTACGAAGCCCCACGCTATAGACATGGAACTCTAGAAGGCTCTTCCTTCACCTGTGGTCTCCTTCTGCTTCTCCCTGCACACTGCGCTCCACTCCCAAGGGTCACTGTGATGTGCGATGCCACTTCACTCCCCAAGTCTGAAGCCTCTGCTGTCCCTGTTGCTGTCAGCTTGGCATGGAAGTCCCATTCTGTCCTCACAGCCCACCAGCCACCTATGGGGATCTCTCTCCCTTGGTAGCAAGGTGTAGAGTAAGACTACAAATCTGTACAGGACTCTGGGTCCTCTGTGCATCCTCTTGGTGCCAGGCTACAGGGTAAGGAATGACCGACATCTCTTTAACCCCCATGACATACCCTCCTCAGCTTCTCTCAGCAGAAAAGCAGGTGAATGCTTCAGTACAACACTGAGGCATTCCAGAACAATCAGTTACCAGACCATGCCTGCCTTCAACAAACACCAATTTTTTTTAAAACAGTGTGCATGTGTGTTTGTGTACACTACTGCGGAGGCCAGAAAAGAGTGTCAAATCCCCTACAGCTGGAGTTCCACATGGTTGTGGGTTAGCATGGGTGCTGGGGATAGAACTTTGGTCTGGAAGAGCCGTAGATACTTTTAATCTCTATGTCAACAGTTCCCAGCTGTGGGTCACAACCCCTTTATGGTTGAATGACCCTTTCACAGTGGTTGCATTAGATATCCTGCATATCAGATATTTATGTTATGATTTTAACAGCAGCAAAATTATAATTATGAAGTAGCAGCAATAATAATTTTATGGTTGGGGCTCACCACAACATGAGGAACTGTATCAAGGGGTCTCAGCATTAGGAAGGTTGAGAACCACTGCTCTATGTCCATATACTTTACTTATTGAACCCCAAATTCCCCATCCTCATATCAGACCAACTTGGGAATCACTTCAACCATTCCTCTACCAATCACTACCATGTTCTCAACCTGGGTCTTGTAAATAGCGTCTATGCTTCCTATAATGTTTTTGGATCAACTATAATAAGGTGTGTTTTTAATTTATGTGAGTGTGTGAGTGTATGAGTGTGTGTTTGTGTGTGTGTGTGTACGCGCGCGCGCCATGCCCATGTGTCTGTAAGGATTCTCCTCTATCTCCTGTCTCATCGTAAGAACTGTAACATTGCAAGCACACACTACCACATCCACCTTTACAAAGACTCTGAGGATTCAATTGCTGGGCCTCAGCACAACACAACCAGCATTGTACCCATTAAACCATCTCCCTGGCCCCTCTACTACTTTAATGTTAAATATCCATGGCCACTCTCTAACAAATCCAGGACACTCTGTTCTAACGACTCTGAACACCGAGGACATCATGGTCATAGATTCCCTATACTCATGGGCCTCAGCCCCTCATGTTTTCCTTCTGTGGTTGCTTCTTGAAATCAACCCCTTGTATAAATCAACTCCAGCCCCTGTGTGTCTTCATTCTGGGAGCCATCTTGGGAGCCTCAAATGTGTGGTTAATCTCAGATTTAATCTACATTAAATTTGCACCCCACTGCACAGAAACTAAAAAACACGCACCCCAGCTCTCTCCTAAATCCATGATCATAACCCTTCAGAGCAGCACTTCTCAGCCTTCCCAGTGCTGTGACCCTTTACTACAGCTCCTCATGTTGTGATGACCCCAAACCATAAAATTATTTTCATCTTTTCATCGCTACTTCACAACTGTAACTTTGCTCCTGTTATGAATCTGAATCATAATGTAAAAACGGCTGTGTTTTTTGATTGTCTTAGGTGACCCCTGTGGAAGGGTTGTTTGAGCCACAGGTTGAACACCACCGCTCCAGAGGGTGGGCATTCCTATGGAATTGTCCTGCCACTTGCTCCTCTTCACTCTGTTTCATGCAAGACACAGAAGCCATCAGAGAATGTCTTCCTCTCCCTATAACCACATTTCCCAGGCTCTGCACCAACAAGCCGTACCTTTGCTCCTGTCACAGCAAACAAACTTTTGCTGACCCTAGCAAAGGTGAGCCTTCCTCCTGTGCAGAGGAACATGCTGCCACTCACCTACATGACATTTTCCTTGTAGCTATTTGATCACTCTCCTGTTGCAATTTCTTCCTTCCTCTAGATCAGCGCATCACACACCAGCTTGCTCAGATAAGCCCCTGTTAACAAGAAATGAAGGTCTGACTTAACCCCTGTTCACTCTCTAACCATCACCCTATTTCCTTGTTCTCTGTCCAGTAAAATTCCTGAGCTTTTATGTAATGGTTATCTCTTAATTCACCTTCCATTTTCTCCAGGACTCCCTTTGTTGAAGATCCTATTACTGTTGCCAACTACACACATTTTTTTTATTTTGTAAAAGGCTCACGCATCTCTGTGTGCTGTGCATTGTGGTTTGAACTGAACGTGTTTCCCACAAGCTCATGTCCTTGAACATCTGGTCACCACCTGATGGCTCAGTTTGGGGAGATTGTAGAATCCTTTGAATATGTGGACTGGCTGGTGAACATAAATGCTGGGGGATAGACCTTAAAGGTGACATTGTCTCTGTTTCTGGTCCAAATGGTCTGTCTGCTGGTCTGCTAAAATGTGAATGGGCTTCACTGCATACTCCAGCTACCATGGACACAGCCATACAATGACAATGCTCCACCCTAAGAGGCTTCCACCTGTAATTGGTTTCTAACAGGACTTCTGTCACAGTCGTGAACAAATTAATACACCCCGTGACCTACTCTGAATTTCAACAAGGAGCCAGATTTCCCAACCCATCAGACTTGACCACATGACTAGCATCATCCAGAGCATCAGGAGAGACACGCTGGGAGACATGTGTAAGAAAAGGCTTGGAAGGGCACCACTCCAGCCACAGTGCTTTACAGATTAAGCTGAAGCTGCAGCCTGGCTCTCACATGAGAAGAAGCTACATGGAGTGGCACAGCAGCTAACTCATAGTCACCAATGGCTAACAAGAAAAACACAGAGGCATGCTTACTCTACAAGCTTCGGAGAAGTGGGCGTTGATTGTTACTGCAATCTTGCCGAGCACATACTGACTTTGGAAACAAGCTTCTATTCTTATCTATGGGAAAACTCCCTATCCAAATCTAGTAATCGATTCCTGATCCTCTTTCCTTATTGAACCTTGTTTTAGTGACCTGACCATGATTGTGTCCAAATTTCAGACAAAAGCATCTTAAGGAGGGCAGCATTTGTTTGGGCTCCTGGTTTAAGGGTATAGTCCTTTGTGATGGGAAAGCATGCTATCAAAGGGTGAAGCAGCTGCTCGTGCTGAATCCCCCACAGACACACTACCCACAGTCAGGAAGCAGCGAGGTGGCAGGACAGGAAGTGAGGTTACGCTATAAAACCTCAAGAGTCTTAAGGGTTCTACAGTCTTGCAGGAAAAGTTCAAAACAGTGTCATTCTCTGGAAATCAAGTTTTCAAACACATGAGTTTGCAGGGGCCATTTCACATGCAAACTGCAACAAGTCTATAGGTAGTATCCAAAACCACTGACTATATTATGCTGCATAGAGAAGTACAAACCTATCTTGCTATTTGGAAACCCACATTTGTCTGATTCTTCTCCCATTCCACTGGCTCTCCATCAGCCTTATCTTTTTAAGTATGAATATTAAAAGTCCTAAAGCAAGCTTCTTATCTACCATGTTTACCCAGGTAATCCAATCAATTTGTGGCTAGGATTTCAAAACTCCTAAACTTTTGTGTGATCTCTTCTCCCCTGAGTTCCAGCCTGGGGTATCTAATTTCTTACTCGGCATCTTTGTTTGCATCCCCAAACCAGTACTCTGAATGGTCTGTCTCTCAAGAAAACCACATCCCTTCTTCACTCCTGCTGGTCTTCATTTCATACTACCACCCAAGTTTCTCCATCCACTTGCTGACATGGTTTTCTTCCCTTTATCTCATGTCCCAGCCCTTCTCAGTTCCAGAGATACATTCCCCCTTTCATCCAGTCTCATGGTTTTGGATGACTGTCATCTCTATTCTGCTCCTTCCTGTTTCTGCTCCACCGCGACTCATGTCTGCCAGTGAGTATCCAGAATGGTCCATTCTTCTAAAACACTTGCTCAATCTCATTATCGCCCTTGCTCAAATACTTCAACAGTTAATATATCGCATGAAAGCCAAAGCAAGAATGGATGCCAAGGCTTATCAAGAACCAACTCTGGTGTCTTTCTAATGTGTCCTCTACCAATTTCCCATTGCTTATCCACTCTCTCCTATCCAGTCCTCTTCTTGATACTCCTCAAACCCAACACGATTTTTCTACCCAAGACCTTGTGCCTCTACTTCCCTTGACCCAGAACACTACTGCTCCTTTGTCCTTACACCGGATTCCTCTCTGCACTTGTGATTGGTTCAATGTCATCCCTCTGTAACCATTCTACCCACTTGACTGCATTCTCCCACTGCATTTTCTCTGACCTTTGTGCTCTCTAGTCCCTAGCACTGATGTGAGATATCTGACTCTCTGGCTTTGGCGATGAATGGGAGCAGTATTTATCCTCCCACTGCCTACATGAGTTATCAGTGGTGACATGCTTAGAAAAGAACAAAGTGAAATGCAGCGATATCTGTATTAGCTGGATCAGACTTTGTAGGACCACTGTCTGTCTTCTTCATCCATTCGAAGATTACCCACACATGGAATGCAAAGACACTATGGTGTGGGCATCTCAATAGTCTTAATACCACAAGTTCCTTTATGTGCTACCATGTACCTAGTCATATGTAAGTTATTCATTGCAATTCCATTCTCCCTCCCTTCCAAGGTTACTTCATAGTTATGCTAATCAATCCTTAATTGATGACCTCTGGGTCTAAAGTAGCCCTTCTCTTTCAGTACCCAATCAATATAAGATAAAGAACCTGATAGTTAAAGATCCTTGACTTGAAAATAATTTTCCTCTAATTTGTCTGTGCACAAAAAAGTTTAATCTCCATCTACTACATTTACATAAAATAGATTATGCCATCATTTGAGTTAATATTATGTCACTGAGAGTAAATGTCACACTTAAAATGATCACTTATTAGTTCCTGGTGTTTGTTGATTTCAAGTCCCAATTATCATCATTAATAATAATGCCTAATATAGCACTGAGTGCATACAAAAGCCATCTCTATCATTGGTTATTTTTGTCATCTTCATTACTACTCTAAAATTCAGAGACACGAGTCCTTATCCTACACAATGTAAAGAGAGAAGGGGGATCCTGCTAAGTCATCTGTCCCAAGAAAGAAGGGTCGGTAGCAGTTGACCTCAAATGAAATTCCCAAGGTCAGGAGATAGAGAGGAGTGCACAGTGAACTATCTCTCGAGATGACTGTCATTCTTCTAGAGCTTTCTGTTCTCTTTCACAGTGACAAACAGAGGATGCTATACACTGAAGAGACTCCTCCTCCGGAGGCAAGGACAGACAAGATCTGCTATGAGGTAAGGCCCCTCAAATCCCAGGGTAGTCACACAAGAAGTTTCACTTGTCACAGTGATAGTGCAAGGGCACAGGTTGCTTTCACTATGGCTCTGTCATCTTCAATGTGTGGAGGGTTGTCACAGAAGAAGAAGCAGCAGCAGCAGCAGCAGCAGGGGCTTGTGGGTGGGAGGCTGTTCCCAGCCCGGCCTACAACAATAGCACATTTGGCTTCCCCATCACATCTCATAGACAAACACACCATCATTAAACCACCTTGAACTACAGAGGAGCCAGGAAATGTAGTCAAGAAATATTGGTCCCAACAAGGAAATCAGCTAAGGAACTTGGTGTCAGCAGCTCTGCCCACTAGCAACAAGCAGAGGACACCAGCCCCATGTGTGACCATAAGGCTGTATTTGCAGGTACATTTCTAAACACACCGTGCTCTCCTCATTTTCTCTTTCATCCTAGCCCTCACTCTGCACAAGATTTCATTTATAATTTTGTGTTGGCCTAGACTTTTATTCCCTGGGTGAGGGACAAGTAAAAAAGTAGGAGAATCAGGAAACATTCGCTGACAGATGTTCAGGTGAAAGAGCATTTGAGAGGAGAGACTATTAGAGCTCGTTGGATGTGTCTTGTCTGAAATACTCAAAATCATAAAGATTGGAGAGGTTTTATTTTTCATTTGCGAGATTTGCAAACATTTGCATAGACTTTACCAGCTAAGCATCCATAATCCCAAAGTGTGAAATCTGAAATGTTCCAAAATCCGGAAAAAGTTTGAACATCATGTCAACATTCAAAATTTCCGGGATTTGAGATGTTCAACTTGTTACTGAAAACAGGAAGTTGTCCTGTGAATGCTGCGGTGGTTTGAATGAGAATGGCCCATTTGGGGTTATTTTACCCTGGGTTTCCAAGTTCTAAGACATGCGGTGTAAAAAAAATTAAAAATTTTTTTTAAAAAAATGCCCTGGGAAACAAGTGTATGCAACTTGTTCAAACTGCCATTGCCACTACAGTGTTGACAAAGGAAGGATCTCTCTGCTCAGCTCCTGCACTCCCAGGCCTGCTTGGCACTTGGAAGACCGTTGTTTGGAGCCAGCTGCTTGATCGTGCTTTGATCTACATCAGTAATGTGAGTTCAAATCAAAGTGACCACAAAATCCCACCAGCTCAACAGAAGCGCAACTGTCCATGCTTTACTGTAAGTACCACTGTGACTATAACCGCTGATTTCCTGTCTCCCTACCCTCATGGTGATGGAGCACGTCTTACTCATGCTCTGCCTAATTGGGGTTCAGTAAATGCTTGTCCACTGACAGCTGGCCTAGTGTTTTGCCAGATACCCAAGGATTCCCTTCTTTCTACTTGAGCTGACTCCAGAGACACCCAGGATCAGGCTTCTCGTAGGCCCACTCCTTGTGTCCAGTAAGGTGGAACTCAGTGCTGAGATTGCATTTGTATCTCTAAATTCTGTAAGTGTGCCTTTAAGATCCTACGTGGCATCCAGCCTCACTGCTTCCATTTACAAGCGACTCAGACCCGTATGCACAGCGGGACCCACATGACAGGACCTGCACAATAGACATGGGATTTGGCTGTAGCCGCAACAGAGTCTAGCTATAACCCTGCACTGAGATAGAGGACGCTTCTGGGGTTCCTTAGGCACCGTCAAATAAGTGTGTCAGCGAAACTGGAAGTGGCAGAGGGCAAAGACAGCCTGTGTTATGGCCAGCTGGTGATCACATCTCCTACGCTCTGCTGAGCTACTGGACAAAGCAGCCTTTGGGGAAGCGGCACTCCGTGTGGGTAGCTCCCAGACAGCCTTCAGGAGGAGCAGACTGCTCCCCACACTCCCCCGATGAAGCTGACCTCCCTGGAGGGGTCCCCCTGCTGGCCTCGGTGGCTTTGAGGCTCCTGCTACAGGTCTGTTCGGCATTTACTGAACACCAAGGCCATGCACTATGCAAAAGAAATGCCATCTCCGCTGCCAATTACCTACAGGTCCTGAGCCAGAGTTGAGAGTTCCCTCAAACAATGACATTCCTGCTCAGCAGCCTGTTCCAGCTTCCCTCTCATTATCACTAACTCATCCTGACTTCCAAGCAACCATCCCTGACCAGGATCCCAGCTCTGCAGGTAAAATGCCCTCATTGTGCCAGCTCAAGCCCCTCCTGCTCTTAGGCAGGTAAGCTGTGACTTTTTGATTTAAATCCCTCAGGAACAAGTCACAGCCCCGTTAGCCCAGTGAGCTCCTTCTTCTCTGAAGTCTAAGTCCACCAGCAGTTGGCTGCCACCTTCCATGACAGTATTCTCCTATTCTCTCCTCGGCTCTGTCCCCGCCCCTGCCACTCCCCCACACACAAGGTTCTGAAGAATAGGGACCATGTAAACTCCATTCTGCAAGCACCTGTGTTGTCCACTTCCGTGCAGGAGCCGCTGGCTGGGCCTTCTGGATACAGGCTTTGCCCAGCAGACAAGCAAATCCCTCTGGACAGCTTATGTCAGTCTCAGCACTGTGCCCTCCTCTTAGTGACCACAGATCATCCCTGACGTGAGGAGAAACCACATGCCCATCCTCAGAGCCTACTGAGGAAACAGGAGGTCACAGCTGGACACAGGAGTAACCAGGTTCATATCCAGCCTGAGGCTCTTACCTCAACTGGCCAGGGCTTTGAAGAGGAACTAAGCACTCTGGAAGGTGACATTGTAGACATCTGCCCTTCTAGGAGAGGTGGCCTTGCAGCCCCTACGACCTACCCCAGGGGTCAAAACAAGCACCTACATCAGGCCACACCTACATTTTCATTACAGGCCTCTTGCTCCACACCTTATCCTGGACCTGCCTTTCAGAGACTTGCTGTTTTGTATGTTAGACTATTGCCATCTAGTGGCCATCGGAAATAATTTCAATTCCTATAATTTTCTATGCATATGAGCATTTTGCCTGCGTGACCTACACCCACACCTGTGCCTGTGCCTGGCTCTCAGAAGTTATAATAGGGCATCAGCTTCTTTGAAAAGTTACTAATAGTCATGAGCCACCATACGTGACCTGGGTCTCAAACGCAGGTCCTCTGCAAGAGCACTAAACACTCTTAACCTCGGAGCCATCTCTACACCCTTGCCTCGAAGCCTCAGAAATGCCCTCTTGTGCCAGGCATGGTGGTGCGTGCCTTAATCCCAGCACTCTGGAGGCAGAGGCAGGAGGATCTCTTAGTTCAAGGCCTGATCTACAAATGGAGTTTCAGGGTTGCCAGGGCTACACGGAGAAACCCTGTCTTGAAAAACCAAACCAAACAAACAACTGTAAGTCCCTGTTCTCAGACACTGACTTTAGTGCAGACTTTACTCTCAGCAACACCCTAGGTGAAAGACTTTCTGAAGAGCTCGAAAACAAGAAGGGAAAGCGAGGAGAGAAGAAAAACAAGGAAGAAAGGCGAGATGGGGGCCAGGGAATCTTGCAAGCCCTAGATCTGTAGCTACAAAGGGATGCAGAAAGCCTCGGCTGGTAGAAGGAGGAAGAGCAAAGCGAGTCCGGCAGACCCGGAGATAAGGACGTGGAGGTGGCCGGAGGGGTAGAAAGGCAAGCCTGGGATGCGCAGACAGTGCAGGTGCGCCAAAGCTGGTCTGGACCCTAGCTTGAGCTATGGAGTTCCATTCTCTCCCCAGAGATGCTGCCACCTGCAGAGTCCCGGGCTCCCTGAGATAGCAGGGTCCTTCCTCCATTTTCCAGTCACTGAAGCAGCTCTCAGCGGTCTCAGCTTTCATCAAGCTGACAGCGAGGGTGACAGGAACCCTAGCAGCCTCCTCGGAACAACCAATGGCTTAACTTCCAGTCCACCCACCTCCCCCCTTCACCCCGCTGCCCCAGGCTCTCTGTTTTCCACATTCTGCCAACAAGCTTCCAAGCTCCATTACAAAGAAATATTTCCTCCTTGGAGGAAACAGCATCTACCAGGGTGGGACCCTGCCTGTCTCTGGTGCAAGGGCTGCCCGCCTCTCTACCCTACCCGGGAGGCCACTGCCTCCTGAGACTGTTAAGGTGATGAGGGGGGCTATTAAACAAATTCATTATTGACTATTCCACATTAGATTCTATTTTTTTCCCTTTGATGTCAACACAACTAATAAAAATGCACTTTATCTTCGTGGATTTATGGGCTCGTAAAGCTGCTTTCATGTATCTCGGGGAATTGGGATTAAAGGAGAATTAAACATCTTCGCAGCAAACCTGCTCAGGTAGAGGGAGTCCTGGGAGGGACGGGAGTCGCGGGATGGGGGTGGGGCCCAGAACAGCGAGTCAAGGGCAAGAAATAAACCGAAGTAAAAACCTGGCAAAAAATATGGCTTTAATATATTGTTAGAGAATAAAAACCTCATAAAAAGTTATCACCAGACACGAGGAGTGTGTAATGTCGCCCATTGTGATTCTGGGAAGGAGCTTGCTGGGAACCGAGTGTCATTAAGTCTGAGTAAACCGGGAGCTGGCAGAGAAAGGCACATGGGGTGGGTGAGCATGGCAGAGCTACCGGAGAGGCAGCCTGTCAAAACGCAAGGAACAACTGGACCGGAAACGCTGGAGCCCCGTCCCGTCCTGCCCAGCAAGGAGAGGCTAAAGAACTGATTTTATATATATATATATATATATATATATATATATATACACACACATACATATATATGTATGTATATATTATATATATATATATATATATATATATATATATATATATATATATGCCTGGCTTTGGGCAAGCACCCCAAAATATCGGAGGACAATTTAAAGCTCTGGCCTTACCCAGAGAAAAACTGCCTGGCTGCCTCCTCCCGGACACACTGCAAGGACCGAACGGACTAAAGCGAAAGTCCTGGTATTTCCTTTTCTCTCCTCCCAAATCCTCATCAAGTCTCCATTCGTGCTGCTTCTGCCGCCGCCCCTACCTCTGCTTCTTTCCAGGACTCATCCTCAGGTGCAAACTACTATTATTTCTCACCTGATCTACCACAATCCCATCCTCATTAGCATCTTCCAAACTCATTCTCTGTATGGCTGTGCTGGAAGGAGCTTCTAAAAATCCAAATCACGATATGGAGTTTCTAGCTTAAAGCTCTGCAGGGACCCCAAGATGAAGGAAGGGTGACGTTCTGAAGGTTTAGCCTGGCAGAGAGGGTGGGATCTAGCCATACCTAAGCGTATGTATCCGGCCATGCTCACCCTGCTTCTGTTCCCACTACAGCACACCGAACTTGGGTTCTTCCCTTGCCTATGACTGGAAACGCTCCCCCACCCCCGCCCCCTCACACCCCCCCACAGTCGATTCCCTCAGCATCGAAGCCTCAAACCAAATGTCACCTAGAGGAGTCCTGAGGGGCCTCCAACTGAGCATTATCCGAGTTCTGACTCTTCTACATACCACATGTCACAACTTGGGTTCTGTATTTACTCATGCATTTCAATTTAATATCTGAGTCTCACACTAAACTATAACCTTTTGAGGGCAAAGAATGTGCCTATTTCTTATTCATTATATCCCCCAGAGCTTAATGCCCAACCCAGCTGGCAGTCAGCCTTTAATCAATATTTTTTTTTCAGCAAAAAGAAAAATCCCTTAGATTTCTATTAAATAGAAGTTTCTGTGTTTTGGATATAGACTCCTGAAAAGGTCACATGTGGTCTCCAATCTTAAGGAATAGTGAGTCTGGGGGATGGGGTAGTAACGAGGGGTTTAAAATGATAGGTGGAAGGTAAGTAAGTGAGTAGGTCATGGGGAATGACTCTCAGAAGATTATATTTGGGGTTAGTCGTTTACCCCCACCCAAAAAAATTAAGGTGGATAGCCCCTGAAAGACCACATGAAGTTAACTTTTGGGATACACACACACACACACACACACACACACACACACACCAACAAACAAACAAAGCACACAGAGCAAGCCCCTTCTCATTCTCTTGCTCTTTGGTCTCACACACACCCTGACTCCCTTTCCACCTCTCTGACATGTTACATCATAGACAGGGTTCTTGTGTTTGATGCTGCCAGCAGCCAAAGACCCTTCTTTCCTCTTTACATTGCCCAGTCTCAGCTGTCCTGTTATAGTAACACCAATGGAAATACATCAGAGTTTTAGTGTTTCCATGGCTGGAGGAGAAAGACAATTTGGAAGGAGATGTTGAAAGGCTTTCTGGGTAAGCCAGAGGCTAGACATATAGAGGAGGTTGGGAAAATCAACCCCAGGCTATAGAGGCACAGTGGTGATTTAAGGGTCTGTGGGGTTGGGGAATCCTGGGTGAGTTTCTGCAGTCTACAAGGTGGGAGTAGAAGGATTGCTAAGATGGGAGCAGAAAATCCAGAGATAAGACACAAGGTGTCCATCCCCCTCACAGGGGCCACTTCCAGACTGAGCTCTAGAATCTAATCATGACAGCGGGAAGGCAGGCTGGCAATCCACACAGCCTTGCAAGTCCACCCTCAGTGATTAGGTTATGATGGCTCTGGACCTGGACCATACCACAGGGCTGCTCAGACGTGGAGGAGCCAACTGGCCAGCTGATCTAATGACCCAGACATAAAAAAAGGACCTCCCATTTCTATTTCTTTCTTTATACAGGAGAAGTACACAGACGTGTACCCGGAGCAGCCCATCCTGTGGGTCAGTCCTTGCCTGAGAGGCCTGTGCAATGATGTTAAGTTTGCCTAGGAACGCACTGACTTAGTTTTAGACCTTTATTAAACAGAATTTCCTTTTCCTCTAGGTGCCGTGACTACTCATGACACCACCTTCCACCAGTACCAGCTCCATTTCAAAGCCTCTTTCAGGTCACTTTTCAGGCTGGCCCACTGCGTTAGTTCTCCATGATCTTATATCCTTATGTCCTTTACACCTCTGCTCACCGTTCAGCCAACAGATATTTGTATTTACGGATTTGAGCATCTGTGGGACAAACATTTCTCTGAGTATCAGACCTATGTAAATAAACAAGCTAAAAGTCCCTGAGATTTTAAGGTCTAAGTGTTACACATAGACACACACAGAGACACACAGATACCCTCCACACAAATGGATGATAAACTCCCCTTGGGAACATTAAAAATGCATTATATTGTGGGACGTGGCAGTACATATATACATAGTCCCAACACTTAGGAGGCTGAGGTAGGAGGATTGTTAATTCTAAGCTAATCTTAACTACATAATAAATAACTTATCTCAGAAAACAAAGGGGGTTTTTTCCTATTTTTTTAATAGCCACTCACATATTTCTCCTTCCAAGCAGCAGAGTGGTACTTCTTAGATGCCTGTTCTAAGGTCAGGCACCATGCTGAGCTGCTAGGCACTGTTGGCACAGTAAATACAACACTCCCTGCCTGTAAGAGATGAAAGGTGAGAGAGAAACACACATAAAAATAAACCACAAATAATAGGTATTGTGAAGAAAGCAGACAGGACTACTAAGAAAGAATAAATAGAACCCGATTAAGGTCATGAGGTCAGCATGGCTTCTCTAAGGAAACCACATGTGGTGGTTTGAATATGCTTGACCCATGGGAAATAGCACTATTAGAATGTGTGGCTTTGCTGGAATAGGTGTGGCCTTGTTGGAGAAAGTATATCACCCCTATAGGTTGGCTTTGAGGGCTCCCAGTGCTCAAGCTCTGCCCAGTGTGGAAGAGACCCTCCTCCTGGTTTCCTGCAGAAGCCAGTCTCCTGCTGCTGCCTTTTGATCAAGATCTGAAACTCTCTGCTCTTCCAGCACCTTGTCTGCCTGGATGCTGCCATGCTTCCCACCATGATGATAACCGATTGACCCTCTGAAACTGTAAGTTAGCCCCAATTAAATGTTTTCTTTTGGAAGAGTTTCCTTGGTCAAGATGTCTCTCTACAGCAATGAAACCCCAGCCAAGAGACCACATTTCCGATGATATCAGGAGGACATGGAAGGATGCGGAAGAACTAGTTTGTGGGAGGGTGGAGGAAAAATGCACACCCTTCCACACACCTTGCAAAGACCCTTCAGTGATAGAAAATAGTATGACCTGCTGGTAGCTACACATTCTACACATGAACCTGTAGAGGAATCTCTACACTGGTGACTTAAGGAGTCAAGGTCTTGGGGAGGTATTCTAAAGGACAAGTTCAAATGCAGGATCACTAGATTCAGAAAAAGCAAACTGGATTCCTAGTACTAGCTCATTCTCAGAGTCCTTTTTAATCTAGAACAAGGTATTTCCTGTCATTCACCATTATTAAGGACCTGCCAGGATGTCCCATATAACCCCAAGGGAGCGATAAATGACAAGGAAAACACCTGTCATGGTTAAATGGAACTCTTCCCCCACAGGCTCGAGTGTCTGACCATTTGGTCCCCAGCTGATGGCACTTGTCTTGAGAGGTTGTGGAAACTTTGGGATGTGAGCCTTAGCTGAGACAGGTTACTAAGAGTGGCCCCTCGGAGGTTCAACCTGCTTCCTGTTCTATTTCCCAATTGATGCCGTGAAGAGAGAAGAGCCCAGCTGCACACCCCCTCCACTGTGAACCAACATCATGCCTTCCACACCAGGGCGGCCCGGAACTCTGAAGCCATGAGGAGAATAAATGTTTCTCCTTCATAGTTTTCTGTCAGGAATTTCATCACAGAAGTGGAAAAGGTAACTAATAAAGCACCTTTGTGCTAAAATGCTCTGAGCGACTGCGTGTCTGTCTACTAGGTCTAGCTGTAGCAGCTTCTAGCTTGAGGAAGCAGGACAGCCTTGACCCAGGTCATGATCTCAGGTCTCCCAGGAGCACTTACATGATTCTTCCTTTGCCTTGTCTTCTCCCCTCTCGAAGGAAGGCAGTGGCTTTGAGGAAAATGTCTTGGCAATTGGCTCATGTGTGATTGATAAGTTTATGGTTCTGGGAGGCATCTAGGCATCCGGGCATAGATCTCAGTAATTAATCCTAGGAGGTCTTTAATGACAGAAGAGATTGTGCCATGTGAAAGTCGCTTTAATACTAAACAGCTTGTGTTATCTAACAAATGAGAACATTTCACACCCAATAAACGTCACTTTTGATAAGTGCCACCAGCGCTCATAAATCTGACAAATAACTCAGCAAGATGGTACACAGGCTCACCCTTCCCCAGATCATCCTTCACAGGGTCCTCTCCCCTGCCCCCTTGCTGTGCTTTCAGGAAACAACAGGGCCAGAGCCCTCTTGATCACCACATGAGCCCTGGGGCACAGGGTTGGGGAGGCTTATAGTCACTGCTCCATCACAACTAAGGCCACACCACTTCCAAGGGGAAGCTTTGTTTCAGGTGAATGTGGGTCAGTCTCAGTCCCTGTGTAGCAGATTCAAAGAGATTTTTAAAAGCTGTTTTCGTCTCATTTCCGTTATTCAGAAGCCATCAGAAACAGATGAGAGTTGGCTTAAATGATAAAAGTCATCCCGGCTCATCATCAAAAGCATTAGTGATTAAAAGGGAACTGCCAAGATGTACTCTCTCCCCTCTGGGCTGATGGTAGATCAACTCTGTTTACTAAGTGAGAACCTTCTTATCCTGAACATCACGGTCTCTCATTACATGTCTGTGCCTGGATGATCATGGAGGGCGGGAGAGTCTTGGCTCCCGATATACAAGAAAAGCTGAAATTAAGAAAAAAAAAGTTGTAAAAGAAAACCAGCCTATATGATTCCAACACACACACACACACACACACACACACTAGAAAAGCCAAAGCTATACAGAGAATGTAAAGAGTGGTTGTCAATATAATGTCTAACTATATTCTAAATATCTACTTTTATATACATATAGATAAGTTTAGCTCTGACCTCTCATCAAATAACCTTCTTTGTGCAACAAATGGGGATTCTTATAAGGTCAAATTGCAGAAAATAAGTGACCTCCAACTGATACATTTGCACTATAATCCCTACTTATAAGGCTCAGGAAAAATATCAAAAGAGGGGCCATAAAGATTGCAAAAGCCAGAGAATCAGGACATCTGCTCCTAGATAGTGTCCCCTAGATCTTGGCAGGGCATCTTACTAAGGTTTCTAGTGCTGTAATAAAACACCAAGACCAAAGCAAGTTGAGGAGGAAAAGATTTATTTGGCTTCCACTTCCACATTACTGCTCATCATTGAAGGAATCAAGGACAGGAACTCAAACAAGGCAGGAATTAAGAGGCAGAATCTGATGCAGAAGCTATGGAGGGGTGCTACTTACTAGCCAGCTCCTTGTGGCTTGCTCAGTGCTTTCATATAGAATCCAGGATTGCCAGCCCAGGAGAGCACCATCTACAATGGCCTGAACCCTTCCCCATTAATCACTAAATTTTAAAAGTACCCTGCAGACTTACCCATAGTCCGATCATATAGAGGTATTTTATCAACTGAGATTCCCTCCTCTCTAGTGACTCTAGCTTCTGTCAAGTTGAGATCACACAGGGAGGAATCATCCACAAAATCTCACAACTACCACTGTCTGAACAGGATCCCTGTAATGACACAACCAATTGGCATGCCAGCAGAGTCCTTGCCCATGTCTAGATGAAGAGCTACGTGAGGCTAGTGGCAGTCAAGAAGGAATCAGTTTTCTCAAGGAATGACTTCCTAGGTAGGTTGTCCAATCCCAAGAAGTTTAAGCCCTGAATAAATGTACTTGTGAGCAGTAAGAAACAGAGTTAGTAGGTTGTATATACATGCATGCACACAGATGAACATACACACATACACATATAAAAATATTGAAGAAGATATTACGAATCTGGAAGGAAGGAAGGACATGGAAGGACATGGAGGAGTAAGGAGTGGGACTAGTATAAATACAGTGCGCATGTTTCAAGTTCACAAAAAAAGGAAAAAGAAAAAGAAAAAAGTGCTTGCCTGTGTTTGGAAGCACCGAGAGAGGGGGAGTAGAGGAAGGCAGAACAGCTTCAAGAGCTGAGACTATTTTGTGTGATATAGATAATGGTGGATACATTTAATAATAATGTATCAATATTGGCTCATCACAGTGTCTTAGCTTTAGGTTACATAGGGTGTCACTAATAAAAACTTTGGTGGTACATGGAAACTCTCTGAAGCCAAGAACAACCACATAGGCCAGACTTGATACCCTTTGGCTGTTCTGGGCCCAGCACCCACCTCATTAGGCATCTTGCCGTCTTAGAAAAAGAATTAAGTCATGTTCTTAGCAGAAGGAGGCAATAGTCTTTTACTTCATTCCTTCTCCTTTTTACTCTAAAGGGGAAAACTAATGAGGTAGCGCCTGTTGTCAGAATGACAACGAGGGCATTTTCTGGCAGTCAGTTCATGAGAAAACGTGTCCTGTAATTGGAGCATCCAAGGCTTACCTGGCATCTTGTGGGACAAATGAGCCTCCTTGCTTTATGTACAAATGTTAACATAATTATTGCAGCCAATATGAATGCAGCCTGATCAATTTCTTCATTGGAAATTCAGCCCTAAAGAGGGCTTTGTGACCCCTGGGATAGAGCAGAACCCAGAGCGGCCTTGCAGTCTTACAGTACACCAGCACTATGGAAAAGGCCAACCCATAGTGTGTCACCACAGGCTCTGGCAATGCTGGGCTGCTCTATGGGCCTGGGACTCTTCCCCTTCCTCCAACCTGGCTCAAGACTTTCACAATTCCCATGGCATCACTGCCATGAGCAGCACACTGGGACCCAACCCTTTGCTCCCCTTTCCTACTTCAAAAGACTGGATTGCAGTGTGTTGCTGTCTCTCTTGACCCAGATCCTCCTCGGCCACCCCAAGAGCTGCCAACTCCTTTCTTTCTCCCTGTTGCCAGTTGTCACAAGACTAGTTGTCACTGGGCCACGTTCTTGAAGCACAAGCAAAGTGGGAACTGGCTCAGATGGTGCTGGCCCCAGTGATAGTCTGGCACAGAATGTAGTGTTGGCCACAGAGAAATGAGGAACACCCCTGAAGGAAAGACGTGGGGCCGAAACTGTTCTGTAACCCCGGGGAACTGAGTCCTTGAGCTATCAGGAAAGTGAAGGGGTGTGTCCTGAAATGGAGGTGGGGGTGTCAAAAAAATGGAAAAGTCCTTTCATCTAACCTTTGCCCAGCACTGAGAAATGACAATAGGAAAGATTGTCATGGAAAGCAGAGATGGCTTCAATCAAGACATGCTTGCCACACGAGCATGGAGAACTGAATTGAATCTCTCTCAAAGCATGTTAAGGATTAAGGCACAGTAGAGCACACAAGTAATGCCAGCCCTGCAGAGGGAAAAACAGAAGGATCCTGGGACTGACTGGCCAGGCAACCTAGCATCATCAGTAAGATTCAGGTTCAGTATCTCCATCTCAAGGTTAAGTTAGAAAAAAACAAAGGAAGATATCCAAAGTCAATACATGCACACGTGTGCTCATACATCTACACATACATGCACACACATGCACACATACACTATATATACACATACACACATATGTATGTGTATGTATATATGTATATGTATATATATACATAACAAGACCAAGAATGAAGGTCTCTAGAGTCTATGACAGAAGTGTCCTGCTGACACCATAAAGCCATATATCCAAGGCTAGACAGGGAAGGACTGTGCCTGGACTGTGCTCACTGACAGGGCATCCTGGAGATCCTGCCTCCCGCTTTTATTTGTTTTCTGACCCTCTTCGCAGAAATTCTTTCATCCATCCCTGTCCTCGATTTCATATGAAAAGCTGAAATGCACATTGGAGACCTGGCAGTTCTGGCCTTTCCTCAGAACTTGAACTTGCTGTCAGAGAGTTGGCTTCCTTCAGGGGATCTGATCCTTTTACAAACTTACACACTGAGCATGAGGCTGGGAGGGGATAGAAAAACAAAAGGTAGATCCATCTCCTTTCTGTCTCTTACTCTTTCTGTTTCCAGGCGGGCCCAACTTCATCTGCATGTGCATATTCTAATCCTTTCCAAGCCTCTTCAGGCCTGCTTTGGGAGCCATGAAGCCCTTGCTAATGAATGCTGCTCTGGACGTCCTTTACCTCCTAGGGGAAAGGAGGTGCTTCTTGTTCTGTATTCCAGGCGGCTGTGCTGTCTGTGCATTATTATGTAAAGTCCCTGGTTTGTTAATAGTTTTAGTTTCCCATGCATTTAAAACCCGGGTGATGGAGTACAGATAGGCAAGGGCTGGCTCTGAGCTGATGCAAATTAAAACTGAAAAGATATTAGACCGAAGGAGTCAGGAAGAATATAAGAAAAATCTGCTGTATAAATTAAAGCCAGGACAGGTAAAGTCAAGTCATACCTTGTCCTAGTATTGCTCAGGAAGGCTTGAACCAACATGGAAACACAAATTGAAAAAAAAAAAAAAGAATGCACTTTTTGCCATTCGTCTCAAGTGGGAGTGGCAAAGGGCTAGTACATTAACAGGAGTATGGAGCTGGCTGTGTTCCTGACTTCCTTCCCTCCATACAGCTACATGCAGAATTAAGGATTCTATTTATACTGAGTCAGTGGGCTGCCTGTGGTATGAATATCTGTAATTATAGTACTTGGGAGATGGAAACAGGGTCAACCACACACAGAGACACACACAGACACACATAGTCATGCACAGACACAGACACAAAAACACACAAAGTAACAGAAACATGTATCCACACATACACACGCACAGAAGTCAAATAGGAGATTCAGCATTCATCCTACTTCATGTATTTTAAATTACTAAAGTACTGGAATATTAAAATAAAAATTATGTGTCATAAGATTGAATCATAATTCTCTTGTTCATTCTCTGTTGATTATGCAGACATGTTGACTCTGCAGATATGGAGCAGTAGTGCTCAAAATGCAGGTGGGAGAACTATCTGGTGACTGGACCTTTGTTCTGGTGGCCTTGGTGCCGGAGAAGGCCCAGTGAATGTGAAGAGCCTGGCAGAACGTATCATTTGCCTGGGGCTGCTTCGCCTTCTGAACACATAGGGTTTGCCTGCTTGTTTGTTTATTGGTTCAGTCATTTGTTTATGCTATACAACAGCTTTCTAGAATAAATTCTCTCCTTCTAATGTGGATTCCAAGGATCAAACTTGGGCTTGGGGGCTTACATGGCAAGCACTTTTACCCCCTGAACTACCTCATTGACTCTTGAGCATATATACATATGTGTATATATGTATATGTATATATATATATATATGTGTGTGTGTGTGTGTGTGTGTGTGTGTGTGTGTGTATATAGATATAGATATAGATATAGATATAGATATATGTCTCTACAAACCTCAGAGGTTCAGTACTGAGTCATTTTTCAGTAGACATAGGATAGCTAAATAAAACAGGAGACAACATGGGGACCCCATAATTACATCATGTAATGGACAAATTTGCTCCTGATGGAGAGAACACAAAGCACCTCACTGTTCAGTGATCCCTAACTCCTGACAGCATTTGGTAAGTGAGACTGTTAGGACAGAAAGTGTGAGAGGGAACTGGGTTTAGAGAGGATGATAGGATCTGTGGCCTCAGGGGAAAGGTCTATGGTTTACCACTAACTTGCACCTAAGATTATTGGACTTGTGAATGTCTGAGATGTTAAAGAATTTATATTTTTGTTTCTATCAGAATAGCAAGGTTCTTCTGCTAAGTATAATGCAAGAACAGTAGCTAGGATCTGCTAGAGTTAGAGCCTGATAGCGTGTCCTTATGCTCTCTCGGGGGAAGGAAGCCAAGACAGCCAGCACACAGGTGCCACTGGGGCATTGTAAGGGCTCAGCTGGACTCCCTTTGTCCAGTGATTTTTTTCTATTAAGCCTTGCATCTCTCTGCCAATCTCTGTCAGTAAAATGTCAGTGACCACAACAGGGCATTATACAGATGCCATGACCCCTGTCTCCAAGAAATGCCAGTGTGGAAGCAGAAGACAGACAGACAGAATCAGCACAATGTCATCACCCAGCCCTGGACAGCATACTCACTGGAAAAGTACAGCCAGGCCCTGGCACTGCCCACTCTCACCCTCAGGTTATTCCTCTGTGCTCTCTGACCACACCATTTGTTCTTTTTGCCCCCACTACATGAGAGCATGAGACTACTTGAGACTTCCTGTCTACTCTTTGCACGTGTCTGTCTAGAGCTCAGAGTCTTAGCATTTTCCTTTTCTTTTTTCTTTCTAATTTTTAACTCACTACAGATTTTGGAGAGGTTTTCCCTGCTATCTCCAGATCCTAACATATATCTCCCCTGAGGTCTGTCTGGAAAGTCCACCGTGAAGTTCAGTGCTTCACACAAGTCGTACCCTAAACAATGACATCATGAACCAGCATGGCATCAAAGAACATGGAAACCTGATTGCCGGTTCAAGTTAATTACAAAAACAAGTCCAGCAAGACAGAAGAACTTTCATGTGGAATGAAATAGTGCAGACCCCAAAGGACAAATGCTTCATGACTCCGCTATGTAAAGTCAAGTTTAAGACAGGAAGTCAAATGAAAATTAGAAGGGAGCTAGTGTCTAATCAGGATAAAGTTTTAATATGGGAAGGTGAAGAAGGAAAACTAAAGATAGAAAGTAAAAATAACTGATTAACACTGAAATTTTCTGAGTTTACTGAACTATACATTTAAAATAAGATGGTAAGATAGCAAGATGTTTCCGAAGGCAAAGTCACTAGCTGCCACAGCTGACAATACAACTTCAACCCCTGGAAAATACATGGTGGAAGAAGAAAAGTGAATCCTCTAAGTTATCCTCTGATGCATGGCATATACACAAGAAGGACTTAGGAGGCACAATAGACAGGCCTAAGTGGTCCAGCTGATGGAAGCAGTAAAAGACTTAGGACTGGCATCTTTATTATGGCCATAGATGGAATGATGTCACTCATGGAGCCAGATTTCTTTAGAAACATGCCAGCATAAAAATACAATCAATACTAGCCAGGACAAGATATCATCACTAGAGCCCAGCAACTCTACTGCAGTAAGCCTGGCTTATTCCAAAACAGTTAAAGTACAAGAAAGAGACATTACTTAGTCTTTATGAAAATGAAATAGTTCCTTAAAAGGGAAGTGAATAAATACCATAAAGAAATTCATGAAAATACAAATGGTGTAAGGAAATGAAGAAAACTGTTCAATACCCAAAGGTGGAAATAGAATCAATAAAGAAAACCCAAACTGAAGGCAATCTGGAAATGAAAAATTGAGGGATGTGAGCAGTGCCTTCAGAGGCGAACCTCAACAACAGAGTACACCACACAAGATGGAAGAGAAGACCTTAGGCTTTGAAGATAAGATAAAAGAAATAGATAAATTGGTCAAATAAAATGTTAAATCTAAAAACCTCTGGGCACAAAACATCCAGAAAATCCAGGACACTGTGAAAAGACCAAATGTAAAATTAATAAGAATGTAAGAAGAAGAAGAAGAAATCTAGGTCAAAGGTACAGAAAATATTTCAACAAAATCAGAGATGAAAATTTTCCTAACCTAAAGAAGGAAATACCTCTATAGGTACAAGAAGAATACAGAACACTAAATAGACTGGACCAGAAAAGAAAGTGTCCCTGGCATATAATAATCAATACACTAAATATACAGAACAAAGGAAGAATATTAAAAGCTGAAAGGGGAAAAGACCAAGTAACATATAAAGACAGACCTATTGAAATAACACCTGACTTCTCAATGGAGACTCTAAAAACCAGAAGAATATGTGCTGTAGCAAAGAAGGCAAACACACAAATTGAAAAAGGGAAAACACATGCACATACATATACAACAACAAAAACAACCAAAAATTAACAAGAATCAAAGACCCTATTCATTGATATCTCTCTTCATCGATGGCCTTGATTCCCTAATAAAAAGACACAGGCTAACAGAATGGAAACAAAAATAGAATCTGTCCTTCTGCTGTATCCAAGAAATACAGCTTAACATCAAGGATAAGAATATCCTGAAGCTAAAAGGACAGAAAAAGATATTCCAAGCAAATTGACCTAAAAATACAAGTCGATGTAGCAATTTTCATCTGACAAAACAGACTTCAAATCAAAACTAATCAGAAGAGATGGGGAAGGACATTACATACTTAACAAAGAAAAATCCACCACAAGAACAATGCAATTCTTAACATCTTTGCGCCAAACACAAAGACACCCATGCTCCTAAAAGAAAGAACTACTATATCTTAAATCACATATAGACTCTCACATACTGACCATGAGAGACTTCAACACTTCACTCTTGTCAATAGACAGGTCATCCAGGCAAAAACTTAACAGAGAGATTCTGGAGCTAAGAGATATTACAAACAAAATAGAGTTAGCAGATATTTACAAAACATTTCACCCAAACACAACCATACCTCCTTTTCAACATGTCGTGGAACTTCTTCCAAAAATGAAGATAACAGAAGATGGAAAGATCTCTTCTGCTCATGAATCAGTAGAAGAAAGCTATCTACCAAAAGCTATCTACAGATTCAATTCAATCCCTATCAAAATTCCAGTACAATTCTTCACAGATCTTAAAAGGACAGTTTTTAGCATCATATGAAAACACACACACACACAAATCAAGACAGCCAAAATAACAATCTTGAGTAGTAAAAGAACAACAGGATATATCACTATCCCAGATTTCAAGTTGTGTTACAGAGCTATAGCAATGAAAACAGCATGGCATTCACGCACGTGTGCGCGCGCGCGCACACACACACAAACACACACACACACACACACACACACACACACATACATACACTGATTGATGGACTTTAATTGAAGACCCAGACGTAAATCTGGGTCCACACATGTATGGAAACCTGATTTATACATGCATGCATACATACATACATACATACATATACATACATCCATATGTATGTATATGTATGTATGTATGTATAAAGAAGTCAAAAAACACATACAGGAAAAAAGCATCTTCAACAAATGGTGCTGACCAAACTAGACAACTGCACATAGAATCCAAATAGCTCCATACTTACCACCCTGCACAAAACTCAAAATGGTTCTAAGACCTCAACATAAATCCAGATACACTAACTGTGATAAAAAGAAAGTGTGGGAATAGCCTTGAACTCACTGGCACAGGAAAAGATTTTCTGACAGAACACTGATAGAACAGGCACTAAGTTCAACAGTTAATAAAAGGGACCTCAGGAAACTGACAAGCTTCTGCATGGGAGGATCACAGTCATTCAGACAAATCAATAGCCTGATAAATGGAAAAATATTTTTACCTACTACATACCTAAAATATGTAAAGAACTACGTATTCTAATACCTAAAATATGTAAAGAACTCAAAATAGATATCAAGAAAACAAATAACTTAATTTTTAAAATGGGCTACAGACATAAACAGAATTCTCAACAGAGAAAACTAAAATGGCTGAGAAACACTTAAAGACGTGTTCAACATCATTAGCCATCAGGGAAATGTAACTCGGTATTTCATCTTAAACCTGTCAGAATGGCTAAGATCAATAAAACAAGTGACAGCCCTGGCTGGCAAAATGTATAGTAAGGGGAAAACATATTCATTGCTTGGGGGAGTGCAGACTTGTACAGTCACTTTGTAAACCGGTATGGTGGTTCTGATCTATCCCAAGACTTAGCTATATTACTCTTGGACATATACCCACATGACACTTCATCCATTTATCTGTGAAATATTTGCTCAACAATGTTCATTGTTGCTCCAGAAGTCCTGGTAGCCATAAACTAGAAATAACCTAGATGTCCATCAACAGAACGGATAAAGAAAATGCAATACATTTACACAATGGAGTATTGCCCAGATTTTTTTTAAATGAAATCGTAAAATCCACAGGTAAATGGATGGACTAGGAAAAAAAATCATCTGAGTAAGGTATCCCAGACCCAGAAAGGCATATATAGTATGTATTCCCATTAGCTGTTAATCAACAATAACCAAGCTACAATACATAGAACCACAGAACTTAGATAAACAGTAAAGGACTAGGGGGAACAGATAGATTTCATTAAGAAACAGAAATAGAATAGATGGTTATAGGTAGACGGAGGTACAAAAGTATCACTTTGAGCGAGGGAAGGAGAGAGAGGAGGGTAAGTCAATATGGGAGAGATAGCTAAAATTAAGGGTAATTTAAAGTGTAGTATGGAAAGTCAACACAATATACGCTACCTAAAAATATATACACATGTGAAGGTGATCTGAATGGAATCACCAAATAATGATGAAGACATAGTCCCCACTGGCCATCTCTTGATACCCAAGGAAGCTTCCAGTGCAGGGATTGGTTTACATTTAATTGAGTTGTTAGCCAAAGAGGTCCTGTGTGAATCCCCAAATCACGCAAGCTGTTGCCAAGACTACAGGTTGTTCTCCACAAACTGACAGCAAGGCCCCAATGCTAAAGAAAACTCCTACACAAATCATTGAACATGAAGAGGTCAGGCTAGTGTCTACACAGAGCCTTCACCCCTGTATTCTACTGTCTTTTGTTCAGGAGTGTGCTCTGAAGAACTACACAGGAAGAAACATGGACACCAAGCCATGCATAGACCTTTGGTCTACAATAGTGTCCTGTCTGCAGAATATGCTGGGGCAATGGTGGCACAAAGCTTTTGGAGGTCATCAACTAATGCCCTATTTGACTTAAGTCCCATTCCATGAGTATAAACCCATACCTGGCACTGCTTAGGTGACAAAGAACCAGATAGCCAAAGGATCTAGGGTAAAACCCAAAACTACTGTTGAAATTTATTTTATTTTATTTTATTTTATTTTATTTTATTTTATTTTATTTTATTTTATTTTATTAGATATTTGCTTTATTTACATTTCAAATGTTATCCTCTTTCCCCATTACCCCTCCGAAAACCCCTTATCCAATCACCCCTCACCCCTTCCCACTTTCCTGACCGGGTCTTCCCCTACACTGGGGCATCAAGCCTTCATAGGACCAATGGCTTCTCCTCTCATTGATGTCTGAAAAGGCCATCCTCTGCTGGAGCCATGGTTCCCTCCATGTGTACTCTTTGGTTGGTAGTTTAGTCCCTGGGAGTTCTGGGGGTACTGGTTGGTACAATTATTGTTCCTCCTATGGGGCTGCAAACCTCTTCCACTCCTTGGGTCCTTTTTCTAGCTGCTCCATTGGGGACCCTATGCTCAGTCTACTGGTTGGCTGTCAGCCATGGGTATTTTGATCCACCTTCTGAGGTAATTTTTTTAAGGAAGATATAAAATGGCTCTTAATGGCTTTCTGCTATACTTACAGGTCAGTGCCTTGCTCAGTCATCGTCTTTGTGCAGCAGATAGGAACGAATGTGGAGAGCTACAGCCAGGCATTACAAAGAGAGCGAGAGACTTTAGAACACTGAGTCAGTCCTAAATGAGTCTCCACCAAATCTTTCCCCTCAAGGATCATGAAACCCCAAGGAGGAGGATAAACCAAAAGGGATGGAGGACACCAAGAAAACAAGGCCTTCTAAATCACCATGAGCAAAGCTCATATGAACTCACAGATACAGAAATAGCATGCTCAGGTCAGCATCACGTCTTCTGCGTGTATTTTATGGCTTCCAGTTTAGGCTTTCTATGGGATTCCTGAACAGACAAGTAAGTCTTTCCCTTGGGCCTTCTCTTGGGCTCTTTTTCCTGTTTGTTTGTCTTGTCCAACTCTGACGTGTTTGTTTTGTTTTCCTTAATTTTCTTTTACTTTTAATTATTTCTCAGAAGTCTGTTTTCTAATGAGAGGCAGGAAAGAAGTAGAACTGGATAGAAGGGAAGGTGAGGAAAACCTGGGAGGAATAGAGAAAGGGGAAACTGTAATCAGGATAGACTGTGTGAGGAAAAAGCTATTTCAGTGTTTTTTAAAAAGTACCAAATTACAGAGTTTGAATTTCTCCAAATTTATGTTAATGCTTGTTTCCTGATTTCTGACAACCATTTTAACGGAGGCAAAATCATTCCTAAAGGTTTGAAGGGGAACCTCCTTGTGCTTTTTACTTGTAATTGGAAATAGTGAAACGCATTTTATATTCTTAGAAGTCATTTGAGTACTTTTTTGGAAAAATATCTGTTTAAATATTTTGCCCATTTTTGTTGTTAGGTTTGAGTTCTTTATTATTCTATCAGATATGTGATTTGCTAATAATTCTTCCTTCTCAGTGTGCGGATGCGGTCCCTTGATGCACAGTGCTTTCACTTTGAAGAAGGTTAACTTCTCTGTTTTCCCTTTCGCTTTTGTTGTCACATCCAAGAAAACCTTGATAAGCCCATTGTCACGGTCTCAGTCCCCTGTATCTTATCTATATAGTATTAGCCCATATATTCAGGGTGTGTGATTCATTTGAGCTAGTTTTTGTACATGCTGTTAGCTGATTGTTTTATTTTAGCTTTCTTCTTAAGTGATAATATTTGTTCCCAGTACCATTTGCTGTAAAGATTATTTTATTTCAGGAACTGGAGTTACAGGTGGTTGTGAGTTGCCTGGAAGGTATGCAGTGTACTGAACTTGGGTGTCCTCTGGGATGTTAGTGTGGTGGTTTGAATGAGGTGCCCTCTCTCCATAGTACTGGGCAATTGAACACTCAGGTCTCAGTTAATGGAGCTGTTTGGGAGTTCTAGGAGGTATGACCTTACTAAAGGAAGTGCATCATCAGATGTGGGCTGTGATAGTATAAAGAAGCAAGCTATACCCAGTTGACTCTCTTTACTTCATGCTTGAGCTCAAAGACGTGAGATCCAATCCTGATGCCTGATGCCTCCTCCCCATGACAAACATCATTTTAGAACCATAATAACTCTTCTTCCTTAAAAAAATAGACGAAAGATAGATAGATGGATAGATAGATAGATAGATAGATAGATAGATAGATAGATAGATAGATAGATAGATAATGAGTCCAAGAATAAATAGCACAACCTAAAGAGGGTGTTAAGCCCTGGTCAATATTTCAGTGATGTAATCACACACACACACACACACACACACACACACACACACATACACGTGATGAAACCACCTTCAGTACCTAGCCATTCATTATTGTTTCCTCTCACATGCCTGGCCTCTCTGGTTTTCTACACTGGCCTCTGCAAGTGGATATTTCCAATTATAATTGGAGTTCTTTTAGTCTGTCCATTCTACTTACAATAGAATAATATCACAGACTGTGCAACTCAAACAACAGAAACTTAGCTCTCATTATTATAAAGATTGACTGGAAAGCCCAATATCAAGGTGCCAGGAAGGTTTCATCCTCGGGCCTTTGTTTTGCTTGCTTTGCCATGTAAACATGCCATCTTGCTATGCTCACATGACAGAAAGGAGAAAGATGAGGAGAGATATTGAGATTCTCCATTCTCTATAATCAGGCCTCTGTGAAAGAACCAATACCTTCTTAAGGACCCCACCATCATGTAAATCATATTACCTCGAGACATCCCTACCTCCAAATACCAAGGGTTAGGGTCTCAGTATATAAGTGGGCACAATTCAGCCCACAAACCAGTGTTTCCTCTCCTCTCACATCACAAAAACTTTTATACCTTAATCTACGAGTCTTTATGATTTATTTGTATTTATCCTGTACATGTGTGACAGTGTTTGTATGTGTCAGAGGTGTGTGTGTATGTGTGTGTCTGTGTGTGTGCATGTGTGTGTGTGCATGTGCATGTGTGTGTGTGTACGTGTGCATGTGAGTGTGTGTGTGTGTGTGTGTGTGTGTGTGTGTGTGTGTTCTCAGAGGTTAGATAGGATGTCAGATTCCATAATGTTCAACTTAGAGGTGGTCATGAGCCACCAGTCTTATGTTCTGGGAACCACACTTGTGTTCTCTAGAAGAAAAGCAAGTGCTCTTCATAGCTGAACCATCTCTTCATCTCTTCACCTGAGTCTTTCCTGTGACATAGATTAAACACTTTTCCACTAAACTTGACACTTCCTAACACACAGTAAGACACATCCTGCTACCATACCCTGTGTGTAAACAGCCACCAAAAGCAAGCATATGACCACTGCAAAGTTTTCCCACCACAGATTTTCCCAGGCAACTAACAGGAAAGCTGACAGAGTCCTGGGATGAAGGTACTTTCAGGACGCAGAACTGTCCAACAGCCATAGGTGAGCAGCGGAAGTGAGCAAAATGAGAGACTGAGGCAAAGAAGAAAGGTCATGATCTTGAGAAAACACATGCTGACTTCAGAGCCTGACTTTCCTATGTATGGCCTTCATGCCCTGTGTCCTGTTCCTTGGACAAAATAGAGGGGGATTATCACATCCCTGAGACCTTTCAGGTTATCATAACAAGATGCTATAAAAGTGAATGGCTTTTGAACAACAAGCATGCTTCCTCACAGTTCTGAAGGATTAGGAGTCAAGGACCTAAATTTGTAGGTCAAGGCACCTACAAATTTAGAAACGCCTCAGAAATGGCTATCAAGCAGCAGAGAGTATTTGGAAGGCACCAAGAATCAACTATCAAAGCCCTCTCTCCAGCAACCCACTTCCTCCAGTTAGATCCTGTTTCCTAATAGTTCCATGTCTTTCAAAAGACTTCCCCCCAACCAGGGAACCAATTTTTCAAACACATAAATCTGTGAGAGACATCCCACATTTAATCTACATCTGTTTCCTTTATGAGCATGCCACAACACTTGAATGAAAAGAGGGCGAATGTGTGTGAAGGAGCTAGCGCTTTCTCGGGTTTATTCAGCAGTCATTTATAACATATATGTTGCACATGCATTATCTGCCAGACATCAAGAAAGTTGTGGTCCACGCCTCCATTCATGGTATTTATAGTCTTAGATTTCTCTTTTTCCCCTTGCTTTGACTTTAAAGCTACTAAGTTTTATTTTCTAGCCAGGTCGGATGCTCCCAAATCTGGTATGGCATTAGAAGTTTGCCATGCATATCATCCAACTTTCCCTTTCTCAACGGGTCCTTACACAATTCCCCAAACCCCCACAGTCTCCTTCCTCTGCTTCCCCCTATGCTGGTGTTTTCCTGACCCCCTACGGTCTAAATCATAAGCATCTTGAATTTTCTGGCTGTGTCTACAATTTCTTCAAAACCTCACTAGCTGGCAGGATGGATTGATTTGTTGTCATACAGAGTTCATGATGCCCAGGACTCCTTGGTGATGTGTTCATGGCTGCTTCTTCTGTGCTAGCTCTTGGTATGAGACAGACATTCACTGAGAGCTGAAATCAATGACTGTTCTGGCCACATCAAGGCACCAGACAGCTGAGAGCAACTCCAGATGAGTGACTTATCAGCAAGCAAGCAAGCTGAGCTGTGGGCACTAGAATGATGCCATTGCTTAGTTTAAGTGCTTAGAAATGGGAGCTGAGAGCCCCTGGCAAACACATCTGCTGATCCACCTGTGCATGATGCCTGACTGTATGCCCGAGACAGTTAGCTATAGTGAAAACAAGGCTGCACCCAACGACTTGGAAGGTCTGTACGTGTCCTAAATTCATTCTCTCTCTCTCTCTCTCTCTCTCTCTCTCTCTCTCTCTCTCTCTCTCTCTCCTTCAACAACTACACAGATGACAAGGAGTGGGAGCCAAAGAGATGGCTCAGTCAGTAAATAGGCAATCTTGAGGATCAGAGTTTGCACCCCAGTGCCCAGGTAAAGCTGAGTAAGCATGGTGGCCTGACTGTAACAACAACATCAACTGTAGACCTCCATTAGCACCTGAATATGTGTTCACATATACCAACAAACACATGCAACACACACACATACCACACACACACATACCCCCCACACACACACACACACGAGAGTTTAGTAAATGAAAGGATGACCTTTCTGATTTTATTTCTTGCAATTCCTTCATCCAGACTCAGACCCAGAAACATGGCCTTCTGTTCTATCTCCTCTCCCTCCAGGATTGACTTTACCTCCTGTGGACCAAGCAATGAATATCTACTATGCCCTCCTGGTGTTTTCAATACTGTTTAGGGAGCTATGGGGAATAAAAAAAAATAAGAAAATGTATTCTATCCCCCATGGAACTTACAAGTTGGTTGGGGTGGAAAATGACTTCCATCCAAGATCAATGCAGAGCAAGAGGAGTCAGCAGTGAGTGCTGGCAGGGGGAGGGAGGTTGAACAAAGCTGGGTGAAAGTTTGTGGTATTTAAATTGGATCTGAGAGGACATGGGACCTGAAACTTTCACCCAAACAAACAAACAAAACTCACCTTCATGTGATGTTTTCTTTCTTTGATGACTTAATTGTCCCTAAAATAATTTGAGCATGCATCCTTTCAATATAAACCTGGGTGGGACCATTCAGTAGTGAATCACAAGTTTGAATCTAGACACAATAGCAAAATCCCTCATGGTGGATTCTTGCATCTCTTCACAGTAGTTCAGTTTGTTTGCGGGTGAGTTTTCCAGACTCTCTCCCAGATGAGGGTATCACATAGTCCAGTTATAGATAATTAGATAAAATAGAAGTTAATGGGTGAGGCTTTTAACCAAGGGCAAAATAAATTAATACCAATTATAATGGGTGCTTGTTATAGAAAACGAGTTAAACATAGTTTTGTGTCCAGGAAAGGATTCAAAGAAATGAGTCCAGTGTTACCCACTTAACTACTTTATTATTTCCTTCCACCCTACTTGCAGCAGGACCCACTGCCTAAGGGCATGCCCACTGCCACTTCTCACTGAAACACACAGCTAGAGGCTGGTGATGTAGGTCCCGATGACTGTAGTGGAGAATTAGAAGTTCAAGGTCAGCCTAAGGTACATATATGAGGCCCTACATTAACACACACACACACAGATACACACACACAGAGAGAGAGAGAGAGAGAGAGAGAGAGAGAGAGAGAGAGAGAGAGAGAGAGAGAGAGGACAGAAGCTAAAGGTAATAGAAAGAAAGGAGAGAATTGGGGGCTACCTCCCTTGACCAACCTGCTTGGCTGCACCTGTATAATGCGCATTTCCAGAGTACACATTGCATTTGATAAATGAGTTATATTTGAAACTACTCTTCATGGTGTTTTCTGTTGCTTGCACCTGGAAAAAGCTGCAATTCCTTCATGTCATGTTTAAATCTAAGAGCATGACTGGCTGGTTTTCATTTTGTTTGTTATTTCAGGGCTTTGTTGACTGAAAGAAATTCTTTATTTTTTTTTTATTTTCATTTTGTATTTATTTGAAAACTTCTAAATTGCACATGTTATGGGTTTCAATGCGATGTGCTTGTTTTGTGTATTAATTAAATCGGGGTAATTAGCATGTCTATCATTTCTTGTGGTAGGAGCATTCATACTCCTTTCTTCTGGCTATTTGGAAAGGAGTCGTGATGTTATTAACTGTTGTCGTCCTTCGGTGGGATAGGAAACCAGAAATAAGTCAACCTAAATAACTTGGGACCCGTTTGCCAACATCTCTCACCTGGTCTTCATCTCTGCATGTGATCCCCCCTCCCCCACCGCTCAGCTTCTGGTCACTGACATTCCACCCTTTACTCCCATGATGCTATCTGTTCTAGATTGCTCAGAGCAAGACCCTACAATGTTTGTCTTCCTGTGCTTGGCATGTTTTACTTACTCTGATATTCTCTGTGTCCATCCTTGCTGCTGTCACAAATGTGAGGAATACATCTAACCAAGTGTAAGTCCCAGACTCTACCCTGAAGACTCTGAGACCCCAATGAAACAAAACCTTAAAACGACACAAGTAAAGAAAACATGGTATCTCACATTCAGGAGTTACAACTAATATTTTTAGAATGTCACACTGCCCAAAGCAACGTACAGATTCAATGAAATTTCCATCAAAATGCTGATGTTCTTTTTTTATTAATCATTTTATTCGTTTACATTTCAAATGATATTCCCCTTCCCCATTTTCCCTCCAAAACCCCTCATTCCACCTCCTCCCCTTTGCTTCTATGAGAGTGCTCCTCTACCCACACACCCACTCACCCTCTCACCCACTCTCCCCTCACCCCTCTAGCATTGCCCTACACTGGGGCATCAAGCCTCCACAGGACCGAGGGCCTCCCCTCCCACTGATGCTAGATAAGGCTGCCCTCTGCTACATATGTAGCTGGAGCCATGGATTCTTCCATGTATGCTCTTTGGTTGGTGTTTTAGTCCGTGGGAGCTCTGGTTGGTCCAGTTAGCTGATATTGTTCTACCTATGGGGTTGCAATCCTCTCAGCTCCTTCAGTCCTTCACCTAGCTTTTCCATTGGGGTCCCCAGACTCAGTCCATTGGTTGTAAATATCTGCATCTGAATTCTTCAGATGCTGGCAGATCCTCTCAGGGAACAGCCATACTAGGCTCCTGACAACAAGTGCTTCTTGGCATCAGCAATAGTGTCAGGGTTTGGTGTCTGCAGATGGGATGGATCCCTAGGTGGGGCAGTTTCTGGATGGCCTTTCCTTCAGTCTCTGCTCCATTTTTTGTCCCTGTCTTTCCTTTGAACAGGAACAATTCCGTGTTAAAAATTTTGAGATGGGTGGGTGGCCACATCCCTCAACTGGGGGGCTGTGCCTATTTATTGGAGGTGGTCTCTACAGGTTCTCTCTCCCCTTTGTTGGGTATTTCAGCTAATGTCAGCCCTGTTTGGTTCTGGGAACCTCTTGCTTCCCTGGCATCTAGGACTTTCTAGTGACTACCCCCAGTTTCCCATCCCCACTGCTATATATTTCTATTCAATTTCCTGGCCCTCTGTACTTTTCTTCTGTCCCTTCCCATACCTAATCCTGCCTTACTGTCTCCCTCACCCTTCTTTCTTCCTCCCAGGTCCCTTCCTCTCTCTGCTTCCTGTGGTTATTTTGTTCCCCCTTCCATATAGGATTGAAGCATCCATACTTTGATCTCCCTTCTTCTTGAGCTTTGTATAGTCTGTGAGTTATATCCTGAGTATTCTGAGCTTTTGGGATAATCTCCACTTATCAGGGAGTAGAGACCATGTGTGTTCTTTTGTTTGTGTTACCTCACTCAGGGTGATATTTTTTAGTTCCATCCATTTGCCTGTGAATTTCAGGAAGTCATTGTTTTTAATAGCTGAGTAGTACTCCATTATGTAAATATATCACATTTTCTGTATCCATTCTTCTATCGAGGGCCATCTGGGTTGCTTTCATCCTCTGGCTTTTATAAATAAGGTTGCTAGTCATCTTCAAATTTTCAGAGAACTGAAAAGAACCCTGAAAAGCAAAAGAAATCGCCAGCAAAAGGAATGGAGCAGTAAGCATTGCTAGCTAACATCAGAGCATGTTATATAAAGCCCCATAACTAGAGCAGTGTGGCAGGAGAGCGAGAAGCAAATGGGCATCAATGGAACAGAACAATAGAAAAGGGCAGGTGTACACATTGACAAAGAACTAATGAATGAATGAAGTCTGAACAGCCTTCCATCTACCCACTGTAAAAGAATCCTAGACTTACTGGTTCTGCTAATTATTTTTCTCCTCACCATGACAAAATACCTGACAGAAGAAACTAAAGGTAGAAAGGGTTTACTTTGTCTCATGAGTCAGAGCAGATGCTCGATCATGGTGGGAAAGGACAGAGGCTGAGGAGGCATGGTTCCTGATAGCAAGATTCAGCATAGATTTACTGCATCAGGAAGCAGAGAGTGGATTGGTAACAGGGTGAGATGACAATCTTCTCCAATGAGCTACTTCTACCAGCAAAGCCTCACCTCTTGACAGTTCCACAATCTCCCAAAACAGTGCTTTCAGCTAGGGATCGAGCACTCAAATACAAGAGCCTATGGGAGGCATTTCACATTCATACCGCAATGTTTTGTTTACACCTGGCTGCTCGGGCTCTGAATGCCTACTTTGTCTTAATAAGAGTAATTCCAACCAAAAGATGATAGAATAGATGACTTGATGAGAGCCCATCTGGTCTATAATGTTACAGCTGTGTCTTTAAGATCTATTAACAACTGTGCAATCTTGTTTCACAAAAACAAAGAAAGGTGCAATTCCATTAGCAAGCTATCAGAGGAAAGTACTCTTCTTTTCTACTTTCAGAGTATGCCAAACCTTATGCATAGCAGTGAGAAATTGCAAACTCTTTCCCCCTCTATTAGAAATCTGTTTTCTTCTCCATTGGATTTTAACAGGCAGACGTTTGCTTGCTGTTTCTTCCTTGGTTTCTATCCATGCTTTGTGGATCTCTGTCTTCTGTAATAGGCCACTGGAGTGGAGAAAAATACAGAATCAAACCTTAAGAGAGAGTCAACTCAGAATATAAAATTTGGTCCTCTGTTCCATGCATACTGGGGGACAAAACTTAAAGGGCTAGTAAAATAGTAAAGAGATTTGGAGGGAGATAGTCATGCAAGAAAGAGAAGCAGGAACTACTGATCCTGAGTAGTGCCATATTCCAAAATAGAAAGGACATATAGATGCTTTGAGCAAAACCTGAAAATAGTAGCTAAGCCATGTGCTGTAGTGTAACGGTGTGATGGTTGGGATAGAGAGCTTAGTATGCTGCTCAGCTTTCTATCATTGACCAAATTCCAGAGAAGAAACATTTATTCTAGTTCACAGTCCCTGTGGTTTTGATCTGTTGTCTGTCATGGGGCAGAACATGATGTCACGCAGTAGGTGACAGAACAAAGCTGTTCATTATCATTGCATCCAGGGAATAATGCTTTAGAGGTTTGCCCTACAAGATTGTTGTCATTAAATAAATTGTTATGTTCATGAAGAAGCAAAGAGAAAGATAAACGGAAACCAGGGTCAAGGCATACCTACTAAAGAATGACCACAATGAACTATTTGTCTAACTAGGCCCTGCAACTTACAGGCCACTGAGTTATGAATGCATAAGTGGATTAATCCAGTTATGAAAGCAAACCCCTCATGAGCTAATCATTTCCTATAGGCTAAACTTCTGAACATTGATGCACTGGGGACCAAATCTTTAATAAATAAGTCTGAGGGAAATATTAAGGTTCAATCCATGGCATGTAATAATGAAATAAAAACACAATTATAGAGCTCTATTCAGATTTCAAAATCTTTAGTGTGTGGTGGTGGGGGGACTATTTGATCCTACACCAATCTCTGAGATATGTAGCACTGATTAGTTTTCTCATTGTTGGAGGAAATTCTGACTAAAGAAGATCAATGGTGCACACCTAGAAATGGCAGATTAACACGAGAGCCTGGCCACTTGGTTGCATGGAGTTTTCCAGCCCTGATGTTTATGATGACTCTAGGAGATATATACAGGAGCATAAAGCCTTGTAAACATTCTTGTATGAAAAGTCAGGGATTGAATAAAATGGATTTAAGTTCAAAGTGACCCAAGAATACAATGCAAGAGAATGGAGAAGCAAGGGTTTGGGGAAAAGGTGTTGTAAATAATGGAGCAGCTCCCTTACTGCCTGCTTGGCCAACTCACACATCAGCCAAAAATTCTCATCTCCCCACAAGACAAAGCAATTGCTGCCCATCCATTGACAGCCATTGCATGCAGTAAGCCTCTGCTCCAAATCTCCAAGTTAATTCCAAAACTCGTTTATTGCAATTATTCTTGTTATTGTACTCCATCATTTAAGTATTACAGATGTTTTTTCAGATAAACCAACAACACAGATAATCTAAAATGGTCAACAAAAATTAGTCAAAAATAAAAATAAAGTCTTGAGGGTCTTTTTTTTCCCCTCTTTTTTCAAAAAAGCTGAACATCTTAGATCATGCATGGGGGTACCATTTACGCAAATCAGCTTGTCTAAAAGTGCAACCAGGATACACTTATCCTTGACAAAAAGCCTTGGCCAGATGTCAAAAGATTGACCCTTTTCATAAAAATGAGAATTCTTGAATACATTAGTAAAATTTTTTCAGTATTAATTGATGCTTTGTGTTGATTAATTAACTATTTATTCAGAGCATGTAAAAGTGCCTCTGTATTCAGAATCTCAGAAAACCAAGTGAAAGAAGCCTCTGAGATCACCTCACCCAAGAGCTTTCCAGCCTCTGTGCATAAGGGAGTCACATGGAGGGCTCTATGAAGTACAAATTACTAGGCCTCATCCATAGTCCCTCTTCAGTGATTCTAGGACAGAGCCTAAGAATTTGCTTTTTTTCTAACATGTTTTTAGGGGATGCTGGTGCTACTGCTTGGAAGACCACATTATTTTGCTGATTATTTTGTTCTTTGACAATTTCATACATGTATGTAATGCATTCTTTTTCCTTTCACCATACCCTTTCTTTCTTCCCTCAAATCTCTATCAACCATGCACCATCATACCTACCGGGCTCTTTTCCAGATCCTTAGCTTTTGGTTGTGTTTTGCCACCCATTTCATTTGACTAGGGCCATCTGTGTGAGCAATGGATTGGGACTATCTTCTGGAGATTGAGTAGGGTCTCTAGCTGACATACCACTAAAGACAATTGCCTGTCTTCTCTGTGAATCTATTAATAGCAAAAAAGTCAGCAGTGAGTGAGGAGGGTTCCCTGAGTCCTCCTCCAGCCATCCCTGACATCACAGGCTCACTCGTTTCCAGATCCAGTGTGGGCATTTGTGAGTTCATGTTTGCAATGGCTGTGTTTTCCACAGAAATGACATTTTTATAACTCTTCTCTCTATATTGCAGCTCACTCTGCCCATTGTCCACCATGTTCCCTGATCCTTAGAAGGAATGCTATAAATGCCTTGGTTAGAGCAGAGCTCTCATCTGCCACCTGTTCTAAGTACCATGTGCCTTCTGCTTACACCGCTACTCCCTGGAGAGAGTTTTCTCTAATTAAAGCTGAGAACAGCATTTTTCTAGGAGTATAAACATAAATATTTAGAAGGTACTTTGAACTATGTCATCTTAAACAATAGCATTCAGTGCCCCCTGCCCTGCCTACAATCTCCCTTAGCAGGTATTTTTTTTAATTGTGTGTGTGTGTGTGTGTGTGTGTGTGTGTGTAGATGGTAGTCTGTATATGACTTTATGTGCCCACAGAGGCCAGAAGAGGCCATCAGATCCTTTGAATTTGAAGTTATAAGCATTTCAGAACCACTGGATATGGACGTTGTAAACTGAACTCGGATCCTCTAGAAAGCTAGCACATCCTCTTAATCACCGAGCCATCTCTCCCTCTAGCAGGTTTTGTCTTATTTTTAACCATATTTATAATACCAGGCATAGATATCGTCCTATGAAGTGGACATCAAATTCAACAATAGAGAAGTTGGTTACCGCCTGTGACAGTTTGAGTGAGAATTGTCCCCCCTAAGCTCAGAGTTTGAATACTTGCTCCCCAGTTAGTGGAACTGCTTGGTTAGAATTAGGAGCTTTGGCCTTGTGGAGGGAGGTGTGTCACTAGGGTGGGCTTTAAGGTTTCAAGAGTCCACATCATGCCCACCTAGCTCGCTCTGCACCACACTTGAGTGAAAGATAGATGTAAGCTCTCTGCTGCTGCTCCAGCACTATGGCTGCCTGCTGTCATACTCCACACTGTACAGTCATGGACTCACTCTCTGGAATCATAAATCCAAATAAACTTTTTATAAGTTTCCTTGGTCTTGATGTCTCTCCACAGCAATAGGAAAGTAGCCAAGACACCCTCCTAACAGGGGTACCACTGTTGTGCAAGTATCCAAATTTTGCCTGACACATTGATCTCATTGCTCCTAGAGTTCACAACTAAGTAAGAGATTTAAAGCTTTTTCTCCCACAGTGTCCTGAACAGCACCTTCCAGGACTGTGAGAGCCAGTCAGCAAAGAGGAAGCTTCCACCTTTCTTCCAGCTTGATTCCTTTATATCATACAACCAAGGTATGTGATGCTGAAGACCACATTTCGAGCACCATTGAGTGTGCCCAGCACTGAGAAATCTGTTAGACTTGATTACATGCAAATATTATGTAAGTTTTATATCCACAAGGCAGAATGTGGAGCTTCCACTTGCAGAGCCCAGAGTCTCTTAGGTCCCTCACCATTTCCACACCACACTACTTAAGCTCCACCCAAAGATCTCCCCCAAACTCAAAGATTCCCTTCTTGTCTGAGTGATTCACTTCATCACTTCTTCATGGTCAGGCTTGCATCTGCTTCACCTTGGTGTGTCTGTAAGTTCCTAACAAGAACAGTCTGAATTGCACTGCCTCCTCAGTTGCTCATCACACCCTGTGGATCTTATGGTATCATCTCCATTCAATAAGTGGAACTTACATGGATTGGTTTACTTCAGCACAACAGGAACTAGGGACTAGGTTGGATCTTCTGGTTGCTAATAATGTGCTTAGTGACAAGCACCATGAAATGGGTCTCTGAAGGGGACTGTTCTAAAGGAGCAAACCTCATCTCAGTGTGCTACATTCTGATCTTTCTATAAAATTATCACACACATGTCTGTGGATCAGAACTTAAGACATCTCCAAATCTTACTGTTTTATCTGTTTACAATTCAGTTAAATGTCCTTGGGTTTTTTTTGTTGTTGTTGTTTGTTTGTTTTTTGTTTTTTTTTTTTTTTAATTCTCAGAATTGGCATAAGAGTTCATGACTTTTTCCCACATCTGGGATGTGTGTGTGTGTGTGTGTGTGTGTGTATGTGTGTGTGTGTGTGTGTTTCTCAAGCACATGCTCTGTGTGCACAGGCATGTAGGTGTAGAGGTTAGAGGGCAGCTTTGGATGCTATTCCTCAGGATTGCCTGTCTTTCTTTTTCCCTGGACAGGGGCTCTCACTGATGTGGAGCTTACAGAGTAGACTGTCTAGAAAGCTCTAGAAATCTACTTGTCTTCAGCTCCCCACCAACATGATACAAATGCATATGACCACAACCAGCTTTTTCCGTGAGTCCTATGGATTAAATCAAGGGCCTTGTGTCTGCAAGGCAATCAATCACTTACTTCACTGGCAAACATACTATTTTGACTTATAATCCAATAAGATCCTAGGAATCCTTCAACCTAAGTAGATTAGCCAATTAGCAAATGTATTTTGATCTTTATGGTCTGTTGAAGTTAGTTCTAAAGAAAAGAATATTACTGGGGCCTCCTCTTTTTGCTTCTGGGCAACCTTTAGGGGCCAAAGTTTACATACAACTGGGATTCAAGTCAAGGTGCTCTTCATGGAGAATGTGAAACTAACCTACAAAAAAATGAGTAAAAAGAGTCCTGGGCATTTATCCTCAGATAAAAGCACAAGCAAATCATATTGTCAGATTGATGCTGCATGTTATGTATATCAAATCACCAGCTAGGGCTGTCTGTGTGAGGCCCTAGGCACTAGCTTACATTTTTAATTGTACTTGGCAAACAGTGGGAAGCATTCCTGTTTGAGGAGTTGAGGAGTAAGATTTCCTTCATTAGTCAATGCTCTCTACAGTCTTCTCATTATGCCTTATGTGAGATTGGTGACTGACCAGCAAGGAGGTTTCTATAGTCGATGCTATCCAGGTCACCTGAATGCACTGCTGATGTCTGAATGTTCTAGAAACCTGCTTCTCCTTGTCTTTCCTCTTTCCTCACACAACATTCATTCCAAGAAATGGCTCTGACTTTAAAGACAAAGGAGAAAAGCTCCCAGTAAAACACAGACCGTGAAAAACAAACCATTTCTAAGTAAAAATGATTTCACTCTACCCAGGGTACTATTAAAAAACTTCAGCGTGCCCAGCACAAAAACCCCATAAATTATGAGCCTCCAGATACCAGGAACAGAGCCACTGCTCCCACAGGGCTACACTCCTTACAAAGCACCAAAGCCAATTGAAAACCTGGCTAAGGATCTGGTAGAAAGAGCAGAGGCAAAGGGCAAAAGCATTGAATCATATATAGCAAAGTTAATTTCTGTTTAAATGGCTTAGTGTTCATGTTGGTAACCTTGTACAGCCAGGGCAGAAGCTGCCCCCAGTAGCACTGGTCTCAGTGAAGGCACAGAGAGCTCTTGCAATCAAGGGGGTGAGGGAACCATGTTCAATGGGCATTTTAAAAGATCTGCATTAAAGGACCAAATTTCTAAGGTACAAAGGGAAAATGATTTATTCTTGTTTTATGGCTGCTCGTAAAAACAATTCTTCCTGCTCTGTAATACAATCTACCCAGAGGTATGAGGTAAAGACCTCACCCCAAATCACATTCCAAGAGCATGTCCCCCACTTCCAAGGTTTCAGAATCCAGCAAATTGGGAAATGCTTGCCACATGAGAGCTCCCTTCTTTGTTGGGCACACAACCCCCAGCTACCCTATGACTGTGCTCCCACCAACTGAAAGCCTGACCAGTGGCAGTGGGAAAGAATTACCAACAGCACTCAAACCCAGCCCTATAATTTCATTCAGGCTCGCAAATAACCAACTACCTGCCCGCTCACCCAAGGCAAACACTGATTTATGCTGAGTGTGTGGGGAAGAACCATGACTCATTTTTGTTCTGTGACCTTTCGGCTCTCACAAGGAGAAATCAGACAGTTCCACAGCAAAGGTGATCTATCTTCTGCTGACTTCCTCTCCTAGGAAGTCTGCATTCCACCCGCCTCATACCCAACAACCTTCTATTGAGCATGCCACCGTGTGTGAACTAGGGTTACGGTTTGGGGTGTCTTCTTTCTCCACTACATGCTAGCTTCTTTTTCTTTACTTATCTTATCCCCCTCACTTCTCTGCTTCCAAAGCCTGTCTTTTTCAAGATCATGTACTGCCTTTCCTATAAAGCCACTACCCTTCCCAGACTTCCCAGAGCATGCACAGAAAAACAAACAAACAAACAAACAAACACCTAGAACAGGAACCTGGGTAGATGGCTCAGAGGATAAAGTGTTTACTCTACAAGTGTTAGATACCCAGAGCCCATGTAACTCTAGAAGCAATAGCACATGTCTACCATCCCAGGACTCCCAGTTGAGTGGAGATTCCCCAGAAGTTCATAGCCCTAACCCCCACCCCTAAACTCATCCTGGTATACTCAAGGATGAGTAAGAGATAGTGTCAAACAAGTGGAAAGGCAAAGACTAACACCCAAGGTTGTCTTTTTTCAATTGAGCTGAGTGAGTTCTGAAGGGTACATCCTTCCTTATACTGGGTTTTACCACATGTCTTACTTGGGCTAACAAAGAGATCATAACTCCTTCCCCTAGAGTCAGGAATTCTTTGGTTCCTTTCTTTCTAGAAATGTAGGTTTCCACCTGCATTAACTCATTGACCTTAATCAATCTTTGGAAAGTAGATTGTGCATACCTACAACTAACTAGAGAAATGGATGCCTTGCCCAAGAATACAAAGTGGGTTGGTAAAGTCATGACACTATCCCTCAGAGTCACAGAATGTGTGGGGAAAGACAGAGAGTCAAGGTCATATAACCTGACCTGGCAAAATGGTTCAATGGATAAAGGTGCTAGCAACCAAGGTAGACCTTGAGTACTACTGGCCTTGGGGCTCAAATGGCTGAAAGGAGAGAGCTGACTCCCATAAGTTGTCCTTCCAATGTCCACAGGCACCCATGCACAGTAAATAAACAAATATGACTTTTAATGTAAAAAATGCATCCCAACTATTCACTTCCAAATATAGACAGATGGCTAGCCTGGAACTGTGAAGCAAATGGCCAGGAAAACAGGTCTAGAGCTGGATTTTATGACTTCTGGCCCATGCTCTTTTTTTTTACAACATCAGGTCTAAAAGCCTGATTCCCAAAATGAATCGTGAAAATGGAATCCTTCTCACACATCTGTGAGAAGCTGCTGCAAGCCATCTCTGCTCTTGGAGAGTCGTGATGTGCAGGCTTTGAAAAATCTGCAAAGCAGCTCATAAACTCACTTGACCAAAGAAACATATAATGCCTTCCATTAATATCCCTTTGCAGAAGCAGCATTCTATGGGAGTCAATTTGGGAAACAATGCATAACAGATATATTGGGATACCTGCAGATAAATAATTACAGTTCTTTCAGCTCTTAGAGCCAGAAGCAAAGTTAAAGGAAAACAGACCCTCTTATTCATCTTTTTTTAAAACCTTCTATTCCTTTTCACACTACAAAGTCTACAATTCCACTCCTATGTCCTGCAATAACACACACACACACACATACACACACACACACACACACACACACACAAGTGCACTTGAAAAATTCTCAACCCACTTGGATAGAACCTAATTGAAAATTAACACCATCCAATATAAAGTACTCATTCACTTGATTATTACACACACACACACACACACACACACACACACATACACACATACACACACACATACACACATATACACACACACACACATACAGAAAGAGACAGAGACAGAGAGACTTAAAACTATGAGCACTTAAAACTATGTAGCTCAGACTAGCCTTAAATCATGTCAATTTAATTCTCCTTCTTCCTCAGCCTCATAAGTTCTGGGTTTGCACATATACACCATAGGCATCTAGCTTTTTTATTTTCATTTTTACTTTTAATATTTACTTATTGGGGCTGAAGAGATGGCAGTTAAGACCACTGGCTACTTTTCCAGAGGACCTAGGTTCAATTCCCAGCACCCATATGACAGCTCACAGCTATCTGTAATTCCAGTTCCAGGGCAGCCCTTTTCTGGCCTCGATAGTCACTGCTAGCATTCATGTGGTGTATAGACACACATGCAGACAAACACCCACACACATAAAAAATTCTCTTAAACAATAAAATAAGATTTATATACCTGTTTCTATGTGTCATGAATGTTCTGTATACATGTATGTAAGTACACTGCATGCATTCAGCGCTCATAAAGACCAGAAAAGTGTGTCAGATTTCCATGGAACTGAGAGTACAGACAGTTATAAACTGCCATGTGGGTTCTGGAAACTGAACCCAGGTCCTCTGCAGGTTAAGAGCAAATTGAGCCATTTCTCCTGCCCCTCTAGATTATTTCTTTAATTTCTTATTATACTATAGTCTTTTGCATCAGTGAAGATTGGATTTCTGTGGTTTCTTTGGGATTTGCATGTTCATAACTATACTAATCTGCATGTTTGGGATGTCATAACAAAATGCCTCAGACGGTGTGATTCAGCCCACAGACATCCATTTATTTCCGTTCTAGAAGCAACAAGTTCAATATCGTGTGCAAGGGCAGATATCTTTCTGAGGCGTCTTCTCTTGGCTTATGTATAACTTCTCATGTAACATGAACTCATGTGAAGTCCTCTTCATGTGGCTATGAAGTAAGTCCCCACCTTTCCGGATACAACCTTAATCCATCCCTTCAAGGGCCTATTTTCACGTGCAATCACACCCTAGGAGCTAGGACTTCAGCATATGAATTTAGGGAACACATAATTCAGTTTAATGGAAACTATAATGATGTCAAATCAGGTAGGTCTGGTGATTGGGAAAGATGCTCTCCTTGCTTTATATCAAAGTTTTTTAAATTATCAGGAGACTTGTCACTGGAGAAGACTAATCTCCCTCTTATAGCCACTGATGGCTCTAGATCTTCGTGTACCAGTGCAACATTGTGAGGTTCCCACCATCTGCATAGATAGGCATGCCAGTTGGTATAGTTATTGTATGTGTCTACATATATGCATATGAGTAATAATAATAATTAGAAAGCAAGAGGTCATGGACTTAAATGATAATGGGGGAAACAAGAGTTAGAGAGGAAAAGTTAGAAATTATGTAACTATAGTACTCATGAATAAAATTTCAATTTTTTTATATTTAAATTTAGAAAACTTAAAAACTTGAGTCAATAAACAACACACTACTGCCTCATACTCATCTCAGAAGGAGGAGGAAAAATAAAATTTCAGCATCTTGTCAAAGTCACATCTAGAAATATTAATCTCTTCTGAACAGAAGCCAGGTGGGAAATTCATATAGACCTATGGGGGTCCAATGTATATCAGATATTTACATTACAATTTATAACCGTGGCAAAATTGCAGTTCGGAAGTAGCAGTGAGGATCACGACCACAAGAAACTGCATTAACGGGTCGCAACCACTGAGACGGGCATAACTGAAATTCCTTGGGACCAGCTCCTCCTCCTAGAACAGCAAGACTCGACACCGGGCATGGCGCAGAAAGATGCTCAGCCCAACAAAAAACGGACCCACTACCCATATACTCTGCAAAAGCTGGGACAACTGTTGCTCGCCACTTAGGGTGCCAACTACACTCTGCCCTCCTCTGGAATAGTCTGAACGGAGGCCGGGGAGTCACAACTTCTCCATCTACCCTTCCACACCCTGCGAGAGCAGGCAGCGCTGTGGGCACGCACCCACCCACCTGGCAGATACAGCCAAACCAAGCGGGAACTGAGCAAGGAGGAAAGGGCATGTGGGCGGGGAAAAGGGCACAGCTCGCTTGCGAGCCCAGGGAGGCCTTGGTGACATGGGTAAGAAGGACCTGGCTAATCACTTCCTCCTCATTATTTCGGGATTATTGTAATTTTATGCAAACATGCCTTCGCCCAGACTGAAGCTTCTGATGGCTGCAGTTCTTGTTTGGCGCTGGCCCCCAGCAATGCTAATAAATGGCTTCCGGATCATTTTTATTCATTTCGTGAATTTCACTCACAGTACTTCATGTGACTTATGTAGCCCCTGCAGCTCATATTTCTATTTGAATTGCAGGGCAAGTACTGAGTTTTAGCATTCCAACTGCACACACATTCTTCTCTCCCTCGAAATGAAAGATCATTTGAACTTTGAATTGCATTAGCATGACATTTTTCTACTAAATTACCCTGGCTGCACTCAACAGCCTGAAAAGAAACAAACCTCTTTTAACTCTGTAGGCCATGTGAGTGAATAAATACCAAAGGACTTACCAACAAAGATGAGGAGGGGCCACAACCTGGCCCCACCCCCAGCCAGGGAGCCCATCTGTTAGGCAACCCTGGAGGACTGGAAGCCATCACTGTCCCATCGCTTCCCAAGTTGGGAACAGGAGTTGGATGGATGGAGCCAAAAATTTAATGGTTCCCAGCAGCTGTTGTTTTCTTTAAAAATGAGGTACAGCACCCCACATCATTTTTTTTAAAGTAATAGTGTTTGCTTTCTCTGGTATTATAATTGTCAGAAATGTTCGTTGTGGGAAATCTAAAAAATGCAAATAAAATAAGGAAGTACAATCCATTCGTATTCTCACCACTTAAACTATAACTTCTAGAGATATATTTTTGCAAATCCTTTGACGGGGAGTAGAAGAGGTTCTACTTAATTATATGCACTCACAGAATCACGATGCGATTAATGTTTTCCATGCAGACAGGTGATACGAATTTTTCTACTTGACATTGCTTTTGTGAGCATGCTCCTATAACCCCAGAAGCCATGGTTTGTAATGGCTGCATATCATTTTCTCGGAGGAGAATCACTCCTTTATTGGTATACACTGACGATGCTGCCAAGGTTTGACTTTATGAAAGAGACAGGCTGTGGTGAGCAGCTTTTCTTCTCGTCACATATCCAATAATGAATAATAGCACTTCCCGGAATAGTTCTAAGTGTCGTCTATAGTAATAGAAACTTGTCAGAGGATGCAATGCAGATTATAAAAAATAATAGGTATAATGTTATAATCATCATGATACACATTAACACTTGCCATATCCCTTAGAGACAGTTTTATCCTCTGATCTCTCTTTCTCTCCCCCTTTCTCTCTCTCTCCCTTTTTCCCCCTTCCCCTGCCTCTCTGTAGCTATATATACCCATGGGTACACTTGTGGAGGCCAGAGGTCCATCAGATGGGATGTCTTTGTCTAGCATTCTCCATCTTGTCATCATCATCACCATTGTTGTTGTTGTTGCTGCTGCTGCTGCTGATGATGATGATGATGATGATGATGATGATGATATTTAAAGATATGGTCTCTAATTGAACAGAAACTCATTGATCAGCTACGAGAGCTGGCCAGTGAGAGCCTCCTGTGAGATACTCCTGTCTCTGCTTCCCACCTCTGGGATTCCAGGTTTGCATCACCACGCCCAGATTCTTACATGAGTGCCAAGGGTCTGAATGCGGGTCCTCAAACTCATGCAACAAGCTCTTTACCACAAAGTAGTTTCTCTCACCCTGTTCTTCACATTCTATAGCTGAAAACAACATGAGGAGATGGCCTGGTCCAACACCATTGGATGACAAGTTCTTAGCTAAGTCCTTCCAAAGACCTGCATGAGGTTGCCATGATATTTGGATAGAGGGCCCATGAGTCACTTCTGATATTCACAACCCTCCCAGGTAGGCTGGGCTGGAGTCACGTGTCTGTGAGCTTCCCTAGGGTAACTGTAAACACTAGGCATGGCAGTTGGGCTCTCAGTTGTGAGCTCCATCTCAGTTCCAGCTAAGCTGGACCACACACATCCGTTCCTGGGTTAAGTTTATATACCTGTTTTTTTTTTTCTATGCTATCAAATTTTGTGAGACAGGGAGACATGTTTGGCAAAGGAGCCAAGCTGCTTCTAAGTCCTAGGATAAGCTCATGGCAAAGTTTTATAAAAGTGTGTGTGTCACGGTTTGAATATGCTTGGCCCAGGGAGTGGCACTATAAGGAGGCATAAGTGTGTCACTCTGGGAGTGAGCTTAAGACCCTCACCCTGACTGCCTGGAAGTCAGTCTTCACTAGTAACCTTCAGATGAAGATGGAGAACTCTCAGCTCCTGCACCATGCCTGCCTGGATGCTGCCATGCTCCTGCCTTGATGATAATGGACTGAACCTCTGAACCTGTAAGCCAGCCCCAAGTAAATGTTGTCCTTATAAGAGTTGCCTTGGTCATGGTGTCTGGTCACAACAATAAAACTCTAACTAAGACAGTGTGCATAGAGAGACATGTGAGAAGCAGATTTGCATAGGGGCTGGGGACTAGGCTGTGACCCTCCAGCTACTAACTGTGTGGCCCCGGAGTGGTATCTTTTCTCAGAAGTTAGTTTCTTCGTCCACATGAAGTCATTCATTTGTTGCATTCATAACTTATTCATTTCCTGTCTGTCTGCTAGTATACCAATATGTCATATCTACTGGGTGTGAGGACCAGGACAAGTGCCATGTGGGAGCCGCAGGAATTGGTTTTCTCCTTCTACCCTGTGGGATTATGGGATCAAACTCAGGTCATCAATCTTGGTGTCAACTGGCTTTCACTGGGCCATCCGACTGGCCTGACATGTACCCCATAATCACAAACAGCAAAACCTGCATGTCCTCCGTCTTCATGGAGTTAGCTCTGATGTAAGAGGCCATTGAAAAGAGCTCACGTGAGTGAAGAAGTACAGGCAGAAACAGAACCTGGCATGAACAAGTTTGCTTAACAAACAGAATGCAGTTCTAAGAAACTGAGAAAACAGCGAAGGCGGGTTCAGAGATGCTGCGGAGATGGCATAGCGGCCAACAGCACTTCCTGCGCTTGCACATGGTTCCTAGAAGCCATACCAGAGAGCTCACCACTACACATAAATCCAGTTTGAGGGCGTCAGACACCCTCTTCTGACCTCCATGGGTACCTGCACTCACATGTCATGTACATACCCTCAAACACACACACACACACACACACACAGAGAGAGAGAGAGAGAGAGAGAGAGAGAGAGAGAGAGAGAGAGAGAGAGAGAGGTATTCGAGCATGAGCTTCACTGTTGCAGGATTTTCCCTGTCCAGTTACATTAGGGCAGCAGGAGGCCTGTGATTGGACAGGGAAAAGGGAGGCGGAGCTAAGAGTTGCAGGGACAGAGCAGCTCATGGGAGAACAGGAAAAGAGAATGGAGGTAGACACGAACCAGCATGGCTGGAACCAGCCACAGATAGTTATGATATCATAAGGTTAGAATAATTAGGATAAAGCTTTTATCATTATCAATTGGCTCTGAAATTATTGTATTGGCACCTTGCAAATTGTGATTTTATTGATACATAAATCTGATTGGTTAGCTATAAGGTTCAAGAGTATTGATTCTACCAGGCAATTGGGTGCTGTGATAGCTGACCGTGGGGTGGGTGGTCATGGTGTGGTACCGAGAGGAACTTGGGAGTTCTAACCCAAAGAGTTGGAAGGCAGAGAGATGGCCAAGTTGAGATCACCTGGCTGGAGCCCTATGGGGCTGACTCTAGTGCGAGAACATGCCAGCATGCTTTTTAAATATCCCTGCAACAGTGCACACACATAAACATAAAAAATTAAAATAAAATTAACAAAAAGAATTTAGACAAGAAGGTGCTTTACCTATATAAGATGCACAAAGACCAAATAAAACACTCAACGCATATAAACAATAAACTACACTTGTTACTATTACAATCAACCTGATAGCTGGATGTCCTTGGCTTTTAAAATCTCTTCAAGAAATGAAAAAACCTTTGGTTCTATTCCCCACAGGCCTAAACCCCACCCCAAAATGCTTTTGATACCTTGTATAGGATGTACCTCTTTCTCATCAGACACACACTCTTTCTGTAATAATTCCCCCTGCACAGCCTCAGATGGGAAATCTGATTGCAAACCTTGCTTTCCACAGACAAATGAATGGACACATTCACACACAACAATACTGGTGTTCAGAAGGCTTTATTGATGGTCTATAGGGGCTTGAGACAAAGCACAGAAGTTAGAACACTGGGTTGCTCATAAATTGCTCTTGGGCCTCGCTGGAGCCACCAGCTCTGGTTACTTCCTGGCTTCCCAGTGGTGCTTTGCTGGGAGGGAAATTCTTTTGCCTTTTCTTCCAACCTTGGGGAGCTGATGGCATCCCTGAGTCTCATCCTCTGCCTGGGACATCTTATTGCTATACTCTCTCTAAGGCAGCATCCTCACTGGCAGAAATTCCACTGCACACTAATAAAACTTTCATCTCTCTGCTCCTATAGAGAGGCAGTCTCACCTGCTCTGGATTTGGTCTGAAGCTGGTCTGGGAATATTAGAGGCCACAAATGAAGACAGGGCATGGAGGAGAGGCTTGAAAGAGGACAAGCCAAGGCTAAGCAACACCTTCTCCTTGAACATCACCATGCTTGGAGCTAGCCTTATCCCTGGGCTTCACAAGTAAAGTGAGTCTGTCTACGCTGGTTTTTTATAGGCAGGGTCTCACTGTGAGGCTTGGCTCATCTTAAACTTTCAATCTTCCTGTCTCCCTCTCTCACATGATGGATTATATTATACACATGAAACCAACATGCTTTTCTCAATAATTCTTTGTCATCTTCCTGACCAGAACGAGTCTTTCAGAATACACACGGTCTCCTGGGAGATCAAGGCTCAGCTCCGTAATCTAAGGTGCCTGATGCTTGGCTTGAGACCCAAGGGAACCCCACCTCACGAACGCGTTCCAATACCAAGGCAAGGGCCCACACAAGCTTCAATCAAGGAATTTAACCTGGATTTGCTCCAGACAAAAAGCCAGAGGCAAAACTCTTCAGGTAAAACTAAGCAGAACCTTACATTTTGCCCTTTGGCAGGTTGGTTTTTCAATCACCTCAAAGGCTTTTGTTATGAATTGGACAAAATTTCTCCTAAATTGATATTTGTGATTCCATCTCCTCTCTGAAAAGGTCAGATAATACTATTCTTGATGTGGCAATACCCTCAATGATTTGTGTCAGTGTTCCTGTGAATGAACAGATTTGCAGAGGTTCACAGAAGAGTTACAAATCAAATTGTGATCAAGACCCCAGGCTCCTGGGTCCAAGACAACCCCACTTCGTCACATAGGAAGGTACAGGCTCATGGGTGTTGTAGCAGTTACTAGCTTATAGAGCAATTCCAGCTTAACATCTTCATCTTAAAGGAACCCACAATCCCTAGTCTTGGTGAAAACAGGGGCAACATGTAATACATAGTTACCCAGTGTGTGCTCAGTGTATGGTGTCTGTGTAATGTTGATGCTAATAATGTTAGATATCTCTCAAGACTTAGTAACCTGTATCTTATGGTACCTTTCAAGTACAACATTTCCAATACTTGTTTTTTAAATACTATAGATCATAAAAAACAAACCCACATTTACCACTTTCAACGTTTTAGTTATTCTTTTATTGTTGAGATCTTAATGTTTATTTACATCATTTCCCCCTTTCTATTCCTCCCTGAAAATCTTCCCCTATACCCTTTCCATCTCTTTCAAATCAATGGCTTCTTCCTTCATTAATGATTATAACATCCATGTATGTATACACGTATACATTCCTAAATATAACCTGCTCCATCTGTGTAGTGTCACTTGTACATGAATTCAGCCTTGCCACCATTAGTGCAGTCCAGATAAGGAGACTGCCCATCACCCTCAGAAGCTTCCCCCTCCTGGAAACCTAGCCTCACTCCCCTCCCCCACTCCCTTCCATTTCCAGGAAGGCAGAGATCTGCTTTCTGTCCATCATAGATTATTTTACGTTTTTTAAAATTAGTATATGACAGGTCCTGTCATCACACTTTCATATATGCATTACACTTAATAATATTTGCTACTCCTTTAGCCATCCTTTCTCTCTTCTCGTCATGCCATCTACTATAGATTAGCTTACACTCCTAACACATGCTATAAATAGAGGCAAGAGGCAACGATCATTTGCATCTTTTACTAAGCATATCACTTTGTGATCCACCCATCCACATCAGACTAGGAGTCATGGCTTCATTCTGTGTGCTGTTAAGCAGTATTGCGGTCCATGAATATAATGCAACCTGACATGGTGACACACACCTAAGATCCCAACTCTAGGGAGATTCCTGAACTGCTGTTAGGAGTTTGAGACCAGGCACCATAACAGGACTCTGTTTTCAAAATAACTATAAATAAATAAAAAATAAATACTATAATATATTTATCCATTCACTTATTGATGAATCTTTGGGCTGTTTTCATTTTTTTTGGCTTTGACAAACCAAAGCTACTATGAGTCTTCTGGTGTGCAAATCTTATAAACTGTTTAATTTTTTTCCCCTAAAGAAATGAGAAACCTGTAAAGGGGACTACTAAATCATGCAATAGGTACATGTTGAATTTTTAAAGAAATAGCTAAATGGTTTCAATTCCAGTAGCTGCGCTCTCATCAAAGCATGCTATGGTCCATATGTTTCATTTAAGAACTAGTAAATAGATGTTAGAATCATATTGAGGGTTTATTTGTTTGTTTTCTCTGAGACAGGGCTTCTCTATTATGTAACTCTGGCCTAGTTTTACTGAGCATATTACTGAAACTTAGAAATGTAGACCAGGCCAGCCTTGGGTTCAAAGAAATTCACTTGTCTTTACCTCCTGATTCCTGGGATTAAAGCCATGCACCATCATGCTGGTTCTTACTAAGGTTCTATTTGCAATTCTCTCATGACCCAAGCATATTTCATGCCCTTATTTGTCAATTGTATATTCCTTGATAGGATAACTGTTCAAATTTTCTGCCCATCATTAACAGGATCATTTTATTATTCCAGAAATGATTCATAAATGCAAAATTATTCATGCCCTAGATCATATTTCTAATTTGCAAATATATTCTTTCAGCTATGGAAAGTATCTTTTTTAATTTTTTGTTTATGTGGATGAGTATCTGCTTGCACATATGTGTGTGCAAAACATGTGTTCAGTGAGTGATGTTGGAAGCCAAAAGAGGGCATTGACTCCCTGGAACAAAAGTTACAGATGTTCTTGTTTGCTGCCATGCGGGTACTAGGAACTGAAGCTATGCAAAAGCAGCCAGTGCTTTTAGCATTGGCATTTTGGCATTTGGGCAAACCTCTCTAGCCCCTCGGTGTCTCATCTGTTCTCCTCTCTCAATTGTCAACTTTTAATTAAAGGGAAATATTTTAAAGAGCAGAAATTCGTGTGTGTGTGTGTGTGTGTGTGTGTGTGTGTGTGTGAAGGTGCATATGCATGTGAATGTAGCCAGGGTCTCTCACTGAACTTAGACTTCACCAAGTCAGCTAGATTGGCTGGCCAGCAAGCTTCAGAAATCCTCCTGTCTTGCTTCTGCAGAGCTGGAATTATAGTCAAAAGGCAAAGTCTCCAGCTTTTCATGCGTGCCCTGCAGGTCAGAACCCAGCCACACTCTTCCATGGCAAGCATTTTACCAGCTCGACCATCTCCACAGCCCCAAGCAGAAGCTCTGAATTTCAATACCAATGCTGTTTTTGTCAATCATACTTTCTTGTGTCATATTTAAGGTGTCATGCCACAGTCCAAGATATGGATATTTTACTGTAGTTTGGGGACTTGTACAGTTTTCTGATTTGTGTTTGCTTCTAAACCCATGACCTGTTTTTTCCTATATGGTATAAAGGATAAATAGAACTTTTTTGTTCCTCTATAATTTATTGTTATTGGAAAAACTATATTTTCTCTACCAAATTGAAGAGCAACTGACTATATAGACATAGTCTATTCCTGGACTCTATTCTAGCATACACACATACAGAGAGAGAGAGAGAGAGAGAGAGAGAGAGAGAGAGAGAGAGAGAGAGACAGAGACAGAGACAGAGACAGAGACAGAGACAGAGACAGAGACAGAGAGACTATTGTTTAAGTATCCATCTTAAATTTAGGTAACAATAAATTCTCCAACTTATTGGATTTTTTTCAAAGTCTTTTGTATGTTCCTATGAAGTTAAGAATTACTTGTCAAGTTTCTCATACACATACACACACACACACACACACACACACACACACTCACACACACACACACACACACACACACACGGATTTATTTGCTATTGTGCTGAATTTATAGATAAGCTGAGAAGAAATGAGTATCTTGACAATATGTAGCCTTCTGACTTAATGTTAGGATTCAACATAACGTTGGGCTTTTGTCCAACTTATCTCTAAGAATTTCACTGTTTCAGTGGTTTTTCTTTAACTTTGTTTCAGCATCTGTTTGTTACCACTATGAGAGAGCAAATTGAATTCTAAACTCTCACAGATCCTGTACCCTGCTGTTTCTTCCTCCCTTTCTGATAAATCCTATGGGGTTGTCCAGGTAGACAGTCATTCCATCCATGTGGTATTTATCATATTTGCTGTATGTTTTTATATTCTAATTAAAATGTTTGAGCTTTATCCTGGGGGGGGGGGGTGAGTTAATTGGAGACGGTTTCATCCTCTATGCTACACTTTGCAGCTTTGTTAGGCAAAACTAGAACATTAAGTTCCAGGTACAAACCCTGTCTTACTCCACTTTCTGCTGTTGGTGACAAAATGCCTCAAGCTGAACACTTTCTAAAGAAAATGGGCTTGTTTGGGTCACTCTCTTGAATACTGGGAAACCCTGAAATCAGACAGCATCCAGTGAGTGCTTTCTGACTACATCACAAGAGATGGAGCACGCCAGAAGACTCTGGGAGAAGGAGGAATCAGCAACATAGCAAGAGAAGAAACAAGAGGTAGGAGGCAAGGGTTGTGTGTGTATTGTTCTTCAAACACTGACCACCTTTTCCCCTTTTGGTAAGGTCTCTCACTGGTCTGGTACTCATCAAGTAGTCTAGGCACTGTGCCCCAGCCTGGGATTAGGGTACAACACTATGCCTGGTTCAGTTTTTAAACAAGGGTTCTGGGGTGCATACTAAGGTCCTTATGCTTGCAAGGTAAGCAATTCATCAACTCTGCTTCTCCTCAGTCCCAAAATTCAAAGAGACTATTCACTCACAATAACCAACCCAGCTCTGTGAGAGTTACGTTTATCTCTCAATGTCTGATTTATCTCCCTTTAGGTCTCAATCTTAAAGACTCAGCCAAGGGCGCACTCTAAGCATATCTAAGTCACAGCATCATGGTACCCAACCAAACCTTTCTGAGAACTCTACCCAAGGGAGAGTTGCACAAAGAGATTCTTGCTCCATCCTCTGTGAAAACCTTCATTGCCTGTCCTTGCTGCTACCAGTCCATGGTGTCTACAAGCATTAACTGATTCCTCATGTTTCTACTCTGATCAGGACTCAGTTGAAGTCTTAAAGGGAACCCTTTGCTACACTTCAGAGTCCATATTCAGATCTCTCCTGCCTCTGGAATGCAGCCTTATGTGTTTCTGTCTCTTCAGCTGCCCCTCAACACAGGGTCTCCCTGTTTGTGCACATATCTCAAAGCTCACTATCACTTGCTGCTTGGTGTCACTTCACAAATTTTGTTAAGGTTTTGATTATTTCCAGAGGGAGAGAATTAATAATGGTGGGTCCACCACTGTTATTGCTCTGAAGAGATCAGTGCAACTTATAAGGAAAAAAAGCATTAAATGGGAGCTTGTTTACACTTTCAGAAGGTTCATTTGTGACCATCATGATGGTGAACATGGTGGCAGGCATGGCACTGGAGCAGCAGTAGAGAAGCTCATGAGAGGGAGGGAGGAAGGGAAGGAGGGAAACAGAGAGGGAGAGAAGTCTGCAACCAGACCACACCTCCTAATCCTTCCCAAATAGTTCCACCAACTGGATCCCAAGCATTCGAACATGTGAGCCTATGGGAGGCATTAGCACTCAAGCCACCACAAATACACAGACTAGTGCTACAGATTGAGCATCTTATATCTTATAGTAGAACCATACATGTTTCAGATTTGGACTTTTTCAGATTTGGGGATGTTTATGTAAATGTAACAAGGTACCTTAGACTAGAAATAGTAGCCAACTCTAGCCATGAAGTTCATTTGCATTTTGATTTTGCATAATACACACAGCCTAACATCGATCTCATATAGAATCTGTAGTGCTTCTGCACTTTGAGTATTGCCCATCATGTGAGGTCAAGTGTGGAGCCTTCCACACGGCTTCAGGCCATACTCATAAGGTTTCAGAAATGGTGTAATTTGGACTTCAGATTTTTGGATCAGTGACAGTGGGAAACAGCAGCAGAAAAAAGAAATGCAGAGATTTCCTGAACATTAATGAACAACTTCTGAAGAAGAAACAAGGAACACACCCACCATATGCAACTCCATAATGTTCCCTATCCCCAGTGTAACTCCACACAGGACAGTATATACAACAGGGAAGAGATAACAGCTATAGACCCCAAAGCACTGGCATTACACTCCACTTACAAGGATAGCAAGATTAGATTTGAACCAAACTGAAAACCTTTAAACAGACGAGACTAAAGGGCCATAATCAGTATCATTCATATGCTGGGGAAGGGGTGCATGTATGTATTCAGATGTGTTTGCATGTGTGTGCACAGGTGTACGGAGGCCAGACATCAATCCTTGTTATCTTTCTTTGTATACTATCCACCTTGGTTTGTTTGTTTGTTTGTGTTTGAGAAAGAAGCTATCTCTGGCCTGGAATTTACAAGGGCTAGGCTAGCTAACCAGTGAGCCACAGGACATCTGCTTGCCTCTGCTTTGTTCACACCTGGAATAACAATCATCATATTTGATTTTACTTGACATGGGATGCTAGGAAGCAAACTCGGGTTTGTGTTCGCACATGGAACACTTTACTGATTACATAACTCCCCAGCCCTCATTTTGAGTTAAAGTGACTTAAAGTAAAGGAAGTGGATTAAGTAGATGAAGGGAATCCACTGTCCCATGTAAAAAATGAGTTGACAAGACATAGTTTCCCAGCTGTTAAAAACAACCATTACCATTTAATGACTCTTTTTCTAAGTTAAAACATCTTAAAATGATTTTCACATGTGGCATGGTTTGAAAACGAAATGTCCCTCACAAGGTCGTGGCTTGGTTCTCAGCTGCTATTTTATTTGGAATATTTTAGATACTTTGGGAGGTGAGACCTAGCTGGAGAAAGGCCACTGAGTATTCTTTTAAAGGTATCTTGTCCCCACTCCCTTTCAACCTTCATATGCCTTGTCTCTGCTGTGAGGCAGCCAGCCCTTAGATAAGATACCCTTCCCCCCACCACAGCGCTTAGACTCCCCACAGTCCCACAGCAGCAGGTTCAGCGACCACAGATGGAGACCTCCAAACCCGTGAGCCAATATAAATCTCTCCTCTCTTAAAGTGCTTCTCGAGTTTGCCACTGTGATGAAAAAAATCAAAAGCTATATTGGCTCCATGTCTTTGGAAAATAATGTAGCCAGATTGTTCTTGCAGACAAAGAAAAAAACTTGTAAAAGGAAGGGTTTATTCTGATCAATGCTACACCATGGCAGGAAAGGCATGGTGATAAGAGCACACAACAATAGGCCATGCTCCATCCACTGTCAGGAAGCAGTAGACTGTGGTTAGTTTCTGTTTTGTTCAGTCCAGGTATCAGCCAAGCCTATGTGATGACATCATTCATATGCAACACAGGTCTTCCAGTATCATTTAACCCAATCTAGAAACTCCCTCACAGATAGAACTAGAGGTTTGTCTCCTATATAATTCTAAATCCTACCAAATTGATCATTAGCATTAACCACCATCACAATAAATGAACAAAGACTGTATGTATGAATTTGCTTTGATCTGTCCTATGCTGGCAAACAACCTTGAAATAATAGAAAAATAAAGTTGTCTAACTTGGAGCATTTGTCAATTTTTGTAGTGTGACTATTCCTTAGTTACCTGAGCTGATTTCTTTTAAATATTTACTTATATTTACTTTGTGTGTATTGAGTGCTTTTTCTGCACGTCTGCGCACTGTGTGTGTGTGTGTGTGTGTGTGTGTGTGTGTTGAGGGGTGGCGTAGTTTTCACAGAGGACGTCAGATCCCTTAAAAATAGAGTTACAGATGGTTGTGAGCCACCTTACAGGTGATGGAAATTGAACCCAGGTCATCTAGAAAAGCAGTTGGTACTCTTTCCCTCCAATCCATCACTCTGTCCCATCTGACCTGATTTTAAGGTAATCCACTGAATGCAGAATTGGAAACAGATGAAAAGAGGCTTTCCTGCGTTGATGTGGCTGAATTCCATTATACCACTCCATTAGATCCTACAAATTAACTCTAAAGAAATTAATTTTATCAAGTGATTTTTCTGTAACTATTGAGGTGAACATACGATTTTATCCTTCAGTCTATTAATGTGGTGTATAATGTATCGATTTGTGTATATTGAACCATCTTTGTGTCTCAGGGATAATTGTACTTAATCACAGTGTGTGGTCCTTCTAATGTGCTATTCAATTTGGTTTGAGACCATTTTGTTGAAGGTGCTTTACATCTATATTTGTCAAGTATTTTGACTAGTAGTATTATTTTCTTGTGTCTCTGGCTAGCTAGTATCAGGATAATGCTGACAACTCCTTCCTCCTCATTTTCTTTTGGAAGAGCTTGAGAATGGTTTGCATTATCTAAATAATTGCCAGACGTCAAATATTTGAATTAAGGATTGGAGAGATGGCCCAGCAGCTATGAGCCCTTATTACTCTTGCAGAAGCTCCAGGTTCAGTTCCCAGCACCTGCATGGTATTTCCAGTTCCAGGAGAGACAATGCCCCTTCTTGTCTCTGAAAGAAATGCGTGAACACATGCAGGAAAAACACTAACATGCGGAAAGTAAAAATGCTTATTAATATTCACCCTTGAAATAATCTGGCCCTGGGATTTTCCTTGATGGAAATTTCTGGTTACCAGTTCTATGTTTTTATTCAGTTTTTGGTCTTCAAATATTCTGCCTCTTTCTGATTCATTCTTGTCATTTTGTGTGCGTCTATAAAATTTTCCATGTTTTGTTTTTCTTTTGTCTTTGTGTCTGTGTTTGTTTTATTTTGGTTTGTTTTTCCTTTTTGAAATATGATTTTATTTTGAACCTGCAGGCTATCTCAGAACTCATAGCAATCAACCTGTCCCTGAATCTTGAGTGTGGAAATTACACATGTGAGCCACCATGCCCAAAGTTTGTTGACAGCCTTTGATCATGAGTGGTTATTGAGTTATGACCAAGCATGAAATTAACAATAAGAAGTAAGTGGCAAACAACAGAAAAAGTTTCTTTTAAAAATAATAAAAAAAAGATAAAAATAGGGCAAAAGTAAACATGATAATCTACTAGCTGAAGTGGAAAAACATCACGAATTTGAGGCAAGACCGGCTTATATAGCAATGCTCATCTAAAGAAGAAAGGAAAACCCTGCACCACAGTCATATATGGAATGTACTGTGATGTAATAAAAGCAGAATGTAACAAGCCCATAGGTACTTCACACACGGTAGTGAAAGGAGGCAAGCTTTTCCTTTGTCAAAAACATAACAAAGATGTCCACTCCACTTCTTTCAATATTGTTCTGGAAGGGCAATGAGGCAAGAAAAAATAAATGAAAGGCATCTAAGTATCAATGGAAGAAGTTAAATTAAATTATCTCTGCAGACAACAGGATCGTATAGAGGGAAAAATTCTAAGGAATCTACTCAAGATGTTGTACTTACATGGTGGATAACTGAAAAACACAGTGTGGGAAAAGCTAAATATTCACATTCTAGAGAGAACAATTTAACCCTTTCCTTACACTACACACAGAAATTAATTAAAAGTAGAATAAAGTTCAGGATTGAAGCTCAGTGGTAGAGCATTGGCTAGCATATATAAGACGCTACAGAAATTCTGAGCATGGCGCTGAATGAGTGCTCTTTTTTCTTATTGGATATATTCTATATTTACAATTCATTTCCCTTTTTCTGGTTCCCCACCCCCCCCCAAAGGTCCCACATGCCCTTTTCCCTCCCCCTGCTCCCTCATCCACCCCTTCCCACTTCCCTGTTCTTATATTCCCCTACACTGATGCTTTGATCCTTTGCAGCACCAGTGTCCACTCCTTTCTTCTTGTCAGACATCATTTGGTATGTGAATTGTGTCTTTGGTGTCCCAAGATTCTAGGCGAATATCCACTTATCAGTGACTGCATACCATGGGTCTTCTTTTGAGACTGGGTTACCTCACTTAGTATGATGTTCTCCAGCTCCATCCATTTCTCTAAGAATTTCATGAATTCATTGTTTCTGATGGCTGAATAGTACTCCATTGTGTATATATACCACATTTTTTGTATCCATTCCTCCGTTGAGGGACATCTGGGTTCTTTCCAGCTTCTGGCTATTATATATAAGGCTGCTATGAACATAGTGGAGCATGTATCCTTATTGCATGCTAGGGAGTCTTCTGGGTATATTCCCAGGAGTGGTATGGCTGGGTCCTCCAGAAGTATCACGTCGAGTTTTCTGAGGAACCGCCATACTGATTTCCAGAGTGGTTGTACCAGCTTGCAGTCCCACCAGCAGTGGAGGAGTGTTCCTCTTTCTCCACATCCTCGCCAACACCTGATGTCTCAGAATGAGTGCTCTTTAAACCAGCCATAATCTCAGCTACTTGGCTGTTGAAAAATGAGGATCACAGGTCTGTACCAGCTGGGACAACATAGGTCCTGTCTCAAAATAAAAACCGTAAAATGAACTGCCACTTGACTGGCATGTGTCAGGGCCTGGGTTCAATGTCAAGCACTGTAGAAACGTGGGTTGAAGACTTAAACATAAAGCCTAAGACTTCCTAGAAGAAAATAGAGAGGAAAAGTTCCTTAGTGATGATATATGTGTGGAACTTAAACTATAGTTAACAGAGGCAAAAATAAACCAATGTCCCATCAGAGAAAACAAAACAATAAACAAGTGAAAAGACAATATACTGAGTGGTAAAGGTATTGAAATCATGTGGCTGATGAGACATGTGATCAGGTAAGAAGGAATTAATACCCCAAGAGTACAAGGAATTTGAGCAATTCAGCAGCTGAATCAGAAAAAAATCACCCAATTTAGAAAGAGACAAAAGAATTAAGCTTACAGCAACCTGGCAAAAATATAAATTAATGCAATCACTATGGAAAAGAGTTTAGAGGTTCCACAAAGAAATAAAATGAACTTGGCTTGTTGAAGAGATGTCTCTCACCCTGTGTTTATTTTAGTCAGCTTTGATCACAATAGGTAAGCTACAGACAAAACCTGGGTGGCCAATGGCAGAGGACCGAATAAAGAAAATATGTATCATATACAAAGACATGCTAGCTTGCATTCAAAAGAAGAAAGCCTGTTGTTTTCAGATGAGCAGATGAACCCAGAGGGTATTGTAGTAGTGAAGTCAACCAAGATGAACAAGGGAGGGCGGAACTTCACTGTCCTCACACAAGCAGAGGGCAAGATGGTTGTTGCTATCATTTCCCACAACAGACAGTCATTTCCATGAATTTGGGGTAAGGAAAATGTGGAGATGCTGGCCAAAGGACATAAGTGAGTCCTGGGGAAACAACACACAGCATGATGACCATGGTTTAAAATGCTGAAATTTTTTAAGAAATAAGAGGGTCACCAATTATAGTAATCTCACCAAAACTATGGGGAGAAGGGTGGAATCTATGAATGACTGATATGTTATTTAGCCTGACTGAGGTGATCATTTTACACTTATTAGTGGATGTCTGGTGTGTGTGTGTGTGTGTGTGTGTGTGTGTTATTGTGAAGGAGTCACTCTAAAATGAGTCCCAGAGACTAATCTTAGGTCAACAGGTGTGCCAACTGCCACATTCACCCACAGACACATCTGGCCAGCTCTGTGATAATTTTAAAATGTATATGTAGATCGAAGCATCAGTCATTAAGGGCTAAGTAGATAGCATTTTTTATTTGCCCATCTAACACAACCAAGCTGGAGAAGGTGAAAGAATTTAAACAAAACAGTATCAAAGCTGTCACGAGCTGTTGCTGGTAGCAAATAAAGTGTAAAAGCTGTCTAAGTATGTTGCTATCATATTCCATGGAATAGTATGCAGCTATTTTAAAAGGATAAAACAGAGAAGTTAATGACATAAGAGAAACACTGTGGAAGGAAGAAAGCAGTGGTATGAAACAGGGAAGATTATATCAGTCTTGACAACTCCTCAAAATAAAGCCTTATCCTACTAGTCTGATGATAGAAATTAATTCATTATTCTTCCTTTAAAGGGGCCTTTTAAAGTTATTAGGATGGCACAGTTTTAAATGCAAGAGAACGAAAGTCAGTCGTAGTTGGCCTAACTCTTAAGATGTGTAGCACAGGCTTATGCAGAAGCCATCTTGGGCAGCTTGGTGGGCTGCTCCAAGACTTGTTACTTCACTGGAGATGGTTCAGGTGGCAAATGGTTTTTTCCCACAAATCTAGAGGACTTGAGTTCAGGTTCCTAGGGCCACAAAAATAGCCCAGCACATGGCATTATGTCTGGAAGCCCAGTGCTAAGAAGATGGAGAGAAGCCAGTCCTGGCACTCATTGGCCAGGCAGCCTAGCTGAAGCTGTGACCCCCTGGCTCGGAGAGACTCAGTCTCAAGATATAAGGTGGGAAGTAATAGAGGAGACATCTGAGTCAATCACTAGCTTCCACACACACACACACACAAATATACACATATATCCACATATGTGAACTCACACACACACACACACACAGACACACACACACACACAGACACACACACACACACACACACACACACACACACACGCAACTTACAGATCACATGGAACCCAGTGGAAATACAACCCAAAACGTTTATTTGGCCGCAGAGGTAAAGGTGACAGTGTAACAACTGAGAATTCCATTTTGACCAAAACAAAAATCCTAGACTGTGTGTGTTTGAAGTTTCTAAAAGGACCAGTCTTGAGTATTTTATTACATGAAATGAGTGCACTGTTTCCTCAGATAGGCTCGCTACAATGTTAGATGACACGAGGTGCATATAGTGCCTTGTGGAAACTGATCCCTTCGAGTCTAAACTGCAAGTGAGCCAAATTTTAAAAAAAAGAAAATCAGCCTCTGAAAAACCTAAGTGTGTACTCACTTAAGGCAACTGACTGCCATTGCAAATGGCAGTCATCTGTGCTTGCACAGAGGCTGGCAAACCAAACACAGAACTCACTGGAAGGCACTTATAAAACATTCAGGCTTGGATAAATGGATTTTAATTGAATGGAAGAGAAAGCAAAACTAGTTCCCATGGGAACCGGCTTTTATCTGTTCAGGTAATCTGAAGTCAGAGGCACCAGCCCTGATGTTTTTGAATTGGCCTTAAATGGTCCTACAAAGATGGATGGAGTGATGCTCCTAAATGTAAATGGTCGGATAGTTCCATCTGGGCCATCACATTAGTACTTATGGCCACTGCTTAACAAGAAAGACAGTAGATGGCAGCCTTTCTGGTAAACGAGAGAGAGAGAGAGAGAGAGAGAGAGAGAGAGAGAGAGAGAGAGAGAGAGAGAGAGACCCTTCTCCCTGCCCTCCCAGCCCTTGCTACTGTGAGCTAGCCACTGACATCACTGTCGACAGGTGTGTCGTGTCTTTGAGTGATTAATTAAAAGAACATTCAGTGCCGAAGAACTTGACACTTAGGGAATTCTTATTATGTGTCTGTCACAGGCTTTTCGGGTGGCCTCTCCATGCATCTCTCTGCATTCTCCACGGAACAAGCTCTATTCTTATCCTCCCATTCACAAGAGGGGGGAACTAAGGTTCAAGGAGGCTGCCTGAGGTCTTCCAGGCACTTCAGTTTAGGATGGCACGTGTTTTGTTTCCTGAAAATGCACATGCATTCATACTTACTGATTTCCTGCATTTAGTTTTGTATATTCTCCTTAATTCCAACTCCACAGACAGAAGAATTGTGTTTGATCCTAATTTGTGGAATTACATTTAATAACATGTGGAGAATCTCTCTCTCTCTCTCTCTCTCTCTCTCTCTCTCTCTCTCTCTCTCTCTGCCAGACTCTGACAAACGCAGAAGTCATCCTACTCTTGATAGACTTACAACATATTAAATCAAGATCCCAGGTACTTGTCTTCCCTTGAAAACATTAATTGGGTTATTGGTGTCAACCTATAGATGGTCATGATTTTTGATAAGTAAAGTTATACTATAGATAAGTAACACTGGGTGACCAAGATGAAGGGCTCATGTTTACAGCATGTTTCTTTGCCATGGTACTTGAGAGCCATGCCTAAAAGTATCAGGCATTAAAAATGCACAGCTGTTCAGATTTCTAGCCCTGCTTTCCTGGGCCCTTTATTCAGATCAGGCCTGGCTTGGAGCGATGGCTGTTTCCTATTGGCTCCCATTTCAGCGTCAACCCTTCCCCGTCCCATCATTCCTCCCTGCTATCCTCGCCACACCACTTTGTGCTGCTCTGTCATGGGATCCATCTTCCCAGCCACTCAGTCATGCAATGATAACTTCCCACAGCTGTGCTGCTTACCAGAATTAATGATCGTCTTTCTTCCCCCCCCCCAAGAAATAAGAATAAGTGTGTGCAAAATTACCAGTAGGTGTAATGCTGGAAAGGATGGCGGTAATTTCAAGGTGAAAACGTTCACATTGAGGTCATGCGTCTAAAGAGCAGTAGTGTAGGAACATTAACTTTTTAAAGAAAGGCTACATGGAGATGGCCTTCCTGAATCCACAGGTACAAACTGTAAGTATCTCGGTGACAGCTGTACCATTGAACTACGGATGTAGTTCATAATATACTCAAGGGGCAGCCTTCTCAGTACCAGGCAGTCTTAACAGATGGCCTTCAGCAGCAAGCCTGATGCCACAAATATTCTCATTCTCTCTAGTCTTCTCTACCACCCTGAGGAATATTTAATATCCAGTGGAATAATAAATGCCACTCTAACTCTGTATCAAACAAAAATGTCTCTTTATCCCCACAGCCTCTGAGCGACCAGCCTCATGGGCAGCTGGAACCCTCACATTGGCCCATTTCCAAACCCCCCTCTACCCAGCGCCTGCAGGGCCTCTCCCTGCTTCCCTTCCAGGCCCAGGTGCCTGCTCTGCGGCCATCACCAATGATTTAAGCCCTGGTGAGCTGCTTTGGGTATTGGAGTGAGCTGCACACCACCTGTGGCCCATGGGCACGTTTGCTATCCTTCCTGCACGGTCCCCCATACCCCACGTTTTTATACTTCCCATTTGGACATGATTTTGAAACCATCCTTTACTTGCTGTGAGGAGTAAGGCTTTGGACAGAAAGCAGCATAGGCCATAGAAGCCAGACCTCTTTCCCTACCCACAACCACACCTTGTGATTCAGGTCCTGTCGGCTCTCTGTGGCCTTCCCCTTCTTCTGAAATTCCAGCTTGGCATCTTGTCTTGTGGTACTTAGTCTATCTGCACTCTCCTCTCCTGGCAACCTTACTTCCCACCCCCATGCCTTACTTCATCCTCTAGGTTTTTAAGCATTTCCATCTGAAAAAAAATAGGAAGGGCTTTTTTCCTTAAAAAAAAAAAATTCTCCCAAGTTGGAAACACTGCCTACTGTAACTATAGAGATGCATCAATCATGTCGCAATAATTGCACAGCATAGGGTTTCCTGTTAGGGCTGAGCTACCTGCCAGAAAATGGCAGCAATCAGGCTATTGGCAGCAGACAATCAGGCATCATTTGTAATTCTTTATGGCTGCATGTTTCCTGGTCCGGGAATTGGATGCTAATCAATCAGTCGTCATGGCAACTCCACATCACACAGCTATCAATACAGAGAGAAAGACGGGAGAAATTATGAGGGCAGTGACTGCCACAGTCTCTGGAAAGGGGTGCCAAGTGACCTTGCTAAACAACAACCCATGAAAATCAGGACCAATAAAGAGCAGGAACCTCCCACGGGTGAAATCTCACCCAGCTTCATTGTTAAGTAGCACAGCGAAAGTCATTGTCTTACCACAGTGGAAAAAGTAGGTGGGTGATTGTTTTTTGGTCACCATCCTCTCCTTGGCTACCAGCTGAGCTCCTATGGCCAAGTCATACACAGGCAGTTTGAAGAAGGGAAAATATGAGCACTAGTGAGAGAGGGGAAAAAAAGGACTATGAGTTCTCCAATCAGCCAGCAAATGTTTATAAAGGCCCCAATACATCAAAGGCCTTTCATGCAGCAAATATTTACCATGCTAAGGTATAAACAGTAAAAGCCAACCAGGATCCACAGAGGTATCTAACGTGCCAGATGAATGGTCCAATCTTGAAACAAACCTGGAGAGGTCAGAACTGGGAACAACCAACGTGAGCCGGTGTCATGGAGTTAATGTGTCAAAACCTTTTTCTGGGACCTAGTTGGGTGTGCTCTGTGCTCGCTTAGCCTGACTTGGTGAATGCTAACAAAATGAAGAGGTAAATGCCTATGTTTCTGGCACACAGTGTAGAAAACCTCATCACAGAATAGAACAATGGGGGTGTCTTTTATGCCACACAGCTCTATAAGGCTAGGACAAGACTAACTACAGTTCAGGGTTGACATTCACCCATCTCCATCAGTGCAGGTGGATCTGGGTGTGACTCTAACATAGGCAGTTCATCACTTGGGTCCTGAGTTTCCCTCTGTGTCTCTCCATGGAGGATAAGCATGGCTGGTGTTTGAATGAGACAGTATCTATAAGTCTTGGCTTCTTCCTTCTTTCACCTTTTCCAAGGTTCCCTGGCTCTAGTCAGAACAAATTGACCCATTGCATGAGGTCCAGAGTTCACTCTTCTGAAGGTGATAACCATTCCATCTGAGCCTAAAATGTCACTCTGGAAACACACCCAATGGAAAAGAAGCCACCATGTCTACAAGATACAAGCCCTCCCATTGTTCATTGCAGCACTACACGTGATAACCAAGCTCTGGATAACAAAGCAAGCGTGACTCAAGAGGCAGGCGACTAAACACAGACTGGCGGTTCTCAGTCATGCGGGAAGAGTCACCCCGGGAAGCATGAAATCTTTGCATCTGTGTCAACAAGGATAAGCCTGGAGGACATCGTGTTAAGTGAAATAAGTTGAGCATAAAAAGGCAAATACTGTATGTTTTCACTCACTCTGTAGCTAAAACCTTGATCTCATAGAAGTAGAGGGTAAAATGCCAACACCCAGAGACTGGGAAGGTAAGAAGTTGGGATAGGACAGGGATGGTTAACAGATACAGGAACACGGCTGCATAGGAAGAGTAAGTTCGAGCAACCTGTAACACATCAGAATGACTGGGGCTGACAATTTACATGTCTCAGAATAGTAGAAAGATTTTGGAATTTTTCCCAGCACAAAGAAATAACAAGTGTTTGAAGTAAAGGATATGTCAATTGCCCTAATCTGAACATGATTCATTGTATACATGTATAAAATAATCATACTGTACTCCACAAATATACATAATTATTATGTCAAATATATGTGTGTGCTTCATAAATTTATTCTTAAAAGCTTTAAATTTATTCTAAACTTTCTAAATTGTCCAATAAGGACTGTTGGCTTCTACGTCTTCAGTCTCAGCCCACATATGCCTTGCCAATCTCAATTTTTGGATACCTTTAAAAGAGAAGTGTCATAACAGAGCCTTTGATAGCTCTATGGATAGACTGGAGAACTGTAATGGCTGGGGCATGAGAGATCAAATCAAGGGCTGGAGAGACAGCTCAGTGCTTAAGAACACTGGATACTCTTCAAGGGGACTGAGTTCTATCTCCAGCACTCACATCAAGGCTCACAATCTTCTGTAACACCACTTCCAGGGGATCCAATGCCCTCTTTTGGCCTCTGCTGGCACCAAACACATATCTGATACACAGATATATGTGCAATGAAAACATCCATGCACATAAAATAATGAAACAATTCTTAATTATTTCTCAAAAGGTGAAGTCATAGCATTCCTCCCTAACATGACTCACCCTCAGAACCTTTTTCACCTCTCAAATGAGGCAGTAACAATAAAATACAATTTCTGTCCATTGCCAATTGATGCCAAGATGCTGTGGTATTTAAAAAAAACGAGACAGGAAGTGTGATGAACATGAATCCATTTATAAACCAACAAAATTGTCAAACTATTATTATCAAAGCAACAAATTGCATTGGGATATGTCTCAATTGATAAAATCTTTGCCTCGCATACATGAAGTCCTGGGTCCAATCCTCAGGATTTTATAAATAGAACATGGTAGTTCAGACATGTTATCCCAGGACATGGAAGATAAAGGCAGGTCATGAGAAGTTCAAAGTCATCCTTAGCTACAGGGCAGTGTTTACCCAGTCAATCAGTAAATCAAAAAGAAAGCACCAAAGGTTAGACTGAAAAGCTCAGAAATTAAAAAAAACACTTGTTGCTCTTTCAGAGAGCCCCAGATTCACTTCCCAGCACCCACATGGTGGCTCACAACCATTTATAATGCCAGTTCCATGTATTCCAAAGCCCTTCTGACCTCCAAGGAGGAAGAACACATGTAGTGCACATATATACATACACCAAAGTTCATTCACATAGAATAAAAACAAACAACTAGTCAGACAATAAGGTATCATTACTGTATTTATACTTCAGACTAACTTTCAAACTGGATCACATTGGGCTTCTTTTATGTAGCATGATTTTCTCAACACAACTGTTAGGCTTCATACAAACTTTCCTGCCTTCCATGACCAGGCAGTAGATATTCTCATGGTGAGAAAAGTTCAGGTTTGGGTTCCGCCCTTGTCTTGTCTGCTCACTAGCACTGTGTCTTTTCACAAGCAGCTTCCTGCCTCTGGGCCACAGGCTCCGCACACAGGCCTTGTCTTCAAATCTTCTTAGAACACAGCAGATGCAGTGCAGAGCAGTAATCCACACATCCCTGCTCAGAGAGAGGCTGAGATGTTTTCACTGGTGAAATGATCACAGGCAAGTGGAAGCTTTGTGGGAAACCAAGCTATTGGGGATTCCCTACAGAATTACCCCAAGAACCAGTACGCAAAAAGAGAAATGTGAAGTCTAGAATCAACAGGACTTTATGTTTTGTTGTGTTATCGATGTCTCTAAAAGCTTGTGTTCCAAAGACCAAACTTTAGAGAACACTGAATTGCCAAGTCGTTGTTGTCACAGCAACAAGATAGAGATGACAGTATGTCATCTCCCCTAGCAAAATACTGGACAGCTTCATTTTTCCCCTATATTCTTTGTTTACATTCTGAAGGCTTTCCCCTTTCCCAGTTCCCCCCTCACCATATGTCCCATATGTCCTCTCCCCCTCCCCCCCACATCCCCCCTGCCTATACCCCAAACACTACCCCACCATTTCTCTGTTCAGTTCTGGTACTCTCCTACAAAACTGGATCCAGTCTTTTCAGGACCAGGGTCCTCTCCTTCCTTCTTCTTGGGAATCTTTTAACTTGCTAATTGTGCCTTGAGTATTCAGAGCTTCTGGGCTCATTAATATCCACTTATCAGTGATTGCATTTCATGTGTACTCTTTTGTGATTGGGTTAACTCACTTAAGATAATATTTTCCAGATCCAACCATTTGCCTACAAATTGCATGAATTCATTATTTTTAATTGCTGAGTAGTATTCCATTGTATAAATATACCACATTTTCTGTTTTTTTCTATATTCTTTGTTTACATTCCAAAGGCTTTCCCCTTTCACAGTTCCCCCCTCACCATATGTCCCATAAGTCCTCTACCCCCTAACTATTCCCCAATCACCCCCCCCATTTCTCTGTTCTGATACTATCTACAAATCTGGATCCAGTCTTTTCAGGACCAGGGTCCTTTCCTTCCTTCTTCTTGGGAATCTTTTGACTTGCTAATTGTGCCTTGAGTATTCAGAGCTTTTGGGCTCATTAATATCCACTTATCAGTGATTGCATTTCATGTGTATTCTTTTCTGATTGGGTTAACTCACTTAGGATGATATTTTCCAGATCCAACCATTTGCCTACAAATTGCATGAATTCATTATTTTTAATTGCTGAATAGTATTCCATTGTATAAATATACCCACATTTTCTGTATCCATTCCTCCTTTGAGGGACATGTGGGCTCCTTCCAACTTCTGGCTATTATAAATAAGGCTGCTATGAACATAGTGGAGCATGTGTCTTTATTGTATGCAGGGGAATCCTCTGGGTATATGCCCAGGAGTGGTATGCCAGGGTCCTCTGGAAGTGTCATGCCCAATTTTCTGAGGAACCGCCACACTGATTTCCAGAGCAGCTGTACCATCTTGCATTCCCACCAACAGTGTAGGAGTGTTCCTCTTTCTCCACATCCTCACCAGCACCTGTTGTCTCTTGAGTTTTTAATTTTAGCCATTCTGACTAGTGTGAGGTGGAATCTCAGGGTTGTTTTGATTTGCATTTCCCTGCTGACTAATGATGTTGAACATCTCTTAAGGTGTTTCTCGGCCATCCGAGTTTCTTCTGGTGAAAATTCTTTGTTTAGCTCTGTACTCCATTTTTGATAGGGTTATTTGGTCCTTTGGGGTCTAACTTCTTGAGTTCTTTGTATATATTGGATATTAGCCCCCTGTCTAATGTAGGGTTGGTGAAGATCTTTTCCCAATTTGTTGATGGCTATTTTGTCCTTCTAACAGTGTCCTTTGCCTTACAGAAATTTTGTAATTTTATGAGGTCCCATTTGTCAATTCTTGATCTTAGAGCATAAGCAACTGGGGTTCTGTTCAGAAACTTTCCCCCTGTGCTCATGTCCTCCAGGGTCTTCCCCAGTTTCTTTTCTATTAGGTTCAGTGTGTCTGGTTTTATGTGGAGGTCCTTGATCCCCTTGGAGTTGATCTTAGTACAAGGAGATAAGAGTGGGTCAATTCGAATTCTTCTGCATGTTGACCTCCAGTTGAACCAGTACCATTTGTTGAAAAGGCTATCTTTTTTCCACTGGATGTTTTCAGCTCCTTTATCAAAGATCAAGTGACCATAAGTCTGTGGGTTCATTTCTGGGTCTTCAATCCTATTCCATTGATCTACCTGCCTGTTGCTGTACCAATACCATGCAGTTTTAAACACAATTGCTCTGTAGTACTGCTTGAGGTCAGGGATATTGATTCCTCCAGAAGTCATTTTATTGTTGAGAATAGTTTTAGCTATCCTGGGTTTTTTTGTTATTCCAGATCAAATTGAGAATTGCTCTTTCTAGATCTATGAAGAATTGATTTGGGATTTTGATGGGGATTGCACTGAATCTGTAGATTGCTTTTGGCAAGATGGCCATTTTTACTATATTGATCCTCCCAATCAATGAGCAAGAAATATTTTTCCATTTCCTGAGGTTTTCTTTGATTTCTTTCTTCAAGGACTTGAAGTTCCTATCATATAGATCTTTCACTTGTTTGGTTAGAGTCATGCCAAGTTACTTTATATTGTTTGTGGCTATTGTGAAGGGTGTTATTTCCCTAACTTCTTTCTCAGCCTGCTTGTCCTTTGAGTACAGGAAGGCTACTGATTTGCTTGAGTTGATTTTATAACCAGCGACTTTGCTGAAGTTGTTTATCAGCTGTAGGAGTTCTCTGGTAAAGTTTTTTGGGTCGCTTAAGTATACTATCATGTCATCTGCAAATAGTTTTGCAGATAGTTTGACTTCTTCCTTTCCAATTTGTATCCCTTTGACTTCCTTATGTTGTCTAATTGCTCTTGCTAGAACTTCAAGTACTATATTGAAAAGATATGGAGAGAGAGGGCAGCCTTGTCTAGTCCCTGATTTTAGTGGGATTGCTTCAAGTTTCTCTCCATTTATTTTGATGTTGGCTACTGGTTTGCTGTATATTGCTCTTACTATATTTAGGTACGGGCCTTGAATTCCTGTTCTTTCCAGGACTTTTAGCATGAAAGGATGCTGAATTTTGTCAAATGCTTTTTCTGCATCTAATGAGATGACCATGTGGTTTTTTTCTTTCAGTTTGTTTATGTAGTGGATTACATTGATGGATTTCCGTATATTGAACCATCCCTGCATCCCTGGGATGAAGCCTACTTGATCATGGTGAATGATCGTTTTGATGTGTTCTTGGATTCGGTTGGCAAGATTTTTATTTAGTATTTTCGCATCAATATTTATAGGGGAAATTGGCCTGTAGTTCTCTTTCTTTGTTGGATCTTTTTGTGGTTTTGGTATCAGCGTAATTGTGGTATCTTAGTTAGGGTTTTACTGCTGTGAACAGACACCATGACCAACGCAAGTTTTATAAAAGACAATATTTAATTGGGGTTGGCTTACAGGCTCAGAGGTTCAGTCCATTGTCATCAAGGCAGAAATATGGCAGCATCCAGGCAGGCATGGTACAGGAGGAGCTGAGAGTTCTATCTCTTCATCTGAAGACTGCTAGTGGAAGACTGACTTCCAGGAAACTAGGGTTAAGATCTTAAGCCCAAACCCACAGTGACACACCTACTCCAACAAGGCCACACCTCCTAATAGTGCCACTCCCTGGGAAAAGCTTATACAAACCAGAACATTCCACTCCTTGGCCCCCATAGGCTTGTTCAAACATTAGTCTATGGGGGCCATACTTAAACATAGCATAATGCAAAATACATTTAGTCCAACTTCAAAAGTTCCTATAGTCTATAGCAGTCTCAACAGTGTTAAAAGTCCAAAGTTCAAGGTCTCTTTTGAGATTCATCCAATCACTTAAATGTAATTCTCCAAGCAAGACAGGAAACCAGCTGGGCAAAGTCAAAACTCTTCATCTCCACTTCTGATGGCAAAGCAGTCTTCAGATCTCCAACTCCTTTTTCATCTTTGTTGACTTCAACAAGGTTCTTTCTCCTGGGCTTGTTCCATTCCCTGTTAGCAGCTTTCCTTGGTAGGCATTCTGTGGCTCTGGCATCTTTAACATCTTGGGTACCCCAAGTCAATTTCAGATTCACAACTTCTTGTTCCAATGTCTGAGATCCACACATGATCTTCTGTGTATCTCCAAAGAGCTGGTGTCACTTCTCCAGCTCTGCCATCTGTAGCACTCTAAGTTCAGGTTGATGCACTCACTGCCACTCCTGTTCTTGATGGTCATCCGTGGTACTGGCATCTCCAATATGCTAGGGTCTTTCACTGCAACTGTGCTTCACCAAAGCCTCTCATAGGCTCTCTTCATGGTACCAAGCCTCAACTCCTTTGCATGACCCCTTCAGTCCTGTGCTGTCAATTACAACTGAGGGTACACTTACACCAATGGCCTTCAATGGCCTCTCACAGTACCAAGCCTCAGCTGTTCTTCATGATGCCTTCATGCCTTCAAAACCAGTAGCACCTGGATGATTCTTACACGTTACCAAGTACAGCTGCAGCATGAGGAACACTTGGCTATCTCTGAAATACAGCTTCTTTGTGCTCTCAGAAAACACTTCACATATTTCACCTCAGTGATGCTGGTCTTTTCTTAATCACCACTAATTTCTTAGCTCCAGCTAACCAGCATCAATTGTTTCAGTAGTCTCCTTCTCCTCTTGAATATAAAGCCAGAGACACATGGCTGAAGCTGCTGAGTTCTGCTGCTTGCAGGAGCTGGAACATTGACCCTCTTGTTCTATTACATTATTACTAGCTTCCTTTTTCCCAGCTCCTTCACTGCCTAAGTTGGATGTCCTGAATCTTGCTCCTTAGACTGACTTTGAACTCAAGAGATCTACATGCCTGTCTCCTAAACACTGGGGTTAAAGGTGTAGTCCACCAAGCCTGGATTTAAGTTTTTCTTCACCTAGAATTTGCTCTGTTCTAGGCTGGCCTTGAACTCAGAGATCTGCTTATCTTTGCCTCCTGGGATTAAAGGCTTGTACTACCATGCCTTGACCTAAATTTAGCTGGGTGGAATCTTGCCCCCCAAGGTCACCACTCCTTTAATTCAATTTAATATCCTTGAATTCAGCTCCATTTCACTTCCTGGAGCCCCTTTAATACTCAAATTATATATTTTGTACTTTTCTTTTCTCATCTTGCTATGTTTGTTCAAAATTCTCTTTATCAGACTTAACCAGAGAACAAAGTCTTTGTTGGGCTTCTTTGAGACTTCCTTTGCAGATGCAACTAATATAAATCTCTTTACCTTAGTCCTGGGCAGTCTCTTCAGACAATGGCAAAAAGCAGCTGTGTTCTTCACCAAAACAGTCTCTCAGCCACATATTAAAGTTCTTCTCCACTGAAACCTCTTGAGCCGTCAGGCCTACACAGTTCAAATGTCCCTCAGCACCACTGTCTTCCATATTCCTACTAGTTTGGCCCATTAAGCCCCACTTAAAGAATTCTGTGGCTTTCCAAAACCAAAGTCCCAAAAATCCACTTTCTTCTGAACAAAAGCATGGTCAGGCCTATCACAGCAATACCCCACTCCTGGTACCAACTTATATCTTAGTTAGGGTTTTACTGCTGTGAACAGACACCATGACCAATGCAAGTTTTATAAAAGACAATATTTAATTGGGGTTGGCTTACAGGCTCAGAGGTTCAGTCCATTGTCATCAAGGCAGAAACATGGCAGCATCCAGGCAGTCATGGTACAGGAGGAACTGAGAGTTCTATCTCTTCATCTGAAGGCTGCTAGTGGAAGACTGACTTCCAGGCAACTAGGGTGAAGATCTTAAGCCCACACCTACAGTGACACACCTACTCCAACAAGGCCACACCTCCTAATAGTGCCACTCCCTGGGAAAAGCTTATACAAACCATAACATGTGGCTTCGTAGAACGAGTTGAGCAGTGTTCCTTCTGTTTCTATTTTGTGTAATAATTTGAAGAGTATTGGTGTTAGGTCTTCTTTGACGGTCTGATAGAATTCTGCACTAAAACCATCTGGCCCTGTACTTTTTTTTTTAGTTGAGAGACTTTCTATAACCCCTTCTATTTCTCTAGGGCTTATGGGACTGTTTAGCTCATCTAATTGATCCTGATTTAAATTTGGTATTTAGTATCTGTCTAGGAAATTGTCCATATCCTCCAGATTCTCCAGTTTTGTTAAGTATAGGCTTTTGTAGTAGGATCTGATGATTTCTTGAATTTCTTCAGTTCTGTTGTTATATCCCCCTTTTCATTTCTAATTTTGTTAATTTGGATACTGTCTCTGTGACCTTTGGTTATTCTGGCTAAGGGTTTATCTAACTTGTTGATTTTCTCAAAGAACCAGCTCTTTGTTTGTTTTGTTGATTCTTTGTATGGTTCTCTTCGTTTCTACTTGATTGATTTTGGCCCTTAGTTTGATGATTTCCTGTCTTCTACTCCTCCTGGGTGAATTAGCTTCTTTTTGTTCCAGGGCTTTCAGGTGTGCTATTAAGCTGCTAGTGTATGCTCTCTCCCGTTTCTTTTTGGAGGCACTCAGGGCTATGAGTTTTCCTCTTAGCACTGCTTTCATTGTGACCCATAGATTTGGGTAAGTTGTACCTTCATTTTCATTGAATTCTAAAAAGTCTTTGATTTCTTTTTTTAATTTCTTCCTTGACTAAGGTGTCATTGAGTATTGTTCAGTTTCCATGTGTATGTAGGCTTTCTGTCATTTTTGTTGCTATTGAAAACCACTTACTCCATAGTGATCTGATAGGAGGCATAGGGGTAGTTCAATCTTCTTGTATTTGTTGACATCTGTCTTGTGACCAATTATATGATCAATTTTGGAGAAGGTACCATGTGGTGCTGAGAAAAAGGTATATTCTTTTTGCTTTAGGATGAAATGTTCTATATATATTTGTTAAGTCCAATTGGTCCAAAGTTTCAATTAGTTTCACTGTGTCCCTATTTAGTTTCTGCTTTCCTGATCGGTCCATTGAGGAGAGTGGGGTGTTGAAGTCACCCACAATTATTGTATTAGGTGCAATGTGTGGTGTAAGCTTTAGTAAAGTTTCTTTTATGAATGAGGGTGCCCTTGCATTTGGAGCATAGATGTTCAGTATTGAGAGTTCTTCTTGGTGGATTTTCCCTTTGACCAGCAAGAAGTGACCTTCCAGGTTTCTTTTGATGATTTTAGGTTGAAAGTCAATTTTATCTGATATTAGAATGGCTACTCCGGCTTGTTTCCTGAGACCATTTGCTTGTAAAATTGTCTTCCAGCCTTTTACTCTAAGGTAATGTTTGTCTTTGACATTGAGATGTGTTTCCTGTATGCAGCAAAATGTAGGGTTCTGTTTCAGTATCCAGTCTGTTAGCCTATGTCTTTATATTGGGGCATTGAGTCCATTGATGTTAAGAGATATTAAGGAATAGTAATTATTACCTCCCAACATTTTTGAAATTATTTTTTATATTTGAGAGGTTATCTTCTTTTGGATTTGATGAGAGGAGGATTCTATCTTGCTTTTTCCTGGGTGTAATTTCTCTCCTTGTGTTGGTGTTTTCCCCCTATTATCCTTTGTAGGGGGAAATCATTTGCTGAGTTTGTGGAAAGATATCATGCAAATTTGGTTTTGTCATGGAATACCTTGGTTTCTCCATCTATGGCGATTGAGAGTTTTGCTGGGTAAAGTAGTTTTGGCTGAAATTTGTGTTCTCTGAGAGTCTGCATGATATCTGCCCAGGATCTTCTAGCTTTCATAGTCTCAGGTGAGAAGTCTGGTGTAATTCTAATAGGTCTTCCTTTATATGTTACTTGGCCTTTTTCTCTTACTGCCCTTAATATTCTTTCTTTGTTTAGTACATTTGGGGTTTTGATTATTATGTGACGGGTTTTATTTCTGTTCTGGTCCAGTCTGTTTGGAGTTCTGTAGGTCTTGTATATTCATGAGCATCTCTCTCTTTAGGTTGGGGAAGTTTTCTTCCATAATTTTGTAGAAGGTATTTGCTGGCCCTTTAACTTGTAAATCTTCATTCTCGTCTATACCTATAATCCTTAGATTTGGTCTTCTCATTGTGTCTTGGATTTCCTGGATGTTTTGGGTTACAGGCTTTTTGCATTTAGCATTTTCTTTGGCTGTTGAATCAATGCTTCCTATGTATCTTCAGCATCTGAGATTCTTTCTTCTATCTCTTGTAATCTATTTTTGATATTTGCATCTATGGCCCCTGATTTCTCCCCAAGGTTTTCTATCTCCAAAATTGTCTCTCTTTGTGATTTCTTAGTTGTTTCTACTGTTTTTAGATCCTGGATGATTTTGCTCAGATCTTTTATTTGCTTGTTTGTATTTTCATGTAATTCTTTAAGGGATTTTTGTGCTTCCTCTTTTATAACTTCTACTTGTTGGCCCGCGTTCTCTTGTGTTTCTTTAAGTGATTTTTGTGTATCCTCCTTATTTGCTTCCATTTTTGATCCATATTCTCCTGAATTTCTTTAAGTGTTTTTTGCATTTGCCTTGTAAGGGCCTCTACCTTTTGATCCATTTTTTCCTGTATTTCTTTAAGGGATTTATCCATGTGTTCAGCTATCAGCATCCTGACCAGTGATTTTTAGATCCAAATCTTTTTCTGGTGTGTTGGGGTATCCAGGACTCCTTGTTGTTGAACCAGGCGAACTGGGTTCAGATGCTGGCATGCTGCCTTGATTTCTGTTAGCAATGTTCCTACGTTTGCCTTTTGCCATCTGGTTATCTCTGGCGTTAGTTGATCTTGTCACTGGCTGGTGTTTGAACCTCCCGTGAGGCTGGGCCTGCCTGTTGGTTCTCTACTGATGACCAGACGGCAAGATGGAGACTGCTGCTGAGAGTGCTAAGAGGACCTCAGAGTAGTCGGTTCCCAACCAAGTTGGTACAAGGCCTGGTGGCCTTGGAGATGTCCCGCTGGGCTGCCCAGGCTCTGGCCACTGACAAGAGCCTGGCAGAATTCCACCCGAGTGATGGTAGTAACAAATTAAGTCTGCGTCTCTGGCCCTCTCTACTAGTGACCTAGCAACAAGATGGAGACCATAGTTGTAGGGGCCTGGGAGAAAAGCGGGGCAAGCAGCTCCTAGCCACACCGTGGAGGTGTTCTGCTGATCCGCCCCGACTCTGGTTACTGGCCCAAGCCTGGCGGTTTCCTGCCCCAGTGATGGCAGGTCTGGTTACCTGCACCTCTCTGCCAATGACTCGGGCGCTAGATGGCGACCTTCGGTGTAGGGGACCTTCAGCGTAGGGGACCTTCAGCGTAGGGGCTTGGGAGAACCTCGGGGCATGTAGCTCCCAGCCGCACTGTGGAGGTGTTCTGCCACTGGACAGCGTCATAAAGAACAGGCCAGGTACGTCTGTGCTGATGAAAAAAAATTCCCAAATACATCATAGATGCAGAGATGATGACGCATATTTTATAAAACAGCCCCCTCTGTGAATATGTGTATATGTTTATATATGTGTGTATATAATATGTATGTATGTATGAATGTATGTATGTATATATGTATGTTTGTGTGTGTGTGTGTGTGTGTATATATATATATATATATATATATATAATATGTGTATGTATGTATTTACAGATGAATATGTGTATACCTGTGAGGAGAGGGGGATTAAGACAAGGACATATATGCATGCACAATTATGTTTGGAAAACTCGTCAGCTGACATGCAAGAGGTGCCTTATAGAGGATTCCTTAGTAAGGCACTGAAGATGAGGTTAAAAGACATTTTTATTTTATACCACTTTCATTTTATATCACTCAATACTATTGGATTTTATTTTTATCAGAGCATGTGCTGCTTCTATGACTTTAAATGAAACCAAATTCTGAAAGTTCCCTAGAAACATTTTTTGGTTTGGTTTTATTTTCTGAGATAGGGTCTTTCTGTGTAACCCTGGCATGTATGCAACTCATAGACCAGGCTAGCCTCCAACTCACAGAGAACTGCCTGCTGGGATTTAAAGTGTGTATCACCAGGTCCAGCTTCTAGAGACTCTTTTACTACCAATTCTATAATTTTGTCATTTTTTAAACTCCAAGTGAGGCCAATTTGAGTCTATCTTCTTGATAAAAGCAACAAAATTAGCCTTACACTGTCATTTCTCAGAGGTGCATCCTTCTGGCCTTTGATGTCCACACTTTAGGCTAAATCGATATCTCCAAAGGGCCAAAGACTCTAGCTATGAAACAAGGGTGAAGCTTTGGGTTCTTTTTAGGCAAACCATATCAGCAAACTACAGCAAAGTAACAACTCTCAAATGTGTTTGAGCAGGAAGAAGTCAAGCCGTCACCGCCTGCTTCTCATCATACAGAAGGGAAGCCTGAGACCCATGGGAGGGAAAAGGAACAAAGAAATGCTTGCCAGTGTGCTGTTCCTTCTGCATCTAAGGGAATTCCCACCGTGTCCCGTCCTTCTAAAACAGGGCAGAGTCGTCACTTATCTGTCCCCTGTGAAGACAAGACGACTAGCCCTTGAGAGCTAGAGGTTTGAGTCTAAGGTGGTCTTTGGCTATATCTCAAGTTAGGAGCCTGCTTCGGCAACGTGAGACGTTTGTCTTAATAACAAAGTAAGTTTAAAAGGATGACTTCCCTAACACCAACAATGAGGAAAGTTAATCGTACTGGAGTGAAGAATCACATGAGAAGATTTAGCTAAGGACGCAGAGAAAGTCGGGCTGCTGCGGTGGTCTAGATGACCCTTGACTTGATGACCATCTTGTAAGAGAGCAGAGTACAAAGCTGAGGATGGAGGAAAGAATTTGAAGACATTTCAAGTGGAGTGGATAGAATTTGAAAAGCAAGAGAGATGTATGCCAACTGATGAAAGAAGAGGAGTGACCTCTCCTGTGACCTCTGGCATCTACTGGGTGGACCCGGGGGAGGGGCTTCTCAACTTCCATGTCTTGGAGCTTTACAAAGATCACGGTAGCTCCCGCAGCAGAAACAAGGCAGATCTACCTAAGTTACTAACTGCCTGGTGGACAAAGCACTAGAACCTCATTGTACTCCCCACCCCTTTGGCAGCGGCAGCGGCGGGGATAGGGAGGTTGTTCTGGAAGTCTTAATAAAATGCAGCTCTAGAGCTCAGCAAAGGTGGTACATGCCCACAAGCCCAGTGCATTCAAGAGACTAAGCCTGGGATACATAGAAAGGCTCTATGGCAAATAAATAAATAAGTTTTCCTACCTTTGTGAACAAGATTGCACTGCAGGTGGCAGCCTCTACTATGGAATTTCCTTTCACATTGTGGGTAAACATTGTTTTCTGATTTTTTACACAGTGAGACCCTTGAACTACTGAAGCATAGAGGATTCTTTCTCTCTTGTTTCAGGAAATTTTTCTTGTTTCTTCCTTTATTTTTTTTTATTTTATTTATTTATTTATTTATTTTTTTACTAAAGGTAAGTTTGACAAAACATTATTATGTTCAAGGAGATGAATCCACCTTTTGTTTAAGCAGTTGTTCTACTGGGGAGGAAAAAAAAGGTTGCTTTTCTTTCTTTCCTTTTTTCCCCCCCACATACAAAATGAAGCATTGTGGGTAAGTGAAAAAACAGCATCCCAGTACTAGGTCTTTGCTTGAAGAGATGAGTGGTGTTCGGGGTTGTTACTATTGACATTTTATAGATGAGAAGGCTTAGCCCAGGACATGTGTACAAGGCCTCCAAGAGCGCTGAACTGAGAATCTGAGCCTCAGGGTTCTGGCCCCTCGGCCTTCACGCCTCCCTCTTGGCTATAGCAACCCCTAATGGCCATCTCTCTCCACAGTCTCATCTCTACCTCTTCTCTGTCTGTGTCTGTCACTATAGCTGCTCCCATAAGTCTCTGTTTCCTTCAGGTCTGCCATTTCTCCACTGTTGTGGTCAAGCATTGATGCTCTTTAAAGCCTGCTTCAGAAGAACAGGGGCAAAAAAAAAAACCTGTTCGGCTGTTAGCAGGACAGTGGGGTTTCCTTGTTCTCCAGTCCCAGGCAGTATGGCCAACCCCGAAATCTCTTCCCTGTCTTCCTCTCTTCACTTTACAAGGGCTTGATGTGAAGTTTATGCTGTGTGGAGTGTGTATATATACAGAGCCAGTATCCTCAGGCCCCAAACTCGCCTAGTGCCACTATGTTACTATGGATGTGTGTGTGTGTGTGTGTGTGTGTGTGTGTGTGTTACTATGTTGCTATGTTACTATCACAAGAGAAAAGGAAAGGATGAACAGAAGAGATGAGAGGAGGTTTGGGGAAGAGCAGTGGTGACAAGAAGAGACCCATGAGCTGGTGGCATGAGGGAGGCCCTCTTTTGTCCTTTCCGTATAAATGTCATCAGATGTCAGGCTGTTCCTCAGCTATACACAATGCAAGTAAAGCACTGCACTTGGGTCCTTGTTAATTTTCTGTTACTGTGATAAATACTGTAACCAAAAGCAACTTGGGAAGAAAAGAGTTTGTTTCAGCTAAGATTACACTCCAGCAGTGTGGGGGGCCAAGGTAGGAACTCTGTAAGTGCTCCCTTCCTTGTCAATCCCCCCCCTCTCTCTCTCTCTCCCCCTCCGTGTGGTTTATAGTCAGCTAATTTTCTTATACAGCCTAGACTCACAGGCCTAGGGATAGTACCACCCACAGTGGGCTGAACCTCTAACAGTAAACAAAATAATGTCCCCCAGATACATTGGCAGGCCAATATTTAATTGAAGTTCCCTGTTTCTGGGTGACTTTTGGTTGTGCCAACTTAACAATAAACACTAACCAGGAGAAATTGCTATCCAATGCAGTTCTTCCCCCCCCCCCAGTATTATATTTCTATTGATAAGTTAGTTTGGAGTTTCACATAATACACCCTGATCCCATTCACTTCCCAGTCTCCCCAGGTCTACCCCTCCTCCCTTTTCATCCCCCACTCCCAAAAGGAAATATCCCCAAGTCCAATTCGTGTAGCCCATATAGTCACTGGAGCATGGTCAAACTCCCATTAGCCAGTCCCTTAGAGAAAACTGAGTGCTTTCCCACCCCCACCTCTGCCAGAAGCCACCAAATATGAAGAGGTGCACTTCAGGCATGTGTTTCTTAAACAGGCTTTTTATTCATCCTTCAGAACATTGCTACCCCTAGACTTCTCCTACATAAAAATCCTAAAACCAATATACTTAAGCCTCCTGGTTGGTTCCTGGCTTAACTAGCCAGGGTCCACTACAAGGCCAAGCTACCAAGAGGGTAGAGCTGTAGTGGTTCATACCTCTAATCCCAGCACTCAGGAGACATAGGCAGGAGAATTTCTGTGAGTCTGAAGTCAAAGTGGGCTACATAATGAGTTCCAGTAAAACACGGACTATGTCTCACCAATAAACAAACAACAAGGATGAATCCGAGATCTGAGTAGTCCCCAATGTCAGAGTCAGTCATTGCCAAGCGTTCTTGTCAGGCTCTTGGCCCACACAGCCCAGGTCTCTGACAGATATGCATAAGAACCTTGGTAGGTCATCCTAATCATATAACATGGCCCAGGTTACAGACATTCACCTTGTATCTCCACATGCACTCCTAGGCCCATAAGCTAGGAGGCCCGTGCAACCCCAGGTGGCTTCCACAGGCCGAGGCCCTGGGCTGGTCTGAAGCTCTCCACCAGGATAGGACTAATAGAAGGCCAGTGTGCTGCTCAATTTAAAAAAAATAAAACGACCCATAAGGTGGGTAATAACTGTCCCGCAGAGAGATATGAGTGCCACTAAAGCTGTCATACTAGGGAAAAGGATTGATTGCTCCTCTCTCCAGCGCTCTTCCCCACCCCTGTGAGCCCCAGACACATGTGGGCACAGCTGGAGCCTCCTGTGCTCTGGAAGAGAAGGTTGCTGGACAGAGCAGGAGTGACTGTAGGATGGTCAAGCGTCCAGCACCTTGCAGCGGCATGTCCAGCCCTGAGTTAGACAGCATTGGTCCTGAGCCAGTGCACTTCAGAAATGCCCAGGGAACTTTGGAAACAGGCTCCAGGGCCCCACTCCAGCCATGCCATGTGGAAGCAGAGCCCTTGATGTTTCCTTTAGCCCTGCAGGTGACTGTGCTGAGGCTTACTCGGGCGCTGGGTTTCACAGACCACTGCAGTGGAGAACAGAACAGGAGTGTAGGATGTGCTTTTCTCCTTAAGGAGCTTACCACATAAGCAGGAAGATAAGACTCATTTATACACGGTAAATTTAATTATTCCCTCATCTGTGTTCAAATAGTGCCTCTGTGCTTATCTTCATTATAGCTTTTGTTTCATTGAGTTGGAAACGTTTATTAGCCCCTCTCCTTTATCAGTTTTCTGTGAGCTATCCGAAGGCAGGGACTATGTTCATTCGTCTTGGGGAAGTTTGTACTCACAATCATTTAATGGCCCATTCCTTTCTTGATGCAAGAAAATGGAGGGAGGCTGGGGATATAGCCCCGTTGGTGCAGAACTTGCCTGGCGTTTATAAAGCCCTGGGTTTGATCCCTCACAGGACAGAGACTAGCCATGGGGACGCGCACCTGTAATCGCACCACTGTGGAGGTAAAGATGGGAGGGCCAGGAAGGAAATTCCAAGACTCACGGCAGAATGAGAGAAGCTCCTTCTACACACTGTCCTGTGACCTCTATACAAGTACTGTAGCGTACATAGCCACACACGCGCACACACACACACACACACACACACACACACACATCAATAAATAAAGTGAAAAACCGTAAGCACTAAGGCTCTCATGTCAAGTAAGCACCAGCTGTACAGTGGCAAAGAAACCCAACAAGCCCCCAGCTGTGCTGGAACTAACATGCCAGCAGGGTGAACAGTCAAGTAAACGAACAAGACCATCATCTACGGGAACATCCTGAAGTCACTGACACTGGGACACATGTAAGTGAGGACACTGAGGGAACAGCTCAAACATTGGGCAGAACCAGCAGGTCCGGGGCCTCCTGTTGTAGGGAGACGACTACAATGGCTGAACTTAGTGATGAAGGATCTGAGGCTACAGAGAGAGCAGCTGAATGGCCCATAGACTGACTGAACGCAATGACACATTCCTCTTCCTCTCCCTCCCCCTCCTCCTCTTCCTCTCTCTCATTCCCTCCCTCCTCCCCTCCCTCCTCTCCTCCCTTCTTCTCTTCCTCCTCCTTTCCCTCCTTCCCCTCCCTCCTCCTCTCTTCATCTTTTGCCTCACCCTCCGTCTATCCTTTTCCTTCCTTCTCTGCTTCTTCTCCTTCCTCCTCTGTCTCTTCTGCCTCCTTCTTATCCTCCTCTCCTTTAACACACAGGCCCTCACTATGCAGCCCAAGCTGGCCTCCAATTCACTACAATTTACTAGCTCAATTAGCTATGTAGGACGGTCTAGTCTCATAATCCTCCTGCCTCGGCATCCTGAATACTGGGAATATAGTCATGAACAACCACAGTCAACCATTTTTACTTCTGTGTCCTCTTGATTCAAAAATACACAGCATCCCATTGGACCATCTGAACCAAGGTGACCAACACACATGATTGGATTCTTCTTCTTTTACAAACCACAGCCCACTCCCATTGGATCACGGAGTTGAATAGAAACAGAAGTCAGTATCGAAGGCAATTTTCAAAGTCCAGGCAAGAGATAGTGGGCAAAGCAAAAGAAATAGAAAAGGGAGGCAGGCAGGCGCCAGCATGAATTTCAGAAACATCTCTCAGTCTGCTGATAGACAGGGTGGAGTAAAGCCATCAGGAACGACTCCTGGATTAACAAATAAGCCCAGTGCCTGGAACATAATAAGTGCTTGACGGATGATGACTGAACAGCTCAATGACTGCGCATTAAACACCTCAACATCAGCTCTCCAACATAATTATGTGCCAGCATGTCTGATGCAGACAAAAGCACTGGATCATCCAGAAGATGTCACTGAAGCCAGAGGTGAGAGTCTGTGCCTGCCATTCTGGGTGCTCTGGAGGCTGAGACAGGACAGCCATGTGTCATGAGGAGTTCTCATGAGTTCTCATGAGCTCATGAGTTCAAGACCAGCCTGGGCATCCTAAGGAGGCACCATCAAAGAGAGATGGGGAGGGAGAGAAAGAGGAAGAGGGGAGATTTGAGCTCTGGTCTGGAAGCTGACTATCATCCAGATAGAGAAGCCAATGTGAAAGGAGATGATAGATCAGATCGCAAAAGCAAACCTGTGCTGCTGTCGTGTTTGGGAAGAGATGTTTTCGGGGTTGGTATTGTTGTGTTGTGTTTGAGTATGGTTTTGAGATGGGGTATGACCGTATAAACCATGACCCTCCAGACTGGTAAGATTACAGTCACACTTGAGCCATCACATCGGGCTTGTTACAGATTTGAGATTGGTCTCGTTATTTGGGGGGAGGGAGCTGAGTTGTTTTGTTGTTGCTGCTGTGTTTTGTTTAAGGGACAGGAAAGTGGAAAGAACTGAAAAAATACCTGTGCTGGCAAAGCAGAAAAGAGGACAGAGAGATCACACAGACCCCAGCTACAAGCAGCACTGTTGTTCCTCCCAGGTAACTGCCACGGGTGGGGTACCGGCTAGGAAGCACCCTCCCTAGCAGCCAGGGACCTGAGCCCACTAGCGGGATGGCAGGAACTCCATTTGGACCCTCTTATCTTTCTTCAGCAGTTCAGTGAACCACCAGCTGGTCACAGGGAGCTGGCAGGTGGTAACAGCCAAGAGCACAAACATGCAGGGTCCCAAGGCAAGCTCTCTGCTGGAGATGCTTGGCCAGCGAATGACAGCAGCGCCCTCTGGTGGACACATGCTGTCTTGCAGCCCACAAGGACATCAACTGTCTCCTGCAGCGGGATTAAAAACTGAGGGAGTTAGTTGGTTAGGCAGCCAGGGAGCAACCATAGAAAGGACAAGTTTTCTAAGGAAGATGGAACTGTTCGTAATGAGGACCATCTGCTCAGAGGGCGGGTAGTCTGAAACGTGTCTCACTCAGGCCTGCCTCAGTAGGGACCCCAGTCCTCCTGAAGGGGTCACATGGGAGTGCTTCTGCTCCATTTGTTGTTATTTTGATGCCTGGGCACAAGTTTAAAGCATACAATATGCTTCAATAAGAATACAACTAACTGCAATGCAGACAATATATTTCTCCTCACTTCAAGCTCTTTACGTGTCCTTTGCCTCAAACATATTGCAATTATTTCACACACACACACACACACACACACACACACTCACTCACACACACACACTCACACACTCACACACTTCTACACATGCACACACAAACAATGCACGCATTCTATTCACACAGCAGATATTTACTGAGCACTTAATATGCCTCAGACGTGAGGTTAGCACCTGAAAACACAGAGATGAATATATAAGGCTCTCAACTAGCCATGGAAGATAGTTGTCTGTATATAGACCGCTCTAAACAGCATGCTAGCAGGATGGCAAGGAAGAGCCCAACCCAGACCAGATCAGTTATAGGTATTTTATTGAAGTTCACACGTTGCATCTAGGTCTTTACAGAAACAAGGATGTTTTCTCTGTCGAAAATGATAAAGAGGAGATTGAGCAGGCAGAACCAGATACCCGAGATATCCCAAGTTTAAGAACTCTGGGGACCCGGGCCGCCAGCCAGTCATCTAAGAACGGGAGCTTGGCAGAGCAGCGGTCCTGTGTTCCAGCAGGGCGTGGGTTCTCTGCCCTCTGGGAGTCCCTGCACTCCGCACTCCACACTCCCCGTGGCCGCCGACAGCATACTTGCTGCTGACTGAACTAAGCAGGCAGATCCAGAGAAGACAAGCAGCATCAGGTCCACAGAGATAACCGAATATAACATTACTTAGAGCAAGATACACCAGGCGTCCAACAGCACCCAAGAGGAGAACAACACATCAGCAATTTGTGGCAGGGGAAACCCAGTCATCCAGTGGTGGGGAAATAGTCTTCTGAGCCCACAGGAAGTTCAAGCACCAGCTAGTGACTACAGGACCAACTAAGGCCAGAGAAAACCAGATGGCAAAAGGCAAATGTAGGAACATTTCTAACAGAAATCAAGGCAATATGGAAGCATCCAAACCCAGTTCCCTGACAGCAGTAAGTCCCAGATACCCAAACACACCAGAAAAATAAGATTTGGATCTAAAATCACTGGTCAGGATGCTGATAGAGGAAAACATAGATAAATCTCTTAAAGAAATACAGGAGAAAATGGATCAAAAATTAGAAGCCCTAACAAGGCAAACCGAAAAATCACTTAAAGAAATTCAGGAGAATATGGATCAAAAATTAGAAGCCAATAAGGAAGAAGTACAAAAATCACTTAAAGAAATACAGGAGAACATGGGCCAACAAGTAGAAGTCATGAAAAAGGAAACACAAAAATCTCTTAAAGAAATACATGAAAATACAAACAAGCAAGCAGAAGATCTGAGCAAAACCATCCAGGATCTAAAAACAGAAGTAGAAACAACTAAGAAATCACAAAGGGGGACAACTTTGGAGATAGAACACCTTAGGAAGAAATCAGGGGCCATATATGCAAATATCAACAATAGAATACAAGAGGAAGAAGAAAGAATCTCAGATTCTGAAGATACCATAGAAACTATTGATTCAACAGTCCAAGAAAATACAAAATGCAAAAAGCTTGTAACTCAAAACATCCAGAAAATACAGGACAAAATGAGAAGACCAAACCTAAGGATTATAGGCATAGATGAGAGGGAAGATATACAACTTAAAGGGTCAGCAAATATCTTCTACAAAATTATGGAAGAAAACTTCCCCAACCTAAAGAGAGAGATGCCCATGAATATACAAGAAGCCTACAGAACTCCAAACAGACTGGACCAGAACAGAAATACCTCCCATCACATAATAATCAAAACCCCAAATATACTAAACAAAGAAAGAATATTAAAGGCAGTAAGAGAAAAAGGCCAGGTAACATATAAAGGAAGACCTATCAGGATTACACCAGACTTCTCACCTGAGACCATGAAAGCTAGAAGATCCTGGGCAGATATCATGCAGACTCTAAGAAAACACAAATTTCAGCCAAAACTACTTTACCCAGCAAAACTCTCAATCGTCATAGATGGAGAAACCAAAGTATTCTATGACAAACCAAATTAGCACATTATCTTTCCACAAACCCAGCCCTACAAAGGATAATAGGAGGAAAACACCAACACAAGGAGAGAAACCACACCCCAGAAAAAGCAAAATAGAAACCCCCTCTCATCAAACCAAAAAGAAGATAACCACTCAAAAATAAAAAAATAACGTCAAAAATGTCAGGAAGTAATAATTACTATTCCTTAATATCTCTTAACATCAATGGACTCAATTCCCCAATAAAAAGACATAGACTAACAGACAGGATACAGAAACAGGACCCTACATTTTGCTACATATGGGAAACACATCTCAGTGTCAAACACTACCTTAGAGTAAAAGTCTGGAAGACAATTTTACAAGCAAATGGTCTCAGAAAACAAGCCAGAGTAGCCATTCTAATATTAGATAAAATTGACTTTCAACCTAAAGTCATCAAAAGAGACACAGAAGTTCACTTCTTGCTGGTCAAAAGAAAAATCCACCAAGAAGAACTCTCAATACTGAACATCTATGCTCCAAATGCAAGAGCACCCTCATCCATAAAAGAAAGTCTACTAGAGCTTAAAGCACACATTACACCTAACACAATAATTGTGGATGACTTCAACACTCCACTCTCCTCAATGGACCAATCAGGAAACCAGAAACTAAACAGGGATATAGTGAAACTAATTGAAGCTTTGGACCAATTGGATTTAACAGATATATATAGAACATTTTATCCCAAAGCAAAAGAATATACCTTTTTCTCGGCACAGCATGGTACCATCTCCAAAATCGATCATAATTGCTCACAGGACAGATGTCAACAAATACAAGATCGAACTAATCCCATGCCTCCTATCAGATCACGGTGGACTAAAAGTGGTCTTCAATAGCAAGAAAAACAACAGAAAGCCCACATACACATGGAAACTGAACAACAATGACACCTTAGTCAAGGAAGAAATAAAGAAAGAAATCAAACACCTTTTAGAATTCAATGAAAATGAAGGTACAACCTATCCAAATCTATGAGACACAATGAAAGCAGTGCTAACAGGAAAACTCATAGCCCTGAGTGCCCCCAAAAAGAAACTGGAGAGAGCATACACTAGCTGCTTAACAGCACACCTGAAAGCCCTGGAACAAAAAGAAGCTGATTCACCTAGGAGGAGTAGAAGACAGGAAATCATCAAACTCAGGGCTGAAATCAATTAAGTAGAAACAAAGAGAACCATACAAAGAATGTACAAAACCAGGAGCTGCTTCTTTCAGAAAATCAACAAGATAGATAAACCCTTATCCAGGCTAACCAATGGGCACAGAGACAGTATCCAAATTAACTAAATTAGAAATGAAAGGGGGATATAACAACAGAAACCGAGGAAATTCAAAAAAATCATCAGATTCTACTACAAAAGCCTATACTCAACACAACTGGAGAATCTGGAGGAAATGGACAATTTCCTAGACAGATACCAAATACCAAAATTAAATCAGGATCAATTAGATCAGCTAAACAGTCCCATAACCCCTAGAGAAATAGAAGGGGTTATAGAAAGTCTCCCAACCAAAAAAAAATATGGAAGCAGATGGTTTTAGTGCAGAATTTTATCAGACTTTCAAAGAAGACTTAACACCAATACTCTTCAAACTATTCCACAAAATTGAAACAGAAGGAACACTGCCAAACTTGTTCTATGAAGCCACAATTACGCTGATACCAAAACCACACAAAGATCCAACAAAGAAAGAGAACTGTAAACCAATTTCCCTTATGAACATCGATGCAAAAAATACTAAAAAAAATCCTTGCCAACCAAATGCAAGAGCACATCAAAATGATCATTCACCATGATCAAGTAAGCTTCATCCCAGGGATGCAGGGATGGTTCAATATAAGGAAATCCATCAATGTAATCCACTACATAAACACACTAAAAGAAAAAAAAACACATGGTCATCTCATTAGATGCTGAAAAAGCATTTGACAAAATTCAGCATCCTTTCATGCTAAAAGTCCTAGAAAGAACAGGAATTCAAGGCCCATACCTAAACATAATAAAAGTGATATACAGCAAACCAGTAGCCAACATCAAACTAAATGGAGAGAAACTTGAAGCAATCCCACTAAAATCAGGGACTAGACAAGGCTGCCCTCTCTCTCCATATCTTTTCAATATAGTAGTTGAAGTTCTAGCGAGAGCAATTAGACAACATAAGGAAGTCAAAGGGATACAAATTGGAAAGGAAGAAGTCAAACTATCATTATTTGCAGATGATATGATATTATACTTAAGCGACCCATAAACTTCACCAGAGAACTCCTACAGCTGATAAACAACTTCAGCAAATTGGTTGGTTACAAAATCAACTCAAGGAAATCAGTACCCATCCTGTACTCAAAGGACAAGCAGGCTGAGAAAGAAGTTAGGGAAATAACACCCTTCACAATAGCCACAAACAATATAAAGTATCTTGGCATGACTCTTACCAAACAAGTGAAAGATCTGTATGACAAGAACTTCAAGTCTTTGAAGAAAGAAATTGAAAAAGACCTCAGAAGATGGAAAAATAATTCTTGCTCTTGAATTGGCAGGATCAATATAGTAAAAATTTCCATCTTGCCAAAAGCAATCAACAGATTCAATGCAATCCCCATCAAAATCCCAAAACAATTCTTTATAGATCTAGAAAGAGTAATTCTTTTTTTCTTTTTTTATTGTATATGTTCTATATTTACATTTCATTTCCCTTTTTTTTTGTTTCTCCACCCCCCCTAAGGTCCCACATGCCCTTTTCCCTCTCCCTGCTCCCCCATCCACCCCTTCCTACTTCCCTGTTCTGGTATTCCCCTTCACTGATGCTTTGATCCTTTCCAGCATTAGTGTCCATTCCTTTCTTCTGTCAGACATCATTTGGTATGTGAATTGTGTCTTTGGTGTCCCACGATTCTAGGCTAATATCCACTTATCAGTGACTGCATACCATGGGTCTTCTTTTGAGACTGGGTTACCTCACTTAGTATGATGTTCTCCAGCTCCATCCATTTCTCTAAGAATTTCATGAATTCATTGTTTCTAATGGCTGAATAGTATTCCATTGTGTATATATACCACATTTTTTGTATCCATTCCTCCGTTGAGGGACATCTGGGTTCTTTCCAGCTTCTGGCTATTATATATAAGGCTGCTATGAACATCGTGGAGCATGTATCCTTATTGCATGCTGGGAAGTCTTCTGGGTATATTCCCAGGAGTGGTATGGCTGGATCCTCCGGAAGTATCATGTCCAGTTTTCTGAGGAACCGCCAGACTGATTTCCAGAGTGGTTGTACCAGCTTGCAGTCCCACCAGCAGTGGAGGAGTGTTCCTCTTTCTCCACATCCTCGCCAACACCTGATGTCTTCTGAGTTTTTAATCCTAGCCATTCTGACAGGTGTGAGGTGAAATCTCAGGGTTGTTTTGATTTGAATTTCTCTAATGACTAATGATGTTGAACATTTTTTAAGGTGTTTCTCAGCCATCCAAATTTCTTCAGGTGAAAAGTCTGTTTAGCTCTGTATCCCATTTTTGGATAGGGTTATTTGGTTTTCTGGGGTCTAACCTCTTGATTTCTTTGTATACATTGGATATTAGCCCTCTGTCGGATGTGGGGTTGGTGAAGATCTTTTCCCAATTTGTTGGTTGCCGATTTGTCCTTTTGACAGTGTCTTTTGCCTTACAGAAAAATTGTAACTTTATGAGGTCCCATTTGTCTATTCTTGATCTTAGAGCATAAGCGATTGGTGTTCTGTTCAGGAATTTTCCCCCTGAGCCAATGTCCTCAAGGGTCTTCCCCAGTTTCTTTTCTATTAGTTTTAGTGTGTCTGGTTTTATTTGGAGGTCCTTGGTCCACTTGGAGTTGAGCTTAGTGCAAGGAGATAAGAGTGGATCAATTTTCATTCTTCTTCTTAAATTCATCTGGAGCAACAAAAAACCCAGGATAGCTAAAACTATTCTCAACAATAAAAGGACTTCTGGAGGAATCAATATCTCTGACCTCAAGCAGTACTACAGAGCAACTGTGTTAAAAACTGCCTGGTATTGGTACAGCGACAGGCAAGTAGATCAATGGAATAGAATTGAAGACCCAGAAATGAACCCACAGAGTTATGGTCACTTGGTCTTTGATAAAGGAGCTACAACCATCCAGTGGAAAAAAAGACAGCCTTTTTAACAAATGGTGTTGGTTCAACTGGAGGTCAACATGCAGAAGAATTCGAATTGACCCACTCTTATCTCCTTGTACTAAGATCAATGCCAAGTGGATCAAGGACCTCCACATAAAGCCAGACACACTGTAACTAATAGAAGAGAAACTGGGGAAGACCCTGGAGGACATGGACACAGGGGGAAAGTTCCTGAACAGAACACAAATAGCTTATGCTCTAAGATCAAGAACTGACAAATGGGACCTCATAAAATACAAAGTTTCTGTAAGGCAAAGGACACTGTCAGAAGGACAAAATGACAACCAACAAATTGGGAAAAGATCTTCACCAACCCCACATCTGACAGAGGGCTAATATCCAATATATACAAAAGAACACAAGAAGTTAGACCCCAAAGAACCAAATAACCCTATTTAAATATGGGGTACAGAGCTAAACAAAGAATTTTCACCAGAAGAAATTTGGATGACTGAGAAGCACCTTAAGAGATGTTCAACATCATTAGTCATCAGGGAAATGCAAATCAAAAGAACCCTGAGACCTCACACCAGTCAGAATGGCTAAACCTCAAGAGACAACAGGTGCTGGTGAGAATGTGAAGAAAGAGAAACACTCCTCCACTGTTGGTGGGATTGCAAGCTGGTACATCCACTCTGGAAATCAGTCTGGCAGTTCCTCAGAAAATTGGGCATGACACTTCCAAAGGACCCTGTCATACCACTCCTAGGCATATACCCAGAGGATTCCCATGCATGCAATAAAGATGCATGCTCCACTATGTTCATAGCAGCCTTATTTATAATAGCCAGAAGCTGGAAGGAGCCCAGATGTCCCTCAAAGGAGGAATGGATGCAGAAAATGTGATATATTTATACAATGGAATACTACTCAGCAATGAAAAATAATGAATTCATGCAATTTGTATGCAAATGGTTGGATCTGGAAAATATCATCCTAAGTGAGTTAACCCAATCACAAGTAAATACACATGAAATGCAACCACAGATAAGTGGATATTAATGAGCCCAAAAGCTCTGAATACTCAAGGCACAATTAGCAAATCAAAAGATTCCCAAGAAGAAGGAAGGAGAGGACAATCGGTCCAGAAAAGACTGGTTTCAGTTTTGCAGGAGAGTACCAGAACAGAGAAAGGGTTGGGGGGTGATTGGGGAATAGGGGGGGTGGAAGAGGACTTATGGGACACATGGTGAGGGGGAACTGGGAAAGGGGAAAGCCTTTGGAATGTAAACAAAGAATATAGAAAAAAATGATAAAGAGGCCATTGAAATGGCTCGGTGAGTAAAACTGCTGGCCTGATGACCTGGCCAGGGGAGCTGGAGAGAGCTGACTGCAAAAGACCTTTGCTAAGGAGTTTGTGTAGAGAACCTCAGAGTCATCTCAAGACCAAGCGTAGAGAGACAGAGGACAGGGAATCAGAGACAAAGGCAGGAGATAAAGGATGAGAGAGATAGACAGGGGTGGGAACAAAGGAGGGGGGAAAGGGAGGGAGAGGAAGAAGGGGCATTTGTGGATAGGGAGGAGACAGACATGGCCCATGCAAAGTCACCAGGGGAAACCCCATGTTAGCATGAGGTGGTTCATTTTAATCAGGCATGTTAGTAAAGTGAGCCAGGGCGGTGGGCTTTTGATTGCTAGATTTCAGTACTTTGATAGCTGAACCTCAGTAGTCAGCCTCAGGAAGAGGAAGTAGCCAAGTAAGGGAACAGTCCTTGGTGGCCAGCTTCAGGGATGTGCTCTAATGGGTTTTCAGCAAGGCAGAGGGAATGGGAGAGACGGGCACGGCCTGCCATGCGCAAGCTGGCCACAGTCCCTTTAGCTTGAGCTCCTGGGAAGGGCCCAGACCCTGTCCACGTACATTAGAAATAAGATGCTGCTGGACAGATGTGGTGGGGACTCAGAAGGCTGAGGCAAGGAGATGGAGGCTGAACAGGCTGGGCTACATAGGGAGTTTGAAGCTACTCTGAGCTATATAGCAAGGCAAGGGAGAGAGGGAAGGAAGGAGTGAGTGAGTGAGTGAGTGAGTGAGTGAGTGAGTGAGACAGAGAAGCCTAAGTGGGGATGAAGGTGAGTCAGAGAGCATGGGCCTAGCATGTAGGAGATCCAGGGTCCCATTCCCTACCCTGCAAAGAAGGGGGTAGGGTGGGGGTGTTGACATTGATGACAAGGACCTGGAAATATCTATTTGTACCCAATCCCTTGTCATATCTGGAATGTCTTCTAGAGAGTCTACACAGATAAGCATCATATCTACCTCTTCTTCAAGCCCTAAACAAACCCAAGCAGTGAGCCAGCACTTTGTGTGGACTGTGTGCCTTGGGCTCAAAGATCTTTATGTGACCTTTTTTTCCTCTCTAAACCTAAAGTAAGGAAAAGCATGGTGTGGCCAAGCACTGTTTTAACTCTCCCAGCCTACCACATGAGCTGAATTTGCTCTGGCCAGACCATCCCCTGGGAACAGGCAGCAGAGGGGAGGCTTATCCAATCTATGTACTTAGCACCTCTCAGGTGACCAAAGGAACACTTTTAAAATCACTAAACATTGTCCTTCAGCAGGGTGTGGTGGCACCTCTCTAATCCCAATCCCAACTTGTATTTGGGAGATTGAAGCCCGTGGGATGCTTAGCAAGACTCTGCTAAGAGTGTGATGTACAAGGTTGGACGGGCTTCCTTGAGCTTCTTCAGCAAGGGAGCCTGAGAGACTTGTCATGGGATGGGATGCAGTTCCTTCCATAATCCCAAATAAACCTTAAATGTGAATGTGTTCACCTGTAAGTGCTCTACACAAGGGTCCATCCCCACTAGACACCTGGGCAGGAACTGAACAGCAGAGAAGATAATATCCCAGGAGGACAGACCTGGAGAGAGACTCCATGGAGCTGACTGTGAGACTGTGCAGATTTTATGAGAGTCCACAGTGTCACAGACCTGTAAGATGAAGGGGCTGCTAGAGTAAGCCTCCAGCAGGTGACTCGAACCCCACCAACCAGGGAAGCCTGTGAGTGAACACTGGTTCACTGGACCAGTCACTCTCCAGGACATCACCAAATGTAGAGTATGAATATTTCTAGGGATGGAGAGAGAATTTTCACTGCCCCAAGTCCCAAGCACCCAGACAGTCCAAACATTTTCTGCTGATAAGAAACTCAGTTCTCAACTCAAAGGGAGCAAAAAGTGGTTTATTCTTGAACCAAATATAGATGACCATGGCATAGGCAAAGATTTCTGACCGAGAAAAAAAATTCCAAGTGGAATTGATTTCATGAAGTGTTTTAGTTACAGAACAAAAGAAAGTCACAAATCAAGGAATTTTCTAGGACTCCGGTGGAAATGTTGGGTAGATGGGTTACAAAAGCTGAAGCAGGGGACTCTCTTCTATAAGTTTCAGATGTCAACTGTCATATGACACACTTGGGTTCCCAGGGTAGTAGATACTAGTGATCTAAGTTAATAAGTCTAAAAAGGCTTCTACCTGACAAGTACAGCAATGTTAGATTAGACACAGAGATGACTGGTGAGTGAGTATCAGGAGGACTAAAGATGGCCCAAGATAATGGACTAGGGCTGTTGGTCTCCAGGAAAGTGTTTACCTGGTATGCACAAGGCTCAGGGTGTCAATTCCTGGCAGCATACAAGCATACATGGTGTTGGGGGAGGGGGGGACAGAGAGACATCAAGAGAGAGACAGAGACAGAGGGAGACAGAGAGACAGAGGGAGAGAGAGACAGAGGGACAGAGACAGGAGACAGAGAGATTACAATGTCTGTCCTCTTAAACTTTGCCCTGAGCGTCCCAGATGCAGACAGCTCCTCTGTGACAGAAATGCTTGTGTGGCCTGTGCACAGCTCTAGGTTTAATCTCCAATACCTCAAAAGCAAACAAACAAACAAACAAACAAACAAACAAACAGAGCTGTCCTCCTAAGGACCGAAGCCAACCAAAAACAATTCAAGTGGACTCTTCCTTTTCTAGGAGACGGAGAAACTCCACAGCTCTGCTTTGACCTCAAGGTTCATAATTCCTGTTGCTCCCTGGTCACCCACCCTCACCTCTCAAACCAACCATGCTAACTACATGAAAAGTATCTTAGGTGGACTGTTGTTAGAATTTCAAGGAATTTCCCAATTGTACCTCATAATCTCATCCCCAAAGCTATACCTCAAGTTCCCCAACTATTAATGCACTGCCTGTGTTCTGTGGAGATTCTCTTTGGATAGTTTCCTCTTGGGTGATGCTAAATTCCCTCTAGAAGAGTCACAGAAGTGCTACCACACAGTCCCGTGGCCATGGAAGCCTTCCTTCAGAACCCATCGCCTAGAAGTGAGATTTTAAAGGAATATATGAGTCTGTTGGTTTCCAGCTACAGGACCTAAGGATCTGGTTTGTAAGCTCTGAAGATAAGTTTGCTGTTTACCCCTGTAAACACAGCCTCTGTTGTAGGCCAGAGGCACAGAGGCATTTCCTGGGTGTTTGTGGGAAAGTGCCGTGAGTGAATGAATGCATGAATGACCAAGAAAAAGTCAAGGGGCCAACGCTCCTCCTCGGGAGGATGATAAGGCAGAAAGCAAATCCTGACGATGAAAATGACTCCCTTTTCTGTGTGTGTGTGTGTGTGTGTGTGTGTGTGTGTATCTCTGTGTCTCTGTGTGTCATGAGTGTGTACGTATGTGTGTCTGTGTCTATCTATATATGTGTATGTGTGTGCACGTGTATCTTTGTGTCTGTGTGTGTTTCTGTGTGTCTCTGTGTGTGTGTGCCTGTGCTTGTGTGTGTGTGCATCTATGTGTGTCTCTGTGTGTGTTAGTGTGTGTCAGTGTGTGTGTGTATGTGTATCTGTCTGTCTGTAGGAGCTCTCTGTTTCTGACAATACCATTAATTCATACCTTTCTTACTCTTCAGTTTTGCAAATGACTAAACCTGGTTTAGGAGGAGCCAAGCCTGCCAAGCCTGGCTGTTAATCTCACCACCAGAGGGCGGTGCAAACTAAAGACCAGGGTTTTTCTTTTTTGTTTTGTTTTGTTTTGTTTTTTTGTTTTTTTGTTTGTTTGTTTCACACAGGCGCACGCGCGCACACACACACACACACACACACACACACACACACACACACAGAGTGGGTAACAGCACCTTCTCCACCAAGGCCATTTTTGGATCCCTGGTTCAGCACTTCTTCCCTATGTACTCCTGAATACCAAAAATCTCTTACCCCTGTCTTTGCACTTAGGGCCTGTAACTAAGTAATTAAAAATTTGTAATTTGAAAAATAAAAAACAGGAGTAGGATTGCTGGCCAGTCTGCTCTGTTCACTCTTAGGAAAAGTCTTCACCATAATTTTCTAGACAACTCGCTGTGGTCCCTTGGAGAAGCCTGGAACTTCCTAAGGGCGATCCATATGTAATTGATGATGAATTGATAATTTATACGCAGCGAGGACTGACTACAAGCCATGAAATCACAGCGATGCCTTTCTGGGGAAGATCGCCAAGCACTAAGCTATCATCTAATTTTGGGGCTCAAGCTGGATTAGACTTGAAGAAAGTAGCTGACCCCCTCAGCACCCACTTGTAAATATTGTGTCTACGATGAGAAGGAGAATGCCCAAAGGAAAGAAAGAAGCAAAGGAGATGATTTGGTCCTTCACTGTATCCCATAAGGCAGAGATAATACTGAAGGAATGCCGCCTCTTCCAGGCTGTCACTGATACCCGTTCCTTCATTTGAAGATGAAACTTAAGCTTTGTAATTCTCTGCTTTATTACTTTTATTCATTCACTCAGCAGTAATTGGGAACTATGGGCAGGTAGTGCTCTAAGACAGTAGAGATACCGAGACTAGAAGGTAAGACTCCCAGTGTGTGCTCAATTCACAAAACAAAGTCCGGAGGAGAGCACCCTCCCCCTTTCACACTGAAGCTTTTTAATTGTACTACGTCTGACTACCATCTACTAACTGGGCGGCGTGCTCTCCTCAGCATCAGGGAAGTGCACATCCTATTTGTGTCTATACTTTTAAGACTGTTAGTTATCACAGAACTGATTAGATGCACTGATGGATGGATGGATGGATGGATGGATGGATGGATGGATGGATGAACAGACAGACAGACAGACAGACAGATGGAAAGATGGATGGATGGAGTGGGGTGTTCTGAATGAGAATGGCCTCCTCGGACTCATATATTTCAACACTCAGATCCCAGTTGGTAGGACTGTTTGGGCTTGTTTCTCTTTCTCTCTCTCTCTCTCTCTCTCTCTCTCTCTCTCTCTCTCTCTTTCTCTCTCTCTCTGCCCTCTGTTGTTCCTTCACACTGCCATCATGGACTCTTACCTCTAAAACCATGATCCAAATTAAAATATTTTCTTCTATAAGCTGCCTTGGCCATGGTGTTTTATCATAACAGAAAAGTAACTAAGACTTTAGTATAAAAAGAGGATGGATGAGTATAAAAAGTGAATGGATGAGCAGGTGCATAAGTACTTCATCTTCTCTCCTATCCCCTTGATAGTTTTAAAGCACGCATTAGTTACTTTTCTCCTGGCTATGACAAAACTCTTGACAAAGGTAACTTAAGGAAGAAAAGGCATGCTTTGGATCAAAGCTGCATGTCCTCCATGGAAGAGTCATGAAATCCAGAGTAAAGCAGCTGATCACAGCATGTCTGCCACCAGAGAGGGGAGCCACCAAAAAGCTGGTGCTCACAGCACTGTCTCCTTTTTATTCAGTCCCAACTCCCAGCCCATGGGATTCAAACTCTGTGAATTTACCCTGTAAGGGTAAATGTTCCCTCCTTGGGTACAACTCTCAGGAGAGACACCCTGGCAGCTGGGTCAATTCTATGGACTGGCCTTGAAGAGAAACAGCCAAAACCTGGCATAGTACTTCATGACTGCAATCCCAGCAATCAGGAGGGAGAGGCACCAGTTCAAATCCAACCTTGTTGATAGAGTAAATTTCAGATTATCCAAAACTACATTACAAGACCTTGCTTCAGACAGACGAACAGACAGACAGACATAGAGATCCTGGGGATAGAGGAGTCTCCCTGCTGAGTCTGAGAACAAGTTAGCCAGACACATTCTTTATGCTAGAAATATCCAGGCCTTGCACTGCCAAAAAAGAAGACTGTGGAAGCTGCCCTAGAAGATAAAAGGAAAAGCAAGTTTCCGTTATCAGAGCTGGGGAAGTTTATTGAGAAACAAGTCCACAGCCTAGACAGCTCAGAATTACTTATCTCTGCTCAACTCGGGGACCCAAGGGCAGGGGTCTCTCTGTCATCTGAATGGCTGAACCTTGCCCTGACTTGGACTAATTGATTTTGTCTTCCTTAATGACAGGTAATAGTCATATATCTTTCCAGCATAGCATGCAATGTTCTGGTAGTGATACACTGTACTGATCAACCCAGTATTTCTGCACTACCTTCATCTCAAACACTTCCCTTTTATTTATAATGAGAAATTTCAAATCCTTCTCCTTAGGCTGGTTTGAAAGAGTTAACTACAGTCATTCTGAGCTATAGCATGGCTGCCATGCTTCCCCTTATCTGACTCTGAGTATGTCCCCTTTCTCCAGCCTCACCCTACCCCTGCTAATCACTGTTCCCGCTCTCCATTCTAGTGAGCTCAGCTCTTCTGGATCCCACATATGAGATCGCACAGCATTGCCTTTCTGTGTGCGGCTTATTTCACTGAGTGTAATGTCTTCCAGGTCTATCCAGGTGATGGCAAATGACACCATGGCCTTCTTTACCCTGGTTTGGAAACTAGCAAGCTTAAGATTGGGAGAACTCACTTTCTACTTAAGGTTTTTTTCTTTGTTAGGGGTTCGTGTGTGTGTGTGTGTGTGTGTGTGTGTGTGTGTGTGTGTGTGTGTGTATGTGTACAGTTAAAGAAGACCTTTGATTCCTTGAGTGTGCTAGGTTAACACCTACTAACACATACACATGAACCCCTAACAAAGAAAAAGTGAGTTTAAGTAGAAACTAGTTCTCCCAATCTTAAGCTTGCTAGTTTCAAAACCAGGGTAAAGAAGGCCATGGTGTCGTTTGCCATCACCTGGATAGACCTGGAAGACATTACACTCAGCTAGAGCTACATCTCTAGCTCAGGAGCACTTTCAATTGACTAACCTCAAACTACTTCTAACCTACTACAAAAGAATATGGCTAGGTCCAGCAGTTCATGCTTTAATCCCACACTTGGGAGACAAAGGCAGGAGGATTACTACAAATTAAAAGCCATCCAAGGCTTCATAGTGAGTTTCAGGCCAACACAGACTACAGAGTGAGACTCTCTCACATCAAGTAAGTAAGTAAGTAAGTAAGTAAGTAAGTAAATAAATAAATAGATGATTAGATAAATAGATTGATTAATAGATGATTAGAGAGATAGATTGATAAATAGATGATTAGACAGACAGACAGACAGACAGACAGACAGACAGACAGACAGACAGACAGATAGATAGATAGATAGATAAAACAAGCCCATTTTCTGAGCTTTCCCCAGGGTTGAAGCCTGGAGTTCAAGGTCAAAGGACAGTGAGTGTACACGGTGACAGGAAAACCCATCTGCAAGTAAGAAACAAACAAACCACACTTTACTCCATATCCTTCCTTTGTTCATTTGCCCAGAACTGAATTCCTCACGCATCATTGGAGATTCTTCCTTGGTTTGACTCAGGGTGCCTTCTCCTGCTCTCTTCTTTCACAGGTGATCTCTGCTCCTCTTGGCTGCCCCGCCCACCAGTCTGCACAGTCCCAATAGATCTCACCGTGCCCATGCACTGTGATGAAAGGCAAACCCAGTGCTGAAGCAACTTCCCACCTGCCTGGGCCTGCAGAGATCTCCTCTTGCTCTGAGTGCACCACCCAGGGCTTCAGCACCCACGGGTCCACTCATTTGCCTCTTGGTTATATTTTACCTTTCTAGAGTAATTTGGATATCAAGCTGATGGTGCAACTAGACTACAGGCACAGAGTTTAAGTGAACTTATGAATATCTGTATATTCAAGAATATAGATCTTGGGCCGAGGAGGTGGCTTGGTGGTTAAAAGCACTTGTTTCTCTGGCAGGAACCGTGGTTCAATTGCCAGCACCCACAGGGCAGCTCACAACAATCCAGAGTTCGGCTCTGAGTATCTATTGGCCTCTTTAACTTTCAAGGGAACTAGGCGTGAATGAGGTACACAGACATGTGTGCAGGCAAAATGCCCATACTTATGAAATAAAATAATATAAAATAAAAATTTAAAGGATATAGATCTTTCTGTACCGCTATATCTATGTTTGTGGAGTTTGTTGCTGGTTCGTTGGTTGGTTTTGGTTTTAGCTTTGAGGCAGAGTCTCACTATGTAACTCTGACTTGCCTGGGGCTTGCTATATAAACCAAACCAGCCTCAAACTTACAGAGACCTCCCAGCCTCTACCTGTTGAGTCCTAGGGATAGAGGGATGCACCACCATCCCTGACTGCATCTATGTTGATCACTGCCCACACCACATGCAATGAGTTCAGGTTTTATAAAAACAGGGCCAGGTCTACATATATCTCTTCATATGAATGTATAATGTGTATACCTGTTTATAAAAGCACACACAAGAACTAGTTTGCTCACACCTTCAAAAAATTACTTTTCCCCCTTCCTTCTATTTTTTTTCTTCTTGATCTACCAGGAAATGGAGTCTAAGAGCTGGAGAAAAGGCACAGTGGTTAAGAACATATACTGCTTTACCAGAGGACCCAAGTTTGATTCCCAGCACCTATGTCGGATGGCTCATAACAGCCTGTAACTCCAATTTTGAGTTATCTCATATTTTAAAATAATAATAAAATAGAAATATGAAAAGGAGTCTAAAAATATGAAATGGCATCTAAGCAGAATCTCCAGATGTAAGAGTAAGAATATATAAGTGCACATGGTCACATAGAAGCAGAGCTATTTGGGGAAGGAAGCAAGCTAGTAGAAGGGGGTAAGGATGGGGAAGAGCACTTGGGGATAATTACGACCAAAGGCAATGACATATGCATGGAAACTCTATAAGGAGACTCATTACTTTATACTCATACTAAAAAGTCTCAGTTAAAATAAAATAAATAGAAAGGCTTGGTGGTGCACGCCTTTAATATCAGCATTGGGGAGGCAGAGGCAGGTGGATCTCTGAGTTCGAGGCCAGTCTGGTCTGCCACGGGAGTTCCAGGACAACCAAAGCAACCCAGAGGAGAAACCCTATCTGAAAAACAAACAAACAAGTGAGAAAATGGTCTAAGGACTGAGGGTACATCGCAGTGGCAAAGCTCTTGCCTAGCATGGGGGAAACACTAGGTTCAAATCCCCAGCATCCAAAAAATAAAGAGAAGCTCAGGGAGTGGCTATTCCTTTTCCTTGAGTCCTGGCTATCACTGTGGCTTGCTTTCACTACTCAAGCATAGCAATGGAAATACTGTAAAAGAGTCTGCCTTAGTTTCTGTTCTATTGTGAAGAAAAACCATGACCAAGGCAACTTATAGAAGAAAGTGTTTAATTTGGGCCTTGCTTACAGTTTGAGGGGGTGAGTCTATGACCATGGGGGGTTGGCCTGGTAGGGGTGAATGTGGCAGGCCTGCATGGAACTGGAACAGTAGCTAAGAACTAAGAGCTTCTGCATCCTCAAAGCCCAAGCCCAACGTCGCATCTCCTCCAACAAGACCACATCTCCCAAAATAGTTCTGCCCACTAGGGACTAAGCATTCAAATACATGAGCCTATGGGAAACATTCTAATTCAAATGACCACAGGACCCTCCATGCTTCTGTTAGCATTTTTTCTAGGTGCTGCCCCATAGCTACCTGGCAACAGCCAGCTATGCCTGATTCAGTATAAAGGGGCTGATTGCTCCCTCCTCTCTCCTCTCTCTCTCCTCTCTCCTCTCTCCTCTCTCCTCTCTCTCTCCTCTCTCCTCTCTCCTCTCTCCTCTCTCCTCTCTCCTCTCTCCTCTCTCCTCTCTCCCCTCTCCTCTCTCCTCTCTCCTCTCTCTCTCTCTTTCTCTCATTCCCATATCCCCTTCCTTCTCTGCCCTTCCTCTCCCTATTCCCCTCCCCCCTCTCTCTCTTCCTGTTCATGGATGGCCTCTCTCTACTCCTCTTCCCTCCTCTCTCTTCCCTCTTCCTTTCTCTCTCTCTCTCTCTCTCTCTCTCTCTCTCTCTCTCTCCCTGCCTCTACTACTCTCTCAACTCCCCTCCCCATGCCCTAAATAAACTCTATTCCATACTATATCTGTTTGGCTGGTCCTTCAGGGGGAAGGGATGCCTCAGCATGATCCTGCAGAGGCACCCCCCTCCACCTCACAATACCGTGCCTCTACCAAACATATCCCTGGCTCCCTTTCTTTTTCATAAAATACAACAGCTTCTTCATTCAGGCCTCCTAAGAGCAGCAACTTCTGTTGTTGCTCTCCTAGTTAAAATCAAGACTTTGACATGTGATAAAGAATGGTGTCACTCTCTTTTGGACAAGTAACTATAAGAAGAAGTCTGGGAAAAAGTGGTCTACACTGACCACTAGACACAGGAGGGGTTGAGGTCATCTCAACCCCAGCCCTAGCTCAGACAGCACATACAAACCACAGTAGCGACCTAGAGACATTCACATTACCAACACTGTCTCCTGGTCTCTGTTTCTTGGTGGATCTTCTAGAGATGAGCCCAGCCCAAACTGATGAGTATAGCCCCTCAGAGATAGTCATGGGAAAAGACACTGTGTCATCCTGATGTACATCAGATTCGAATGAGCAAAATAGATGCAGTCTGCTCTGCCTGCCATGTATCTGTTGTTATCTTCTTTATGATGACTGCAATAACCAGATGTCAAATAACTAATAGATATTGGTCATTTCTTAAGGCCATGTATGACAAAGTCCTGGCATCTAATCAACATAACTATTCAGAGAACATGTAAGTGTTAAGTTTTCTGGATCTAATTTGCAGAACAGCAGCAGCAGCAACAACAACAATAACAAATTCTTAAGGGCTGGAGAGGGGACAGGAGATTTCATTGAATCTAAGGAATCTGAAACTTGAAGTGTTTGGGACAAAGAAGAAAGACCTTTCCTAGCAAAGTAAGTATCATGAGTTCTATCTTAGACATTATTCTATTGTTGTGACAAGATACCATGACCATGGCAACTCTTAAATAGGAAAACATTTAATTGGGGCCTTGTTTACAGTTTCAGAGATTTAGTCAATTATCATCATGGCAGGGAGCATGGTAGAAGGCAGGGCAGACATGGTACTAGAAAAGTAGCTGAGAGTTCTACATCCTCATCTGCAGGCAGCAGAAAAGAAAAGACTTGGGCTTGGCATAGGCTTTTGAATCCTCAAAGCCCACCCACAGTGACACAGTTCCTCCAACAAGGCCACACCCCCTAATCCTTTTAATCCTTTCAAATAGTGCTGGTGACCTAGCATTCAAGTATATAAACCTACAGGGGCCATTCTTATTCAACCCACCACAATGAGGAAGGTTTGGTTGTGGAAAAACAGTGTGCATGTGGAAGGCCGTGAACAGATAGACCTGTAGAGACTAGGGCCTAAAAAGCAAGCACTAGATCTACCTAGAGTGCCTGAGGAGCCACACTGAGGAATGGGAGATATCTACTACCCATCCATCCTTCTTTCTACAACCTAAAGCTGCATCTATCCAAGTCACAACCAATAGGCAGACATATGCATAATCATACTCACAATGACACATATACACTGTGTTTGCTCTTGTGAGAAACCAGCTTAAGAGATTGTTGTGAATTCTGGTGGGTAGGGCCCCATAGCAGATTTGTGAGGCTCTAATTACATAACTCTGAGGTGGAAATTTAGTAAAACTGCAGACTTAGAACAACATAAAAATACATAAAACAACCCTATCCTCTCATTATGCAAAGAAATTGCTCATTTGTGGAGTTTAGATTACAGTAGAGAGCTTATAAAGCAAAAATATGGAGCTTTATGGCATTCTATAAGCACTGGCATGTTCTCCACATAGAAAGTGCACCTGCTGTATGTGACCTAACTGAAAACCATGGTGAATCCTCTATCTAAGGAGGTATGTCCCGCAGTTCCACTGTACCTGCCCCCAGGAGTGTTGAGGAAGGGTTTGCATAAAAAAGACTCCTGGGAAAACCACTACCTACAGCCCTTCTGAGACCATAGGGAAAGGATGCACAAAGAACCATTGGCCAACAGGGACAATTCAAATCATGTATGTGGCCACTAGACTAGGAAAAGGAAGGTGGCACCTATGTCCTGCCTTTATGAAGAAGCAGGGCCATTGGTCTAAGACTCAAAGATTTCCCTTGGACCAGGATTTCTACAGGAAAACAAATAACAATAATAAACCCACTTAGCTTTCATTTGTCTTAACTTCTTTATTTTATTATCCATTCTTTTTCTTTACATTAAAATAGGCTTGAGGAAGACTGAGTCCTAAAAAAATGCTTCTTACTGCTATATGTTATGGAACTCTATTTACAAGAAATAAAGGATTTGGTAATGCAAATGCATTGGGAAATTTTCGAGTTAAATTCATACACACATACCTTTGAAATTTCAGATGAATGCTACTATATGAAAAGTTTTGTCATTGTTAAACACTCACTGGGCTTTGTTTAACTTTTCATTTTTAAATTTTTAATCCAGAAAACAGAAAAAGGGGGCAAAAGAAAGGTCCAGGGCAGGATAGAAAAATCCTTCCCCCACCCATCCTTCCTCCAACTATCTCTACTTGGAGTCTCTAGGGAAGGACTGCCTCTGACCATCTCTAGAGTCTATCTGGTGGTAGTATGACTTGAAAGTCCTTAATATTCTTGCCAATAGGCATATCACCCCCTTCTTGGCCTTCATCATTGCCTATCCTCATATTGTTTCCATATCTCCGTGTCCTTTCCTCTTCTTATAAAGATGCTAGCTGTATTAAGAGCTCACCCTAGTCCAGCATGACCCCATCCTAACTTGTTTACATCTATTTCCACAGAAGGGCATAATCAGAGATGCTAAATCTGGGGAAACTCTCTAACCTCCTGTGGTGTCCAAGCTCAACCCACCCAAGGGAAACAGGCTCTAAAAATAAAGTGGCCTGACCCAGTAGCAGCAGAGCTGGGACCAGAGTTAGAGATTACTTCCCTCTCCCTTATCTTTCATCATTTGCAAATATCAACATACCATCAAAGAGTACACATTCGATTCCAAGTTCAGGATAAAAGGTAGGGATAGCTTTGTTTTAGAAGCTCCCTGTACTGAGCTAAGTTTACAATGATGTGTTGGCCTCTAGAAGCATGGTCCCTAAGTTAAAGACAACAGTTTCACTGAGAGAGCCTACTGTAAAGTGAAGAATTACAATTCCGAGTGCTCAACACCACTGATTTCATGCTTCCCACAAGTCAAAGTCAGTCTACATCCAGAGACACTATTCTTCCTCCAGCACCAAGCTGTTGTTCGTGAGAAAACCAGGAGACAGTGGTTCTTTGACAATCTCACCACCAAATGCCTTTGACTCATGGAAAGCTCAGTAGGATTTTGAAAATGCTTATTTAGAATAGGAATAGAATGAACACAAAAGACAATTGTTTATCAAAAAGCCAGCCGACAGCTAATCAAATCCCAGTCTTTAATACATCTCTATAGTCTGAGACAAGGATTGGGAAACCCAGCCCACTCTAACTCACTGCTATGGTTTCTAGCCAAGGAGAATTGATTGATGGGCTCCATCAGCCCCTGCAGGTCTATGTGCAGATGTAGAACAAATGTCTCTGGCCTGAAGCAGCTCTGAGATTAGAAGAGGCAGCTCAGACCACATGGCAAACATCTGAGATTTCATGGCAGTGGCTCAGTACCAACTCCATGCCGGAGACACCTCACTCCATGCTATAGACCCAATGGCATCAATTCAAGCCAAAGAGATACTTGGTGGTCACAGAGGGATCTTGACTCTGAGAGGGAGGGCAGGAGGGGAAAGTCAATTCTCACTAGGCACTGGGATACTTGGAGTTACCTTCAGGAATTGGAAAAGGAACTGGACCCTCCTGAGCCTCTGCTACCCGCTTCATGACAGCTGGCACTTGCAAGAAGGCACACAGAGGGCATTTGGAATCTGGAGTGAATTCTTTTGGAAGTCTCATCCTGGTCCTGGTTCAGTTTCAGATGAGTCTGAACATACAACTGTGAGCTGCTTTGCTCATTTAAAGGTTAAATGTGTCCTATCGGCTGTAAGGACCTCGAGAAAGCAGCAAAGCACCCAAACTCCAACTGCAGCTTCTGTGGTCCCATAATGCTTCTCTTATGTCTAAGTTGCAAGTACCCCAAAGACCACCGAGGAGCCAATTCAGATGTAAACATATAAGTATCTAGAGCAAAGTCTTTCATTATCCCTATCACAGGAGGTCAGCATGAGAGCCCTGAGTCTAGGGGTTCAAGGTTTTTATTGTGGTTACAACAAACTTGAGGAAATTCCATATGGGTCAGCAAGTTAATATTTTAAACAAATGTGTTTCTGGCATAATCTGCGGAAACTGAACACAAGGGCAAAACCACCTGACAAACAGGATGGCTAGGTTATCTACTCTCTGCAGGATGTCTTAGGTTATCTGTATGTACCTTGGTGCTGCTATTGTAGCCTGGCTGTTGCTAAAGGGGGAAGAGTGTCATAGGATGTTTGCTCAGGCGTGATTTTCTTCCTGGAATTGGAGTTTGGTCTCTGGTTTTGCACAAAATGAAGTTTCTTCAAAAACGGGGTTGGGTGGGTTTTAAAGTTCCACTATGACCTTACTTCATGACTTTGGGTAAATTTTTGAGCCTTACTGCCCAAGATTCCTTATTTCTCAAGTACAGATAATTCATGTTCTTCCCTTCTCCCTACATGAAACTCAAATAAGATGATACGTAAGAATGTTCTTATTATGGGTTGAACATAGAATTTCCCCATCCCTCTCAAGCTTGTGTTTTGCGTCCTTGGTCTCCAGCAGGCGAGGCTGTCTTGGAGGTTGTGAAACCTTTGGCACATGGTGTCTAGCTGGAGGACAGAAGTTACTAGGAGGAGGCAGAGTCTAGCCTGATCTACTTCTCACTCTGGTTTGTTTTGAGATTGGCCAAGATAGAAACAAGCTATGTACCAGGCTCCTGCAGTCATGCTTTTTCTGCCCTGGTGTGTGATATCCCCTATAACCATGAGCCAGGGTAAAGTCTTCCTCCCCAAAGTTTCTTCTATCAGTCATTTTATTGCAGCAATAAGAGAAAGAACTAATTCAATTCCATACAATACTAGGGACAAAGGCACCAATAATAAAGAGTGGAGAGGAACTACCACTCAACCACCATCTATCTACCTAGGTATGGGAACCTGGAAAAGTCATCCTAGAGCTACCATAGTAGATGACAGCCTTGGAATTCAATGGGTTCAAAGCACTCACAGATGCAATGATACTTGCACTGCACAAGACTCAGAAGCTTTGGGTCATCTGTGGGCCTCTAACAAATCCTAGATGCCCAGTGCTGCCCACAGAGCATGACAGCAGCAGCCACGTCTCAGCTGTGGTGTCCCTGCAAACTAAAAGCGGGGAGGGGGGAATATTTGTACTTATCACCAAGCTTATAAAAGCAATGCTGCACTCACATACATTTTCCCAGAATTGTTAAGGATGCTCAACCACCACATACTTGGCTGTACTTTTCCTTACCATGTTCTAGCTGTCCTTTATCCTTACCCTTCCGGATGTTTGCATCTACTTTCTGTCTTTCAGAAATCCACTGGAGTCTCTGGGCTCGCAGGGCTACCCCTGCTGCTCCAGGAGCAGCTCTGGACTACTTTTCCTTTTATCTCTCTGGGATTCAGGAGGCAGAGGAGGCAGACACGCACTCAGGCTTCAACAAGAGACTTCTGATTTCTTTCTGTTATGCGAACAACAGACCTTCTCGAACCATGGGCCCAGGAAAGGCTCCGCTTGGGCTCACATCTGCAGTGTTGTATCATTGGCAGCCCCTGGGGCCAGCACATTTTTGTAGGGCCCATTCCGGCCATTGTGCATGGCCCCATAAGCACAGAAGTGAGACAGGAGCAGCCCAAGTCTTGGGCCAAGAAGGAATTTTAGACCAGGGCAAGGGGCCATGTTTGGCATCTGCATTCCTCTTCTGTGGTACCTAAGGGTGCACTGCCTCCATTCTTTGCACAGATATAATCACTTATGAAAATATGTATTGATACTTCTGTGTCAGGCAAGTAAGTCAATTCCCCATTGTGAGTTTCCATTTCTTCACATGTGAAATAAGTTAGATCAAGTATAAGCTTATAATGAGCAGAAAGCTTGCTCTCCAATACACACACACACACACACACACACACACACACACGCATGCGCACGTCTCATAAGGACAACAGTCAGATTGGATTAAAGACTCCTCATTTCAGCTTAATTCTCCCCGAGTCTTAAGTACAGTCACAATCTGAAGAACTGGGGGTGGCGGCCTCAGCGTATGGTTTTACGTGTACAAAAATCAGTCTTAGTCATCTCTAGTGTCCTTCCAGGACTCATGTCTACTTCTCTGAACATAAATGATGAACTTTGGATGGGCCTTTCTCACCTTAATGGTCAGCAACTGGTTGGCAAGAACAAGGTTAGAAACTACTGAGATGTACTGCATATCTGGGTTGGACCAGGAGAAGATGACCAGGCCTGGAGAAGAGACTTCTTTTGATCTACCCACAACACACTCAACAACAGAGAGTGAACTCTGGATAGCTTGCCACAGGGGTGAGTCTCAGAGTCATCAGGTGTTCTCGGCAAGTGGCAATCACAGTAAGGACTGTACTCCGCGTGCCGTCCACTGCATTGTAACAGCTTCGCGGGGACCAAACAGCTGCATTGTTTGTCCTCCGTGGGGAATAAGAAATTGGTTTCTAAAACCGCAACACTTGAATTATCAAAGTAACAGGATGAATAAAAGAAACTTCCTGTAGGATTCTATTCATATACATCCCGGAGTGACATAAAAAAGGTCTGGGGATGCCTGAAGAGAAGACACAAAAGAAGCAAGAGGCCATCACAGCACTGCCTAGGTGCTGTGCATGCTCAATATCCTGATGGCGGTGGCGGCCTCACAGGCACACGCGTCAGAGAGCACTGCATACCAAAGCATCTTGCAGACAGACTTCAATGCGTGACTTCTCACACGTCA